>CM021766.1:77743098-77856905 GCA_011076525.1 Nettapus auritus
AAAAAAAAAAAAAAAAAAAAAAAAAAAAAAAAAAAAAAAAAAGTGAAAAATGCTGCTGTAGTTTATTTGTTTTCCATTTGACTCTATCTTTCCTACGCACAGCAGTTAGCTGTCTACAAACCAGACTGATCTCCTTTTTTTTTGGTATTAATTTTTTTCAGGGAACTAATTTTAAAGCTTCACAAAAAATAAATTTGGACATTGCTTAAGAAGATCTCAGAACATTATCATGTTATCAAGAGAGACAAGTATCCACTCATCTGCTGGGGGCAAGTCTGGAGCTCCAAAGAGAAGGAACCGGACAATCACTGCAAAGCATGGCACATGTAGCCCTGCTCTGGTAGGTTGTGATGCTCTCTGGTGAGAACAGTAGACCAGCAGGCAGCCTCTCCATGCACTCCAATGCAAGGCCAAACCATGGGGATTTGCAATTTGCTCCAGCTTGTTCTGAAGCAGTCCTCTTTAAAGACCTAAAAATCCTCAGCAGTCAGACAAAAACAGAGTTCCTCCTGCGTACAATACGCTGCAGTTCAGAGGCTGCCACCAACTTGTTCATGTGTCTGTCTGCAGGAAAAACCCCTGTGGCGAGTGGGGTACTCCACAAAACATTACAAAAGTTGGCCTTGTGCAACAGCAAGGCAGCTGCACCACTGCACAGCTCTGCACAGTCTGCAGAATCCATCCAAGAAATAGGGTAATTATTTTGTTCAGCTGAAAATCAAGTTTCTCATTGCTATGACAAGGCAAGTAAGAACCATTTAGTTTAAAAGCTAAGCGTGATTATCTGCAGGACACTAAAAATTCATATATCCCAAATTTTCTGAAGCCTCAAATTCCAAGCTGGCCTTGCTCCAGTGAGGAGCTGCCTTTGTGCAGCAGGTTTTATTCATCAGTTTTCTCCCACTAAAATTTTCTCTCTTCTTCTCTGCAAGAAAAATACTACAGGAAATATGGAAAAGAATTGATTCTGGAGTGATTTACAGACAGCTTCAGAACAAAGTTATTTTTCTGAAATGGAATAATTCATGCTTTGCAACATTCACAAATCCTCAACCGCAGAGGAAAAAAAATAATGTTTATGTAAATATGTGTAAAAAGGCATACTGAAAAATTGAATTCTTAAAGTGAAGTTACAAAGGTAAATTGTAAAACTACATACTAACATTCTTAAACGTTTAGAACAAAGTTTTTTAACACATAAAACTTTAGGTGGTCCAAGCACTACTATTTCCAGAAATACTGATCACAAAGCATGCTCTGTACAAATGAACATTTCTACAGAAAATAACCAAACAGTATTTTGACAACATTTTTCAAAATAAAAGCAACTACCATTGCAAGTGTTCCAGGAAGCTGATGGACTCTTTCAGGTACTCATTAAGAACTTAGTAAACTGTTTGACAGTCTGCAGTGCAGACATGCTGTAGTACTGAGACAACCTATGGGAAAGCTTGCTGCTCCTCCAGCAGCAGATTTAGTGATTTATTTACTTTTCCTTTTAAAGCAATCCCTTCACAATAAAAGGACCCTCATAACATACTCATCCACTTGAAGATGGGAGACATTTGACTACTTTTTTTTTTAAGGCAATTGTGTTTCAGAAGCTTATAAAATCTACAGCTGATCATAAACAGACAAAAGTTTTCCATAGTTCTCTAGTGCATTTCCTTACTGGTACTGCATTTTAAATGTGAGGTTACATGATTAAGGGATTTAATGTCATACAGGAGTTTTTACTAAGCCTGTAAGCCATGGAAAAAAAGGCAAGAAAGACAGATCAACCCAAGTACAAGCCTACTGCAGCAAGTTTGTATTCAAAATTGCAATTCTTACAACTATTTACCTCTTCACCAGGATAAATGCCATGCCTTATCCCTGTTCGTCGGGCTTTAGCACTGCATTTGCACAGCGGTCCATCATTCATCTGTCAAAAACAAAACAGGATTCTGCTTTTATTGAAAAATCGTAAGTGATTGCGTCTGGACAATTATGTTGGTTTCAATGCCAGCAGCACTGATGCTTCTAAAAACATGTCATTCTTAGATTAAGTGGATGTTCTTAAGCCAGTAAAGGGGAAAACAGTATAGACTAACATAAGAAAACTGCAAAATAGCACTAGAACTTCATCACTGTTTCAAAAGCACAAAATGGGTAAGCAGTATCAGCAGAACTGTAGCTTCCTGTTATCATATGCCTCTTTCCCACTTTATATACACACAAACAGCATGTCACCCACCTAAAACAAATTTCAGGCACTCAACACATGTAATTATTTACATGCCGAAACATCCACATTCGAACAGTTCCACCCAGTTCATTGACTGAAACCTTGTCCCTGATTAACCCATCTGCAACACAGCACTGCTACCACCACGGAGCACAGAGAGCAGACAATTTGAAAGTTTTACTTGATACTTTAAAGTAATGGAAAAAAAATCAAATGCATCCTGTGAACAGATTAGTAAAGGAGAGGAAAGGGGAAAAAGATACTTACACCAGTATTACATGTAGGGACATCAAGTAGCTATACTTAAAAGAGCCACAAAACTCTATAAAGCTAGTCTCTTTTCAACTCTACAACCACATTTGATGCAAGCTATCAATTGCTGCAACATCCTAAAGCTTCCTGCTCTTATGTTCATTACTGAAATTCAACCAGAACCAAACCAGAGACACAGTGACATGATGGGTTCTCTTCTTTTTTTTTTTTTTTTTTTAAATACCACACTGAGAGACCCTGAGGAAAGCACAGGTTTAATGAAACTGATTCATGTCTGTAGATAGAAATATACTTCCTCACTGGTTTATATGGTTACAGAGAAGACAAATTAAATAATGTAGTCAGTATCCAACTGCTCAGCACTCCACCAGAAATAAGGCCTACTTGAGGCTATTGAAATAACCACTTTAAAAAAAAAATCTTGTCCTTAGTTCTTAAAACTGTTTAGCCCTAATACTGCCTCTGTTATTTCAAACAGACAGACCAAGACTGACAGAGATGTGAAGTACCTGTAAGGCCCAGGACTTGAGCAGGTCAGATAGCTATCTACCCTGCTCCTTAACACAACTAACAGAAGGAAACGCAGAAAAAGCCATCACAAAGTGATGATAAAACACTGAAATATCATTATTTTACATAAACTAAGGCAATGGTTTCTAACCTCCTCTGACCAAACAAGGAAACAAGCAGATAACACTTGCAAGAAAAAGTGTATGATGGTAGTATCAGCTATAACAATTTATTTTTTGACGACTACAAGCACTTCTGGACATTAACTGAAGTAAAAAACACCACTCAGATTAAAAGGTTGCAAAGATCCATCATAAAAGTCTGGTTACTTGTTGGATAATACTATCCAACTTGTAACTTGTACGTGCCAGTGTGCACAGAAATCCTTCCCATTTAATGCAACATTGGTTAGAAAGCATTTTGGCATACCAGATAAATACTGCGGAAAAATAGCAAACCTTCAAATAAAATTACTTGGAAGAAATACAGTACTGACAAGCTCACCATGATTTGATTTCAGCCCCTTCAAGAAAGACAAGGAGGAACAAATCTCAAGGAAGTCTGGGAAAAAGCTTTCCATCAGGAAATTCATAAGCCATTTATTCCTGAAACTATTCATCCAAGTTATTCCACTTTTTATTTAGCCAATATTATAGGCTAGAACATTACTTTGAAATGTGCCCAAGAGCAACACACTATTTTTTCAGTTAAATGCCTAAACAGTTTGCTAATTGTGTTTTTCATATAAATAAAACCAGCTAGCTATGCTCAGTCTTCTTTTTTATATAACTAGAAGCATAAATATGAGTTGGCAGTAGGATATGCAACAGACCTTTGAATTACCATGGTGGCAATAAGCATTGCAGTATCTCTTGGCATTAGGATTTGCTATGTGATAGCCTCGTGAATCATACAAAACACCAGTTAAATAAGTTTACTGAGGTGCCATTTGACAAGGAGTTAGAATAGACTGTAAAATATTTAAGTAAGAAAGATGAAAATGGCAAATTTGCAAACAAAAGCTAGTCTTCTGTGCAATGTATACATTCAAAACAACATTTCACAAGCTCAGCAATTACATTTAATGAGAACTATAATCTCCATGCAATTACAAAAGAACCATTAGACAAGAAATTAGGAGCATTAACAGCATATTTAAAACGTTATTTATCATGATCTGAGAGCTTTTAGGTGAATAATATGTAAAACAGATAAACACGCTGCCTTCCCTCCATCTCAAAATTCATCTGTGTACCTTTATCTCGGGGTTAATAGGACAGCATAAGTGCACAGTTTGCAATGCAGGTTTTATTACCACTGCCAGACATGACTCCAGCTGAATACTCCCCAGGATTCATGAGCTGGAATCACACACTTGAAATCAAAAGTGGGGTGGTTTTAAAAAAAAAAAAAAAAAAAAAAATGAGGTAAAAAAGAGAAAGGAGGAGGAACTGATATTGAAATAGATGTTGCCCATCATATTTGACAACACTTCAGAATTTTAGGTCTCCAGGGGAGAGACTTTCAGAAACATGACATTTTCCTCTCACCATACCTGTCCTGGATCGTTGTACCATAGCTCTTCGTGGAGACGATCAGGGTGTGCTTTTTTACGCTTAATTTCCGCAATGACGTCAAAAACTTCCGAATCCGAACTGCTAGAGCAGCTGCTGTCATCCTCAGAGTCACAGTCTGAGTCACTGGAGCTCTCTGATTCATGCAGGGAAAATAAAGTTAGCTGAAACATTTTCACACGTTCTCTTCCCCACAATCAATACATTCTATAACATGTCATAGCTCAGCGGCATACTGAAAGTTATTAAAGTAGTGCATGACATTCACACTAATGAAAATGACAGCAACTGCATTTTTAATTAAAAGTGACAGCAAATGATATGGATATTAAAGGCCTACACCAATGGAGTGCTTGCTGTTTGGCTGTCCAACAGCACCACTGATCAGTTGTAGAACAGCAAGTTCTGTTACTTGACAATGAAATACTTCATGGAACAAGACTATAAAGCTATAGCCAACATAAATACTACTCTATTTTTTTTTATTATTTTTTATTTTTTAAAAAGGAATACATGACCTCCTGCTGTTTAAAAAGCTAGTTTCATTTTACCTAAAAAATGTTCCCTGTCTGTAGTAGAACATGATCTATTCAAAAGGTTCAAGGAAGCACACGTAGACAGAATTATTACAGGATGTGTACTGTTACTAGTTTTTCAAATCAAATATTTTTAATAAATCAGTTATCACATTAAAATCACAGATGAGAAGAAAGCATTTTTCCATGACTGAAAAAAGCTGACGGTAACTGAGTGAATCCATCCTCAAGTTTTACAGTAACCCTGTTCCATGAGTTTTCCAGCAGAGCTTTTGTTTTTTGATTTTTTCCTGTACTTACTAAAGCAATTTTTCTGATACGTCAAAAGAAAGAAAAATGCTGAAGAAAAAAACACAGGTCCCATGCCTGTTAAAATGTTTCCTTTGCATTGTTGTCAAAATGATGCTATTAAGTGTTGGACTTAATGTAAAAAACCCAGAGCCTGATTTCATATATCCCTAAACTCCTGTGGTACCTAGAAGCAACTCTTCTGTATGTAATGTCATTCATTTTCACCGATCTCCTCAGCTCCAGTTTAAATAAATTCTTTCATTGCCAAGACATGTAACATGACACAAGAAAGGTTTGTTATTCTTGGAAGGTGGGATGTAACACTCCTTCCATTTTTTTCATTTTTACTTAAGAGAAAGTATATTACTACACTGGTGGTGCTTTAAAATACCCTGGGGAAAAAAAAGTAAAATGTATATTTATTAAACAAATTTCCCCTTAGCAAAAAAAGAAAGAAAAATTAAGTGAAAGAACATTAGAACATTTTTTTTTTTGTTTTTTTTTTTGTTTGTTTTTTGTTTGTTTGTTTGTTTTAAGTGAAAAAATGAAAAATCAAGATGTATTTTGATACAGTCCTTAATTCAGTACAAGATGCTTGTCCTTGGGACATACAGTTTACATAGGCCATATGTTCAGTTGCAAGTATATATGCATGTCTGAATGCACATGTATGCATACTCACAGAAAAAAATATGCAAACACTTGAGTTTTAAAAGTTTTCTGTAACTATTAAAAAGCTGTGCAAGTCTAATTTTAAATGCAAAGAGACTGTGGGGCTTGTGAGAAAAAAAAACAGAGTTCTGAAAGACCAGTATAAAATATTTGGATTTCATGTATTGAAGTTAGCCTTTAATAATCTAAAAATGGTCCTGGAGCACATTGCTATCTCACTAAAATACACGGCTACTGCTAATGAAAGGCACAATGGAGGCCTTTGGCTAGGTACAAAAGACAATGAACTATTAGACCCAACAGAAATATTGTCGTAGGAGAAGCTGGTACAGGCACCGTGTCAGCCCAGGTACAGTGCAAATGCAGAGCCTTTGACTCCTCCAGTAACAGTGGAAAAGGGAACACAGCTAAAGTTGCTCTTGGCCCATCATATTTTATCCTAGAGCAGAGAAGGAACATCCTGTGGAGATCCAAGGAAATTAAGCTTTAGACAGGTAGACTGAACGTAGTTTTGTCCTTCCCTCATGCACATGAAAATACCTTCTGAATAACTGTGCAGAAGGCTTTGCTAGCTATTCGTAAGTGAATTTAAACATGCAAATCCGATGTTCAAAAAGGTGTTTTCTTTACACAGCTTAAATAAAATAGCCATGTTATTGTTATTATTCTTTCATTTCATCTTTATCTTATTTTAAACTGGCAGCATGTAACTGACCCTGTCGTTATATATACCTGTATTTTGACTTTACAATTTTTGGTATTTGATTGTGAAAGTTACTAGGCTCAGATCTGAGAATCTAAGCATCTCAACAAGAGACCATGAAGCATCACTTACAAAACAAGCCCAAACGTATCTAAATTAACGTGATATGCCTAAGAATTTATTGAACATTACTTTCATGGTGGAAAAGATACACTATGTAATACTGAGATGCTGGAAGTACAGTAAGAACAGTCAACAATTTTAAGTAAACCAAATCAGAAAAAAACAACTTTCAATGAATTCTGAGTGAATAAATTGCTAGCAAAAACTATGCCCTGCTGGTTCAACCAATATTTCCCCAATAATTGATACAGCTAGCAGATATATTTCTCTGTGAACCGATCCATATGTGAACCATGATAGTGCAGATCAGCTCATATGGCTGCTTGTTATGGCACTGAATTCATTTTCCTTCTACATTGTATTTTAGTTGTGCAATTTTGCTTATTGTGATCTTATGCAGAAATAACAGTTTTCAAAGCAGCTTAGCATCAATACTCTTGCTTCCCTTTTTTTTTCTAATATGAAGAGCAGGAGCTCCTCACAGCCCCTTATGCACCATACTTTGGCCTATCTGACCATGCTCAGGTTGCTTCCATGCTGTGGAGGAGACTTCAGCATTAGGCAGTGCTGGATTCTGTCTTCCCTTAAGCCTTCTAGGTAAAGCATCTAGCTCTACTTCAGTCAAAAGCAACAGTAAAACTCCACAGAACTGCAATAGAAAGGATGGATTTGAAAACAGGTATTAGCCTACTGACATCATTGAACATGCACAAGTACTAAACAAACAAACAAAAAAATGGTTAACTACAGTTTGCTCCATTTCAAAGCTTTGCTATCATCTCTGCATACCTAAATCCTCATCCAGTTTGGTCTTTGGTGGCTCCCATGGTGGTCTGGCTGCTTTGGCCTTTGCCTGCCGCTTTCCTAACTCCTCTTCAAACTTTTCATATAGATCTCGGAGCTTGCTTGTTCCTACCACAGTAGAGTCCCCCTGTTAATTAAAAAACAGGGAAAAAAGCAAAGGCAGTGTTGACCTTACAGTGCACAAGACAACAAAGCATACCAGTATTTCACAAGTATTTCACAATGGCATTTCTGTATGCCATAGCTCAAATGAAACATGGAAGTGTACTTGATAAGGCTTTAACATACACTGTCATTGCGCCACTAGTTACATGAGCAGAGAACTTCATCTGCTGGTGCATTATCAAACCTTTGGCCTAGCCAAGCAGGCTAAGCATATTTAATACAGCTCAGTACTGACTTCTAACAGCTCAGATTTAGAAAAAACAGGTGACCTTCTGTGAAAGTATTTTGCTATTCAGAAGAATCGTATCACACCCTAGACGCACAGAACTTAACCGATGTTGCCTCCTTTGAAACACTGATTTCACTCTGTGTCATTCCATAAAAGAAGAAACCTCCTCACTCAATTACTATTTCCTTACTCCCCCAGCAACTGTTACTGTCAAATAAAAAGAACTGACTTCCTCCTTCTGAATGAAATTTCTCCAGAGTTATGGGATGATAGGGTAATTTAAGCAGTTCTGTTCAAATACAGGTGTTTACGGATAAAACCTTATCTCCTGGAGACAAAAATGTCCCTCTTTCATGTATCACTAATCTGAATGAAAACAGACTGAAGAAACATGAAAATAGAGTACACCAAAAAAGCCCTTATAGGGTTCAAGACTGCGATGGCTGGGAAGAGACTGATTCAACACTGAATGACACAAAACAGGATCCTGCTGAAGTACTCTCATTAATCAGGTAATCATATAACCAGTAAAGGACTGTGTACAGTGATTTCAGAGGTCTCACAAACGCACCACTTGATCCATAGGGTCATTTGAATAATAGCTTTCAGAATGGGTACAGCGAACCCAGACCGGCTTAAGCAATTCATCATCTTCATCTTCATTCTTTTCAGATGCATTCTCCTCTGACTCTTTGTCTTTGATACTAGTGTAACTTTTTTCTTTGCTGGCACTCTGGCTTTCAGACCACCTTTCTCTGTCCTCCTCCCATCGGGGTCTCTTCCTTTCTCTGCTTGGAGAGCAGCTTAGCAGAAGAAAAACAAAAGCAATTAACTTGGTTTTTAACTTGCAACTGTAAGAAGTATCCTGTAGTTTAGATCTACTATAAAAAAGTTAAATTCAAAGTGCTTTTGTATTTTAAACTTTATTCAATAATTAGAATGAAAAAAACACACTAGTTTAGACTGAAATTCTTACTTGTATTCTAGATCAGTTTCTTAATTTTGTTCCAAAGCTTGAAGCCCATCAACTAAGTTACAGTATTAAGTTTTAATATATATCCCACAAGCTATTTGTATGAGAAAAAAATGGTTCTTATTGGAAGGATTATACAGAAACCTGTTTGGCATACCAGATAAATACTGAAGGGTTATACAGAAACCCATTAATTGTGTTAGTCTAACCCTAGCAATTCTTTGAACAACACAAGCTCCAAATTTAGGATTTTGTTTTTTTAAATTGTCTTTAAAGCCAATAATGCCACACTGAATTCAGCTACCCAGGATTTAGAAGGAAAGGAGCATCAAAACAAGACAAGTTCTTAAAAATAGGATCTAAACATGGAATGAACTTCATGCTATCTTGGTACTTCTCAAACTGGGAGCAGATGTACAGGAGAGTCTTTGAAATGCAGTTGAGTCTCCAGAGATTCATCCTGCTTCTAACTCTACAAGGCCTTGAGAGAGCTGTGACATTTGCACGTCTATAAAGATGGTTATAAGATTCATCTCTGAGTTTCAAACCAGGCATACATGCACACACACGTGATGCACAGAGCCTCATAAATATGAGAGAGACCAAACATGTCCTCCTTACCTTCCTGTTCTCTTGTAATCTTTTTTGTATGATCTGTCTGGTGATGGTGATCTTCTACTATCACGGTGCCTATGCCTCTCCCTCTCCCGCTCCCTTGAAGAGTTCAAAAACAGAAGTTAAATAAGAAATCTGGCTTTTTACATTCCACACCTGGAAGAGATGCAGAATCAGGCTGAGATCACATTATTCAAAATGACATGACATTCAATGAAGCCATCTATCTCAATACTATACTTAATTCATACCATATAGAGAACTTCTATAAATTCACCACGGGACTTGTTGCCATTTGTCCCGTTCTTCCATTACTAATAGTGAAGAGTGAGAGTACTGCACCTTTAACCACTCTTAATGCCTCAAGGAACAGAATGAAAACCTTTTCCACTCACAGTATCTTTGGAAGCACAGCATTAACTCAAATGTTTCAAGCAAGTACTCTTCTCCTGACAGCCACCTCAGGCACATGCAAAAAAAAGCTGATAGACAGAAAATCTACCACACTGACACCATGAATCTTACCTACAAGACTCAACATGCAGATACACATAAGGAACTTGAGCGCCCAAACATATTTCTGTGGCAAAACAGCCCCAGTTAACAGGAATTATTGTGTTACCTTAGGTAGCACAGATCACACACAGGCAGGTTTATCAGACTAACAGCTGACAACTCGTTAGTCCACAATCATTTGTGTAACTGTCACATCGCCTAGTAAATGAGTATGCTGATACACAAGGAAGCACAAATACATGCCCTGGGTGGTTTTGTGCATGAGCAGGATGATGAACCAAGATTTAGGAGTGCATGTTTAGGTTTCCATATACATACATATGAAATGCATGCAATTTTATAAAGCACAAAGTTTATATGAATTATCTACTGGTCTTCCCCACAAACCATTCATCGTTCTCCACCTGTGCCTTGTTCAAGCATGGATTTCAGCCTTCAGAGAGCATGCTCTGTTGCCCACTGATTTGCTTGAGAGATGGAGATGCTGTGCAAAAAAGCACACCAAGGCAGGTGAGAAGATGTTGAGATGCATTGTCAACTAGACCTGGAAACTGTTAACCTCAACTAGTAACACAGAAATCTTTGAGAAAGAAGCTGCTGGAAATATTTTCAAAACTTAAAACCGAACTTTTAAAAACAAACTAATTATGAAATTATGTGGCAAATATCTGAGTCACCTACAAAACACAGAGAATTCCACAGACTCATCATATAGTAAAGGCTCGTGACTTAATGCCAGCCTCATTCAGTTTTAGAAAATCTTACTCTGGAAACCAAAGTGAGCTCAACCAAACCAAACTAAACTCACTTGATTGTTTCTGAGTACAGCTATTCTGAAATTAAATCTCTGCATATCTAAATAAAAGTAGTTTCATTTCCATAGGCATTAAGTGTAAATTCGTGTTTCACATGAGACACATGGAAGAGCTCAGATCTTTAGAATTTGAAGCACGTGATCCAGGTGCCCTGATAAACTCAACTTACTAGTATCTTTGAAAACTCTGATCTAGATCATTAGACAAAAAGAGCAAGCAAGAGAGCAAATTTAAGACTAAACAATTGATGGTGTGCTCTAAACCACCATGCAGCAAACTGTATTAGGTCAGTTCATAACTCACAAGCTGCTTATATCTATGAAGCTGGGGGACAGAAACTTCATGATAGATCCCAAAATGAGCAGCTCACACTCATCCACCTGAATCATAAGACATTAATGTAGCCTACAAAACTTCTTTGTTCCTTTGAACTGGTGTGTGATAGTTTTCATCTCAGTCCTCATCACTGGCTGGTGTGCTGAGATCTTCATCCTGAACTGAACCATACATTCCTACAACGGTCTCCCACAAGGATGAGGATGAAGCAGGATGAAAATCAGTGCAAGAAATGCTTTTCGGAAAACAAAACAAAACAAAAAACAAACAAACAAACAAACAAAAAACAAACAAACAAACAAAAAAACACCTTACTGTTGCTTTCCGGGGATTACATGTATGCCTCTATCAGACTACAGACCCCCAGCCTGCTTGCTTGCTGCCTACAAATACAGGGCTTTCTCAAAGGGCAAATTCAGGTAACATCTGGGACCTTAAGTCTCACACCCAAATCTCTTGGTTTTTATTATTTTTTTAATTAAGTACTGGGACTTAGCTTTTGTAAGGCTCAACTCTGAACAAGGTCTTCTGCACAAAATTGTGCCCACTCTCCTGCCAGATATGAATAAAATTCTGTGGTAGTCTGGAGCACCACTCAGTTTTTAATCAAGTTTCTGTGCTCTCAGCCATTGCCACGGACAAGGAGAACAAGTCTGCCGGCCTGGAAAGGGGAAACTGGAGCAGCATATGAAAGATGGCAGGACAGCAGCTCTTTCCATCAGAGCTGAGCACTGGCAACCCCCCAACATCAGGAGGAAAAACAAGCGTGAGAAAAGTACATGAATTCAAATACAACCTCTCCTCTCCTCAGCAACCTCTCCCTCTGCAGGCAGAAGCTATTCCAAGTTACCTGCTACGTTCGTAACTCCTATGATGAGGTGATATCCTTCCTCTGTCATAATCTGTCCGGTGCCGACTGCTTTCCTGCCTCCTCCTGTCAGGGCTCCGGCCTCGATCCCGCCGATCCCCATGGTTATTGGACCGATGCCTGTCCCCGTGGATGTGACTGTGCTCACGATGCCGGTGCTCGTCGTAGTGCTTGTTCCTCTCCGGAGATCGTCGATCACTTTGTGACTTCTCTCCCTGGTATTGACCTGTGTGCCGAAAATGGGTGCTGCCACCACTGCTGTTGGTAGTGCTGCTCTGAAAAGAGCCAGAGTTGTGCTGGTAGCTGTTGAAGTTGGGTGGTGGGAATGACTGCTGCGAATACCCTGCAGAGTACACAGGCTGGTAGCTGACCTGCTGTGGTATGACCGGTGGGGGGGGAGGATGTGGTACTGCCGGAGGGGGCATCATGTAAGGAAATGTGCTTTGCCCAGTAGGAGTTGCTGGCACGGGAGCATTGCTAGGGGTTGGCACTGGTGGAGGAGCAGGAGGGAAGCATGGAGGCACCGGGAAGCTCTGCCTCATCTGATGGCTTGGAAACGGTGGCCTCATGGGACACTGGCTGATGGGATTTTGCGTGGAAGGGGGCACCGGAGGAGGATATGGCACAAAGTCTGGCCTGGGCGGCATGTAACCAGTGGCTGGAGGGTTTGAATAGGAGGTTGGAGGTGCAGTCTGCTGGTCATACTGGTATTGTACAGAGGGCTGCTGTGGGTGAAGCTGCCGCAGGTTCTGAGGGCGGTAAGTCTGTGTTGAAGTTCTTGCTCCTGGTCCCCCCTGACCACGGGGGCATCCTCGTCCAGAATGGAAAGACATTGCTCACCTTTAATAAGTAAAATAAAAGTCCAGCGTCACGCAAGTTTTGTAGGGGGTCCTTAGCACATTTTCAAGAACTATTCCTGAAACACTGACACTGGTTTCTGCAATTTCCTTTAATACAAGTGGATGATGACCACCGTCTTTCAGTGGGGAATTGTACATTCCCCAAAGTGTTTGTACAGATCCCTGTGGCCCTTGGATTCCTCTAAACCTTTAATCCACTACAGTAGTCTACTAGTAGTAATCCAGAACCCAAACTGGATCGCACTCTGGCTTAGGGTAATGTTAATTCTAACAAATGGTTGTTATGAATGGCCACAGATGAAAATACCTCTACTAACATGCACTAGATACTTTGATGCAAAGCCTTCAGGTGCACTGCATCAAAGAAACCAGTCATTTTAACAACCGAGATCCCACAGCTAGGACTCCTTTCTAGCAGGTTGTTCTAAACCAGGCAGAATGACTTTTCTGATACTTAGTCACAAGCTACCTGGTCCAACAAATCATGTATGTTTTAAATGAGTTATGTAGCAACTTACTGTGAAAACTTATGCCCCACATTTACTACAGAACCAAGTTCAACAGAAGTTTCACCGTATTTTAAGTAAGGCAGATACATTTTTGTGGGATGTGAATGGTACAGGTCACGTAAGACTTCTGAGGTAAACCATGCTGGTAGTCTAATTTCATTGAAATAAATGGTTCCCAAAACTCCTCAGCTTTGCGTGTGACCCTGCTACTTTACCAGCAATTACCAGTGCTTCAAGTAGGCTGAAGTCTTGTTCAGACCTATGCGTGTATTCAATGCATTGTACACCTGGCAGCTTCTGGTGTACAAGTGGGAGAACAGAAAATAAATAAAGGGAGAAGGACACACCTCAAGGAGGAGGAACCAAGTGGACACAAAGCATCTCTTGGTACGTACAAGTGGTGTAGTGTTCATTCTCCCCCTCTTCAGAGCACCCTGCACAAAGGCCAGAGCCCTGCATTCGTAGGAGGCAACCTTCGAAAGGCTTTCATGAAGAAACATGATAAAGAAGTCTATATTTTCATTATTTTGCCTTGCAATAACTCATTTTTTTTCCTTTTGCCATTGTTAATTCTAGTCCATTAGGAACTGAAATAGTTTCGCTTAAGTTCTCAGCTCATGATCTTACACAGTCCTGCCCTTTGGTAGTATACTATTTTATGCTTTACTGGCATTTACGTACATCTTTTATTTAAACAGGCTGAACTAAACTTTTGTAACCTTAAATTAAAGCAAAAGCCACTGCAGCAGGGTGCCTTAGCTTGCAGCATGTTTCTTTTTAACACAGCAGGGCACTCAAACAAAAGGTCTTGCTCTCAGACATGGCCACAAGACCTCACCATCAGAGAGCCACGCCGGTCCTACTGCCATAGCTTAGTGGCCTCAGAATGGTAAAACCCTAGGTAAAAAGACTAGAGAAAACTGTGTGGAACGACTTTAAGCACACATGTTATTTTACAGCTCCCTCTGCTGCATTTTTTGGTCGTGCTGTTTTCATTGAAATTGAGGTAAACTGAAAGACACGGAGGACAATCCACCCGCGTCCCATCACTCGGAAGAACAATTTTATCCCGCTGGTGACAGCCGTCCCTTCATTAAAACCCCGTAACCACGGCCACATCCACCCCCTCCCCAAGCCCCGCGAAGGAAGCCCCCAGCCCGGCCTCATGTCCCACAGGGGAGCTCGGCCGCGCTCCTTCCCCGCTCCTCCCCGGAGCCCACCTCGGGACCCCCTCGCCCCCCGAGCCCACCTGCCGCCCCTCCGCCGAGCACAGCCCGGCCCGGCCCGCGGCGCCCCGGCTCCGGAAGAGGAAAGCGCAGGGCGGGCGGTGCGGCGGGGAGGGAGGGAAGGAGCCATGGAGCACCGCCCTCGGGGCCGGCCTCGCCTCGCCGCCATGAGCGGGGCTGAGGCGGCTACTGGCCCGGCCGGGCGGCGGCGGCTGCGGGCGTACACGGCCCTGCCGGTGCGGGTGGTGGAGGAGCACCAGGACGTGAGTGGGGCTGGGGGGATACCCCCGGGGCTGGGGAAGCTAGGGGAAGGGAGCCCCAGCACGACAGAACAGCCAGCTGTAGGCGCCCCCCTCAAACAGCGGCGTTTCCTCGCCACCCCTAAATGAAGTTCGGCACCCAGGTGGCCTCAATTTCCCTCCCTATGCAGCCACTTCAGCATCTCTGTAAACAACTCAATCTGTTTCTTGTTTTTAATTTTTATACTTAATAGGAGAGCGCACCCTCGTTGGGTGTTAGTGCAGTGCTCAGGAAACTGAACCCAGTGCAGGCTGCGGCAGGCTGGCAGCAAAGTGATAAATACAGGCACATCCAGCAGGCTTTGAGAAATGGTCGGCTTGGAGCTCTGTTTTATTTTATTTAAGTAGTTAAAGGGGTAAAGGAGCTGTTTGTAACCTGATAAACTTGTAGGGTTTGCTTATAACGGCATAAGCTACCGTAGCTTTACACTTCTGTTTTGAGTTAGCTTAGCGAGGGCTATTCATGCTAAATACATACGCTGTGTTCTCAGTATATGCATATATGTGCATGGTCTGTCGTGTAAAGTGACCTTTCAGCACAAAGCATCCAAGCTTTATACAGCCCATTTCTGATGCTGTGCAGCGGGAAGGGGTCACTAGACGCATCGTGCTGTGATTAATAGTCACAGCTGATGTCAAGGCCAAAGCAGGAGAAAGTTAGAGGTTTTAGGCTCTTCTCTCTTCCCCCATCCCTTCCTAGTCTCACAGTACTAACACTGAGATGAAACTTTAATTTAAATCGCAAAAATTGTAGATTTTAAAGGTAGGCCACATTATTGCCTTTTCCTAAAGCTGTTACGGTCATGGATCAGAGTACCCTTGTTATTTTTGACCTTGTTTTATTTCCTGCATAAGTAGTGAGTAAAGTGAGTATTTTATATCTAGACAGGTGAATTAGAGTCCAAATTTCTGCTGTTGGTCAAATTGTCCAGTTATAGCCATGCAGCGTCCAGGACTTGTGATCTTAATCAGTTGTATTTCTAAAAGGTAGCTCTGCTTCTGCTTTAGCATAGAGTAATTTTGTTGCCCAGTCCCTTTATAGTCTTCACCTTCCCTGTGTAGTAGGGCTGTGAGTCACAGCCTTTGCTGGATTAATTCTGGCAGCTGGGGCAATATAACTGTTACTGGGAGGAGCTTTACTTACTGCAGACCAGTGAGAAGCAATGTGAATCAGCAATTGGTGCTCTCCTTTCACCACCTGACATTGTTGCCCAGCAGTTACTTGTTATGCTATAAATTGAGGAGCTGAGGTGCTTCCTGTTTCCTTATTAGCACATACCTTTGAGCAAAGACCTTTGGTAGGGGATGAGGCTAGGTACCTAGGAAAGGCAGTATGTTGCAGCCTTTAAGTTAATTAAACTATTTATAAGTGTATGGACCTAAGCATCAGCTAAAGTGTAAACAACGGTGGCATTAGTTTTCACTCTGTATCAGTTAACTTCTAAAACCTGAGTAATTAAATGTTTTTATCTCCACAGCACCCATGCACAGTGAGGAAGTTTTACGGTATGGAAAAGGCAGTGCAGGTGCCATGTTCTGCAGAAAGGGGAAGGTGTGGTGGGGGATAAGTTAGAAATGGAGTAAAAGGAAAACCTGTTTATCCAGTTGAATGATTAGTGAGAAGAGCCACTGCAAAGAAGAATTCCTATGAATAAGGAGAGGATAGAGCTGTGATTTTCTAGCAGCTTCTCATATATAGAGCTCTCAGGCTCAGTATTTGCAACTCATGAGCAGCCTTGTTGCTGGAATTGTTTCCCCCTTGCATTGTTTTCTGTTTTCTCTTCCTTCTTCCAATACGTAACCCAAATTCTAAGGGAGTAAGAGTGAGACAAGTGTTTTTGCTGATAAAGCTATTGTGTTTATCATCTCAGGAGTTACAGTGAAATTATTTTTGTTCATGTTGTTTTAGGTGCTGCCTTTCATCTATCGTGCCATTGGTTCAAAGCATCTTCCTGCCAGTAACATCAGCTTTGTTCATCTTGATTCCCATCCAGACCTCCTTATCCCTGTGAATATGCCTGCAGACACTGTATTTGACAAAGAAGCACTTTTTAGGTAAGTCCTACATTCTGCATCAGAATACTTCAACTCAGCTTCTTGCTGTGTTTGTGAACATCGATAAAACTGTGTGTGAAATATTAACAAAAGATGTGTAAATCATCCTTGAGCTGTCTTTTTTGTCTTTTCACCTTTATTCAAAACTTCACGATTTTGCATGGAAGAAGCTGTTTCTTTTATCAACATGGTCAAACGTTTATTTTGCATGTCCAGAAGGCGTAAGATTTACGAAATGACTTTGTTTAGTTGTTTAGTAATATATCATGTTATTAAACCAGATGTCTCCCCGGCTAACAGGACAGCATTTTGAGTAGATGCTTTTCACCTGGAGAGCTGTGGTATTAGAACAGCTTTTCTCTCTTCATATTGAAAAATTGACTGAGACTGAAATAACATCTGCACTGACAAGATACAAATGTGAAGTTGAACAAGATAATTAAGACCAGTGTTTCGCCCCAATTTCTTGTGTAGGCAACAAGCTGCACAATGGTCTGTGTTCTTGTCTTTTTCTTCCTGTTTTAAAATAAATATTGATTGTTCCAGTATCATGGTGATATACAACAGTGACAAGAGGATATAAATGGTATATCAGCAACTGTATCACTCTACCTATAGTCTGTATTTTTTTGTTGTTGGATGAATAAGAAGCCTTGTGGGCTGCATCATATACCCAAACATTCTGTAGGTTTTGATTGACTCACTTTCACTACTGAGGTTATATTTGAAGTCTACTTAGAGCAATTTACAGTAAAATACTCCGATGAGCTCTGTTGTTTAGAATAGCATTGATGATGCACCTTTCACTTTCTCTCTGCCAGATGTATCAATGAGAGAAGGACAAGTCCACATAGTTTATAATCAAAGTACCATGCTAGAAGTGAAGCCGACTATACTTCATAATATTATTTTTTTAGTTTTACTACAGACGTTTTTGATTCTTCTTATAAATCAATATTTGTTGTTTTTCTTTTCTTGTTTTAATTTCTGATTATTTGCATGGGGGCTTTCACAATGTGGAACATATTTGTGCAGTTCTCGACCATGTTTTCCTTGCAAGAAAAGTAAGTATTATCCTTGGTCTTTCCTTCTTCATTACAGTGAATTAAGTATTGAGAACTGGATTATGCCTGCTGTTTATGCTGGCCATATTTCTCAAGTTCTGTGGCTTCACCCACCATGGGCTCAGCAGATCTCAGAGGGAAAACACAATTTTTTAGTTGGGAAAGACATATCAACAACTACAATCAGGTAAGTTGTCTATTGTATGTTAGTAATATAAAAGCTGCATAGTTTTAATCGACACTGTATATTTCTTGTATAAAGACAGTGATATGTCTGGTTTTTGCAATGAAAAATACAATCTGTATTTGTGAGTTCTTTAGGACCTAATGTGACTGTATGTTTTAATGGGCACAATTTAAGTTGTGCCTTAAAGTCTCTTTTTCAATATGTAATTCAAGCTATTCCCCTTGTCCATCACATGCTCCAACCCACTGATTTGCTTAGCAGTCTTTTGTTAGATTCTCTTTTGTTTGTTGATATCTCTCATGTCGTGGGGGCCCAAACCTTGGCAGAGTATGTACAATGTGATCACCAGTGCCAAACAGAAGTCTCTTCTCTTGGCATTTTGGCTAGTACAGAGAAATTTTGTGATGAGTCGTCTTCATTGTAGGGGTGTATGGCTTGGTCATGCTGAACTTGCTTCCTGCTGTGACTGCCCAGTTCTCTTCTGTAGCACCTTGCTGGCCTGTGCCAACCTGCTACTGTCATATGGGGTTTTTCTGTCCCAGATGTGGGACCTTTTATTTATCTTGAAATTAATGAGATTTTTGTAGGTTGTTCCTCTAGGCTGTCTACGTCCCTCAGGAAGCCAACAATAGGGAACTAAACTTCTGCTGTTCATGAAATTATCTGTTTGTGACTGATGGATGGCGGTACCCTGTAATGGGTCAAGGTCTTCAATACAAGTGAACAGAAGTTCACTTCTTTCAAGGTTTTTTTCAGTTTGAATTCATGTTATGTAAGGTTTAATGTGCTGAAATATGGCTTGAAAATAATATTCCAATCTAGGTGAAGTTGTTGGTTTTTTTTGGTTATTTGTTGTTGTTTTTAAATTGAGTGGATTGCATGTATATGTAGCTATTAATCCTTGTTACATGCTCTCCTTATGCTTAGAATAAGGAATCATATGTCAGAGGTAGAGAAAAGTTAAATACTATTAATGCACAGTATTTTACTTCTAATAAAGTAAATTATATCCATGGGTTGCACAGCAGTCTCAAACGTAACTAAAATAGTTTTCCTAAAGAAAAAATGTAATCTAAGGCAAAACATACAGTGCTTTGCAGCCTTATATGCAGTAACATTGACAGTATCTTGTTAAATTTTTGATGTAAGATATAATTCAATGTCAAGCTAATATTAGTAGCACAAAATATAGAATCCCTTTCTCTATCTATTAGAAACCTTGTAGGGCTATCATAAAAATTCCAGAATTTTAATGTATCGATTCAGCATTGAAGATGTAGATAGAATTCCCATTTAACCACTTGCAGAATAAAATAATTTTATATACACAGCTTTATTGGCTTTGTTACCCATCAAACATCTATTCATTTTTCTCAAGATGCCTTAATTGCATGTTTTTTGCTAAGTGCTTTACGAAGTTCTTTATTAACTTTGAGTTGTTGTCAATTGTAGGGTTACAGGTACGGATGATTACTTTTTAAGTGATGGTCTTTATGTCCCTGCTGATCAGCTAGAAAACCAGAAGCCTTTAAACTTACATGTCATTCTCATTAATCCTACGGAAACATCAAAGAACCAGGAAGAATATGGTGAAGTAATATCTGCTAAGAGACTGAAGCTAAATACAGATGACACAGCAAACGCTGTTGCTGCCTCTTCATCAGTGACTCCTGGTGACCTTGATCACAGCTGCTCAAGTGTGAAAAACAAGGAAGTACAAAATGCAGGTGCCCCGAACAGGGCAGAATGCTCCGCTTCAAGCTCTCTCAGAAATGATGAATGCCCAATAAGGGAGGTTGCTAAAAATATCTGCCAAGTTCTTCAGAAAGGGGATGCATTTGTTCTAGACATTGACTTAGATTTTTTTTCAGTTAAGAATCCATTCAAAGAAATGTACACACAGGTAAGCATGACAATAGAGTGTCCTCGTACCATTCATAAAAGAGTACTAGTCCTTCTAGTGCTTAGTGTCTATGGAGGAACTGTCATCTAATTTAAATTAGCAGATTATCTGATCACGATTGATGAATCACGCTAATATTTGAAGAGGGACAGTTTAAGGGAGTGTATATTCCAAAGAAGTACAACAACCTAATAGAGCTAGGTCCTTACATTTGAAATAGGTGTAAACATTCAGGCTTAGAGGTAGATGGCATGTTTCTGCTTGTTGTGTGGGCCATAAAAGCTGCTTGGATTTCCAAAGTTTGTGGCCCAAGTACCCAAAGCAGGATTAATCAGGGAGTGATGACAAACGGTATTCCTCACCCCTCCTGGTAGTATGCTATTGGAAAGCCACAGTGGTACCCAGAGACTGCCTTTCCAAAAGATATGGCGGTGCTGATTATTCAGAGTGGTAACTCCTCTTGATGAGAGGCTGTAACTAATTTCCTTCGTCTGGACTGCTCAGTGTAATGATGAACAAGCAGCTGTTGTTTCTGATGTTGTGGCTCTGAGCTTAAGACTCTGCACCATATTCCACGTATAACTTGCAGGCACAGAACTTACTCACTTGTATAGTGTTGTAAATATGTAGACCCTTAGATATACTAAGCAGTTAAGAGCTTTTCTTTATGTGAACAGGATTTTTAGGAACTAACTACTCTGCCCTGAAAATTGTGTGTAGCATTTAGGCTTACACATTTACTGCAATATCATGATTGTTTCTAGTGATTAAGTCTCTTCTTAACACTGCTTTAACTTCAGTCTGTACTGGAGAACATCTGACATCTTTGAGTTTCAGCTGGAGTACTGCTTCCTTGTTCAGTGTATAGAAGTGAATACGGTGTCCCTGACCTCTGTTAGTTTCTGACATTCAGTATTTATGATCACGGTACCTTCAGAAAATAAGCAATCCCAATCATTCTGAATCACAGAAGCGTAAGATAAAGTGGAAGCACCATAGGGGTCTTGTTGTGTAAGAATAAAATTCAGTACCCTCTTAGGGCTTACAGTACATTCTTCATAAAATCATAAAAGAGTCTTAGTAGGTTTTGCTTATTGTGGGGTGGGAGGGCATTTTTTTCTTATGCTGAGAAGTTCTCAGCTCTATGAACCACTTTTGGAAGTGGAGTTGCACAGAGCACCCAGTATTACCCTTTGACAAGAATTTCATTTGTGGTTAATATTTCTTAAATATATTTCCTATTCTGTAAAACACAATAATTCTATCTGAAAATGTTGCTCAAGTAAACTATTGGAATATAAGAATCCAAAAAAAAGCTAAAGAGCAAATATGTCTCACCAATTCAGAAGGGAATGCCCTTCCACCAAAAAAAAAAATCACTAAAACCTAAAATCCAAAACACTGCACTAAAGATGCTTTATATTTTTGTAAAAATTACGGTCTCTTAGTCTACCCTTTCTTTCTCCCTCTACTCCTGAAAAATTCCTATGTTCACCTTTTCAGTGCTGTTGAGTAAATAATGAGATCTGTTTTATTGTTTAAAGAAACTTGAATATTATCAAGGAGTAGGGCTGACAAGCCCCTGTAATAGATTACTCATGAACTACTTGTTCAACCAGCCTAAAGCCTTTACCTGTCTGTGTTTTTCTTTTAAAATCATACTCTCCTGTTCTTATCTGCCTAAATCTGCTCTCTTAGTCTTATTCATCAACTTATTGGGACCTCAGTTCAGCAAAACAGATGTTTAGCTTCAGAGACTGTTTAATTAACAGAGCTTGTAAATATGTAATTTATACAGCTATGTTACTGAAGTCAGGTTTAAAGTTTAGCTGTTTCAAAAATGCTTGGCTGAGGCTGTAAAGTAGTTCCCTCTCAAGCCTCACAGCGTCTTCCTCATCTGCATTTACAGGGATTTGTCTGCAGTACTGGAGTAGAAAAGTTACGTTCGAGTGTAGGTGGGGTTTTTATTTTTAAAGATAGAGGGCTTTGAAGTTCTTGGTTGTCATTTGAAGAGACTAATTTTTTCCCCTTCTTTTTTGAAGACAGAGTATAAGCTCTTACAAGAATTGTACAACTTCAAGAAGCCTCATAAAGATGCAACAGAGGTAAGGCATTTCCTTGTGGGGTACATTATGTGGGAATGATTCTTTTGATTTATGCAGTAAAAAAGAATTATGAGAAGGAAAGAACCTATGAAAGGTGCTTAATGAAGTGGCTTCCAATTAAGCTATGCAGCATGCTGAATACTAATCAGAAGTGTCTTAGGAATTTTTTATGTTAAATATATAACCATGTAAATATTTAGCATGAGACTAAACTTTAAGTTCTGTAAACAAATGGTAATTGACAAGATAGAAATTAAAATATAGTAAGTCATCTGCCATCTCTTAAGGTTCAATTTTTTTTTTCTCCCTCTAGGGTCTCCTTTTCCTTGCTGTAGTTGTTCTTCCTTGGTAGTGAGAGTTGTGATAAATGCCTAATTGGTATTTTATGTATTTATTTAGATGTGGAAGGGCAAGTATTGTACCACTGCAGTGTATTCCTCATTGTATGTGTTGGGTGTTTCTGACTCGTGAAAACAAACACCTGCTGCAGCTGCCAAATGTTTATTTAGCCTTGAGCCCATACCATGTAAAGAGTCATATTAATGGTCATTATACCTCATAATTTCTAAACAAGAGCTTAGCTTTGCTTTTATAATCATTTGAAGACTTACAGAAAGAGTCAATACATATAATAATCTGAGATGTATTAATCTTAATTTGTATGTATAAAGAAATGAAGTGGATGATTGTCAGATTGGTTTTCATATTTCTTAGTCAATCTGCAAGACTGTGGTAAAAACAGGTACCTATTGAAAAGGTATGAAAATGTGGAAGGGGAAAAAGATTGTGATTAAGTTCACAATGTGATTTCAGGGCATAACTC
Source organism: Nettapus auritus (assembly GCA_011076525.1). Taxonomy (NCBI): domain Eukaryota; kingdom Metazoa; phylum Chordata; class Aves; order Anseriformes; family Anatidae; genus Nettapus; species Nettapus auritus. The sequence continues at coordinate 77,766,360 of CM021766.1, forward strand.
ATTTATGTAAGACGACAAATTTATTGGAGGCAATTGAAGTGGTTAGCAGAAAGTGAGTAATAGATAGGTACCGAACTTAATGTAAAACCAGATCCATGGATGTTTGTAGTGAGACAATTAACTTAAAAGGTCCAAATGTAGAAAACTAGTGAAACTAGAGTTTTTCCAAGACTCAGAAAATATTCTAGATGTCTAGTCTCTGAAAATCTGTTAGACATCTAACTGTACTTTGGAAATACTATTTCTATCATAGTGCAAGGTAAGTTTGTTTGTTTGTTTGTTTTTGTTTTTTTTTAAGTATAGATAGAAATTGGTTATATCTTTAAGGTTAGTTACTAGTGCTGCACAGAAATGTCTTACTTGTCCCTCAGAAACATAAAGGTGTACCTCATGAATGGCTGGTACCCTCAGCTATTCTTAATTTAGCCTGAAGCTGACAACACTGGCCAAAAGAAGCAGCATCTATTATATGGTAGTCAGCAGCACCCTAAGAGGAGCAACTATGTTCTTAATTCTTAGCCATTTTATACCAATGTGCTTTTTAACTTTCCTTCACGCAGCACTGCACTGAGTCTCTTTTATAATAAATGTGCTAAACGTTGCTTTTCATTTGATATGCTATATAGGGCCTCTCTCTGCAAATATATATGCACAACTTGTATGCGTGTGCATTTGTAGCCTTGCTTACTCCAAGAAGGTTGCCTCTTCATGTATTCTGAACACTTAAAGTGCATAAACTTTTCCAGGATCAGAGCCATAGCAAGCATTTTAAATTAATTACAAATCCTTTCAGGCATGCATGCAGAGCTGGAAAACCTTCAAGTAGCACATTTTACATTTTTTCCTGAAAACTTTTGTCATTCAATTGAGTAATATTCATAATTTGTATAAAATTTTTAAAAAATCTCATTACAACAATATAAAGTTTGCACTCATCTGAGTTCCTGTGTATTAATATTAATCAAATACTGCAACATTTCAATGCTATGCAAACAAATCCAACAATACCATTTATTTGCTCTAATCTTTGTGTATTCTACCAGAATGTAGATGCAGCTTTTTACATGCTATAGGAAAGACAGAGCAAAGAGGTGTTTTTCTGAAGGTATCAGTTTCTGCAGGCATTCATTCTGATCATCTCAAAAAGATGTTCTGTCGCAATAAACTAGTTGTTTCTGTTTCCCCACATACACTAGATCAATTAAGCCATGATTTAGCTAGTAAAATCATTCTTGCCTCTTTCCTTCCTAACATGTTTTTATATATGCATATTTAAAGGAAGGCTTGCTGGATTGTGTTGAAAACCGTGTTCATCAGCTAGAAGATCTGGAAGCAGCATTTGCGGATTTGTGTGACAATGATGATGAAGCAATCCTACAGAAGTGGGCTTCATATCCTGGGTAGGAGATCTCTAAATGGCTTAAAACCCTCCTGCCATTGGTTTATTCCTGTAGCCTTTGGAGAAGAACCTTCATGAACTGGTGACACAGTTAACAGTAAAGTGTTATTCCCATCATATTGGAACTCTTCCTCGTCAGCTTACTAAGCTTAAGTAAGTTGAGATGACACAGTTTCAGATGAGTAATCCTGTTCTTGCTTTTTTTAGATCAAGCTCTTTCCTGCTAAAACTACTAGAATAATCTCTTCTGAAAGATCTTTAGCTTTTCCATACTAGCATGCGTAGGTTTTGATTCTTCTTGGAACTCATTACATTAGCACCTTCATTTCCCTATCTAAGATTCGGCTGTCTATTGAGGAAAAAAAGAGTCAATTCACCAGTGTCAGTAAGGTTTCTTTCCTGCAACTGCTCCTTTCTTGGGAGCCTTTCTGGAGCACGGTAGACAAGGCTCTCATTCCTGACCTACTGCAGAAACAGTGCTGCAGGAGACCTCCTGATTTACCCTGGTGGATAGTCTTTAAAAGTGTCAGAAGTGCAGATGATCATAGCTCTGGAAAAAGTCTGCTGTTAGAATAACTCTGCGGAGGAAAAACAGTATATACTATAAGGCTAGCAAGCAGAATCAAAAGGATGTGATTTCAAATCAGTTTCCTGAAAAATATGTGATAATTATCTGTATATTTCAGTTTTAAACAGAAGAATACTTAACTTTTGAACTTGTATATTCACATACTGTTTTGTCTAAACTTTTTCTTAAGGCCAGAAATGATAACTGTATCATTTAGTCTGTGTAAGACGTGTCTTAGATTTACACCTAAGAACTTAAGCCTTCAGTCTGTTTTCCTTAAATGCTATAGTGCAGTTGTTTAGGAATTGATTAGCCCAGCACTTTGCTAACAGAAAAGGTGGGAATCTGGATGGAATCTATGCAAGGCTACCATATTTTCTTTGCTTTTAGAAGAGCAAGTCAGACAAAGCAAAAGTTACGTCTGTCTTCAATGCCACATGGTAAACTTTTTTTTTTACAAGAGCAGCCTTATACAGCTTCATGCAAACTTTGTCTCTGAAGGGAGGCAGGTTTGACTACTTAACATTTTAGTGATCTGTGTGAGGCAGAACTCTCATAAAAAGCAACAAACTATTGGGGTTATACAGAAGGGCTGCTCTGGTGCTACAGAAGTCCCTGGTTTCTGTGGAAAATGAGTATAAGGCTGCATACGTGAGTGAGTGTCCACAAAACGTGTCAGTGGCATCTGCTATGCTCTTAAATAAATGTTTTAATCTGAAAAGAAACTGAGCAAAAGTCCAAGTTTTCCCTTAATAGGAAGATCACTCGTTTTCCCTGTCAAATACAGCAGTTACTGCCAGACTTGTTTAGCAATCAATGCAAGTATTTCTTATCAAGTTAATACAACTTGTGAGTTACAACAGCTTCTCTCTAGGTCTGCCCTAAAAGGAAGGGGAAGAGGCTGTGCAAAAAGTAGGTATGAATACAGGGGTTTCCTGAGACCTGGGGAAACAGCAAAAATAGTACTGATACTCTTCAGTTTTCCTAAGTGCAAGATGACACGGAGGAAACATAACTTTTACTTTTTTTTTTTAACTTAGGTTAAATGTATCAGTTTCTAAGTGTTTACACAACAAGTTCTGTGTGTGTTTTTTTGTTGTTTTTGTTTGTTTGCTTTCAGAATGAAGCCCCTTGTTCAACTAGTTCACAGTTTGAAAACCAGGATGGAGAGCCCAGACTATGAAATGGTAGGTCACTGTATAAAGGAGCATAAAGTTGATAATTTCAAAAACATACGTTCAATGGGGTTGGGGGGGGGTGGGGGGGGAAATCAAGGGTTAATTTTAAACTTACCAAGGGGATTAAGGACTTTTGGGGTTTTTAAATAGTTTTTTTTTGTTGTTATTGCTTAGAGCAGCTTCTTTAAAAGCTTTTGAATTTTTATTCTGCTTGTCTATATTTATGCAACATTAATGTGATATTTAAGACACTCATGTCTCAAGCTACTTCTTTTGAATTACAGTTTCACTTCACTGGGGTCTGTTGACATACTTTATAGAACTTAAGGTACCTGTTTGTAAAAGATCAGGCCAACCATCTTCAAGGACTTCAGCATGCTCTGAATTCATAGGAGAGGTACATTTCACTGGAGATAATGAAACAATCCATGTAAACTCTGGATTTTATTTTACTTTTTTGTTTTAAGTATTAGCTGGGAAAAAAAAAAAAAACTCACTGCCTGAAGGTGTGTAAGTTACCTCTTGTGCTAGGGGTAGCAATTTAGGGACTTCTTACACAGACAAGCCCTATCAACAAGCCCCTTTGTCAACACAAATGGAAATCTGTTTAATTTACATGTAGGTCCATCAGGCTGGTCTGACCTGTGATTATATGGAGCTTCCCCACCATGTTAGCACAGAAGAGGAGATTGAAGGCCTCATACAATCCACTAAAGTTCTACTGAAAAATATGCCTAAGCCCACACTTGTGACAATTGCTCGGTAAGACTGTAGATTCTTTAAAACATTCAGACTGCTTACAAAGCTGAATAATTCTATGAATATAACATTGGTTAATATATCTTTTTTAAAAAAAAAAAAAAATCAATCTTCAATTGGAAAACTTAGCATAGTGAAAATTGACATTTGAAATCATTAATCATAAGGCAGTGATATACTGCTTAAGGGAAGGTTCTGCGCTGATGGCTAGTCTTACTGGGCTTTGGAGTGGCCAGCACAGATTTCAACAGCAGTGAAAACATGATGACTTAATGAGCTTCAGTGTAGGCTATATAAAGCCTATGATGAGGCCTTGCACGTGTTGCAGTGGATGGCTGTCACTGAGGTTCTTATTACCTTTGCTGCTTCTGTTAAGCAATTTAGAGTAAAGCTAGCTTGGACAAGCTTGCATGGGCTGAAATTATGCATTCTCTACTCTTGTGCTAGGATTCATTACACTATTGGTAAGATCTCTGTTTTCAGTGAAATTTCTCATGAAAAAAATTCTGATAAAGTGGGACAGGTTTTCATCTAATAGTCTGAAGTGTATTTATATTCTAGAAAGCTCTAATGAAGCTTTGCATAGGGTAAAAATTACGCTTCCAGGACTGTAAGGGAATTATTTGGGAGAATGGAATGGAGCTGGGGCCAACGTACTATCCTATCTGGGGAGAGCTTAATTTGAAGACCACAGTGTAACTCTTGACAAATTATTGCAATTTAAGAATACCATGTGTGCCCTAAAAGTACAGGCAGCAACACCAGGATCTGACATAAAATAGTTTGAGTCAACAACAAACAGCATGGCAAATATCTACACTAAAAGAAAGCTTTATTTTCTATGCCAGCCACAGAGTTGTTACGCATTGTTGCAGAGGAAATACAGAATCATTTCTGTAGGTCTTGACAGATCTAAAATCCTAGAAGAGTAGCTCTTTTTTTTTTGTTGTCGTTTTGTTTTGTTTTCTTACCAGCATCTGTGGTAAATAATGTTATCCCAGGAACTGCGTAGATTTTTTTTTTTCAAATTTTCCTACCTATTTTAACTAGTAGCAATTGAATCTTTTAATCTACCTTTCCACCAGTACTTTAATTGGATCATTTGCTTGAATTCTGATTGGCAACATGTTGTGTTAGAGTTGGAAGAATTAATAGTCATGTTTCTGATCTGCTGTGGAATTTCTGTTCAACTTCAGGCAAATTGCAGTTGTTGAAAGCAGAGAGGAAAAGCACAGTAGCACGCTTTGAAGAGATACTGGGAGGCAGAACTTGTCACACTTTGAAAGTAGCTTCAGCGCCCTGGATACAAAGCATTACAAGAATACAAAGTAATTATATCTATACTCCCTCATTGTTTTTTTTCAAATCTTTGTTACAGATCAAGTTTGGATGACTATTGCCCTTCTGAGCAGGTTGACATCATTCAAGAGAAGATTCTCAGTTTACTAGGTTTAGTGTATGGCACTCTGGATGTGCACTTAGATTACTCAAGCAACTCTTCTTTGTGACATTTCTTCATATATTGCTCTCTAATGCAGTAGATTAATTTAAATTGCATGTTTGCTGTGGTTGCAGGAAAAAAAAAAAAACACACTTATTTCAGCAGATGGCAGTAGAACCCAAGCTGACCAAGAGCTAGTTTTAAGGTGCATTGCTTTCTGTCAGCTACATCTGAACTTTTACCTTGTTTCTATTATTGCTATTTTTACTGTCTTACTTATTTTAAACATTGGTGCAAGAGAAACTGTTTGTTCACAGAATGTATTTTTTCACCTGATTTATTGAAGTGTGTAAAAAAATAAAATAAAATAAAATCTAAAAATAAATGGATTTATTTTATAAACTTAAACCTTTTGGGGTTCAGTGCGTAACAGATGTGTTCCTGAGTTGCTTTCTGCTCTTTCAATAATTACCTCAGTAGTGCCAATAAGACCTTGTGTTTGTATAATGATCTTTCCTAACTGCTGAGCTTCAGCACTCCCCTCACATTTTTAAGAGCAGCTTATGTCTTCTGCCCATCCACAGAATATTATTTATATGTATATTCTGTATTAATATTGTCTCTTTAGCCTAAAATATTTCATTGGTGACTCAGATAATGTTCCTGATATACAGACATTGAGTTTTTATTTTTAAAGATATTCTATTATTTTTATGCATTTTAGGGATTATAAAGTTATGTGTGTGTACATGCTTTTATCTACTGAATCCTGCAAGGAACTAATGTGTTTTTTTTCAGAAACAAAAATTTAACTTCACTGAAGTCAGCAGCAGAGCCTTCACTACCACGACTTGATTCTGTGACTTCCCTCATTTCACTTCCCACTTGGAAAATAAGTTTTATAACTATTTAATATGCAAAGCAATCTAATTCTAAAGAAAACTGATATTTCAAGAACAACAGCAACAACAACAAAAAAAGAGGATTGATTTGGAAATGAAATTGAAATGGGAAAGAAAATACCACCTCACTTACTGTGATTTTTTTGTGAATAATTTTTGCTTGTAGTTTTTCTTGAATTGTTCATTCATAAACACTAATAGTTTGCTCTACATTGACTTCATCCACTTTTACAGGTTTTTTACTATTTCTGATGTTGATACAAATGACTAGATAGACTGCAAATACTTAATAGAAGAAATGTTCTATGATCACAGCACCCTTTTTTTCCTTCATGAAATCTGTCACGAAGACATTCTAATATTGGGTTAAAGCTCCATAGTACTTCATGAATTACAGAAAATATACATTGTGTACAGAAACCAAGTGGAGTAACTTTATGTGCTGCTTGTTCAAAGAGGATTTTGTGTGTGTGTAAGAAATGCTCTTTGCTGGCTTTGGGTAAGGTTGTAAAGAACTAAAAAAGCATTAAAATGCAGGTGCCGGGGTACGTCCAATGTACTGTGAGCCCCTGAGAGGTGCTGTAGCACAGTTCTGCCTGCCTGTCTTGACAGAATTCTTCCTCAGGGTCCCCAAGCAGAGAAGCAGCAGCAGCAGGTTGGCCTGGGCCAGGCCCTGCCCCTGGATCACTGTGAGCCTGTGGCTGCCCGTGTCGGCTCCAGCGGGGCACGGCTGGGCCCAGCAGCTAAAATGGTGGCTAAGAAACAGCCCTGCCGGCACCTGGGGGAGGGCAGGAGGAGCTCCAGATGCTGGAGCAGAGATCCCCTGCAGCCCTTGGGCAGGAGGCAGTGCTCAATTAAGGTTTAGTTTTTTGTTTCTCACCATCCTACTCTTCATTGGTTAAAAAAAAAAAAATCTCCACATCATGTTTGCCTGTGATTTTGACTGGTAAGTGATCGCCTTGTATTTATTTTGGCTTCCAATGAGCTTTTTCTGCCTCAATTTCTCCCCCCATCCTGCTGAGGAGGGGCTGGGTGGGCGCCTGGCAGCCGTCCAAAGTAGCCCACCATAATGCTCAGGCTTGTTGTAGACTGTCTACTGTCTCCAAGCTTTTGAGCAGTCCTGTATTGCAGGATTGGCTGTGACCTATGGGAGTCAATTTAAGTTCTGAAATGGTTAAGATTGGTACAAGCTCTAGCCCAGGTTGTTGGTACAGTGAGGCATAACCTGGGGGAAGAATATAAACTCCACAAAACCGGTGTTCAGCATGATCAACACAACCAGGTTACAAGTGACACTTGGAAGCCTTTTCCCTCAAATTGTTAAAATAAACAAAATTAAGAACATAAGTATTGGCAAGCCTAATTAGATGTCTGTTATAGGTTTTGTGTGCCGATAGTGCCTAGAAGTAGTGCCAATGGTATCATATCTGTCAACAGCCAGCTACCTTTACTCCATGGAGAAAAATAATAACAAAAAATCAAATCAATGTTTCTTTAATTTCCAGAAAAGGAAGTCTTGTAGTCTTTCTATTTGACTGTTCAGAAATGTTGACTTCACAATATGCGTTTGTAGTAGTCTGGGCGTAGCAGGTGCAACAGTGAGAATTTTACAGCAGGTTAAAACAAATTATTCATGGAGGTTATACTGCATTAAGTCCAATTAAAAGATCAGAATCCTGTTCAATGTTTGCAGTGTATAATTTTATTTGGTCATTTTTTTACTTCTCAGTGTGCTGAGAAATGTCAACTTAGTCCCAGCAATATGCTTCTGTAATGAAGTGGGGGAAGGATTAGCATGGTTTCAAGACGACATGCAGTCAATATTGACTTGATTTTCATTTGCAAATATTTCTTTACAAAAATGACTATTTGCAGTAGAATGTTTTTTTGATACAGAATAGAATGGGTGGATAATGCCTACTTTTTAAATGTTACACTGACTTAGAATTCAAGTAGATGTCAACTGAAGTCACATGGAGGCTCACTTTCTTCTCAGTAAGAAACAGTCTTTTGAACTCATATTGTAATATTGTTTCTGCTTTTCTTTTTTTTTTTTTTTTAGGCAAGAAGTAATGAGCTATTACTATGCTGATTATAGCAAAAGAATAAGGTAGTTACACTTATTTACAGGAACATTTTTTTTTTCTTTTAAATTGTAGGTGTTAAGGCAGAGTGCAGCATTTTTATCATGCTCACATTGACTCTGCCTGTAGCTGTCCTCTCTGTGATGTAAGTGTGCCATGTAAACATTTTTTTGGTAGGAATCCCTATTTAGCACATTCATTGCCTTATGTCATTACCTATGGTAAAATGTAGCTCCATACGGTCTTGAAAGGATGCATCCACACCAGCCTGTGGGCAGGGGCATCAATTCCAATTTTAACTGGAAGATACTTCGGAGAAGTAAGAGAAGAATTTGGCACAGCATTTATGTGACAGCAGACCTGAATGAGTTATGTTTAGCCTCAAAAAGAAACTGACCAGTAGTGAACAGCATATCTCCGCGCAGCTGAGCAAGAGAGACTTCACCTGGAGGGAGTCTTAAATGCCTGTCTTCCTGCCAGCTGTGCTGATGGAGCCTGAGGCCTTACTAACACAGCTGAAAGCATCTTGCGTATTTCCCACTAGGTGGAGAGAAGTGCATGTTACTGTTTCCACTGTCCTAATTATCTGAAAGGCTGCAAACACATTTCCAGGTTCATGTTGTGATTAAACTCAATTTATCCTTTGGAAATAAAAGGAGAACAGAATAACCAGCCTCTTTAATGCAGCAGAAAATTTCCAGTCACAAAGAACTCTGCATCAGTGTTTGCCCCTAAGATCTATCATTTACATATACAAGAGGTGAAATTTGCCCAAGTTAAGAAAATACAAATGATGTAAAATTAGAGCCTGAGCTACGGGCCAAACACAACTGAATTTTAAAGAAAACTTTTTTTGAGTTTGCTGTGGTTTAACCTGGCAGGCAGCCAAGAACCACACAGCTCTTTGCTCCCTCCCTCCTGGTGGGAAGGGGGAGAGAGAGAATCAGGAAAAAAAGATAAACTTGTGGGTTGAGATGAAGACAGTTTATTAGGATAAGAAGGAAGGGAAAATGATAATAGTAATAAAAATATGCAAGTGATGCACAGCACAATTGCTCACCACCTGCTGACTGATGCCTATCTGGCCCCTGAGCAGCGGCTGCTCCCCCGGCCACCCCTCCCATTTTTGTTGTTCAGCATGACACCACAAGGTGAGGGACATCCCTTTGGCCAGCCTGGGCCAGCTGTCCTGGCTCTGTCCCCTCCTGGTGCACCCTGAGCCTCCTTGCTGTCAGGGCAATACGAGAAGCAGAAAAGTCCTTGGCTCTGTGCAAGCGCTGCTCTGCAGCAACTAAAACATCAGTCTGTTATCAACGTTATTTTTCTCCTAAATCCAAAACACAGCAGCATATCAAACACTATGAAGAAAATTAACTCTTAGCTGAAACCAGGACAGAGTTTTGTGAATGTGAACTTGCACAGGTAAATGATACTTCAGCACTACAAGGGTGGAAAGCCTATTGCAGAATTTCAGTTAAAATTGTTAGAGATCTGATTTCTGAGAACAACATGTTTTCCATATATAAACAGTTTTGAGCATTAAGTTCCCAAGTGAAGTTATTCTCAAAATTGAAGTCCACTATGATGACACTTCAGCAAATTCTCTGAAAATCTGCAGAAAACAAGGCAAATTGTTTACTTGCCAGGCTATGATGGTTTAAGATCTTTCTTCCCTCCCGCATTTCCAACAACCATCTCTCTTTTCTGTTTCTCTAACTTGTGTATTATGTTTTGGATTCTGTGTCATAATTTTAATAAACCATTGGGAAGTCTGTGATGGCCACACACAGTGATGGACAGAAAAGGTTAAATGCTTCAGTTGCTGCCAAAGCTATGAACAAGTGGAAATGGGAAGGTTCCTGGCCATGTAAAGCAGTGCAGCGAGGCAGACGATGCTCGCAGAATATCTGGAGGGAAGGAGCAGAGGGGAAGGTGCTGCTGAGCCAGTTGTCTTGCCCATGTTTCTGACTACAGACCTGTCAGTCCTCGTGAGTTCCTGCTTATGAGTGTGGGGATTAATTCCACCACCTGATCTAGATTTAGATCTACATATTATGGACTTTATCACATTGAATCAAATTAGTTTCTTGGTTCTGATGAGCAGTCCCCCAGGGCAATTCCTGCAGAAATAATACCCTTCCTCAAGAACCTATCTCCTGATAGGAATTCTGGAAGACTGCCTAGCCCCTCCAAACACAGACTGAGGAGGTAAAACTGCATACAGATCAAGGGAATTCCTGTTTACCTGGGCTGTTTGAGGCACTTTCCTTAAAGGTTGTGGAGACAGTTTTAAACAAATCAGCTCTAATTACATTGTGAGATTTGACAAGAATGTGGGCCCATTACTTTTTACAGCATGTAATTTACTTGTCCCAAGGAACGATCCTTACAGAAAAATCATATGCCTGGAAAAATGTGCTGTCAAATTAGTCTCCCTCTTCTGTGGTTTTCTGAACGAAGAAGGATAGCTTGACCTCTGTCTGACACAAGAACATGCAATTTTTTCATTGCAGTATTTCAACAATATTTTATTTGTGTCTCAGAACAAACATAAAACCCTGCTTCCGTCTTCCCTCTTTTTCCCTTCCCCAAACCATCCTTTCAAAATAAAGCATCAATCAAGACACCTTTTGGCTTGATGAGCTGAGCAGTTACCATCACCACAGATCAGCACTCAGAGAAAACACAGGGGTCTGAACTGAAAAGCCAGAAAGATTACTGCCCTTTCTTACGGAAATATCTCGTCCAGATTCAGCTGTTTTATACCTTAAAGATTTTGCCAAAGAATAAATGTCCATTTCTGTGATGTAAAACCCTTCATATTACCACAGTATAGGCTAGGAATACATTTCATTTGCTGACAAGGATCCTTTAGGGAAACAAGAAAAAGACCATAACCAATTAAATAAACATGCTATCTGCTTTATTTTCTGCTAAGACGGTGTCAGGACAACTGGAAGCCTCCCTAACATACTTAACGAGGTTGACACTATTACTGATCAAAGGCACAGCATTAGTATCATTATTTTTATAAGGGACTTAAAAGCAGGGATGAAACAATCAGACCTGCCAAAATGGAGTAAAGATGGGGCCAAGCGTTGGAGCTGGCAGAGGCACTGGGTCATGTTTTTCTGGGGAGAAGGAAAAGATACACTGCCAGATTTAACAAAGAATGACCTGACATTGCACTGCTCCGTTGTTCATGGCAGTAGCCCAGCACCCCCTTTAAAGGTTCCTCAGGTACAGGGCTGTCTATGGTACTAGGTGAAGGTGGTTTTATTCATCTACAACCTTCCTCCTCTCCCACAGTGTGTTGGGGTACTGGGGACACCACCAGCCCTCACTGCTCCTGCCCCCTGCCCCAGGGCTCCCCCCACTCTGCCCCAGAGATGCTGCAGCAGGGCCTGAGCCCAGAACTGTGCCCACATTACCCTATAGATTGACCAGTTTGACCACAGACCTGGCTTGTTTCTGTGCTTTCACCCAACGATCACAGGACTACCAACATGGGCCCTGTCAGCACTCCGTTCCCAGCCCAGATGGAGCCACTGCCCTTGCTACACCCCAAAAGCCAGATGAGGCTGTCTTATGTCCTGAATTGGCATCACCATTGTAGGTATTATTTGCAGTAGCCTCTGCTTTAGATCTCTGCCTCTGCACACTTCCCTTTTAATTGGCCATGTATTTAAGTCTTACTATCTGATTCTTCATGCTCTGAAGGATGAGGAAGACTAAATCCTACAGCAAAAAGGCCAACATAATCTGAGAACTGGGAAAAGAAATGCCACGATTAGACAAAGGCTTTTGCACTGTGATGTTGCAGATAATGCACTGAGCCATCTGTGCTCCAAGGGAGCTGCATCTTTGGGAGGCACAGTATTTTCACGTTGACTTTCACAGAGTCATTTTTTATATAGTCTTTTGAATACTTAAGAACACTCTTAGTTCTGTCTAATTTTCATTAATTAGAACGTCTTAACAGCATATCTTAATGCAATGAGTGCTGGGGGATAGAGCTATGGGGTTTCATTAGAACTTAAAACATCTACTGTGCCTTAAAATTGCACTTCATTTTCATTATTGTTCCCAAATCTATCATCACCAATTGCCTCTTCTGGCAAGTAACTAAATAAAACCAGCATTTTTCAGTACTACTATAGTGCACGATGTTTTGTTCCCTTCTCGGAGTTACTGGCAGGGAGAGTAGCTGTTTTTAATAAAGATTGTTTTCTTCCCATAGGTAGCAGAGACTTATAAAAATTGATTTTATGCCTCAGTGTGTGAAGACAGGAGAGCTGAATAGTCATACATCCTAGTTGTTAGAAAGGAAGGTAGGCAATAAACTTCTTTTACATATTCACGTGCATGCCAAGCTGGGCAATACATCTGAAAGGGCAAAAGGGCAGCAAAAGCAGTTCTTGGACGCATTTAACAGTATCCAAAACTCAGAAAAAACTTACTGAATGGAAAAGACAACTGCGAAGTAAGACATGCTCCTGTCTCTGACATGAGTGAGATGAAAATGCTAAAAACAAAAGGTGATGGAAGAGAAGACAAAGTTTAAAATACACTTTCAACTCATTAGAAGGCTGATATAGAGTTGATTTGCATCTTCCATGAGAGTCAGGTCCTAACAGCAGTACTACTTTGTGTGCTGCCTACAGATTTTTGTTCACCAGCAACTAAGGCATCCAGGTCAGTGGGGTGAAACACTGCTGGCCATGGTGGTCTTTGGGTGAGAGGTAACTGAGGTTCTGGTAGATACAGTACTCCAGTAAGAACATAATTTTTAACTTCAAGATAAGCAGTGATGTATTACTGCAGAATTATCACTGCTTCTTAAACACATATATATGCATCTGGAATTGCTGCTAAAGTAAACAAACTGGAATTCCAAGCACCAGGAGAAGAAAGAAGACAGCATGAGAAGAAATGTATAGAGAACTTTGTTATACTATCTTGGACTAGCTGCTATTCCCAGTCTGTGTGGGAAGAGGAAAGAGGAAGGCATAGTCCCCTACAAAGGTTCTAGAAAGATGGGACCTGATGGGAGCAACCTCTGAATAAAACCCAGATGGACTTTGTTGGATTCAGTTTCCCCTTGAGAGTTGTGTTTTTAATCAGTGAAGGATTCCAAAGACTATCCTCAAGCATATGATTGCACCAATATAGAAATCATCTCTTCTCAAGCAACCATCTTAATTAGAAATATGCAGTGGTGGTTCCTAAATTACTTATTATTCCTGCCAGGGTTGGACATGGGGAGGAGGGGAGAAACTGAATGTTTTGGAATTATTACATTATATACATAAAAGATAAGCTCAAATTTCAGTGTTGATCAAATACAGGAACTGTCTTCAAAGACAGAAGAAAGCAACATGCATTTACTTCTTAATCAGAGTTGATAGTTTCAATCTTGCTATCCATGTGGCAGTGCCAGAAGAATGTGGTAGTGCCAGAAAAAGGAAGAGGATTATCAGGTATGAGTCTTTTCGTACAAGAAGAGATGAAGCAGAATCTTCACTCTGGTAAAGAACTGGAATTAAAGTAATGACAGGTGACATGGAGAAAGTGAAAAGGGAAGATAACTTTTTGTTTCTCTGCAACATAAGAACTAGAGAGCATCTGATGAAGTTTTGAGATAGCAGACCTGAAAAAGAGAAAAAATGAATCTCTTTTTCCTAAAATACAAAAATTGTGCAACACGCGGGTAGGGAATGCATAAATACCATAAGTTCAGATGAATTTGTCCTCCGTGCTTTCTCTCTAATATTCTTTTTAATCTATCAATCACAACTGCTAAAACACCTGGCAGTAAGATCTTTCTTGAGGTCCCTCAGCTGCTGGGATCTGAGAGAGTGCTGAAGCAAACATTTTTTAGGCTTCCTTTCTTTAATAATTTCTGTAAGCATCCAATGTTGTAATGAAATCGTATTCTGTGTGAAATAGCTGAATTTGAATGACAGTCCATGACTGGCTCGTAGCACATAATAGCAATTTAAATGTGTGCATCTTGAGAAAAGTCATGAAGAAAAACGCATGATGCTACAGCTAAACATGACATTACTGTTGAATTCTGCTCTGAGGAAGTACTTGTAAGAGTTACTGAAGAACCATAGGGAAATAATGATATCTATTTTTTTTTTCCTGCATATGTAAAATTTATATTTTAAAATGGTAATGGAGAAGGGTTGTTTTTTTTTTTTTTTTTTTGTTTCTTTGTTTGTTTGTTTTTTGTTTTTTGTTGTTTTGTTTTTTTTTTGAGGTTTTCCTGTGCTGGTTAGTGTTGTTTGGGTTAAACTCTGATGTAAACATGGAGAGAGCCACAATTTTAATTGGGCTTGGTGATCTGAGAGTATACCAGCTACAGGGAAACCTAAACAGAGCAAATAGAAGTGATAAAAATACAGGCAGTAAGTGCTTAAATGCAGCTAAAGAAAATTAGATAATTGAATTCTATAAACTAATTTTCATAGACATTCTTATCGGAACATGATATGGACACTGTAACACTACACCGGGGATGTACCTAGTCCCTAACCAGGTAAACACCTTGGGGAAAGTTGAATATAACCAATTTTACTCTATTTTGATAGCCTTCAGCAGAATTCCCACTGATGTTTCATGTACCGATGTTGTTTTTAAAAGTCATGTCCATGTGTTTCAAGGTTGAAACACAGACAGTAATGTCCTAAAACCCTGCATAGTTTCAGAGAAGATGAGCAGAATCTTGAATCTTCACTCTTTGTTGTTGTTGTTGTTGTTTGTTTGTTTCTTCCTTTGCTCTGTATTTCTCCAAAGACAAGCTGAAGCCAGTGCTGTTTTTGCTAATGAAAGTCAGCTCTTTGACATGTGTGTAAAGTTTCCAAATCTTCAGCACGTGGAACAATTTAATATATGCTAAGTCACAGAAGTCAGTTTTTTGTCAGAGACATTTTCCAAGGTTACTTTCTATTTCATATAAAATTTTCTTTTAAAGCACAGGAACTTTACTGAGGCTTCCTGCTAGTGCTATTTCTCTCTCTTCTCTATGCAGAATAAGTCACTGATTTGATCATATCCACATATCATCTTATCCAAGTTTTGTCTTCTCTTTTCTTTCTGCTCACTTTCTCCTACAGCTGGCTCTTTCAGGAATGGTAATGTTACACACATCATTAGATAGAGGGCTTGTAACCACGCGGGTAGGGGTGATGCTCTTTTGAACAGAGGTGTACTCAGGCCTTATTTAAGAACAAAATCCCCTTACATCATTATCTTCCCTTTATAGAAGCACTGGAGGAAGAAATACATTCCCAGGTAATTTATGGGCATTAAGAGCAGACGGTTTTGAAGCCAGTTTAAAGGGCCTCTCCTCCTCCTTTAATCCTGCCCTAGATCCTCAGGGAGACAGAAGATGTCAGCACAAAGACAACTTCATAGGTTTCCCACTTCACTCAGAGTTAACAGCACCTTGGATGCCAAGCTGAAATCACAGATCATTTGCATCACTGTCGCACTGCTTTATTTATCACAGCAGGACACAGTAACTTGCCAAAGCAGCTGAGGCTTCTCCAGAAGAAAAAAAGGGTCAATAGACCCTGGGACCATCTATGTTTTAGACCCTGGGACCATCTATGTTTTTGTTTCATAGCCAAGCACACACGTTACCAAAAATGCTTAGAAGTGGAGCAAATCTAAAGCTAGCCCCTGAAACAAACTTAAGAATATGGTTCTGAAGAAAATGGACAAAACAAGTGTCTTTGAGTAATGCTGTTTCCGAATTTATAACAAATGTTGCAACTTGAGACACTTAAAATAACCGCATGAGTAAAAAACCTTCCAAAATGAAGAAATTAGATAATAAATTAACTTTCTGACTGAATGAAAAAGACCTTTAATTTCAACCTTGCCATACATTTACCTGAAAATAAGGGTCTTTAGCTGGTCCCCAGCCTATTCAAGATCACTGGATCCTTCTCAGAAGATCAGACCTTCTCTCAGGTCAAGAAGGGTTTTGCAACAGCTGATACCTTCAGTGATGATGTAGAGTCCAGGCAGTGCACTCAGAGTACACATTTCTAAGCTCACTGTGTGGTCTGCAAGCTTCCCTTCTGCTTCCTTCCTGTCAGAAGCATTATGGAAGGCTAACATGGCAAAATTCAGTGTTTCCACATGTATTTCTTGCCTGAGAATATGGGCTGTACAAAAAGACTCTTACATGAAATTTCTGCCATTTTCATCCTTCCTTCGACACAGCCACTTGAAAGATGTAAGTTAATTGCTGAGGTTGTAAACAATTTTACAGCTAGTCTTGCTTTGTCAGGGATCAAATATTTTCCTTGCTGTGGGAAGAGTTTCCTGCTTAAATGCAGTACATTTATTTCTCTCTGCAATCAGCACTGCAGTAATTTCCCTTCTCAGAAGCACCTGTCAGCAGGATAAGATAATTCTTATACCCATGAAAATTGTGTTTTTGTAATAAAGCATGACTGCAAAATCACTGAGTACCCTGAAATTTATATTAGGAAATAGTGTACAAAAGACTTCATTTTGGAGATGCTGTGATAAATTGATAGACGGGCCACTGGCCTAGAGAGAAAAGATTGAGTAATTCTTTTTTTTTTTTTTTTTTTTTTTTTTTCCTGAAGAGGACAAAGGGAAGGGAAGCTCAGACGTCTTATCCAGTCTGGAAGCACGCCCACCTGGGAAAGGAATCATCCAGAAAGAGGAGAGATAGACCTTGCTGCCTGCTTTTCTGGCTGAAAAGGCTTACTGTAACAAACCAGGAAAGGGCTGAGTTTATAAACCAGCATACGCTCCTGTGACAGATGCTCTATGCCAAATTCAATTCCATCTCAAGCTTCAGTGCAGGTTCCTAGTTCTTTGTGTTTGTGGGTTACACCTGATAAGTTTATACCAGTTTCCCACAGGTAAGACATAACTTAATATTTCCTTCATTTCCTATGTGGTTATTTGTATTGTAGTGAACTTCAACCAACTACCCTTGCATGGGGTTGGTTGTTGCTTTTAAAGTTAAACAATATCCAGGTCACAGGGCTTTAGTGGAAGGCTGCAACACAAGTAAAAGCCTTCCCAAGAGCCTGTCTCTCCATAGCACTGATGAAAAACTATGTAATTCATCAGATACTGATTTCAAGTTATGGTGAGTATAATTTAATTTGACTCTGAGGGACTCCACTTTTATGATAATGCTTTGATGAGTTTTAAAGAACCTTTTGTTGAGCCTGGTGCAGCCTGTTTGCCATGAGACAACTACTTAGCAAACAGGTTTTACAACATATAATTTACTTGTCAAGAGAAAGCTTTTACCCCAAAAGCTTTCCTACCAAAACTTTATCCTGTCAAACAACAACTCTATTTTCTTGGGTGTTCTTGCCTAGCCCAATGCAGCATTTTCATCCTGATTTAACTCTCTTGGTACTTGTGGAAGATCATACCTATACTTCAGTTTATATTAAAAAAAAAAAAAAAAGAGAGAGAGATTTGCTGCATACAGAGCAATTCCAGAAATCTCTAGCCTTTACTTCAGAAGAAACAGTAATAGTGAAAATATTGATAGTAATTTCAAGGCACTGGGTGTCTTTGCAAACTGAATGGAATAGCCCACCCCCAATTTGGTTATTACTATTGAAACAGATATCTGCATCTTCATCTGCTATTGCTTTTTCAAATTTTATCATTAATACTTTTCACTGACTTCACTGGAAGCAAGACAGATAACTCTGGGAACAGAGTTGAAAATTTCCAGAAAGTTTTTATATTAAGTAATTCTCAAGATGTCTGCACATAAAGATGGTTGTCTCCCGGGAAACATTAATCTTAGACCTAGTATTTGTTCTGAGACTTTTGTACCAGTAATACATGATCTTTTGAGAACTTAATGATATTCTTCATTCACTGTGTTAGGTAACTGATTTTCATTAATTAGCTTGGAACAACAGCAGTGTATTACAATGAAGTGCAAGTTTGAGAATGTTGTGGGGGTTTTCTTACAATTAGAATTTAAATTACTTCTTAAGATTACAGTTCATTTCCATTTTTGCTCTTAAATCCACCAGCATCAGATTTTCTTCTGTGTCAAGAAATGGAACGACACTGGCATTTCTCCGTACTGCAGCAATGGATGCTTTATTCCCTTTTCTGAGGCACTAACACAGGAGTCACTTCAGGTGAGCTTATTTGCCATACAAGCCTTTCTTTTCTTCAAGTTGTAAGAAGGAAAGCCTTTTAAAATTGCACTTATCCACTACTGCTTTGAAACACAGAATAACTAGCCTGGTTTGAATACGAACTTCATGTTTTGAAGCACTGTATTTGGTGCAGCCTTATGGATCGGAGCTAAACAATGATTTATATTTCTGTTTATGCAGAGATGGTGGTTTGGATAGCACAGATGGAAAGGCACAGAGCCATCCAGAAACAGTCAATAATTTATTAGACACACAAACTTTATAAAAAGGTCTTGAAAAGATAGAGCTTTGACTTCCTCTGTGACAGAGAAATAAACCTGAACTGAATGAAAAATTCAAGTTTATAAGTAGAAGGCAACGCCTGCTACTAGGAGCAGGATAGGCTGTTTCCTTCTGACACAAGTATTACAAATGCTTAAAAATATCAGGAGTATAGAAGACATTTTAAAGAGGAGGACATGCAATTCCAGCTGGTTTGAGCACCAGCAGCTGGATATTATTACTGAACCAAGACAAGCAATATGAATTTAAATTTCTTGCTGTGCAGCAGTTGTAAGGGAACCAAGTAGTATCTCTTGAATGAAAGTGTCACCTAGCTCATGCATACTACCATCTTATGTGCAATATGACATATTCTAAAATATATATACATTTCTTGAGGTTGGGTCTTATTTTCATAGATGCACATGTGCCCCTGGAATCACCACGGTGAAATGGAATTTTACAATTTTCTGCTGTTTTCAAACAACAGGAAAAAAAATAAAAATAAAAATAATAATAATAATAAAAAAAAAAAACAGCACATGAAGACATTCAGCTACATCATGGGCTAGACACAGCCATCAGATTTCTGTCTGAAGTAAAAGAGGTCAATTAATACCCTGGAAAAGCTGGAACCCCAGTCTGTGTGTGATCCAATTACATTTAATTAGCAACCACCCTTTGGTTGAGGAAAGCAAGGGTCCTAGGAGGAGTCAGAAGTCATCCCAAGGCTGGAGAAGCCTTTAGCACAGCTAGCTTAACTACACTGCAGCAGGCAATGATTCTACTGAGGCTTGCACAGTGATAGGCTTTGAATTAATTGTTATGTGTCAGAGGAACGTTCTCTAGGGTTGGAGAAAGATGTCCAGAAACTCCAGAAGAAGCTCCGATGGCAATCATGTCTAATCGAGTCCTACTGCACAGGAAACAGTTCTCTGTCTCTTAAAACCTCAAAAATTGCATGCATCTTGCACTGGGATGAAATGAAGACTTCTCAACTTCATGCGGCTTAGCGTAATGCTTCATCACAACACTATCCTTTGTGCAGACCCTTTCTATGCTACCCAGATGTGATATCTGGAAAAAATAAACGTCCTTGCTTTGTGGTTCTGTTCAGCTCAGAGCAGCTAAACAGCTAACCAACATCCCCTTGTGACCCTCACAGTCCTGGAGCCCCACCAGCCGCAGTCGTCTACTGGGGTGAGCAATCCTTGCAGTCCGTGGACATATTTGGTGCCATCACTAGGTGGAGCAACAGATGCATCATTTGAAAGCTGCCTGGAAGGCTGGAATCAAGGTGGAAGAAACCTGGAGGCTTCGCAAGTTCATCCCCTGACTGAATTGTGATCATGAAAAGAAATGGGATAATCCCCTCTCGGGCATTCAAGGATTTCTGCTATATTGAGAGCTCAGCACTAGTTTACCATTTTAATAGCTGATGCATGACCTGGAAAACTTTCAATGAAATACGAGAGTCCCAAGTAAATAAAGAAAATATGAAGAACGCACATACACTCTGAGAAAGTATGCTAAGGTATCTACTCTTGAAGGGGAAAAAAAGACAACAACAACGACAACAAAAAAAAAACTAATCTCCTAAAAGTATATATTTTTACTCACAGTTTTGACCCAAGCCCAGCATAGATGTTTTCCCTGCAAAGGGACTGGGCCTCCTGTGATACGCTGGATAAAAGTCTTAACACTGTATATGGGGACCTGGGACTAAAATATGACTACTGGTAGCATACGTGGAAGTCTTCAGTAAAATTTCAGTTTGTTATTAGCATAGTCATCTCTCTTCAGTTATGTCTGGAGTTTTCTTTGCTAAAATCACTAGTAAGCATACCTCAGCTGGAGCACACTTTCATTATGGTTCTGCAGGCTTTAAGTAAAAACATGATTTGTCTATGTGTTTGCTAAGTTATTTAAGAAATTTTCCTTTCAGGCACAGTTTTTGTTCATGAATGACAAACTGGTATCCTCTGAAATCTGTGACTAACTCAGACTGTGCACCATGTTCCAGAAAATGCCAGTCTTACATAATTACAAAGAAATTAGTTTCTATTTTAAGAGGAAATTTTCAAGGCTACTTTCTACTTTGGCTAAAAGTAATCATCGAACAAACCCCAAAGCAGATATCTCTGTTTCTCCTGTCTGCTGTATATGGCTGCTTTATTGTCTACGTGTACAGACCTTTTGTTACCTGTGTCTGCTTGAATTTTGTTTCAGCTCATTTTCATATCTTCTGTGCAGAGCAAGACAAGGAAATTGTAAGGCATAAGAACTGTAATCCATGCTGTAAGGATGGGACATTACAGCCCTGCAAAACTAACTCTGGGGTTATCAGCACAGTGATGCCTCTTTAGTCAGCAGTGCTCTGCACTGACTTGTAGCTTGATGTCCCTGCCATCCCAGCTACTGCCTTTGTCACCATTGAGGAGTGAGGCTGCATGCTTCAGAAGGTAGTTACAGATGTTCCTCAGAAGCAGAAGCTTGCAGAGATAATTCTGTTAATAACATATCAACTTTCAAGACAGGCCATAGAATCATACAATCATAAAGTCACAGAATGATTTGGGTTGGAAGGGACCTTAAAGACTGTCCAGTTCCAACCCCCTGCCATGGTCAGGGACACCTCCCACCAGACCAGGTTGCCCAAGGCCCCATCCAGCCTGGCCGTGAACACCTTCATGTATGGGGCATCCACAGCTTCTCTGGGCAGCCTGTGCCAGGGCCTCACCATCCTCTAAGTGAAGAACTTATTTCAAATATCTCATCTAAACCTACCCTCTTTTAGTTTAAAGCCATTCCCCCTTCTCCTGTTGCCACACCCCCTGGCAAAGAGTCCCTCCCCAGCTTTTCTCTAGGCCCCCTTTAGGTACTGGAAGGCCACTGTAAGATCTCCACAGAGCCTTCTTTTTTCCAGACTTAACACGCCCAGCTCCCTCAGCCTGTCTTTGTAGGAGAGGTGCTCCAGCCTCTGAGCATCCCCATGGCCCTCCTCTGGACTCGCTCCAACAGGTCCCTGTCTTTTAACTGTCCAGTAAAATGATCACACATCTTTGAGTGCTACAAAACTGGGTTTTAATCTAAATACACTGAGTCTTCCTTGTGCATCACCAGCACACTGTGGTTTCCCTGCCTGTCACTGGAACTAGATGAGCTCTTTCAGGGAAAAATGGACAGGGGATGAATCAGATGGCTAAGGTTACCATGCCCTCTGTTACCGTTCCTTCCCTTCATTGCAGGCTTTCTGTCTGTGCCTCTGGCAGCTCTGTCCCTTCCTTCCCCAGCTGATGACTGCACTGTGAATTTGTCTCCCTGGCTGGGGACAGAGATGGATTATGGGGTCAAAAAGTCAATTGCGTAAGAATTTCTATTCTACTGCTGCTGTGGAGGAGGTTAGACAAGAAAGCAAGAAAGTCGCTTTCCAGCAGAATCAGTCTCAGGAGAAGGGACCCATTTCAGTGAGACCCAGCGTGAGGGTCCTGCCTGATGGCCTCTTCCGGGACAGGGACACATGGCCCCATCAGTGCCACAAACTTTTTGCACATCACATCCACTGTCAGGAGGGGCAAGGAGAGGAAAGACATTGGTTTTCTGCCTTCAGCTTTCAGTGTTTCTTGCACAAGGATCTCCTCTCTCACTGCAGCGGAGGTGCAGCTCTCACACCCCAAGACAAGCAGGAGCTCGGGGACCTGGCAAGCCCAGTACCAGCTTGTGCCTTAGCACAAACCTCCTCCTCAGCCTCATCAGCCTCAGCCTGGGGAAGTCTTGCTAAGTCTGCAAATCCACAGGGGAACACCATAACACCCCTCAAAGACAAGTTAATTCCTTACCTTTCTGTAATTTCTGGCCCTCTGGCTGCCCCATTTCTCTGCCACAAGCAGAGGTCACAAATGTGCTGGATCCTTTTGCTGGTGCTAACACCCGTACAGCCTTACAGGGACTCCCATCTTCCTCCTGTCAGCTCAGGCAACTCTTCTGCAAGGAAAAGCTGTTCCTTACCATGTCCCCAAGCATTCAAGGAATGGTTGTGATCTGGATTTTCATCATGTTCTGATTTTGCCATTTAATTGCAATTGACTTCAGGGATTCTATCATTTCAAATAAGAATATTTAGCCCTTCCAGGGAAGGAGCAACCTCAGAGGAGAAAGACAAATCATTCCAGCCCTCCCTGGCTGAAAGCTGGTTACATATGGCCAGCAGTTTGCGTAAATGTTCTAGTGGTTTTGCATGTCTAACACAGGGGACTTTATTGCCTGCTAGGGAGCTTTCTTATGAGATTAGTTAAACTTAGCAGGGTCATTAGCATATAATTTTACTCAAAGCCATTGGCAAAACAGAAAAATAACATTACATTTGTGTTTGTCCTTTACTACATTACAGATTGAGGCCAGTTATGTGAAAACTTAGGGCTAGATCTCCTAAAGCAGGTCTAACGCAT
This sequence comes from Nettapus auritus, assembly GCA_011076525.1. Classification (NCBI taxonomy): domain Eukaryota; kingdom Metazoa; phylum Chordata; class Aves; order Anseriformes; family Anatidae; genus Nettapus; species Nettapus auritus. The sequence continues at coordinate 77,789,593 of CM021766.1, forward strand.
ATCCTTCCCTCTCCTGCCCTAAATGATTATAAATCTTTATGCAATGTACAGTGCCAATTAGTCAGAAAACATCTCATGGCAGTGTTATTAATACAAAGTTGAGATAATATGCTGAATTTCACTGTACTGTGTATTCTAATATTTATGCCCTTTGTGCCCTGTTTCCTGTCCAGAATCTCTTTCAGCCACTCTTGTTACTGATTTGGAAACATGCTTTGCAAACACAGGTTTATTTTATAAGCTGTATGAAAGCAGTCTTGAATGCTCCACCCCACAATAAGGTGGTCCCTGCCTGCTACTTGATGTCACTCAGCTCTGAACACTAACGTCCAAGCTAACTCAAACACCTGACTTCAATGCATCAAAGCCCTCCTCAGGGCTTTCTTCTCTTAAATTCAGCTTTATTTAGTTTTTCACCTGAAGGAAATACAGGTCACCAGCTACACAATCCCCATTAGTACAAGGCTGTATAACGAATTACTGCTGTTGTCTGTGCATTTCCAACTGCATGATACCAAGTGCCCCCATGTTCCAGACAGCCCTCTGCTTCTCTGAGTCCCTTTCTGTCTTGATTCCAGGCTGGTCATTAAACTGGGAGATGAATGATCATGCTCATTTGGTATATAAAGCTAATTCTTCACAAAAATCAGCACTGATGTGATAAATCTCAGTCCTTCCTCACATCCTGAACATAGAAAGACAGCTCTTTCTCTCTGGGCTTGGCATTCCTGTAACTAAAGACAGATCTTGGGTGCATTCTGTTTCCTCTAGGAGCCATTTTATTTTGAGTATATGTGGGACTAGTTCATGGCTCGCTCATTAAAGTTGCCAAGAAGTGCAAATCAAAAGCTGATGCATTAGTGACTTCCATTTCCCAGACAGGCCAAAGGTCTCAATGCAGGCTACAATTTGTGTCAGTTAGAAATACTTTACTCACAAAATTTTTTGTTTCCTCATTTATTAATTTCAAGGGAAGTAGAAATAATTTTATAAAATGTAAGTGGTACACTGTAGTTTTTGTAGGGTGCTTGACAGCAAAAAATCCAAAGCAATTCCTCAGTCTTCCAGTCCCTAGTGAAACACTTTTGTTCTTACAAGTTTGACACAGTAAAATAAGTGCATTAACATTTTTCTCTTTGATGAGTTGTGAACACTGTTCCTTCTTTTCTAACAAGTTACTTCACATATCATTACACTGCAGAAGAATAGTTGTTCACATTTGGTCCTTTCTTTCTTAGATTTCATGGAGATGAAAAACACCAGAAAAAATCTGTGCTCTTCACAAAAAATAAAAATAAAAAAATAAAAATAAAAATATCACCAAAATGTCTGCTCAGTCCCCTCAAACCCACTCATTCTTTTTAAAATCTATTTCCTTCCCCTCGTCTCTTTTCTTTGCTTCTAATTCAGTTGATAATTTCTGTCTCTAGACAACAGTCATCTGCACTTCACATGCTCTGAAAAACACCATTCTTATTAAACTGCCTTTGTATTGATCAATTACACAGCTTCTTTTGTTCCATTTAGTCGAGAAAGAAAAACTACTGCTACTGCTTCAGACTTCCAGGCTCTTTCTTTTGCCCTTCCTGGGTTCTGTGTTTCAGCAGGAGACGCAGGATTACAGAGCTACGAGCCACGTCCTACATTCAGGCACAGGGCACGTTATGCACAAAACACTTCTAAGACCCAAATGTTAACCACTCTAATGCCATAGCATTAAATAGCCTACTTTAAGTCACAACCTGGTGCATGATACAAAATGAGTAATGCTAAAATTATCTGCTCACTTAAAGGTACTTTTGGGAGAAAGTTCCAAATACATATGAGGTTATTGTCCCCTCTTCTGCATCCTATGTCCTTCTCTACCTGCCAACAATGCTCCTTCAGTTTCTAGTTCACCCTTTTCTGTTCCAATGTTTCATTTTTTTATGTCTAATTTTATAACCCACTGTTGATAAACACTGATTAAGCCATTTGAAGGAAAAAAAATCCACCTCCCTTTTGATTCACTGGCAATAACAAATCTTTGCCATTTTTATTTGTAGTTTTGCTAGTTTGTAAAGCCTTTTTCATTCCGAATTGGTGAGATCTGCTTTATTTTTTTTTCTTTTTTTATTTTTTTTCTTTTAAATGCATTTACTTCAACATAGAGACTTTAAAATATTTTAAGTAAGATTAAAGAAAAGTAGGAATAAAAATAATTTCATCTGAAAACAAAGTTTTCATTGAAAACATATCAAAACATTCCAACTTACATTCTTCAGAAGAAAACCACATTTCTTGATTAAAAAAAAAATATATATATAAACTTGTCAAATAGTGGCTAATAACAAGAAAATTATTGTCAACTAGGATGAAGAAATGTTGTCTAAAACTTAACAATTGTGTGTTGGGATTTATCATACTTAATTTCTTCTGTATTTTTCTTCCAGAAGCAGTACTTGTCATATTTTATGTCACATTATCTAACATGAAAAAAAATAAAAAAATAATAATAAAAAAAAAAATACAGCAAAACAGTATCCTGCAAATCACAGCAGCTTTACTTTAGCCACATTTCAGTTCCAAGGCCTCTCTTCTAGTCATTTCCACAGTCCCACAGGAGTAATGAATACAACTAATGAAAGGGCTTTAGCAGCTAGATTACTTACAGTAAATAGTTTATTTACCAAATTTAGTTTTTTGGTGTTTTGTTTTGTTTTGTTTTGTTTTTCCCTGTTAATAAAAAGAAGGACCTACTACTGGATTTTGCAAATCTGTTTGCTCTGTGCAGTAGTTTGTTTTTTTGTGTGTGTGTGAAAGACAGCTTTCGAAAGTTTTTCATTTGGCACCAAAGAGAGTTTTCACTCCTGATATTTATGCTTTTTTTTCCTGCAAACTTTCTCCCAATGTCTGTGCTGAATTGGTAACTTTGATGTTTTTCAAATCAGGGTAGTATTACTCTTTTGTCCCCAACAGAAAAAGTTATTTTGCCACAAGAACATGACTATGCTCAGCATTTCAGTCATTTTAGATTAATACCCAGAGTCCTTTAGATATCAAAAGAAAGCGATCATTGTATAGACCACACTTTGTAACATGACATATTAAGAATAATGAGTTAATTCAGCACAATTTGCAGCTACACATAATATATGTCATATATGGCTTAAGAAATTTACCTGCAGAAAAAACATATACAGAGCTTGTTGGTCTCTGGTCTTAGAACAATCTGTAGCTAAATTGTATAGCTGGAATCTATACAATAAAGACCCTTATATGTTCATAAGTGCATACCTATAACTGCATGGACAGTCTGTGCGTAACAGTTCACCTAAAACTTACTTTAGATATGCATCAGTCTCAATCAGCTTGTGCTTTACCCGAGCTTCTCAATCACAGGAAGCATTTCACTGAGTAAAGGAAAATGGGAAGAAGGAAATGTTTTCATTCTTTTTCACACATGTTATTGCATAATTTTTGTTTCCTGGATTGTGTGTGTACTTCTGGTTGATCAATGCAAATATGAAAACTTGTAAGTCACTTTGGAAAGGGTAACTATTAATTTATCGTGAATCTCTGAAACAACCCTAAATATGATTGTTCTCTTATTGTTCTCCCTGTGATCAGCAGGATTAATAGAGTGGCTATGTTTTGATGATACAGTTTTGATTTTTGGAATTATGCATGCCATAAGGATAGAATAGCATCAGATATGAACTATCTGCCAGCAAAGGTCAAGTCGCATATATTATTTTCAAATTCTGATAGGTAGGAAAAGGGAAAAACTTCTTCCTTTAAAAATAAAAATGTAACATAACAGGAAAATAATGTATTGTTAGTATTTGCCACATTCTGAAAATTAACCTTCCAGTTGCAGAAAATAAATCTGAGAGAAAATCTATGGGCAATACAATTCTTCTCTTGTCTTCACAGAACTCACACATATTTACATATGCAGGTAACAAGGGTATTTGGTAACACAGAAAAATATTCCTGACTGTGGTTTAGAAGCTTTAATTGTTTCATATGCTGAGAAAGATTTCAGGACAAGGGTTGCTGGAGATGATTCTGCAGTCCTGAAGGGACAGTGATAGACCTACTTAACTGAACTCTGTAATGAACAAAATAAGCAAAAGAAACTGAATTAACATTTTAAGCCCTGTTCATTCTGCAGATGAAGGACAAATAAAGAATTTGGACTGGAGGAGAGCTGGAGAAATTCCCGGTAACATGTGGCCTCCTAAAGAAATGAGCCATGCATCACCACGGTCTCGGAGCAAGTGTGACTCTTTCCTCCACCTTCCCATTTCCCCAAATAGTGCTGATTCTGGTTGATCTGAGTCTCTTTGATCTTCACAAAGTCTGCCAAGCTTTGGCCTAAAGCTGTTTATCCCAGAGGTCACATCTTGTTTGTCTAGGTTCAAGCACAAGTATGGACACAACAATAAGAAACTCACAGGTTAGCAAAACAGAGGTTTGTCGGGACCCACACCAGCTCCAGAATACTTGCAGTAGGAAAATACAGTTAAAATTGAGATCAACAACTCAAGAGTGCAACTGAAGCAGCTGTTCTCTGCACCACAGTTTGCCCAGGATAAGAAAGTCATGCAAAACACTGAGCATGGAAGAAAGGCTTGCTTCGACTTTGACACGATTCATCTGTGAATATACTCATTTTGAAGGCTTTTCTAACAATGGGTAGGGGGATGAGAGAAGGAAATGTGGAAACAGTATTTTCTAACTAATCTAAAACTGTTGAGCTTCATGTGGATGGAGATGGAGTATAAATGGTCTGAAACCCTGAGGAGAACCAGGAGAGTATGCACCTTGGGCAACAGCAACATCAAAGACAAAAATGTCTGAATCAGCCTTTTACTGCAGACAATATAGTTTATCTGCGTGTTAAAGGAAGGTTATATAAAAATTTGACCACTTTAAATGGTGAGCCCTTTTGATACCTTAGAATTTATTTATGTATTTATTTATTTTAAATAACACAGCTGCTAAAGGTTGTCTCATCACCTTATCTTGCAAAGTGAACTCTGGCACCTCAAGATTTTTAAAAGGGATGGACGTTACCGCTTATAAAAAGTAAGTAATCTGTAGTATATATGTACAGCAGATTTCATTCCTATGAGACTTTAACTGTACAGTGAGACACAGGACTTGGGAAATTATCACAAAAAGTAGATAATCTTTTATTTTCCAGCTGGGGTATTTAATTTATGTGGTAGAATGTTCAGCTGCTTGAATATTCAGCCTGCAGACTACAACTTCAAAGCAATCAAGTACTAAGCCTTGTGAAGTACTGATTCATTCACGCTTCTGCAGGAACACATTAGCAAGCCATCTCTGTGAAAGTTCAGACTTGGGAATTTGTCGTCTACCATGAGAAGAGCTCTACAGAAGCTGGCTCCAGCCAGATTCTTCAGAAATCAGTAGTGAGTTAAAAAATTATCTTTTGCTGTTTACTAAACATTTAGGACTTGAGATAGTCTTTTACATGATCTTTTTATTATTATTATTATTATTTTTCTGCCCTCAGTTTTGGGGTATGGAAGTGCCTTGCCTGGAAAATCACAGGCTCCATGAGGGCTTAAAGTTTAAGGATGTGGGAATGCAAGCCAGATTCTCTCCATGTACATTCCTGGAAGAAATCCAGTAAAAACAGAGTCACAGAGTTGTTAAGGTTGGAAGGGGCCTTTGGAGATTATCCTGTTCAACACCCCTGCTCACACAGGGCCATCTACCACTTAAAGATGGGTTTCTCTTGTAGACCAGAGATCTTTAAAAGATCCCAGGAGGTGCCTCATTGGTTTAAATAAATTTTACCTTGTACTAATCCATCCTAGTCAGTCTCGTATAAAATCATGACGCTCTGAGAGCTTCACATCCACCAAAACAGACAAGAAATGTCATCAGGTAAATTGATGGCCTTCTTATTTTTTTTAGATACATGCATGCACTTGTTCAGACTTTCCAATCAAAATAGTTCAAGAATTGGGAAAGAGTGTTTGTGATATAAAAACCTTTTGCTAAGAAACTTTTCTTATGGTACCTACTCATTAAGGGAGTTCTTTCATCAGAAGGTAATGGCTTCAGATTTGGTTTTAACATTCAAGGTTAAACAGCTCTTGTTATCTTTATTCACTGCTCAAGAGATTGTGATCCTAGTTCTTAAAACAATTGAATTATGCTAGAATAATAGCAGCAAATTGCATTCAAATAGGAATGTGAAAAGTGTAGTAGCTTCAGATTAGACACAAAAAAGGAATTGCTCTTTAGAATTCTTTTTCATTGTTGTTTTGTAATCCATCTCTATGGAGTCTCTCCTGCGGAGACAGGCTGAGTAAAACTGGCACTTCTCAATACTGCAGTTATTGTACCACTTTATTCTTTTCTCTAAGATAAATCATTCGTCAAGATGAATCTACCTTTAATGCTTGCTGATTCTTACTCAGTTTCAAGTAAAAGGAAATTAAGCCTGTCTTACATTTGATTTTTCTGAAACAGAAAAGCTATGGAAATGTGGGTGTAGACCACAAACCCTATACTATAGGACTGGGCTTCCACAAGAGAAACAGAAGCACAGTCCTGTATTACTTACCTGAAGGGACACACCATCCAGCAACAGGCTGTAGCAATTAAATATTAGAACAGATTTTTTTCAGAAAGAGATGTTGTAGAGAATACCATTTTGAAGATGCACTTTTACTGTACAGAAATTCCACAGGAGAGGTGGAGTGTACTGCAGAGGACTGAAAAATGAGATATTGCCATTTTTTCCTCCTCTCTCTCTCTTTATTTAAAACCAATGGCATATGTAAATTTTCTAGCTATTTGGCATTAGATAAAACAGTGAACTTTTATTTCTTCAAGGCATAATTAGCATGGCCCTCGTGGACATAATAGCCTCATGGATTCTGTTCTCTCTCTACATGGTTGTGCATGCTGCCTCAAAATATTATATGCCTTCTGAAATTTGGGGCCAGACAAGTAATTACTGGGACAATTCTATATCAGAATTCACTACCATGTGGATGGAAGTTGGTGTAACAAGCTCAGTCCCCACAGGTAAAGCTTCTCTAAGAACAGAAAAAAATGAAACTAAGGAGGATGAAAAGAAATATTTTGAAGTTGGCTTCGTGTTGCTTTGCCTGAGAAAAGTTGTTCAACAAAATCTACATTTGGGCTCAGATTTGGCAGTCTCCTGCCACTCAGGAGGGTAATGAAAAGCAGCCATTGTTATCTTTGGTGAGCAGGGTTCTCTTCATTACTTTCTGCTCAATAAGTTTTTCTTCAAAATATATCCCTGATGGATATCCATGAAACACTTGTGATAAACACTCACATGGTTTAAAAACTCAGCACTAGGTGTTGTTCTTGAAGATAACATGATATTAATATATGGAATCTGAACATTTCTGTGCAAATACTGTCCTCAAATTTAGGGAGTTTCTCCCTTTGGCTTTGGCTTTTTAATTAAAGTTAATATTCTTTTTTTTTCTTAAGTCAGGAGAAATGAAGGACTGCAGAAAACACTGAGTTTCTACAAACTGACCTCCTGAGTTTGGCTGTGTAGCTCACTGCCATAGTTAGAGTTTCATGTCACATCACTGCATTTTATCCTGTGTCAGCAGAGAGTTAGACTCCCTGCTTCGTAGTGGTTTATATGAGCTGTAATTCCACCTGCAGTATCTTTCTATTTAAAAGCTTGTTTCCAAATGACCATCTCCATACTCCTACCTCTAGGATTATTATTATATTTTTTTTGAGTAATTTGTAGAAACTATACTCTAAATTTCCCTGACATCTAAAATCCTCCTCCTTACAGTGCAGTATATGGTTCAGCAGAGTGAAAAACATTCTGTACATCAAGCTGCAGATCAGCCTGCATTTCTTTTCCCCAGGTGCATTTTTTTATGATGTACATGTTAGGATGTCATTAAGAACATACCAACAGAAACAAACAGCCCCATATATACCCACAGCATTATGTGAGATTGAAAACAGTAATCAATGGACAAAAGAAGCAGATAAAATGGTGCATATTAAAGTGAAAGGAAATGTAGAGGTGATTGCAACTATCGTTCTCACTATTGCAGTGTAATCATTGTTTTAGCTGCTGCATAGCAGTTAAATCTCAAAGTGAGCAATGGAGACAGTACATGTGCTTCACTTAGAAATGGGATACATGCTGCATTAAAGACGACCTATAATTGGGCTCATTTAAACAATTACTAGGTATGAAATGGATTGTTTCTTCTCACTTAGATACAATGTTCAATTAATGGAGTTCTATTAATATTCAGCTTGGAGAAGAAGACAGGACTCAAAAGTTAATTGACTGTTTAGTAGCCTGTTGCATTTGAAGATCTGAAATGAACTTTCCTTCACACTTAATGAGGTAGAGCTTTTTAAATTGGAAAAATGTTTGCTATAGTGTTCCAGCTGTTAACATTTTAAATGCCTTGGGACTCCTCTAGTTTAATTTGTTATGTTCTTATTTAAAGATCATGACAATGTATTTTAAGTGGTAACATACAGACCAGGAGGAAAAATTGATCACCTTGTACAGAAATCCTTCAGACTGGCCAAATCTATGCTGCAAGCCCTGACAAAGCTGTGAAGCAGATATTAAAAGCAAGCTGTTGTTTATGGTGGGTGACAGACCTCATGTCAGAGACAAATGCCATGGTTTGGAAAAGGTCTTTACACTCTACAGAAGGCATCTGAATAGCAGTCTTTTTGCAATGGAGAACCTACATTTGGGATGTTACAGTTTTTATTAGGTTGGAAAAATAATCTATATATTTTGGATATAGTTCTACATGTGTCCTGGCTTCTGTTGCTCTGGAAAAATCAAAATATTTGCAAAGTTTATTTATTTATTTATTTATTTTCATTATTTTAACTTAGCAAGTGTTCAATCAGGATTTAAATCTGAGGGTAGCAAACAAAAATATCTATGAAACAGAGGTGGGAGAAGTTTGTTGTTACCACTTAATTTTCAGTTCCTTCCTTACATCAGCAAATGGGGTACAAGCATATCTGAAAAGTTCCCTTAGCTGGAACAGACATCTGTGATTGAATGGTATTTCACATTTTTGGCTCTGTAGAAAAAGTATTGGTATAAGTAGAGAAATGATCAAAGTTGTGAAACCTCTTGTTCATCTTGATTTAAAAGTAGTGTATTATGAATTCTTCTTCTTATCTAGAAATTACAGAGCAGAATTTCTCAATATCATCAAGGGATTTACTTGATCACAAAGAGCATAAAAAGTACATGTCTTTATCTAAATATTAATGTTGTAGTTCAACTTGTTTTATGCCTGCATATGCTTTTAGGGGAAAGAAATGCATTAGTCATAGTGTAGATTAAGGAAGAGTGACATTGCTAGTCTCTGGAGTAGCACTCCCCAGCCAAGTAAGTCGAGGATTTCTATACAAGTTTTAATCCAAGTGCGACTGAGATCTTCTAGCTCAAGGATTGTTGTTAGTTCCAAAATTCGTAGCCTAGGAAGAAAAGTAGCCTTCTATGCACAGAAGGAGAAAGCAGGGGTTAGGCTACTGCCAGAACAACTTGAAGCTTCAAGGACAAGCAGGTGATAATGCTTACTTATTTTCAGTGTAGCAGAGAGGTTGTGACTATTGAGAAAGTACTGGGTGCCTCACTGGAAATATAAGGAAATTCTGGACTGGCCAGAGGAAAACACATCTGGGGACGGGACTATACTATCAGCAATTGGGCAATTGCATATTGGGTCAGAGCATAGAAAACTTGTAAATTCACTTTCTAGAGATCTTTGGGAGAGAGACTGAGGACAAGGCTGACAGCCAGCCAGGAGGAGAGGGAGATCTCAGGGTATATATACAGGGGGTACCGAGGAGCAAGGATGTTATTATGAAGCTGGAGAAAGAATTATTGTGGTGAAATATTATTTCCTGTTTAAAAGAAAGTCTGTCAGTAGAAACGTGTAAGGCACAGCACAGGGGTAATGTGGGCTAGATAACCAATCATGTGTGAATTTTGGAGGAATACTGCAATGACCTGAAGGAGGTTGGGACTAGCCATTATCTTCAAAAAGCAGCTTCAAAAGAGAAGGCTGTAGACTGGAGCCCTGCTACAACATGAGCACCTCCTTCACCAGACAAAGTTTTAAGAACACGTTGACTAAAAGGATGATCCATGTACTTGCTGCTTCTGTCAACAGCACAGTAATGCTGTGTATCCATCCATAGATAATAAATATCCAGCATTATAAATACTATAAAACTTCTAACCTAGTTGTGCAGTGTAACTGCAAACTGTGTAACCCCTTTCCTGTGACTGCATTTATCTGCCTTACCGTGGAGCTGTTTGAATAGCAAACCTGAATGTGATTTTCAGTGGGCTGGAGTAGGGTCTTCAGCACACTCTTAAATGCAGAAGAACAGCCATCTATTTTCAGTAAACAAGGCTCCAATGTACAGAGCCTGTCTCGCAAGATAGGCATTCCCTTTAAAATTAATGTACTGAGTAGTGCTTTGCTTTAGTTGTTTAGTTGCTGAGTTAGCACTGTGCTTTGGGAGGAGTGGGGCTACAGCCTCCAAGTCTGCCTGAGGCTGATTTAACTCCCACCCTCCAACCAGAAGAAATAAACCCGTTTTGTGCCAAGGGCTCGGTCGCTCACAGGTGGTGGGTGTGCTCGAAGGGTGGTGGGTACAAAGTGGTGGTGCCCCCTTCCTGGTATAAGTAAACAGCACATTCGCTTGACATGTGCAGGTCATCCCCCAACAGTCATGTTGTAGCATCACTGGATTTCTAGAAGTAGAACCACGTATACCCATCAGAAATAAAGCTAGCAATAATCCTGGAAGGCACCTGAGTAGCAACTTGGTGAGGTTGTGGTTGTTGTTGCTTTTGTTTTGTTTTGTTTTTCAAGAGCCTGTTCTTAGGAAAAAAATAAATGGATTTGGCTACTCAAGCATAATGGAACCTAATTTTTCATCTGTTGTCCTTGACAGAGTGTTCTGTTATCTTTACTGGGGTTAGAAGTCACGAGCCTGAAGCAACAGTTTCTCATCTACATCGGTACAATTAACTCATTCAGAAGTAAGGCTCTACTTTATGCTACTTCAGTGTGAAGAGACTGAGACAGGACATGCTATTGATTATTTTTTATTATTATTATTATTTTTAATATAGAAGTAATAGCTGTAGGTCAATATATTTGGGCAATGGATGAGCTGAATTCTTCCTGAAAGAAACAACTTAGGAATGAAAACCTCAGGCTTATTGAGCTGATGAATCTGCAGCCTATTTATTATTTCTGCAGGAAAATGTGGTCTCCCAGCAGCTGCCTTAAATGTTCTGCTACACAGTGGTTTGTCAGTGCTGTGACAATTGCTTAACTGCTTAGGGATCATCAGATGCAATATATATTTCATTATTGTACACAATCTACATCAACAGGAAAATTGAGTTACTACAATGCGTTGAGCATTTTCAATTTCAGACAGAACAAATTTTTCTGAACGTTGTTGCTTTGACTTGCAATGTATTTTTACAACTGTCTCCAGGTAGACAGTGCAAAGTGTCATTAAGAGAAAATGGAAGAAATTGTTCAGTTCTAAGCAAATTCTCACATTTCAAAATCTGTATTCCAAGAACAGAGGGAAGGCTTGTGATATGTTGTTGAATGGGAAAAAAAAAAAAAAACAAAAAAACAAAAAAACAAAAACAAACAAAAAAAAAAACTTATCTTGCCAAGATTCCATGATAAATAATAAAATGTAAATAAATTCAGAAAAGTACGGCTTGGCATAAAAAATAAAAAAAATAAAACTGAAACATGGAACAGATATGAGCCAAAAATATGAACAAATGCAAAACCACAGGAATTACTACTGATATCTAACTTATGTTAATAGTCAGATATAATGGATATAATGTTTAAGTATTTACAGCTTTTTCAAACATGAGGTACTTGGAGCAAATAGTATCTGTCAATGGTCTTTCAGAAATTGGAATATTAATGAAAACAAGTGTGCTGCTTGTGTGTGGTGTAGATTCTTCAAATCCCATAGCATGTTAACTGAAAGCTGTAAGTAGAAGATATGACTTGGGTTACCAGAATGTCCTAATGGGATCTAAAAGTTATCAGCTGTAAGTAGAGGTATGTCTGGTTTGAAAATGCAAGTTAGTTGCTTAACAGCTCAGTTACCTAATATTTTTAAAATTAAAATATTGTTATGGCCTTTTCTAAATATACTCACACGTCAGGCCCTGGACATCAAGGGAAAAAGGCTCACTCCAGAAGATCATCTCCCCACGTATCTCAACTTTACTGAGATAGGGGGCTCTTAACTGTGGCTTCTAATTTCCCACTTGAACTGAAGAACTGTGTGACAGCCTGCCAGATGATGAAAACAAGTATTAGAGTTTGGCTCATGTCACTGTAACATCCAAAAGCATCAGAAGCCTCACAGAGCAAAGTAAAATCCACTGCTGATACCTCCTTGCCAAACACTTACTGATATTTGTGCCTGAGCTGAAACTCACCTCCAAGGCTGAAGAACAAGAGTATGTCTAAGCATTCATGCTAACACCTAGTAAACATGGAAAGGTCCAGGAACCTGTCCTTTGTACTCACCAGTTTCTGAGCTGAGGTGATAGAAATGAAGATATACTTGGCTATTTTTCTTCTTTGTCACCAATAGCTTAAAAAATGAAGTGTGTAAGACTGGCTTTATAGGTTTTTTTTTTTTTTTTTTTTTTTTTTTTTTTTTTTTTTTTTTTAAGACTGGCAAATAGGTTTTACTGTTACCATGTTTGGTAATAACTGTAGGTGTCCACAGCACACCCTATAGGTTCAGGGTCGAAACCTGATTGCAATGGAGTTTTGCACTGAAGGAGGAGTTTATATCTCTGTATTACAGGGAGTTATAAATAGTCCTGCCACTTAAAAGGCAAAGAAAACGCTGTGTGAACTGCAGAGTAGAGAACTCAAGAGTTAAATATTACACTTCCCGAGGATCCTTGGTTCTGCCTCCTGCATACTCACTGCTAGAGTTCATAAGTGAGGGCATCCTGCAGAAGGAAGCGGCACAGCTGCCTCGAGTCCACAGGCTGGGTACAGAGAAGGCTGACCCTGCATTCAAGGCAACTCATGTGAAAATAAGCAGATCTTTAAAAAGGGATAAAGGATGCCTTCAGAAACATAGTCTAATTTCAGCTTTCTTAGGTCCTCTAAAGTCATTGACTATTGCATCTTCCTTGAATTGTGCAGCAGTATGTAAGCAAACATTGGAGAGGGATCAGAGAAATCCCAGTATATAAAGATGGGGTAAGGTAGGGGTAAAGAGAAGGGACATCAGGTGGGGTAACCTTTGATGGGCTGAATGGAGAAGACAGCTGCTTCTCATACACCTTGACAATTTTTTCACAGGCTGTATCAAGCCCAGTTCTGTGTGGGGCTCCAAAAGAAAGACATGTAGCTTTCACAACTAGAGGACAGCAGTTCTGCATGCGTCCATGGCTCTTCACTTTTGGAAAGACTGGAATTTTTCCCATGTGAGAAGGAATCACAAACTTAGGCTAAATCAAGGATAAATAGGTGCATAAGAGCCTGGTTTGAGACTTCTCTCAAACTGGTATCTGAAGAAAAGCATCATGATATGATTAAACTACCTAAGGCATGAATGGCTGTAAAAGGCAGCATTGGCAAGTCATCAAAGCTGTTCCTCTGCTTTCTTTGCATTTCTGTATGTAGCTGTAGCTGTAGGATGTAGCTGTAATGATGAGGAAAGAAGATTCTGAAGGCTCACTTTCTCTCCGTATATTCCCCTTTGAGGTCTGAAAGCTGGCAATAAAATACTCAGTTAACATCTCACTCTTCATCAGTTCCACTAATGAACAGACTGTCTACTTAGAAAATAATGGCTACTTAAGAATCAAGTGATTGTGCTTCATGGTGAAACCTGCTATTGCAAATTCTACCTGCCTGAAGTTTTTGGCAGGTCTAGTCTGCTAATCTAAATATCTTTGCAGGTCTTTCTTGACAGTCGAGGGTACCTTGGTGAGAGGTAACAAGCTCTTAAGTAGTGTTTAAATGTCATACCTTAGTAATAGGAAGGTAGCAGCCCAATGGAGCTGAATACAGATCTGCCAATTTATCACTAGAAATAGCTTCTGTTAAGATTTATCTTCATTGCTAATACTTATCTCAGCTATGGACTGCAGTATTTCTTAACCATAAATTAATACAATGGATTCAAATTCAGCTTAATCTGAGTGCTGATACATGTGAAAAGATGCCTTTCATAAAGCTGTAAGAATCTATTTTTTGTTTGTTTGTTTGTGTTTGTTTGTTTTGTTTTTAGTACAAGTAAATCAGGCTTTTTTTTTTTTTTTCCACACAGATTTGCCTTTATATCTGTGCGATGGCTAGATTTTAAAAAGCTTTTTTCAAAATTACTTCACTGAAAAAAGGTGAATGATGCATAATGATCCTAACAAATCAGTAAATGTTGCAGTTAATGTCCTGTAACTATGAACCCTCATGTCTTCAGTTCAGAAAGGGTTTGTGTTAACACATGAAGCTAATCCATACTGAGAAGACAATGCAAAGACAATTACAGTAGTGACCTAGCATCCCTAACATTGATTAAAGGAACTGTTAGTGTTAATTCTAATGAAAATATATTTTGAGTGCTGAAGGGTAGGATAACGAGGAAAGTGATGAACCCTCTAGTTTAATATTAAATACCACTTTAGTTAAATGTTCAAGTGGTGGGAATAACACAGGAAATAAGAGTTGGCAAAAGAAGATGAGCAATGGCATATAGAGCAAACTAGATTAAATTATATTGAAGATTTATGGTTTTCATTAAATATTTCTCAAGGATGGAGGCACTCAGTCACAGGGTTACACAGGAGGCAAAGACTTTCAGGGCTCTGTTACAGGCTGTGCATGTGTCAACACCAATGCATAAATGCTTTCTCAGAGTTATTCCACTGGATATATCTCTCTCAGATTAATCCAGGTCTTCTGTATCATAAACCCACAGATCTTAATGCATCAGAAGTTTATGGTGTTCCTTGTCATTATCAGCTTCTAGCTGTCTGCCTTGTCACACTCCAAAGGCACAGATGTGTGGATTAGAGAAAAAAAAACAACAACAACAAAAAAAACTGTGGGAAACAGTTTGATCGCTGAAACTAACTTGAGCTGAAATCACTTGAAGTCTCTAAATCATATTCCTTGGGCACTCTAAATCACAGTCATAGCTGAAAGTGTAATTCTTGGGTTCTTTCATAACTTCTGAAATCTGTACGCTTGCACTGGCTTGCCTGTACATCCACACTTGACGCAAACCTCAGCATTTGACAAAGTCTGACAACTGTTGATCCAGATCTTTACTCTCAGCCTACTATCCGTTTCCCTTTTGTAGCGCTAAAACTTATGTATGTGTAAATAAACGTAGCTTATAACCCTCTGACACAGCTAGAAATCATAAATGCAAAGTTTGCAGCTGAAGTGTCTGCAAATCCTAAACTGGCTAGCTGAAAGTCTGTCTGTGTTTATGCATGCTATAGATGTGCAGTTGCAGGTAGCAAACAGAAATGGAGTCTTCTCTTAATTTTTGTTTTATCTTTTTTTTTTTTTTTTTTTTTTTTTTTAAATAGCTTAGGGTTTTGGTGCTTTGGGGCTTGTTTTCTTTTTTTGTTTGTTTGTTTGTTTGGTAACTGCAAAAATGAATTTCCCTTTCTGGCTGCAGTTTCACAACTGCATTGCTGACCTACAGCACATCCCATGGGGCGGCAGAACCTATGTATCAGAACACTTGTCTCCACCTTGCTTTGTTTTGGGTGCATACCTTGCCTTGCTCTTGTTCCTGGTCTAGCAAACACACCATAAGCTGCAGTGCACAGCACCTGCTAAACAGCTTTTCCAAGCCTGTTTTGTTTATGTTCCTGTCTGACTCCCTCTGATCAGTGCCACTTAATGCTCAATCTCTATCTGGAGGAAGGGCACAGCATTACGAGCTGCGTGGTGCCTTCACGTCCCTCTTCTCTGGCCCAGTTTGACACTGGGCAGGCTGACAATCATTCATCCACGAGGAATGAGTGGCAGGAGAAAAGTGACCCAGGTGTTGGGTTGGGCCTCCTGAGGCAGGGAAGGTCCCCACAGGCACCATGCAAGGACTCTGCTTCCTCTTTGTCCCCTGCTGTGGGGGACCATAAATGTGAGTTTATGGCTGTGATTTTTAAAATCAGGATGGGAGGATTAATTCCCGTTGTGTTTCCTTAATGATGACTTCAACCTGTGAGCATTGCCTTTACTTATGATATGCCTTATAAAATGAATTGAGGCCACTGGGCATTTATAAGTAGACAATTAAAATAAAACAAAATAAAAAAAATAGTCTTTTTCAACTACAGGTTGAAAGAACATGACATTACTGTGGCTAACATAAGCTCGAGGAAAAAAAATAAAAAAAATAATAATAATAATAAAAAAGGCTATTAGCCCAAGTTACACCTTTGCAGCTCTTTCTAAAGTTTCAGACTCAAATTTCCAGATGTGGTTGCCCCTTTGGCACTATGAGCTGGCATTTCAGAATGCTTGAACTGCTGGGAAGTAGCTCGTCTTCTTTTGGGCTACCTACCAGTTGTGCCTGAACTGGCTAGGAACAAAAACTTTCTAATAAAACTTGTTTGCAGCTAGTAACTGGTATCAACACTTGGCAAAATGTGAAACAAACAAATTAGCTATTATATAGCTATTACCTTGTGGGACAATATGAAGAAATGCTCTGAGATTAGATTCTTGATTTTTTATGTTCCACTATGGTAAAAAGATGCCCTGATTGACTAATTTTCTTGTTGCTTTCCTGCTTTAAATTTTGAGGCTCACTTAAATGACTGACTTTTTTTTTTTTTTTTTCAAGTGTAGTGATCAGAAAGTCAAGCACCATTTGGCATAGCAAATAAATATAAAACTGATTAGTAGTGTTCATGTGATGTTCCAATAAGTGTTTAAATATATATATATACTTTTTCCCCAAGTCTCCTAAAAATTTAGTAAAAGAAACACTTGAAAAGACAAATCTATTGGAGCTGTTCCTAAGAGAAGAATTGTATACTGAAATTTGACTTCACAGATATTGTAATGGATGCTGTTATACTTCAGTCTTGTGGAGCAAAATGAACATCTGCGAAGCAATCAAAAGGACTGCACTAATCTTACTTTTACTTGTTACAATTCTTCAGCTTTTAAAACTGTAGAAACAATTAGGATCATCTTACTACCACAATGACATTGCCCGAGAGAAAACCCTACATCTTCCATCTCACATTGCTGAGTCTTCATTCTTCTGTGGTGAGACAGAGCTGAATTAAATTGCCTGCTTCTCCTCTTATTCCACCCACCTTTGCCTATTATATCAAATGGTTCTGGAAACTGCCATGTCTTCTCTAGGGCCTGAAATGTATTGTGGAGTGCTTCTGCTGGAGGAAAGGTTGGGAAAGAAGAAAGAAGGATGCAAATGGGAGAAATTAAATATATATATATATTTCCTTCCTGGAATTCATAATACATTCACAAAGATTATTCCACTCTCTTTAATCAAACACTTTTGTACAGTTGACCAGATTTAACTACAGTAAATGGATACATCCTTTTTTTTACATAAGCATAAAATTTTAAGTGAGCAAATAAATGCAGTGGCAGGGAGAAGGTTTAATCAAGGCTGTAAATATGAAGTGTGTGTGTGTAATGCATTTTCATTCATTTTTAGGTAGTTATTCTTTGAAACGGTTATTATAATTCTAAATTGTACTGGGAAATTCAATTGCTTCTACCTAAGATCATGAAAATCCATTAGTAGTAAAATGTATAAAGAGCCTAAAAAATTACTTTTCTGCCTGGCCGATAAAATTGGTTGAAATTAGTTACCTTTGTAATCCTAATGCATGACCTCAGGTTATCCAAGAAGGCCATCTTCTTGGGTAAGGTGAAATGAAGTCAGAGGATGAGAGAAGACTGATTCTTTAAATAAATGGCCTTCATCCATATCAATATCATTAGATATTTACTGGATTACATGTAAGAGTTTTTAAAATACAGTTGCTTCTGTTGACCTGCCTGGAGTCTTTTGTAATGTCCTTCTTTAATTTTCTATCTTCTTTCAGTTACATTTTAAAAGAAGATTGGGGGGGGGGGGGGGGGTTTGATATTGTAACAATTTGAAAAAATTGTAAATATCCATTTCACAGAATCACAGAATATTAGGGATTGGGAAGGACCTTGAAAGATTGTCTAGTTCGATCCCCCTGCCAGAGCAGGAACAGGAATTTCTAACGGTTTTTAATTGTATTTACCTCAGTAACAACCTTAATCTCTTCCTATATACTATGTCAGACATAAAATTTTATTTTTTATTCAATCCTTTTACCATCTAAAGCTAAAGTTCCCAGCCATAGCACCAGAGAACTTAACTGCCCTAAGCCCCTTTAGGTACTTGCAGAGAATGAAAGGCATGAATAGCAGTATGAATGGCAATAACTTGATTCACAGCTGATTCCACTCACTGCCAATGGGAAGCTGGATAGGATAAATCATTAGCATATTTTTATCTGTTAGTCTGCTTAGTGTTTCATTTTAAATCTCTTTTTGGGGAGGGAATATACGCTGAACAATTTCTACTGTTTGCTCATTTGGCTTGCTACACAGTCCGGGTAATGCTCAGACTGCCTGCAAATGGAAGTGCCCATTTAAGTGCATGTCTGATCTGTTTGCAAATGTGACCCTTAGCTTTGACTTTACTTGCAGGTTAATGCCACACTGATGTTAATGGGAAATTTTCGTGTAGCCCAAAGCTGAATTTTTCAGGCTAAGATAAAATAACAGCTGTTCACATTTGGAAGGCAGTCTTGGCAACCAAAACAAGTGGTTTTCTCTTTCATACATTGTGACAGTATTTTTATAGCATCAGGCACTTATAAGTTAAGAGCAATGGAAATAAGATTGTGCACTCAAGTCCAATTCTCCCTAATTTAGTTTTTAAACAACCTGGACGTGTCCTACTTCAAGCAGGACCACAAGCTCCTTGTGCACCCATCTGGAATAGGAAAAAGGGAGTTGCAGTGAAAAAACTTCTCACTTGCAGTTCCTTTTCTTCATTTACTGCTTGTTTTGGAATCCATCTACAGTAAGGCAAGAAGGAAGAAGCTTTTGTTTGTTTGTTTGTTTGTTTGTTTTGTTTTGTTTTGTAAAAGAGGTTGTGAAATGTCCCTCTGGAGATTCTTATTGTACAATGGAATTGGGAAGGTGTTGAGAAATTCCTCAAGAACAAGGTTTTTGTGAATGTTCACTAATAGCACGTTCCTTATATTCTACATACCTTGGTTGATCTAAGTTTATTAACACTAACCTGAGATTCTCCAGAATTACAGAGCTTTTGAGCAAACCAAAAACATTTTGCACACTACAAGTGCTCATAAGAGTACTGGAAGTACAGTTTCTTAGCTGGAAGTCAGTTGCAATAGGTTGTAGACTCCACCGAAAGGTCCCGTTACATATATTAAATGTGAAAATAGTCTAACAAATAAAATTTTTCACTGACAGTTATAAAACACCTCCAATGCTTTTGATAACTATTATTCTATCCTGTTCTTCATCAATACTGACAGATGTTCAGGAAAGATCTTATGGAATATTTTGTTATAGATAGTAAAATCATGTAGCTCATTTATTATCAGTGCTATTCAACAGAAATTCTGGATGTCCTTCCAATACAAAGGAATGACTCTGATGTAAGCAACAAGACACAGGCTGAATTTTCCCCAGATGTTGATATCAGAAGGTACTTTAACATCTCATTATGCGCAGCATTGAGGATTCTAAGAGTTTCTTGAGTAATGAATGAAATAATTTCAAGATATTATCCACCTACTCTAAATTGAGTTTTTGAACTGCTGCCCCCCTACCTTGAAATATTCATTAAGTTTCTGTAGTGCATTAGTTGTAAAGTATAATTTATTCTAATTTCCCTTAAAATATTTAGCTTTAATTGTATATTCTTTAAAAATCTATATTTTTTCTTAATACTAGTCTCTTTTGTACAGTAGTCTTTTACAAAGGTACTACATGAAACAGAAGATAATTGGAAAATAAATCAGAAAGTAAAAGTAACACAACAACTGCTAAATATAATTTCTATTATGTGCTACTAGGATCTCAACATCTTAAAACCCGTGTTTTTTAATGATGCAGAAAAGTATTTCCTCCTCCTCCACCCTGCCTCCCCTTGAATTCAGGTGTGAAGTCTGCTAAATGAAAAATTAAGTTGTGAAAAAATATACCAAGGATAAGAACCTTTCACTCCCATTGAATTTTCAAGGACAGTATGCTAAAATATCGTGCTAAGTAAGTCCCTTAGTCTTTAATTTTTCTTCAGAGGAAACCTCTCCCACTGAGCAACCTTGTTATTCTATTTTTTATTTCATGTTTATTTTAAAATGTTTTGCTTGGCTGTTATTTTCAATAAAATGTTTCTGTAGACCTATTGTATGCTAGATGTGTTGTATTATACAACTTACGCTATGCAGTTCGGCAGACTGACACATTTTTGGTTATTTGTAGAGAAAAAAAAAAAAAAAAAAAAAAAAGAAAAAACATATGTAGAACAGATCTTGTGTTACACATGATTTTATGTACCACTGTATAAAAGAAAGCTGGGGCTGTTGGCATTAAGAAGAGAAGACAAAGGAGTAACTTAACTGGCAAATAATCAGGTCATGTTGAAAAAATCAGTTTTGTTTATCCACAACAGCTAGGGCAGGAGAAATGGATCTAAGCTGTGTCTAGGGAAACCTGGATTAAACATAAGGGAAACTTTTCTAATGGTAATGTACAGAAACACTGAAATAACTAATTGGAGAGATTTTGGCATTTCCCATATGGAAACCCCAGGGTACAAGAGGGCCTCACAGGTTAGGAATGACCCCGGTATAGGTAGCCCTGCAGCAGAAGGAGCCAGAACTGGGCCATGGCTTGAGGATGCTTTTGGCCCTGTGGCTACAGGTTACTCCAGAGTGGTGTCAGGAGGGGAGACCTCTAGGATTTGGGATTCCCTCATTCTGCCAACATGCACTGTGGTCAAGAAGATTGTGTGCTCTTTGTGTCAGCCACAACTCTGGAATGACCTAGTCAGAGAGGAAGTTACCCTGTGTCTCAAAGCAGCTACGGCTCAAGAATTTCTATCGATAGCCCAGGCTTCTTTCACAATATTCTAACTAAAGCCATAGTAGAATTCTGTTTAAAGTGAACACGTGTCAGTTCAGAGCATGTAATCAGTCCTATGAAAAGAAGACACAAACACAATTTGAAGACTCAAACTTTTTTGTTTTCTGAATGTGTCAGGGAAAGTTTATCTGTCTTGACCTCTGTATTCATTAAACATATAACAGCATTTTTAATGTTAAAATTATCCTGCATACTGTGCAGATTTTCTAATTTTCTTCTAGTTATTTTTTTTTATTAACCACAATCTCGAGTTCACTTTCTTTTCCCAGCCTGTAAAGCAGAAGAACATATTAACTTAAATCTCTTGCCGTGGTCAGGCTGAGTGGAGGACCAAGTAGCGTTATTGATTGTGACTTTGTTGGCTAGAGCTATGCTTCAGTGCAGAATGTTATCAACCAGAAAGCTTAACTTCTGAGATTAACTTCAGCATTGCAGTATGTGGGTGTGTTACCATGGAAGCATACTTGAGAGGGAAAACAGCTGCAGAGAGGGAATTATCTCTGACTATATTGTGAGAGTTAACTTTTACAGTGGTAACCTTCCTCTTTCAGAAAACTCTTTTAAGACTGTAAATCCAGACCGATCTAAAGCAGCATTTCATGCTTAGCCCCAATCACAGGATGAAGTGGCAATAATCCACCAGTTGTCTGTAGAACTGAACTCATTGTATAAAACAAATCCCAGGCAAAGGCCAGAAAGGTTTCTACTCTAGTAGAAAACCCTGATATCATATAGCACAGAAAATAAATAAATAAATAAATAACATGATATGACAATATAATTGGCAAAGTACTTAGTGGTCAGCATATGTACAGAAGAGGACAACAAGGTGTTTTTGTCATTTGATTTTGTTCCTCCATGATTTCATCATAAAGCAGTTAGCTTTGGTCTCAGAGGCTATATATTTCTGTAGAGTCTTAAGATTATGGAGCCCTAATACTTAAGTTAAATTAAGTTTAAACTGAAAATGACCAGAATTTCTTATATGTAGTTGTGCAGAAATACATTTGGCATCTTTTCTTCAAAAACAGAGTAAGAGCTAGGCTTATAGGTGCTTTGAGATAGCTCTGCAACCAGTCTAAGGAAATTTCAAAACCAGACAACCTAGGTCTCTAAAATGTTAAGACACACCAAAAATACTCTTCCATAAAACTGTTACCAGAAAAGGAAGTTTTGAGTGGTGGTGATATATCATATTTATTGTGTGTCATTCAGAAAATGCACTCACATTCACTTATATTTGGAAGGTGTTGAGTGTATGTCCTTTGGCATTGCTGTTTTAGCTGGTAGAGTAGACTTCAGGTAATCTTTAAGCCTGTAATTCCACTCTCTGAGAACTTAGTCACAGGGCTTCAAAACAACCCTTACTTATGGGAAGCAGTTTACTCTTGTACAGTGTTCTCCAATAGAGTGCTGCTGGAAGAGTGCAGAGGTAGCCTGTGACTTACTACTTATATTAACCTACAGAATGTATTGAACATGTTAAATCTGTATTTACTCTTTCAGTGTTGATCTCGTGTCTTGTATTCTCTTCATTTTGACCCCAGTTTCCGTCTGGTGGCTGAATTCCTTCTGACTTCATTGAGATAAAGATTAAAGTTGTATGACAGGGCTGAAGTCCAATTAAAAACTGGCAAATTTAAGAGGAAGGACTGAAGCGTAATACATAGTTTCCATCAAATAATCCAGAGTATGTGTTGCATCAGCCTACGCTAATGGAGACAGAGAACTACAGTCATCAGTAAACCCAGGTGCACATTCTATTCTATTTTCTTTTTCTCTTGTTTATAAATTATACCATAATGTGTTTGCTTGCCTGATCTCAAAACAAAATAAAGCTTAAATCACTGCAAAAAAAGTATTTAATCACCCTAATATCTTCAACAGGAACTGAGCTAGGCAATCTGTTTCCAAAGACAAACAAATCACAAAGAAAAACTGAAAAGAACTGGAAAAAGGAATTAAGAAAATAATAAAAATATAAATTTATCTCCCTTTCTACAACAAACATAAGAGCAAATAACTGACAGAAAGTGTTAGGATGTAACTCCATTATTGATTGTAACTCCATTAATTTCTTTCTACCTTGCTTCTCTCTGTTCTGCTGTTTCATTCTGCTGAAGCAGTCTTTCACAGAGGCTGTGTCAAGGGTCCTTGTGGCTCACAGCATTATCTATTTCTAGGAACTGAAAATGAACTTTCTAACTGACTGCTGGCTGAGACTGGCAAATCTTAATCAAATCCCAGGTCATAAATAGATGTACTGGAGGTCATCTGGAGCAACCTCCCGCTCAAAGCCAAGATTACTGTTGATGATGAGTAAGCTATGGCTATATCTAACAGGGTCTTCAAAACTTCCAACAAAGGCATGTCTTTCTGTGCAACCTTTCCTTGTGCTCCTCTGCTTTACACTGAAAAAGGTTTTCTGAATTTGAACCTCTCAAGCAATAATTTGTGACAGCTGCTTCCTGCAGTATCTGGACCTATCAGGGAGAGTTTGGCCTCATAACCCTTGTGCTGCTCTTTAAGTAGATCTACGTGATTCTTAGCCTGTTCTCAGCAGCACACATGCCCACGGCCCCTGCCCATCATGGTGGGTCTCTGCAGGACCTCTTCTAGTTTTTCCTCATCCCTTTCTGACCGCGATGTGTAGGACTGGATGCAGTATTCCAGGGCAGCCTCACCAGTGCTGAGCAGAAATAGGTGACAGTTTTCCTGTCTGCTGGCCATCCTCCTCCTAATGTAGCTAAGTGTTTGGTTTGCCTAATTTTCAGTGAGAGCTTGTCACAACTTGCACAAGGTTCCTGTTTAACTTCAGAGAATTCTGTTCATATTATGAAAATGCAAGCAAAAAAAAAAAAAAAATAGCAAAAGCATTCTTACATTGACAAAAAAGTGCAAGAGGGTTAGCCTTTTTACATGAACACAGATCACTAGAATGAACACTTTTAATATTATGTCATTCTGTAAGCCCACAAACTGTGTGATAAGCTGATTTTCAGTGGATGTCTTCTATTTCTGCATTCTCCTGGAAAATATTTCTGGAAAAAGAGCTAAAACAAATTTTAACAGAGAGATGTAAATGTGCAGGAAGAGAAGTGTGTTAAAGGCAAGCAGGTACAATAGCATGGTTGCAGTCCTTCTGCAGCATGAGGGTTCCAACTGGTGATGTCTCTCCATGTGTTTCTTGTACCAGAGAGGTTTGACATTTGTGAAGAAACATTTGTGATGTAAGGTCACAGTTCTGCATTAGAAATCTGTGGGTTGTTTTGTTGGTTTGTTGTTGTTTTTTGTTTGTTTGTTTTGTTTTGTTTTCATTTGGTACTGAGATTCAGTCCTCACTGGTAATGGCAGATGAGAAAAGACACTTCTGAAGAAATTTTTTCTTGAAAGCCGAGGACTGAAAAGCAAGAAAAAGGCATAATGTGTTGCTTTATGTAAAAATAACAGAATATATAAAAAATTCCCTCCTCCTCTCCTTTTCCCTTTTACATTTTTTACCTAACCAAAGATGAAATGAGCAACATATGACTAATAACAGTCAGGAAAATGGCAGGGGGAGAAATTTGAAAATATGAGGTTTGGCTGTGGGATAATTTCTTATTTCTTGTCCCTTTTCATCATTATGCCTAGTTTCATGTCAGATCTGTGGCATCTCAAAAGCCAGGTGTAGTTTGCCTTGATGTGGACACGCAGTGTTAAATCACTGATATCTCACCAGCAGGTAGTATTTTTTTTTCACTGTCTTTATTAATGACCAAATTACTAATTTTAACATGAAAGCTGATAAGATTGCATGCTGAAGAGGGCCTCTTTAAAACAAAAGGGAGAATGGTACAGTGCCAGGTGATCTTTTTGTAAATAAATAAATAATCAGCCTTTATCTTAGGTAGCAGACCGCACCAGTGGCAGATCCAAAACAAAACTCAAGCTCTGGTTCAAAATCAGCATGTATGTATAACATATCCATGGGAGACACACGTGTTGGTGTTGTACATGTGTTCTCCTATACTGTACTGAAGTGTCAAGAGCTCCTGTAACAATCAAGTGCAGAAAATGCTCTTCAGATTATTCTTCCCTATGCACCTATACTCTTGGCATGGGCCTTTGGCAGATCTGCATTTACAGAGCTAATTATCACATAGGAGAAAAATATCTGAATAAGCAGTCCTCAACAAGAAGCCTTGCTCCTAGTGAATGCTGGAATCAGAGAGGGAGGTGCTGGCACAAAAATGTTCCCATTTTTGCTTTGTTGTTGTTACTGCAGTAGTGCTAGTCTCTTCAATATGTGCTAGCCTTCTGAATATGAATGAGGTGCCTGTGCTTGGTAACTCGGTGTGTTGAGCTGTTTGAGCTGGGTTTGCAGAGCATTATCCGCCTCCATTTACATATAGTCAAGAGCTGCAGTTAATAGTGAACGTGGCACTGAAAATGTTAATTCATATTTACAAAATGTGAACAAGAAACCTAAGTGTTTCTACCAAATCTCGTACTTCGGAGCTAAGGATTTAGGAATCTTATACTGACAACAGCTGGAGACACTCAGGTAGAGATGCTTGATTTTGCTTCCTCTTTCTGAGATATTTTTCTTTTCACACTGTCTAAACCTTCATCATAAACAAGACCTCTGTATGCAAAATACTGTCCAAGTAAACAAAAGCCAGCTGGAAATTCATGTGGAGAGACTAAGACAAGATAACAAATAAACATATCAAAGAAGGTTACTCAGGAAAAGTGAGACAATAGAAGGCAAGCAACAGCTTCATCACCTTTTGTGTACTGAAGGGCCATTGCTTCTGAGTGCAATTAAGGCAGAATCTGAGCGAGGTGGGATTAGAGGTTTAGAGAGCTCCTATCTATCCATGGGGACAGTGGAGAGCCCAAAGGTAGAAGATTGGAAATAAGCAACCTTGATGACAACTTTCTGGTGCAAGAGAAGACCAGGTGATTTTTAATTTTTACTCTCCAACAAGTGTTTATCTGAGTCAGATCTTATGAAGTCCATGTACTGGGTCTGGCTGGGATGTTAACTTTCCCTGCAGCAGCCCATACAGTACCACGCTCTGCACTTGTAGCTAGAACTGTAGCTAGAACAGCAGTGGTATCACACTAGTGTTGTGTCTGCTGCTGAGAAGTGCTGGCACAGCATCAGGACTTTCTCCAACCCTCCTGGGGGGGTGGGCAAAAAAGTGAGAAAGAAACATCACCAGGGCAGCTGACCTAAACCAACCAAAGAGATATTCCATACCATACGATGTCACACTCAGCAATAAAAGGTGGAAAAAGGAGGAAGAGGGTAGGGGTGGACTTTCATTGTGAAAACGTCTGTCCTCCTCGCGAACACCAGCTACGTGCGTTGAGACCCTGCTTCAAGGATGTGGTCAGGCATCACTCATTTGTGGGAAGTAGAGAATAATTTCTTTCCTCTGCACTTCCACATAGCCTTTACTTGTTTCGTTTTGCTGTTCCTTTTCCCCCTCCCTTTTTCCCTTTCCCTTTTTTCCCTTTAGTTGAATTGTTAATTAATACTATTTTCTCAATATATATATATATATATTTTTTTTTTCCTTTAATTAAATTATCCTTATCTCAACCTGTGAGTTGTTCTTTCCTTTACTTCCTCTCCTTAACTGAGGAGGGGGAGTGAGAGTGCGGTTGTGGTGTTCAGCTGCCCAGCACGGTTAAACCACCACAGTCTATTAGTTCTCTTTCAACAGAAAAAGAACACATAAATGGATAGTAATGTATCATTACTAAAAATGAATATATGTAAGAAAGGCAGTAGCAAGTGGGTTTTCATCTAAATGGTAAAGGCTGAGGATATGTTGCGATAAGGTATAATTCAGCAGAGGCTTTCTGAACCAAACAGCACTCAGTCCTTTAGAGATTCTTATTCTTATTTTCCAGAGAGTGATATGGATGCTTTTTTTTTTTTTAAAAAAAAAAAAAAAAAAAATGTTACTGTTCCAGGACAGGAACTGGCTGTACTTTCACAAGGATTATGGTCAGCAGGCAGAGGGATGAAAATACATGTCAGTTTTGTTGACAAACCACACACTGTATCTAATACCAAATTTATTTTGGTACTTCCAGTTTTCATGAGTTTGTACTAGCTGAATTAATTTGAAAGGGAAACCCGTTTTTACCTTGATACAGCTTGCTGAGGAGGCAATGGGGATTAGGCTGGGGGAAAGAATGAAAGCCAATAAAAATAATCAAAATGAGGAGACTTGATGAGGAACATATTGCTGCTGTGGGCTGGTGAGATTTCAGAGTGTGGGAAGAAGGACTTTGTGATCAAGCAGTAGTTGGAGGTAGGGAGACTGCCAAATGGAACCAGCAATCAGCAAAAATCAGCTATTAATCTTTGAAAATCTTCTCACTTGGGTGAAAATTTCCCATACATAAAAATGCTCCTCTACATAGCCAGTCATTATCAGAGTGCTCTAACAAGAAGATTTGTCTCCACTGGGTTGTTTCTGCTTGGGAGGGATGATTTGGGTTAGTTCAAGATGTGAGACATGACCATGGCCAGCTCTTGTTGCGGCTGTGCTAGAAGAAAGAGTTGCTCTCCCAGCTGCTTGTCAGCATCCGTCCTCCATGTTTATTGCAGGTATGTCTGTGCCTTATGAAGATTTTTTCTTGACACCTTAGTATCTTAGCCTGCTTTGGGAACTACCTCATTGTTGCAGCTTCATGTGGCGATTGCTGGTCCATGACTATCCCAGGGCTCCTTGGCTTGGCTCATTGGAGCACAGGGGGGCCATGACCCACACAAAGGGAGAGGAGGACAGAGTCCTGCTGGCCCATGGGCACCCAGTTCCCCAAATGGCCTGTGCCCAGGGACTTCACTATGAACACCCTGCAGTGGTGTTTGCAATGTATATTTTTTACTGTTGCACAGAAACAAGCATTTTAATTTAAGTTTATTTTCACAATAGAGATGTAAAAAAGTTCCAGTGTATCTTCTGAAAGAAATGTCCTGAGTTTTTTTGGTTTTGTTTTGTTTAAGGAGTGAGATTCCTGTGCTTCTTTATTTTGAATATCTAATATATTAGATAGATAGTAAAAATAGTCTCCTCCTACTTTAATTCATTTTATTGTCTATCAAATGTTTTGCATTGTTTCTCATTCTATCTCTGACTTTTCAACCAAGTTTTATAATAAAATTCAAGCCAGAATGAAATATTTCTCTGAATAAATAGCAGGAGTTGAAAACAAGTAGTCTTAGTAACACCTACTTAGTGCACTACAGCACTTCATCACATGTAATGCCTATGTATAGAAGGTTTCAGCAAGATGAAATGTCTAAAGGAAGTAAAACAATTTCCATTACTAATTGTTTTCAGACTGTCTACAGAAGTTCACATAGTTTTGGAAATATCACATCATTAACACAGATTATCAATGGAGCTCCCTCAGTGTAGAAAAAACAGAAGTTAAACTCAACAGAAGTCAGTCAGGTTTGTGAAACTCTGTGCAGACACAGTTGGAAGTTTTCACATTATTAACTCTTACTGTCTGTCATTTTTTAGCGTACAGTCTATGAAAATAAAGTACATATAAATTATTTCTTTTAATATTCACCATGGGCTGTTCTCAGCTGCTGCAAGCAGAACACTAACAAACATATCAGTCTTCTTCAGCTTTTTCTAAAACATCCTTAACTCTTCAGGTAGCACACATGATTATTTTCTTTACATGTGAGCAGATGAGATATTGCTTTGCGATGGCTGGCCAATGTACAAGGGGATAAACAACCTAAGAAGAGAGCTTCCCTTCAGCTCAGTGGTGTAAATGTTCAGCACATTGCTATAGCAACAATCCAAAATGAAGAATTCACTAGTTCCTCCCACTGGCATCTCTTAAATTACTCTGTGTTTTGGAGGGGAAGGAGATGGATTTGGTTGTTCTTGTTCAGTGGCAGGCTCCGGAAAAAAAAAAAAAAAATAAAAATAAAAATAAAAATAAAAATAAAAAAATTAGCCCCTTTGATACTCTCCAAGATGGGCTTGGGCATGTAAGAGCTACCAAACTCAAACACTTGCAAAGGCAGTCGAGAGCCCTGTGACTCTCCTGACCCACCACCAAGTCCCAGAGAAACCTGATGCCTCGTAAAACCTGTATTTTCTAAATGCCCAAGTAGAAAAAGGGTTGCAGCCCTGAAAAAACAGTCTGTATGTTCCCCATGGGCACTACCCAGGGTGGCGGGAGAGCTTTGGGTCACAATAGTTATTTTGCAACAGCAGTGATGTAAAATCCATTTCTGGATGCACCCTGCGGTGCTGCCCCTCCCATTTCTGAGGATGCCCCAGGTGCCTTCATGAAGAAGTGCCATGCTATGAGGAGTTGACCACTGCTCTCTAGGGAGTACCTTACCTAGAGCTCATCTGCCTGGCCTCCTGGAAAAATTAAATATTTAAGGTGGTTTGAAACAGCTTTGACTGTACTCCTGAATACAAATTTCTTACTCTAGCTTTTTCCCTTAGTGTGATGTTTGGAAATCTCCACCAGCAAGAGAGGAAATTTTTAAAAAAGAATCTGCTGATTATTCAGTCATGTCTTTTTCCTCACGTCTATTTAAAATGCCCATCAGCAAGAAAATTTTGAGAATGAAGGCACTTAATATGTAAAGGGGAGAGAGGGGCTCAAAACTGTTAATCTATAAAGTATTGAGGCCTCTCAGCTCAGAATTTATATTAAAGTTCAGTACTTCTGACAGACTCATATCATTTACAAGATACCAGGCTCTTGAAGGAGTCTTTACTTTCAGATGCCTTCACTAGCTGAAGTCATTACCCTCTTTCACTATCCATGACTTCAAGGCAAATTTGGAATCAACAAAAGTAATAGCTAGACCAGAATTTTTTTAAGTGATCCCATTCTCATTTTTTTTTTTTTTTAACACATTTTTTAAACACTTTTTTTACAGCACCTGAATAATTGTGTTCAAACCTGGACACCAGCTTTTAGAAGAAATATTTTCTTCCAGTTTAGTGTAGAATTAAACTCTGAATGCATGGCAGCAGCAGGCAAGCAGAAATCAACCTTTGACTAAACAGATTGGAAAGTAGCACATAGCTAAGAACAAGGCTGCTAAGAGTTAAACAAAATGTTGCAGGCATGTGTAGCACCTGCAGTTGAGTTGTGAAGCTGTAGCAGTGGGGAGCGAAGCTTTTATTTCAAGATACGGGGCTCTGTATTTCCGGTGTCGCAAGGTCCAGACTGCTTCCTGTTCTGTTCATTGCCAACTAAACCTAATAAGCATATCCATGAAAACAAAGTCAAAACAAATATTCAGAAAATAGATTGTTTGCCATGCAGAAATCTCCTCCCCTCTTTCACACCATGAGGGTTCTAGAGTTGCCTTCCTTCCCACTTCTCACCATCTTGGGAGTGGATCTAGTAATAGGTACTTCATCCCTTCACTGAAACTCTAGGCAATGTAAGTATAAAGCAAAGGTGGAAACACTTCCTCAGGATTTTGTTGAATTAGTGGCTTTTTTTACTTCAGCACATAGGTGTTGTGAATACATGAGTGGAGTGGGAAGAAGGATGCTTCCTATTGTCCTCAGCAGCAAACGTGCCCTTAAAGAGCTGCCTTGCTTGCTCAGCCCTTAATCCATGTTCGAAGCAGTTCTGAGATGAATGCGTAGGCCAAACAGCTCAGCTGCTGGAATGACAGACTGATTAAGGGCATGACTGCAGTTCTCTCTGATGTCCCTGACTCATGCTGTTTTCTTACTATTTACATAATTCTTCCTTGCTCCCCTGGAGTACTGGAAAGTTTCATTCTAGATTCAGAAGAACTGTTAAGACACCCTGGTGGATAAATAAAAGCTGGAGTTTAGTTTTCTATTTGTTTGACTATCTATAACATAAATGGTATACGCTTTTCTTTTACCCTTGGCAATCACCATATAAGGCAGGGAATCGTGTTTTTACTTGACAGCTTCCATAGAGCAAGTTTTATTAGGTTATCACATAGGTCAAGATAATACATATATTGCCAGTGTGACTGTTTTCTCTGCTGTAGAGCTTAAGGTAAAAAATAAATAAATAAATAAATGGTATAGTGCTGTTTATATAGAGGACTTCTCTAGCATTTTTAAGGGCTTTAAAGTAAGGACACACTGATTTTTCAGCAGTGTAACTGTAGCATGTTTATACATGTTCAAGTAGGCTTTAACCTTGTTAACATGAGTTAACAGCACCTCGTATGCAACTCTGCCAGCAAGCTTGTGCAGACATCTGTGCTACTAGGGTTTAACACATGAATTTGCTACATAAACTAACCACCCAAACATAGTTATGGGTATGTCTGTTTTTGCTATCAACACCACCTTTCAGTTGCTGTGAAAATACTCTCTGGGTGGGGATGGGCACAGAGTGTGTAATAAGGTGCCTGGGCATATTCATCAATTTTTTTTTCTAACTGCTGAGTTCCATGCAACAATTGCAGACAGTGTTTTTACAGCTTTTGCAGGCTTGTGATTTCTGAAGAAGTCTCACCAGGTTACAGAAAATCTGTGGGGAAATGTTTGGTTGGAGAAAACAGGACATCCATAGTATGTTCAAACTACGATTACCCAGCTGACCCACTTTCACACTCCTTTCTCTCTTAAGAGAGGAGACTGATTTTGCTTAAATGCATTTGGTTTTTAAAGACTAAAGGTGATATATATATTAGGAATTGGTTTTACTTTAATGGTTCGTGTTGGGTCTGAGATAGACTACCAGAGCTACAAAAAAAAAAAAAAAAAAGACAAGTTTATAAAACTTGTGTTTGTATCTTTGCTGTGTGGCTCAGCTTGGTCATCTTCTAGTTTCCACCAACTGGGGAATACATTGCAACAACTGCTGCTCTGGTTTTTGCCAGAATTATTCTCTCCAAAATTCTTTGCTTCTCAATGAATGCAAAGTGTTTTTTATTTTTTTTTTCAAAATGAGAAGGAATTAGAGGAAAGAATCTTCTTGGAACTTTGTTGTTGGTTTTGAATCCTTTATATAAGACAATGGAAATCTTGATATACTTTGAATGAACAATGTGTGACGCAAACACTGAAACTCTTTTCATGCTCTTGTATCACATTATTGCAATGATCTTTACTTTAGTCTCAAAAATAAAAACCAAACCAAACAAAAACAACGGGGAACTAATGACTCTGAACTGTCATCTTCTGGCTGTACCTGCTTGAGTTATCTCATGCAACAGTTGAAGGCTCTTAAAAACACTGTTTTCTACTACTCTTATCTTTTGCTAGCATAGAAGAGTTAAGTGGATAAGGAGGTGCTTTTTGTATCGGTGATCCCATCGTCACCAGAACAATAGGCAAAATACTGTAATTTGATATGCTTATTGAGACTTGTCTGTTTGGGAAAGTCTTGTTTTCACTATAATCCTTCATTGGTATCTATTCCCATTCTGCCTGCTGCTTTTGAGTATTAGCAGACTAATATTGCAGCATGCCTTTTCAGTGTACAATTAAATTTCTAGCTGAGAGATGCTGCTTTGGCCCAACCCTACACTGGAAATACACAAAATCTGGCTGAAAAGGGAAGCCGTGGAGAACATTTTGGAGAATTTCTCCCAGATGATCTCTATTCATGTGGGTCAGCATCCCTCTTCTACTCAGGTAGGTAACTCACTGAAAGGGAAGCATGTTGCTCTCCTGTTAACTAACTCCCTCAGTAGATCATGTACAAATATACCAACTCATCATTTGACCACTCCCTACACAGCTTTGGAGGGCAAGCCATGACCTGCCCTCATATTTTTCATCTCTGTTCTCACAAATATATACTGCTTTTATTAGTTTTGTTTGTTTGTTTGTTTGTTTTTCATTGTTGTTGTTTGTTTGTTTGTTTGTTTTTGAACAAACAGCCATGAAATTTGGAGGCCTATTCACTCTTGGCAGAGCCATCTAGAAAGACACCCCTTCAGCTTAAGGACACTGGGCTTAATTTTTTATCTCTTGGTCTATTATGATGATGCATTGTATGACCAATGTAAGCCTGATTTGTTTTTAAACATTGCTTCTATTGCCTGACTTGATCTACAAATATGCTTTTCATAAATAAAGTTAACTGGCATTTTACACAATTTTGTAAGTGCTTCTGGCTGTCCTAATCTATCCTGTCGGCATTTTGTCTGTCACGGGTTGAAGCACAGCTTCTCCAGGCATAGAAAAATTTTACTTCTCTAGCATCCTATTAATTAGCTTTGCACATCATTAATAAAAATAATGGTGCCTACTGTTACTGCAGACTGCTCTTTAACTTTACAATGTGTCTTTTCAGCAGGCCTCAGTTTCTTTGTCTTTTAGCTAGATTACTGTTCACGTATAACTTTTTTGCTATAAAACAATAGCATTTTCATCCAAACTTACTTGAATTATCTTTCAAGCTACTGTTTTAAACCTAAGTGTTTGAATTTTTTAGATTGTTGATAATGCTTTTCCTGTTCCTTTAACTAATTTCAACATCAAGGAATCCTGCCAGTATTGCCTTGTGAATGCTTTCCTTGAAATTAATGGATTCTATCAAATTCTGTCTCAGCATGTTCAACTCACTGGTTGGTTCAAAGATTAGAGTTTGACTATAGCATAAGTTTTCTTTGTATATATTTGTGATGGTTTTACTCGGGTGGGCAGCTGAGCTCCACCACAACCGCTCTCTCACTCCCCCTCCTCAAAGAGGAGTGAGGAGAAAATACGATGAAAGGGGCTCAAGGGTTGAGATAAGGACTAGGAGATGGCACAATAATTATCGCGACGGGCAAAACAGACTCAGCATAGAGAGAAAGTAAGATTTATTGCTTATACTAACAAGCTAGAGAAGTGAGAAACAAAGAAAAGAAATGAAAAGCACCTCCCCCCCCATCCACCCTCTTCCACCTCCTCCCCCCGAGCGGCGCAGGGGAACCGGGGAATGGGGGTTATGGTCAGTCTACAGCACTTAATCTCTGCCGCTCCTTCTCGGTCACTCTCGTCCCCTGTGCTGTGGGGTCCCACCCACAGGATGCAGTCCTTGCTGAACTGATCCAGCGTGGGCTGTCCACAGGCAGCAGCTCTTCAAGAACTGCTCCACATATGGGTCCGTACCACGGGGTCCATCCCTTTGGAGCAAACTGCTCCAACCTGGGTCCCCCACGGGCAGCAGCTCCTGCCAGGTCACCTGCTCCTGTGTGGTCTCCTCTCCACGGGCTGCAGGTCCGGCCCGGAATCTGCTCCGGCAGAGGTCTTCCACAGGCCGCAGTCTCCGTCGGGGCACAGGCTCCACCGTGGTCTCCTCCACGGGCTGCAGTGTGGAACCCTGCTCCACCGTGGTACTCCATGGGCTGCAGGGGGACATCCTGCTTCACCATGGTCCTCATCACAGGCCGCAGGGGACTTCTGCTCCGGCGCCTGGAGCACCTCTCCCCCTCCTTCTTCATTGACCTTGGCGCCTGCAAGGCTGTTTCTCACTCCTCTCACCCTCCCAGCTGCTGCGTGGCGCAGCGGTTTTTTCCCTGTCTTAAATATGCTCTCACAGAGGCACAAAACAACATCGCTTATTGGCTCAGCTCTGGTCAGCAGTGGGGCCCTTACCAAACATGGGGCAGCTTCTAGATCCTTCTCACAGAAGCCACCCCTATGGCCCCCCTGCTACCAAAACCTTGCCATGTAAACCCACTACAATATTCTATCTACTTTTTTGTAACACCTTCCTCAGCTCACCACGGGAGAGATACTATTCAAAGTAAACAGAAGAACCTAGGGCTGTATTAGAAAACTAAAGAATTAGGAAAAATCCACATAATAATGAAGCTACTATACTTATGGTTGGTCCTTGGCAATTTTCCTTCCATCATGACACTACAAATGTCAGATGTTTTATCAATATTAAAAAAAATAATAATATATATTACATTTGAGGTACATCTGAATGATCAAAATACAGCATCATCCTCATCTGGATCAGAAGAAACTCTCTGAAGTACTGTTCTGCTTCGTTTTAATAAACCAGCCAGCAATGGCACTGCACAACCATCCCAGCACATGCATAACAGATTGCTGTTAGTGTACCCTAACCGCTACATGCAAAACACTTAAAATATAACATCTACATACAACTAATTGTTCTATCATTTCTGCAGAAACAGTTTCCATTGGCAGTTGAAAAAATGTCTTGTCTGTGTACAATTTGATGAATACTGCACAAAAACTGTGTGGGTGAGCCTTTGGGATGCTCTACCTGGGCTGTTAATCATACAGATTTGAGCATACAAATTGGACTAGGCACAGCAGGCTGCTCGAGGGAGCTTCTAGTCTTATCCAAAATTTCCAGATGGGAGCTCCTGTAACAATTGGTCAAATATTTGATTGTGAAGGTTCAGTCTGTGACCTAGTTCAGCATCAGTCCATTGCCACAAATCAGCCCAGTGTCTCATCTAGAGTCACTCGAGCACCCAGGGAACTAAGGACTGAGTTATACTGGGTCTGCATACACTCATAGCTGTGATACTCAGCTGTGCTGCAAGGATAAAGAACAAACCCAATCTTCATGCTTTCTGTACCCTTTTAACTTAAGTGCAATAGTTGTTTCCAGAACATTTTAAAGTGAAAAGCAAAGGACACCTCTACTCTGTGACCATAGAAATATGATTGAAATACACCTGTGTTACTTAATGTGTAAATAGTAGATGTGTTGCACCTGGTAGAGCTAATTACTGAACTACTACACTTCTGCCTGAAGAAGTTTTGCAGCTACTTCTAACCCTTATGTGGTAATAGCCAAAATGCTGCTGGAAGAGAAAATTGTTGTATTAATTGATTATTTATTTTATTTTTGAAGTCTGTAGAGCTTGATAACAATTATAGAAACCTACTTCAAATGTTAGATTCTTAAATACCAAACTTATCCAGAGATACAAAAAAATACTACAGTCGTGGACAGACCCTGAAGACCTTCAAGTCATTGTTAATGGTCAAACTGTCAACTCAACAGTGTTATTTGTTTTTGTTCATTTGTTATGCTTGGTTTTCTTTTTGGAATGGAGACTTCTATGCCTTGGAGTGTTAACACCATTATTTGACATTTTAAAATGCAACTTTTATTCTCAGAGCATATTTTAAACCCTTTCTTCAGAAAAATATGCTGAGGATGAGAAGAAAAGGCATGCAATTTTACTGAGCATTTGAACATAGGAGCCAACTATCATTTTTGACAGATTCACTACTCTGGGAAATAATAATAATAATAAAAAAATGTTAATGGTGAAAGAGTACTAAACAACTGAAGGGTGGCAAAAGGAGGAACTCAAGAAGTTGAAAATGAGTTGGTAGGCCTTTTAACTTCAGGTCAGTAATCATAATCCAGGATAGCTCTGTATTGATAAGAAAGTAATTACTCTTTGCCACCTCTGAAGGGTCTGGGGTGATACGAATTAAAGATCTGGGCTGAAACCTAATGAAAAGTGGCACATGTCACAGAAAAACAAATGCAATCAATTTAAACAAAAAGCTGAGAATGACTATTAAAATGTGCAAAATTGATTTTATGGAGAAAAAATAACAAATCTGATACATGTCCTAGACCTGTCAGGAACCCAGGTGTTTTACTTGCTGTCTGTAATAATGGATTCTGTAGATCAAATGCTTTAGCCTTTTTTTTTTTTTTTTTTATTTATTTATTTATTTATTTATTTCCCCCTACATTTCTGTGACACAGACCCTTAACAAGAAGGACTTAATTTAAAAACTCCAGAAGGTCACAGGGATGAAAAATCAACATCATGAGCACTGGTTTCACTGAGTGTAGTTACTTGCCAGCTTAGAACTGTCCCTTTGAATTAACCCTTCTAATAACTAACACACTAGCGTAGAGCCACTGAAGTATGACTGCTGAATACGCCCTCTCTGCTTCCCACTTTTATGTTTCTTTCCCTTAGTCTTCACAGGCTTTCTTCCAGTAGAGGTTCACCCACTAGGCTCTGTGACTAACAACACGGAGTCTGGAGGGGATTTATACATCCTTTGTACTTTACTAAAAGTTGTCTTCTCTCCCCTTACTTTGATGGCAAGATTGAGAAAAATCTGATAGCAAGATAACCCAGAGTCTTAGAAACCAATGAAACATTAGACAGTGAACTGTAATTTGCAATCAGTAATTTAGACCAACCAGTATTTAGTGATATTTTTTATAAAGCAAAATTTTGTGGGGCAGAAGGAAGGAAGGAAAACTGATGCTTTTGGTATGCCATTATGCATTGCATGATTACACCTTTACATCAAATGGAGAAAGAATTGCAATGAAAAGGCACTTCCTTATGATTTGTCAGGGTAGTAATAGCCCTGGCATAATGCACAAAGCTATAAGAAGTCTTTAAGGCTAGGCTCACTCATTTTTCTTTCAAAATAGATCAGATTTCTTCTTTGTCAAGGAAAGAAAGTTGTCACTACTTGCCTAAAATCTGAAGGTAAACTACCATCCTGATTCTACAATATAGGTTTGGGTTGCAAGTTAAAGAGATTTTCTGTGATACAAGAGACAAACCCAAGGTAATCCTCCAGTGACAACTTGCCCTTGAGTTTATTTTCTGTTCACTAGCCTTGCTCACCAGTATCCCCTATACTATAGTTAAAGACCATATGTTTTGGTAGAGCATGAACCTGGGAGTTTTCATTAGATAATTTGCAGCAGTACCAGCAACTCAATATGGCTGAATCATGAGCCACTGAAATCATTGAGCCAGAGAATCGCTGAGCTGATTGAATGATATCACCGAGCTAGAAAACATCTTGCCTCTCATTGTCTTGTTGGAAAGGATTTTTTTGTTGTTGTTTATTTTGTTTTTAAATAAATTGGAGTTAACAGGTTGGTTTTTTGTTTGTTTGTTTGTTTGTTTGCTTTTTCTTCAGTATGAAGCATTGAAACTGCAACTCTTGCAGTTCAAACAGTCCAATTTGAGGGGTACCATGAACCTTCTAAGGCATAGATACCATTGAGTCAAACATTAATACGAATCCCAAAAAAGTGGCATTGAATGTATAGCACTAAGACACTTGGATGAGTGTCTGATTAAGGGCAAAATTTAGCTAAGTAAACCATAATTTGGCAAGGACCAACCAAGGATTCCTTACCATTTACATTACATTACTGTGGTGTTTCACCTGAGACAATAGGAAGCAGTTGTTTTTTTGAGGCTGCAGAATTTTGTAGTCTTGCATTAAGATCAGTAAATTGGTAAGAAGTACTTGATTTCAGTTACCTCTTCTAAAGTATACCTTCTCTCCAGAAGAAAAACTAATATAAAAATATTTCACTAGGCAGAAGAAAAATTGGGAGAAAGTAAAAAGATAGGGGAAAATGATTTTCTAAGCACAGCTTCCCAGGAAGAACAGAAAAAGCTGAAAACACTGTTAGACTTAGTGGTGGGACAGGATTAGAAGCTGTGGAGAGCTTCCCTTCAGCTCTGTTGTACTGTGGGCATGTTTGAGCAATGACTCATTAAAATCTGTTTTCTTCTGATAAGGAATTTCTTTCCCCTTACTCACAGAACTATTATTTGACTTTGCAAAAGATGTCACCAACACACCAATATCTACAATGGATGCTGGTGCCCCAGGCTTCAGTCCCCTTAATGAAATATGATAGCCTAGAGCCCTCATTTAAGTCACTTGAGGAGAAGTATCTAACTGAAAATACTTTCATGCATATACAGGAAATGTACACCCACCTGTTTCAGTATCTTAGTTTGTGTATAGGTTCCTTAGTGAAAACATAGTCCTACAGACACTTCAAATCTTTTTCCCCAGGCAGATCCCCTCCCTTCCCTTTTCAATCACATTAAGAACATGGCGTAACGTAGCACAAATGGATCTGGTACTGTTTAGATGGTCATGGGCCATATGGAGATCACACTGGGTCACTTGCTTGATTTAAGCCACATTGGAGCATTTCAGAAGAAAAAGTATTCTTTTTCAAGAACACAAAATACAAAGCAGACCCCGGTTAATCAGCAACATATAGATAACCAGCAAACAATCCCCCCCCCCCCCCCCCGATGTCATTACTTAATCAGAAATCATCATCTAATAAAACAAAACATTTTGCAGGAACTGCAAAGTCTTACAGAAGCTGAAAAGAATGAATGGAAAGAAGCAACACATCCCTGTCTATCAGACTGCGATGCAAGCCGACATGCTTACCTGACTCCCCAGCAACCTGCCTAGCAAACAATAGAGGCACCTGCAAGTCAACAACCTCCTTCAGCTCAGCTTGTCTACTGACTTAACACTTTTTGAGATGTGTAGCTGTGGGCTAAGTCACTGAGTCTTTATTCTCAGGCTGTACATTTTTCCAAACCAAGCCCTCCTGCAACAAAATCACCTCTGCCCATTCAGTTCTGCATTCATCAGAGTCAGCATACTGTTGAACACTCAAGTTCAAAAGAAAGTATTTTACTAGTTCCAGGCAGGAATAGAAATCAAATACATCAAAGATCTGCATTTAAAAAGAAACCAGACTTTAAAATTAAATTATTTCCTCAGATGTGTGTGAGTTCAGCATGAATACTCTTTTCCTTCTCAAATTACTGCATACGTCTATCATCAGGCTACCATATGAAGGATGCCCCTGTAGTGGAAAATTACAGCAGTGGCATAATTTTCTTCTGATTAACTACTTACTGTTTAGTAAAATGAATGCAAGAACATGACCTGAGTCTCCAGTAAACCAACTAGGAGCAATCTAGCTCTATCAAGACTAATAAAAACACTAGCTATTTCTTGTGCTCTTATCCCCAGTTCACTCTCTACTTTATAATTAATCAATTTCTTGCTGGCTTGTATCTGTAAATTAGAAGCAGTGCACTAAACAGAAGAGGTAAAGAAAAGAATAATCATTCATAATCTGGTCACAGCTACATTCAAATTAAAAAACAATCATGCAGATTAGCTCCTCAAGTGACACACAGAGATTAATTGTTAGGTTTGTAATAGTACAAAGCCATATATTTACGAGGAAAATTCACCAACAGCTTAAAACAGATGCGAGTTTCAATTTTCATCTAGTGCTGTGTTTGGTTTTAAAATTGTAAGCTTTTTCTGGTGGTGTTTCCATTTTGTACTTTTCTTAGCAAATCAGAAAAGGACATTCTGAAGGTGTTTTTAAGGGATCAATGTATCTATCTTATCTCCCCCGGTTTTCTTGGAGCACATAGATCTGGGAGCATAGAACCAGTGACTCGAATCTCCCAGTGTTAGTCCAGGTAATATTAAGAAGCACAATTGTTTTTACTCTATCTGCTGTCTGAGTGCATAGATGCCTGACAAATAACGAAGAATTGCCTCTCACCATTCTGAACACAAATGAAGATGAAAGGTTTCTTTGTGCAGTTTTAAAATAAAAAAAAAATAACTTGAAGTATCAGATACCAATTGATCATTTGCCAATTGACACTCATTTTCATTGCCAACAGTATCCATCAGCAGGCAAATATGGAAGAAGTGTATTAATTTTTATTCTCATATATATTTTTATATATGGACTGTGATTGCTCTGATGTTGTATAAATGAAAAAATATATATATTTTAAACATACTCTCAGTGAAAATCAGGCAGATTGTCCATATATCAATCTTATTTAGTTAATTTTAACCTACCCCAATGGTTCTTAGCTAACTTCTAAGAGTGTTTGTCTTACTCCCTTTCACTTTTCTTGTCACATTTCAAACATCATGGTACATATTCTGATCTCGGTACTCGACCTCCCAAATGTATTAGTGATAACAGGATTTGTATCGAGTCTT
Organism: Nettapus auritus; assembly: GCA_011076525.1. Taxonomy (NCBI): domain Eukaryota; kingdom Metazoa; phylum Chordata; class Aves; order Anseriformes; family Anatidae; genus Nettapus; species Nettapus auritus. The sequence goes on from CM021766.1 coordinate 77,830,661, forward strand.
AGTGCTGCAAAACCAGAGAGGAACAATTTCTGTGAGGCTTGCTTGCCTCTTAAGGTAATGGCATAAGTACCATCAGTATTCTGTTAAGTGCAGTTACTAATAACCTTTTTTTTTAACATTTGTTCTTTCTCCCTGTTCTGATGATTTATATGTTCATCGTATTAGGATCCATCTGTGAGCTTCTTCTCCTATGCGTTAGTTACCACTGCCTGTCAATGTTGTAACAGTGCATGCAGGAATCTGTTCTCAAGTGAAATATGCGTCTCCCTTATTCACAGCTTTATTACTTCCTATCTTAACTACTGTTATTAAGTCCCTTCCCATTACATTGAAAAAGGTCTGCCTTTTGAATTTCAGTGATGGGGGAATGCTGTAGCCTAGCAATTCCCTCACTCCACATAAATTGTCCCCATCAAGCCTCAATCACTGTAACTTCCATCTCTTTCTTCCATTTTTAGTATTTCCCTCACAGTTTTGAAATGTCTATGAGGACTTGTCTCACACTCACTTTGCTTCTGAAATGCCATCCCACTAAATCTCCACGGCACTCCACAGCTCAGATAAAAGTGTTAAGAGCCAGAAAGAGGGATATTGACTTAAGATGTCAGCAAGGATTCCCTTCAAAAGCCGCCCTTTAATTTACAACAGAATGACAGATGTGAGTGGCGTCTGTGGCCAGAATTTGGGAATTTAACCATGTGGATTAAAACTGAAATGACAAGCTATCTCCTCCCAAGATGCCTACTTCAGAGAGCGAATTTCTTAGTGGATAACTGTGTCCTCTTTCCCATCTTTGCTGTTCACCATATTCAGTCCTGCTCATTTCTAAATCTTATCTGCAGCAAAGTAAACTGCACAAGTGCTGGATAATGTTTAAACAGAAACAACAACAACAACAACAACAACAAAACACATAATCTTTCTGTTGAACAGTATCATCTCCTGTCCTGCTTATGGATGCAAATTACATCTGCCTGAGTTGTGCAATGCCTTCCATATTAACAGCTGTTCTGTTGCCCCTTCCCTCACCAGTAGGGCTTTCCAAACTAACCTCTCTATGTGAAGGAGACAGTAGTTTCTGCCACTGTTCACAGCAGCTGTATTTAGCAACTATTTCTCATTCGCAAGGCTGGTTCTGGCAGTTGAAAGCTTCTGGAATTAATATTCCTTTGTAATGAAATAGTAGCAGCACAGCACATGAAAATATCACTTCAACATCCTAAAAAGAGAAATTGCAAGGGACCTTTTTCTTTCTTGAGATCAAAACCAACACATATGTTGGTTTTCACAAAGTCCAATACTGGCCTGATGTGAATCCTGATTCTTCTGTAAGAACAGAGTCTCTCCTGTCTCACCGAGCATTTAATTTGGCTGCTAATATTGTGTTTGTTTTCTTTAAAAAAAATAAAAATATCCCTCACCAATACTCATGATGTTTTAGAGGAGATTGATGCACTTAACCTAAGTAGGCTGAGCCTCCTTAATACCTTGTGAGCTGTTCTTTTGAACTCCTTAGTGACCTACAGCATTTTTTTTTTATTAGCATGATGCTTTTATGCATGCCTGTATTTCATTCCCTTTCTACCACACACCTGTGTTAGGATCTAGAAGAACACTGAGAAACACTTGAAACAAATGAATTTAACAAGATGCATTCAACACTGCTGGAGCTTTCTTATGACTTCTTGAGCTTCAATTTATTCTTAAGCATAAAAATCTATGTTCTTCTATTTCATTACATTTAAAATTATAAAGAAGATGTGGTTTAAAAACATATAGTAAATGCCAACCTGATAGACCTGCAAAAAGCTGTCCTAGTGTTCCTTATGTCTATTGATAAAAGTTTCTTGTATAGCACTATTAAAAAATATTCCTCTATATTATTATTATTATTATTTTGCTTAGTGTCTGCCCTCTGAAGGGCTACAACTTCATTTTATTAATATTTTGATAGGAAAATTAATCATCCTTGTGACTGTATTTATACTACTGGGACTCAAGGTTTCTGTTAGCTAGAAGGTCATTCTGACCATTCATAGCAATATTGGCCCAAATTCACATCAGCACGATCCATCACATGTAGCACTGCCTGTGCAATGTGTTGCTCCATATGTAAACAGGTTCAGAAAAAAAATAGGGCCTTATGAAGTCAATGAATCCATTGTGAACACCTTTGTTGATCTGATCACACTCTAAATTGGTTCTTAAATCATTAACAAGGTTGACTATTTTGGCTCTAGGTTTTTGTTCTTGTTTCCACGGTATGAATTTCTATTCTGGCTGTTGAGCATCACTCCTGTCTTGGGATTTTGTTTGTAGTCTAGGGGCAAAGAATCACTGTTTATGAATAATACTGTAATATACATATTTCTGAGTCACTTCTGCTTGTGCATCTCTTTGCTGTGCATGGAGACTTAAAAACAAAATTATAAATGCAGCCTATTAGCACCCAACAATTTTCTTATTCATGGCTAATGTTCATAGTAGAGAGCTGGGAGTAGCATGCCTGAAGCCCAGGCACTTGTTTGCTCACTTCCCCCAGTGTCTGCTATCCAGGCTGTCACCAAGCAGATGAAGATGCATCAGTCTTTCTTCCTGGCAACAAGCTGATCCTTGATCTTCCTGAGTTGCCATCCTCTGACCCTCCACTTTCTTGTTAGGTTTTATATCTTTTCATGTGGGTGTTTCACTTCTGAATCCTTGAGTTCCTAACTTGTTATTAATTCAGCACACTCACCCCTGTACTCTGTGTTCTTTCCTTCTTTCTCATCTTGCCTGATGTAGTAGTACCCTCTGGGCTCTCTCACTTACAAACTAACAGACATAGCCATAGCTCAACAACAAATTTTTCCCAGTAAGGCAGGATCAAGGTCAAAAGATTGGGTCTCAAATAATGTATGTTTAGATACAGGCTGACAAATAATTGTGTAGACATTTCCAGTAGAAGGTAAAGAAGTAAAGAAGGTAAAGAAGTAAACAGTAACGAAGAGTAGAAATGAGAGTCAGGAGGTATTGCATGAGTGTTTGGGAGAGCTTAGTATCCCTTGTGGAAATGTATACTTTGCTTTAAAACTACAAATGAATATCTCTGAACTACATAGCAGTACTACTTTTCAGCATCGTAGTCTGTGACTTTTAGCTGTTTTATTTATCTGGCACACTGCAGTACTACATGTTTATCTACTTAGTAGAAAAGTTAAAACTGAAAACTTGAAGAAAAACATTTAGAAAAAAGCATTTGAAAACTTCCGTATTTCCAGTTACGGAAAGAGTTATCTCTAATGAAGTCTACTGGACAAGTGTTAAGTGCTATCACTAGTGTGTTGTTTCTGATGTAAGCTGACAATATACAGTCAGTGGTTTTTTATATACATTTGATGCAACCTTGCTCATATGACGTGAACTTTATTTAATACAAAGAAAAAGATGGAAAAACTACAATTTAATGTAGTTTTCATTCTCATTGTAATATTTTCTTACAAAAAAAAAAAAAAAAAAAAAAAAAATTCTTACAAAAACTTAAACAGACATACACATGGACTTCCAATGTATTCTTTTTAAGGTCACTTTTAAAAGCAAAGTACTAAAGAAACCAGTCAGCTTCAAAAGGGATTTTATGTGTATCAGACTCAATGCTGTCTTCCAACCTGCAGGCCATTTGCATGAATTCAGATGCTTTTTCTTGTTTCAAGTACTGTAAAAATGCCTGATAATTAAAATGAACAGATGACTGGGGAGATGGGGAACTGTTAAGAGTCTCAGAAAGCCCTTAAACTCAATGAATTGTGAAAAAAAGCCACCATAATAACATGTAATCTAATAAAAAAAAATTATTTCCCAGACAGGTTCACACAGAAGCACTGCTGCAGAACATTGAATAATAGACAACTGAAAGTATATTTATATAGGAATGCATAATGATGTTCTGTAAAACACCAGAGAAATCAAGCATTTTATACGCTGCTCTGCACAAGCTAATGTATCTTAGTGTTCACAGATACTGTGTCATTATAGACACAAATATTGTAATATACATATTACTCGTTCACCAGTTGCAGCCGGTTATATGTCAAAATCTATATCCTGATTTATATCAAATTGCATATATAGATGATGTGGACTTGGGTTTTATTTTTTATGGAAATAGATGGCAAAATTTCCAGTAACTTCAAGGATAAATATTATCTTTTCAAAAGAGTATGACAGAGCTAAACAGCATAGTATTTAGTAGGGTTTTCTAAAACCGATTGAGATAACTGCTGAGTGGATTGCCAAGTTCAAGAAGCATTTGGGCAATACTCTTAAACATGTAGTTTAATTTTTACATAGTCCTGTGTGGACCCATGAGTTGGACTCAATCCTTGTGTGTCCCTTCCGAACTGAGATATCCTATGGTTCTATCATTCTAAGGTCCTGAAGCCTATCAAAAGTATTTTACAGGTATTCTTATTGAATTCTTATCTTATTGAATGCTGAGAGTGTCTGTAATTATAGACTGTTTGGAATTACAGTATATTAAATACTCTCTGCATGCATGTAGTAACTCATCCCCACAACACCATATACAAGAAAATGCCTTAAATAACCCCACAAAGAAGACATCTAAAACCCAGGCTCTTATTTTACAATGTCATACCAAAGCACTGTGGGATTGAAAGTAAATTTAACTTCCACCTGTTCTTCCAAGAACACCGTTACAACCTCCCTAGGATGATCAAAGTGAGATTTTTTGTTTGGTTGGTTATTTTTAAATCACATGCAAGCTTGTGTCTGGAAGACTCACCATGGCCAAAGAGCATTCACACACCAACTACCACCATGTAATTTCATGCTTTTGGATGCCCCATGGTGTACTTTTGTTTTTAGAGAAGAATTTCTGTAAGTGATGCTCAACATAATTTAGACTGCTCTTATTTAATATTACTTAAAGATGAATGTTTTGGAAAGAGGTGTTATCTTTTCTGTTTCTCTTTTTAGAGCTGCTCAAGCAGTCACAACAGAAGATGGTGGATCACTTACCTAGTATGACTGCTTTTATTTATTTACTTGTAACGCATCATTTGACTGGTTCTTTATATCTGTGGTCTTCTTAGGAATTTTATTCATTGATCATTTAGCTGAGCTCAAGCACTTCAGCAACTAATGACATTTCTGCAAACATTTCAGGGAATACAGCTCTCTTTCTAGCATTACAAACAAAATCAAAGAGCTACATTCATAGAAGCTTAGTTTTTCCAAGGAAAATAAAGTTAATATTCATTGAGCTGTACCTGCAATTACAGTTCTGTTTTGTTTTGTTTTCCATCAAACGAGAGAATGGATTGCCTAGGGAGGTGGTGGAGTCACTGTCCCTGGGGGTGTTCAAGGAAAGGTTGGACATGGTGCTTAGGGACATGGTTTAGTGGGGTTAGGGGGATGGTTGGACCAGATGATCTTGGATCATCTTTTCCAACCCTAATGATTCTATGAATGTATATCACTTGAAAAATTGAAGATTTTTAGTGCAAGGAATTTTCTGGACTTCTCTTTCAGAAGTACAGTCTTGAAACTAATGATCAGGACTGTCTTATACACCAGGAAGAAGCATATCACTGCAAATTTAGATTGCCTTTTCTAGAAAATGCTCTTGATGCCTGAAGTATGGTTCCAGTGAAATTTTCACTCAATCACATGTAATATTTGGAGGGAGCAAGAAAAAGAGAATGGTCTTATACAAATAGAGTAATATGAAAGGCATGTATATCAATTTGTTTATCAAAATGAAAATAGGTTGACAATGTTAAAATACAAATTCTGTGATGAAACTGAAAAGAGAGTGGGAAGCTTTTTATAAAAAATATTTTTATGTAATGGGCTTCTCTCTTCCACATAAATACTTCTCACTGCAAGGAATTGCAAGGGGTTTCGAAAAGCAGCCTAGTAGTCATTGCTATGGGATTCCTCTGTCTAGCAGCTCTGCCTCCTAGAGCTCCCACAGGGAATCATGTCTATTCTGTTTTTAATTTAAAACACTGACTTTTGTGATATAGTGAGTTTTAAATTCTCATCTTCAGAAACAAACAAATAAAATAACTAATTTCTTTTTGAAAACAAACTGTTTGGTGCTAATATGTAAAGACCTGATCCTTATAGCTTTAGGACTAAATGTTTTTGCAGAGAGAGGAATGAAAAAGGACATTTTATAAACATCAAGAAATAAGACACAGAGAACTGACCGTATCAACATGTTTTAGAGGTGAACAAACAAGGGAACATATTGTCACATTGGAAACAGATTTAAAATGATGCTTAAATACGGTGTTGCTACTCTCCATGAAAGTAGTTAATAATTCCTTTCTGGTAAGATTCAAGATTACAATGGAAATATGTGTTATTCTTTTTCTCATATAGTATTTTTATGCAATTCAGTAAACCACTTTTCCTGAGAATTTGTTCTGTCTGTCTAGACAAAATATTTATTTTTAGCTACAACTTTTAAAGTCAGGGTGGGTAGAGTGTTAAATGAAGCATTCTCTTGCTTACATTCTCAAATTGTACTTTAATTTTGTAGAATTTTCCAAAGGAGCCTGGCTTCAGATTGTGCTTTTTGAGGCATTTACTGAAAATTATTTATTTTGCCTTGTTTCAGAGTAGACGTTCCAAATTTAATGCTGTCCAAATTTATGCTTTCTGAAAATTGCAGCTCAAATATTCTCAGGCAATAGTTCTAGGGTTTGTTTCATAAGTTACGTTAAGCTGAGACCAAATCCTTAGCATGGATAGTACAGATTGGTCTGTTTTTTTCTGTCTCAGATTATTTAAGTGGCACAAATAAGAAAACTTATTCTAACAACCCCACCCATATATCATTGGACCCCTTTGGGGTGCAGAGAGGAGCCCAAGAAGATGGAGGACCCTTCTTTTTTCTCTTCTTTCTCTGTGGTGCATTTGACTGCAAGACTCTGAGTCAGGCAATGGCACTGATACCAGAGGTCCAAAAGGGGAAGGATGAAGAGAACTTGGTGAACAGACATCTCCAGTGGTGCCGAAAACCCTGCCTGGCACAGGGCACAATAGCAGCAAGTCATTCACAAATTTGCTCTGCTCCAAATCCAAGACAGTGAGGACTTACTCTATACTATGTATCTATTATTAAATTACGTTGCCACAATGTAAATGTAAAATGGTCCTTTTTACAGAAAAAAAGAAGCTTAAATTTTAAGAACAATATTTAATTGCGGAGCTCAAATTGCAGATGAAGTGCAGCAGTAGAGAAAGCTTTAAAAACATCAGTGAAAAATGGATAGGTTTATTTCTTCTTTGAGTTTTCGTGCTCAATAGTCGTGTTACTTTCTGCACTCAAGGCTTTGTTGTGCAGGCCAAGTAAGAAAAAACAGATATTTATTATAGCAATTGCAGAGTGTTTATCTGTTGTAGAAAAATGCAGAGCATTTTAGATGGATGCAGTAAAGGAAAAAGCTCTCAAGATGGACAGCAATTAGGCTGGATTCAGATTAATTTATTATTATTATTGTCATTATTATTATTATTTTTAACATGAGTCCAAACTGGGACTGAAAACTCATGAATTAAGAAATGTAGAGGATTACAGCATTAGCAGTGTTTCAACAGATTAAAATAAAGTAGATTTAGTATGCAGTTTTGAGTCCACCACATATTTCCTTTCATCTTTATGCAATCCTGTCAAAATCCTAAACTTCATCTTAAGGCTTGTCCAGTGCTCATTTAATGGAAAGAGAACAACTCTGGCTTTCATGTTAATACTTCCTTCCTGGTACATAACTTTGAATGTTCACAATGGAAAAAAATGTGAGGTAATTAAAATGTCTTTTTTTTTTTTTTTTTTTTTTTTTTTTTCCATGAAGCTACAGTTCAAGATACCTTCCAGCAAAATAAAAGGGCAACCTAAATCAATATGGTTAAGCAGAGAGATAAGATTAAGCAGAGAGAGAGTAAACTGAAAAAACTACCACCCCCTCCCAACTTTCCTAGACTTTTAAATAATATATAGGAATATGTCTTCAAAGCTGATTAAAAGGACTAGTGCTTGACAGAAAACACTACTAAATTTTTTCACAAGAATTATGTGTTATTCTATTGTGTGTTGTAATATTGTCCATACAGAATGCATGGGGAAAGAAGGCAAGAGGAGAGGAGAATTATTTCTGTACAGGGATGTGTGGTCACCTCTGACCCTCCCCACCAACACTACAAAGTGGTTTGGTACAAGGTGGAAATTACACAGGTGTGCTGACAACGTGCTCTGCCTCAGCTCAGCTTCAAAACTGGGATTTTTAGCTTGAGCACAGCATAAGGCTCAGAGATGGTAGTTCAGGCTGTCAGAAACATGGATGAAACAAGATCTACATAAGCCATTTGTCTTTACAAGGTCAGGCAGAAAGGTCCTTGATTACTGGTCTTTAAACTAATGAACCAAGACCCCGTGTCTTCAGAGGAATATCCCTCCAAATCTTTTCCTCTTATGAGACTATTTATCTGCTTTCTGTTCAGAAATGCTTGACTTCAGGTGTTGTTGTCACATGCTGGATGATTTCACCAAATATATTTTGCAGCCTGATACTTGAAATTCTATCTGTGACTGCACATCACGGGCATCTCTTCATGTGTTCCAGCTGAATTACTTTTTCATCAGTTTCCAGCTATGAAAGCCCATAAAAATTTATTCTCTACAAGAGAAACAATGTGTTTCCCTAGAGTTTTCTTGCGTACAAGATGACAAGTGGGAATAAGCAGCAACACCTTTCTGAACTTGATAAAACAGATGAAACAAATGTTCCTTAGTACTTAAGAAGTACTGTTTACAGGACAGAGGCAGAAGTGCATTTGAGAAAATGCACAGTGCCAGGAAAAGAATAAGCAAGAACATCAGGAGGAAGAAAATTAAGAAAAATTAAACAGCCTGGCCATAGTGGAAGATGAATTAGAAAACATCAAGACCTTGGTAGTCAAGTTAAACAATGCAGCTCAGCCCTTTTCTGTGCTATGACTGCTCATTGAAACTTGGTTAACTGGTATTTCTGAAGCCTTTCCTAGTCACTTAAGTAACTGGGGCTGCTGTCTTCTGATGGTGTCTGAGCTACCATGTCAGTAGGACTGGTACAGCCATTTTGTTTAATCTTAAAGAGCATGCCAGTTGCATTCCTAACAGGAAAATGAGCCGACAATGTTGCTACAGCTTCCAGCTGTCTTGGGACCAGGAGATAAGTGAGGCTTCTGCATTCAGTTGGATCTGTGTTCTGCTGCATCACTGCAAAGCTGATAAAACTCACCCATGCTGCTCTTTGTCCTAATGAAGTTGCAGCTTCTGGATCTGTTCTAGCCACTGAAGTTGATGGAAAGACTTCTGGCTCAAATCCTGAGCTTGCAAGTCCATGTCATTAATGATTCAGAGGATCTGTTTGTGCTGTGTATACCCACATTCTCACCTTGTTAAATGGTTCTATTTTCTTGTGCAATTAATTATGTCAGATGTAATCAAATCTATATGTTACATAAGAAAAATCCCAAAGGATACGTTTCAAATCTATGCTTGGTACAAACTGTTAATGATTCACACTGTGGAACACATCACCACGTTTTATATTGTGTCTAGATGCTGAAAAAGTTAAATTAATTATTTTCATTTTAATACAATACTGTACAAAGGAATATTTAATTCAGTCACAAACCCATACAATGAGGTTTTCAAAAAATCTTTGCTTAAATAAATTCCATTAAGAGAACAACAGTTAAAATTTATTGCAAAAGACAGAAAACTGCAGTATATTACAGAGAAAATTAGTCCTTCACAGCATTTTATAGTCATGACAGTTTGTTTCATTATTCATAGCTAGTTACTTGCAGTAACAGCATCTCACGCTATGATAGTCTGTCTTAACTATGGTTTCCTTTCCAAATTTCCTTTGAGCAAAGTCATAACGTGGTTGTCCTTCTGTTATGTAATATCTGTAGGCCTCTTGTGAAAGACAAACTTTGTAAAAGATTATGTGTTTTTATTAAAATTAGGCCTGATTTTTTTCTCTACTACCAATTTGAATAGGATGGTTTTTGTCTAAAATAACAATCGCCTCAACACATAGAATATGTTTTTGTCTTAAAAGAAGGAATTTCTTATTTTAATGAGAAAATCTGCTCAGGAAGCATGTCTTTTTCTCTGAAAGAGGGACTACTTGAAGTAATCCCAATACCTGTGCAGAACAAAAGCAATGGAGAATTGTCCTGAATCATTTGCTTTATTCTAGTTTTAGATTCATAATTTTAGAATATATCTACACAGAAAAATTGGGTTGTATGTTCCTCACCTGTAAAATGGCATTCAACACTTAGTACAGAAAGTCATATTTAAAAACATTTTAGCTATTTTGTATTCTGTTTCCAGATTTTGATAGCTGATGTGACACGTTGCAGCTGTCTATGCTACGTCGAATCTGATGTAAGCCTCAGCTAGTGAAAAGCTAGTAACATTCAAGCTGGCGTTGTTATGTAAAAACATATTTAAGGAAATCTAATAAGGACAAGGGGCAGTTCTGTGGGAATATAGACATTAATCCCCTTTATGAAATGCCAGGTCTCCACTTATTCTTATATCCATGAATTTTGCTAGTTCATTTTTGAATTTGCCAATACTGCTTCCACAGAACCAGGAAGATCCAGAGGCTCACTGTCTCTACTGTGCAAACCAGTACCTCCCTCAAAGTTTTCAGAACTAATTTCCAGCTAGTTTCTCTGTGTGACCCCTAGTACCAGCATTGTGGGATTTGTTATTCTGCATTCAGTTTACACACTCCCTTCATGATTTTTGTAAACCTCAGTCAATCATATTCACCCCCCACTTTCTCCTCTTCAAACAGCATCCATCCTTGCAAGACAGCTGCTCCATCCCTGTGATCATTTTTATCTCACTTCTCAGTGCTTTCTCTAGCTCCATTTCATCCTTTCAGAAATGCAGAGACCAGAACTGTGCAGAGCATCCAAACTATTCTCTAAAATGCTTTGACACCACAGTAAAATGGTGCCCGGTGTCTAGTTTTCAGGGCCTATTGATGCCAAATATTTTGCTGGCTTTTTGGGTGACTGACACACAATGAGCCGATGGTTTCAGACAACTGTCAAGAATAATGCAAAGCTCTTCTTGCTCAGCTGCAACTGCCAGTTGTGAATTCTTTATTCTGAATGATTACTCCCTAGACATGTCCTTACATTTATATAAAATGAAGTGATTCTTGTATAGATTCTTGCCATCTGTTTCCTGCTGAACTCAGTAGGGAAAAACTCTTCTGTCTCAATGGAATTAAAGTTCAATTTTTAAATTTTAGCATGCCAGTGAGTATGTTTAGCTGGGGAAAACATTTGAAACAGTTTATCCACCAGTGCAATTAATTCAGAGAAAAATGTTTTCCAGGCCCATATAAGAAAAAATCTTGGAACCCCCTTGGAAAAATGTCAGCAGAATCACACGGTTTTACATGAAACTTATGTTTCAGTCAGTGCATTTATGTGCAGAAATGATGAGTTCCTATCTGATGAAAAAAAAAATCCATACTGCTATGGCTCAGAATTGTCTGTCCAGATCTTGAATACATATAAGGTATTATATATTTATTATTGGGAAAAAAAAAATAAATAAAATTGTGCTTAAAATACAGTCTCTGTCAGACGCTCTGAATACTTGATGTTTTCATCATCTAGTGATCTTTCTTTCAAGTGGGAGTAGTTCAGTTAAAAACTTCAGGAATTAGCCTTGAAAAAAACTGAGAAGTTTTCACTTCAACTTCTGTGATGTTCCTGCCCTTATTGCACCTTAATACAGACATGATACAGCTGGGAGAATGACTCAGAAAGCGTCATCCTCATTTCCTGATGCTGAAAGTACATCTGCCCTAGGATAATCCCCCCCATACTAATTATTATATTAGTTTCATCCTTTTGGTAGAATGGATTGATTCAAAGACACAAGCTGGATGCTCTTCCTTTGTCTGGGAGAGCTGGACTTTCAGACCTCACATTTACCTCTTCAGAGATGCTGATAGGCAAAAAACTCCTCTTTCTAAATGGTGCAGGAGGCACTTGTTTCTCCTTCAGGAATTGCCACATCCTCTATCTTGTATGCAAGGTTTTAAGGGTCTGGACTTTTATGGCTATGGAGAACATGGTGGTCCCAAGCGCAAGCAATAATATCTCATGTTTTATAAGATAACTGATTGTCTGAGCATCTCACAACATCTGACCATAACATTACTGTTAAAATCTTTTGTCACAATCACAGAAATGGCTATGATGGCAAAGACTGTAGCTTTATTAGCTCTGAGGTACAGGGAGAGTTGCAGATTGCAAAGGCACCTTTCAGTCTAATTTCTGTAGTAGGTACAAAGCAATACTATAGACAAAACCTTCCATCTCTTATGTTCCTGCATCCTTGATATGTCCAGTTCAAACACTGAAGTGCACATAGAAGGGAGGTGAACACACAGAAGAATGACAACTTTGTTAACTCAGAGCACAGAATAAGAAATATCTGTATAATGTAATAATACAAATATTCAAATACAATATTCAATTACAAATAATGCAAATATTCTTGCTCTTGCTCAAGAAACAGTTGTTTTAAGCCATGTGTATAAACTACGTGGTGATATTCACTTCATAAAGTCCAATTAGTCAAAACAGGGAGGACTGGTAAATTTCAAAGGGAAGTGAAAATTGAATCATTTGCTTAAGAAGTTGGTCTACGGAGGAACTCTAGAGTTCATCTCTCAAAAGCCCCAGCCTTGTCCTTGCAATGCAAGAAAATTAAAGCTCTGCTCTAGCTGTTTGGTGTAATGAATGGCCTTGGACTTATTTTGTATGTGAACTGTAGGCAAATATAACAGTCATTTAAAATTTCGATATATTCACTTTGTAAAAATTTGCTACTTTATGTTTGTACTTATTTATTCTGAAGCTTGAGATTTGCATTGGATTACTCTCTCATGTGTATCCTGAAGATCAAGGACAGTATAAGTTATTTTGCATTTTAAATAGAGAGAAAGCACTAATCTCTAGAGGAGGAGAAAGGCATTTTTGTATTTCAAGAAGAAAAAGAATGAAGCAAAGCCATGCAGAAAATAGAAAATATTAAAGCATCGAATTACTATCAGGAAACCCTGTATTCTTATATCATCAAATTATTCCTCTTTTGTTTCATCTATCACAATGTAAACTTTATGAAAAGAACAGATGGTTTTTAAAATTCATATTTATTTAAAATGAATTAATCTGTGATCTTTAGGCAAGGAGTTTCATTTCTTTTGTTACCTTTTGATAATGTCTAATTTAGCTTGATTCTCTGATAAAAATGAATTGCAGTGTAGTCAAGGAAAAAATGAAATAAGAGAATGGTGGGAACATGCACAAACTGAACAACACCATCTTCATTATACTGTTGCTTTTAACATTTCAGTTGTCTTGTGGTTTGCATTAGGAATTCCATTGGCTTCATGTGGTTAATTCCTCTATGTTAGCCTCACTTATGTTGTGATTTAAATCAGAAAGCTAAATAATGGTGAAAACTGGCATCTATGTTAGAAAGCATTTGTTTTGGGGTCTTGTGGCATTGGGCAATATGTTAGGTTAATTAATAGCATATAATAGCAAATAATGTCTAGGTTAATTAATAGCAGATTATCACCACTTGGCTTTTTCTTGTATTTCTTGAGAATTCCTGCTGTGAGGCATGCATAGTATGGTAATCTTCATACAATAAGAAAGAGACAAAGAGAAAGGGAGAAAGGAAGGTTAACATTGTAAACCATTGTATCAACCAGTTTATTTTCTATGTTCTAGAAGAGATCTGTGTGAAAACTGTCTTTTCTTTCTCTCTCTCTCTTTTTTTTTTTTTTTTTTTTTTTTTTTAATCATTGCCCTTTTTTGTGGACCTTTTTTCCCATTCTTTCCATTTTTTTGTTTAAAAAAATATTTCTCACCTTGGGCATAGATCACTTATTCTCTAAGGTTCTGAAGCCTTACCCAAATGAGCTACACCAATTCCTCTTTGGAGGCTTTAGTGACAGCTATTCTGCAAATAAATAAGCAAAAACAATCTTCCTGGGTAACCTCTAAAAGTAAGCTGAATTGCTTTGTATCAAGAATTTTTCACTCCTTTTTCTTTCTAACAGATCAAATTGAATTCCTGATTTTTTCCTTCTGTTTTGTTTTGTTTTCCTTATTTTACATTGGCTTTTATATATAGAAGTTTATTAAACAAGATGGTCTGTATCTTTTTAACCAACTATTTAGTCATAATGAGAGCTGGAAATGATCATGACCCAAAGGAATTATGGCAGCGTGTCGTGCACTGAGTGTTCTTTCTGACTGATTTCCCTGGGATCTTTAGCATATTCCAAGCAATACAGGTAAAAAACAAAACAAAACAAAACAAAACAAAACAAACAAAAAAAAACCTTCCACTGCACTGTCTTCATTAAAATAAGTGTTTGGAGCATCTGTGAAATAGTTTAATAAAGAGGCAAACTAGAGCTGCCTTGTGCCTGACATGAGTACTCACAGAATATATTCCTGTTTTATATTTTCAGTTTGTTTTGCCTGTTAAAAAGTCACAAGATATAGCGTGGCATTCTGAGTTCTCCAGTCAATCTCGTTCACACAAAGCTATGGAAAGTTGATTTCGATTACACAACAAGTTTCTTTCTTTTCTACATTAGCAAAAACAAAATAGTGAAGCTGCTTAAACTTTAAGTGATACACATTTTAAATCCTTTCTGTAGTTTAGAGTTATGAGAAAGGATGATAATTTTTCAGGAAAGCGATTACTGGGTTAAATGACAAATGAGAGTTAGAAGATTTGTACAAAAAGTACAATAGGAACAAATCAGGGACATGGATGAAGAAGAACAGTACTAGTTGAAGTGAAAATAAAATAGATTCTGATAATTTTATGAGAAGTACATCTTTTCATGGTAACTTTTAGTAAATGACATTAATTCTTAGTTCCAGATTCTGTGTTGACTGCATTAATTTATGAAGTGGAATAAAAAAAATGTTCAAAAATACTTCTAGGAAAAACCATGATAATAGTTCAGTCTAATGCCCAGAAAAATTGCAAATCAATACCGCTTACATCTTTTTTAAAATGTATTATATTTATCAGTAGCCTGACTATTTTAGCAGTTGAGAACTTAATGCTATTTACTTTGCTTGCATCATCTAACTTGTTTATAAATGCAAACTTCATGTAAGGCAGGCAAACAGTGAACCATCTGGTTAAATTGAGTCAGATGTAGAATAACAAACCACTCTATCCTTAATCAGGAAAAAAGAAATAAAACATTTTTCACACACCTCATTTGGCTAATTTCTAAGGCAGTAATGACCAAGCTTATCAAAGAAAGATCAGAAGTAAGGAAAACAAAGCACAAGTTTTGAGATGATCATGAATCTCTCTGAAACACTTCAACAGCATGAAGATGGGCCCACTGAATTTATTATTTCTGTGAATGTCATGCCCATCTTGTGATTAGGAAGAGATTTGTTTGTCAGAATGGGAATTTACTTCATGGGAAATTTTACTGGAATAAATCCAAATATATATTTTTTTTCCAAAATGAAAGCATATATTTTTTTCCTCTTACAGAGAAATAGAGGAGAAAGAGAAAAGAGGAAGGCCAACAAAAATTGCCCTGGTGACTAATGTTTCTGTATTTTTCCTCAAAATTGATTCAATTTTTAAAATAATTTTACAGTCAATACAGAAAATCAGAATGTCAGCCACTGACATTCTTTTCCATGTGGACATAAAGAAACACTCTTTTTTTTTTTTTTTTTTTTTTTTTTTTTTTTTTTTTTTTTTTTTTTGACTGTGAGGGTGACAGTGCACTGTGAGAGGATGCACAGAATGCATAGAGAGGTTGTGGCATCTCTCTCCTTGGAGCTGTTCAGAACTTCATCTAGATAATGTTCCCAGGCATCCAGCTCTGGGTGTCCCTGCTTGAGCAGAGGTGATGGACCAGATGGCCTCCAGATGTCCCTATAAACCACAACCATTCTGTGATTATGTGATTATTTAAAGAAAGAGAAAATTCACATTTTCTGAGATTCTCTTCTGTAAGTTACTATTTAGGAAGTTAGTAGTCTCACTGAAATAACACTTTTGTTTTATTTTCTTTTTTTCTTTCTTTCTTTCTTTTTTTTTCAGGTTTACTCCATATTTTTTATGAAGTCATGTTTGTTATGATTGAGAATGTATCAGATGTTTAAAGATGCCAAATCTGGTTTGAGCATGTGAAGAGGAGGAATAAAAAATGGAGAGAGATCTAAGTCTAATAATCATTATTAACCAACAGGTAAATGACCTCTCTTTTCAAGCACATTGCACTATTGAAGGAAACACAGCAAACTGAATGTTTAGTAATAGTATATAGAGTCCTGTACAAAGGAGTCCTAGAATTCTTCTAGGTGAAACAGTGTGTTTCAATTCACTGTCTATTTTGGGAAAGGATATTTTATAATATTATTCTAAAACTAAGCACTCTTGGAATGTGTGTTTCACAGGAATCAAGTTCTATCACTTAAAATACCTGTGGGTGCTCATTCTACAGATCCCTTATTTTAGAAACTCATAGGAAACCAAATGAGGAACAATGTATTTGTACCTTAATTTTAAGTGTGGTTTTAGCAGAGGCTCTTCTACTGATGTACGAGACACCCAAAATATGCTCAACTAACCATGAAAATTATTGTCTAAGCATTGTTGAACAGAGAAGAAAGGATGCAGACACTGAAATGACTGAAAGAATATACTTCCCACAAGAATCTCTCAACCTTTTAGGTTTCCTTTTAGGACTAGTTTTTCTCCTTCCATAGTGAAACCTATGTCACTGCCATGTGATTTTACACACTATATTTAGAAAGCCTACTAAATCAAGAATTAACAGATGATCAGAGAAGAGTTCTGTGATAAAAGCATTTGTGAATTTTTAGTCTCTTCTAATATATGATTGGATAGGGAAGAATGTTTCTTGATGTCAAGCTGCTAGCCTATGCCCTTTTATGCTTCACCTTCATTGAGCAGAACAAGGTATTTTTCATCAGTGATAAATTGAAAGCTTGTCCTTCTAGATGACATCTAAAGATAGAGATGAAACCATAGTGATGGTAAATTACACAGTCAGTTTCCACTTTAATTGCATTTTATATTTATAACATTCTGCATTATTCAGGAAAAAAAATAAATAAATACAGAATTTAGTAATCAAGTAATGCACTTATTGTTTGACTAATCCCAAGCAATATTCTTGAATAACTTTAAGTCTGATTTATGTGGTGTGTGTTTAGCATGTCAAGGTCATTCCTGTATGCTAATTTTGTATTCTAGGTATTTGAAGTATGATGGTTTTGTTTATAGTACCTGGGTCTTATCATTTCTATTCAGCTTATTTGAAGCTACAGTTAACACTAAGATAGCTTAGGGGATGTTGCCCCACAATGTGGGGTTGGTTTATTTTCACATTATTTATGCACTGATATTTCTGAAAAAAAAAATATATATATATGGTATCCAAATGGAATTATGTAAAACATGATGCAATATGAAGCAAGAAAATTCCTAAATGATTAATGTGTATTCCTTGAAGTTACTAAAAGGCATCAGAAAGGGTAAATTGGATCAGTTCCAGAGGATAGATTTCCCCCTTTTGAAGCTCTTCCTGGAGTGAATTGCTTATGAAGATTGGACTAATAACAGGATCCACATGTAAGAGTATGAAGATACCAAGGATGATGGAATAGATGAAGAGTTAGATGACTGCTTCTGTTTCAAAGGTCCAGTTATTTCAAAAGTGTCCATATGTCTTTGGGGATTTTTCTGTTAGTCCTCTTGTGCTAGAAATAACTTCGGGGAATAACTACTGAACTCTTTGGGGATATTCTGGTACTTTGCAATTTTTTGGTTGATTGCTGTCCACATTCACTCATGTGGAGTGAATTTCTCAACATTATAATTTATTATTATTTTTTTAAAGAGTGGAAGCAGTTTCATTAGTTGGTATGGACACTATGTTGACATGTATTATGTGGTATGTTTTTGGATTTGTGAATAGTTGTTTTATGCATACTGATCAAATTTTGCATTCATGAACAGGTTAGTGTTTTCAAAGCTGTTCAGTAGGTGTTGCTGGCAAATGCCCATAAAATTGAATGGCACGGGTAGCCCAAAGTTAATTTGTAGACTCTCAGATATAGTTCTGATGGCCAGACAAATTTTGATGTTGATGTTCCAGTCTTTGTGACAGATGCCTCATACAAAAGATCCTTTTGAGAGAAAAATACTTTAATTCCTGAAAAAAAATCTTCCTTTTCTAAAGATACTCTGAATTGGTGCTACATCTCATTGACGGATAGTTTCCCATATCATTCTGTCGGGATATGTTATTAACAATAACATTTTACAGCTTAAAATCTGGGCTTTCTTAACATCAGCATTTGGGTGGCAGGTTACAGCTACTTGTTTCACCTTGTCAGATAACCTCCAAGTTCATCTGGGTGATTTATGTGCTTTCTGTGCAGTTATGTAAAAGTCTCATACATAACAGTAGTTATGTGCTGTGATTCTGTAAATTCTTAGCTTTCCTTACTTACAGACATGACATTGTGAATGCTTTCAGTGTCTCAACAAAACATTTTTTTTTTTTTTTCTTTACAGAGTGGACATAATTCTTGTAACAGTTTACTGATCTGTCTCTATTTCTTCAGTGCTTCCAGGCCCCACCTGGTGTAGATGGATGCCGTATTCAGGTAGCTGGCTCGTTATCAGGCAGCGTGGAGGCAGCACCAAGGCCTAAGCAGCTCAGCGAGAGGCTGTGAGCTCTGCTACAGAGAGCGAGGAATGAGAGAAGAAAACCTGCAGCAATGCCAATGGGATGTCTCTGGCAAGTACACAGAAGATTTCTGATCATTTTAATTAGTGTTTCTGGAAGGCTAATGTAATGTCCCTAAAGAACAAACTCCGTTTTAGGCTGATGAAAGTTATGGCATGTTAAAAAGTACTGGAGATGCAGAGCTTCATTTTCTTTTTCTCCTTAAAGCTGCAGTGCTGACAGGTGCTATGAGGATACACATACAGGATTTCTTCTCAGTATACTTAAATCAGGCAAATTTTTTTTTTTTTAAAAAAAAAGACTGCTTAAAAGCAGTACTAGAGCTTGGTAAAAAGAAGTATGAAGGCATTTAATGAATAATACATTGCTTATTACCATTAGGCAAATGGATGAGAATTACAAGCTAGCCACACTCACAACAAGTTATTAGTTCTGCCTGCAAACCTGCCCTCCTCAAGCTCCTGGCATACCTACCATTTAAAGTTGAGGGTGCTTCAGTTCTTAGTCTAAAAAACACCACATGCAGCTCAGACCTGTGAATGCTGTCCCTGGGAACTATATTGCAAAGCTCAACTCTTTTTTTTCAATTATTTTTATTTTCATTAGTACCTTAAAGCCAAGCATATACCTTTGATACCAGAGTAATTCCAGTGAAGTTTGTGAAGCTTGTCTGATTTACAAAAGCTGGGGGTCTGTTACAGCATGTCAAATAGGCAACCATGTTGAACTGGCAAAAGCTGCAATTAGAGATTTTATTGCGTAAGGATTGGTGGGTGTTGTATAGAGAGACCAGAGAATACACAACTGCTTGGCCTCACAGTCTGCAGCCTGGAGAGATGACATCTTATATTTACCTAATGATCTGCTTAATACCCAAATGAGATAATCAGATAAACTGTGGTTAAAACATTTATCCAGCATTCAGGCTTCATTACAGATTTTTCCTTTCCTTTCCCTTTCCCTTTTCCTTTTCCCTTTCCTTTCCTATAATAAAAAGGGAATTGAGTTAATATAAAGGAGTAAATTTCTTTCACGCCTTGAACTTGCATCTTAATAAATCCATCTGCAGCTGCTTCCTGAGATCGAAATAAACTTGCTCTTTAGCAGCTTGAACGTCATAGGGTTTTAAGATTATGTTTCTGTTTAGCTCTCTGAATTCTGACTCTAGAAGCAAGATTTGGACCCAGTGGGAGGAGATGCATGAATTTTGTAGCAAGAGTGCACGCTCTTGAATATGTGTGTGTTAATACCTGCCGGTGATTATCTTTATGAATTTCTCTGTGTGCACAGTGGTGATGCATAATATTAATCTTTCCTCTGTAAGGTTCTTATAAATTAATGTCATTTACACTGAATGAAAATCCTCCCCTTTGAACTTTTTTGTTTTTATTTCTGTGCTTTAATTAGATGAAACAAAAAAAAAAAAAAAAAAAAAAAAAAAAAAAAAAAAAAAAAGATTCTACAGAGTTATTGGAGGGAATAGTTGTTGAACTTCTGCAGAAGCTACAGTTCTGCAAGGCTTCTCATACATGCTACATCTGTTGATCTACTGTGTTGTATTCCTAGCTTCAAATTCTGAAGCAGAACATGCAGTAAGACCCAGCTGTTTATTTAAATCATTTGTATTTGCTTTTCTCTTCTCTAATATGTGTGCCTCTCTCAAGGCCCTGCATATTTACGGTTATATTTCAGTGGCTTGAATTCCACATGCATCCCCCAGGTCTTGTGTTGCCTGTTGGCTGGAAAGCTTTTTTTGGCAACCAGCTGATGAGTAATATTAGACACAGGAACACAAGCAGAATTTGAGCTCTCTTCATGAAACCTTTTCTCTATCTTGAGTTTGGGAGTTTGCTATTCTGCAAGTTATGAAAAATGCATATACAATTTGAATAGATCTGCAGTGGTTCTAATCCATTATAGTAAAAGTGAATGCATACACTGTTTTGTGCTTGCACCTACTCATCTCAAGCAAAGGAAAACCTCAGTGAGATCATACTTTTTGGCTTGGCATATTACAGAGTCTTCAGGTCTTACAAGTAAGC
This sequence comes from Nettapus auritus, assembly GCA_011076525.1. Lineage (NCBI taxonomy): Eukaryota > Metazoa > Chordata > Aves > Anseriformes > Anatidae > Nettapus > Nettapus auritus. The sequence goes on from CM021766.1 coordinate 77,851,593, forward strand.
AATACCAAGAGGCCAGCTCTTAGATCTCCATGGAAATTCTCCCTGTTGCTATTTTCTAACTCAGACTGAACAACTCTGTAACATTAAGTTCCTATCTCTGCCTTCTCACCCCAAATCAGAAAATACCCTTCTCTTTTCTTGCCAGCTTTTATGATGGTGATATTACATATTATTGGATAAGATATTGGGAGTAAGATTTGTGCTTCTTGCACATCATGGAGTGATGGTCATAGCTGCACTGTAAAATTTCATGCTATAGGTATGCATAACAGTACATAGGAGATCTTCATGGGAACAATAATCACAAATCCAAGACATATGCTGGTCAGACAAGTTTAGTTTATGCATTAATAATACAGAAACATGGCGTAACTCTGAAACACTCCTAAAATGTATTTTTACCTCTGGTTTAGATTCCCGAAAAATTGTGTTGTGTGTTTTTCTTTGCATGCACACAAGTTCAAGAGGAAAGCAAACCAGACTGTGTATCTGATGGTGTTTTCTGTGCTGCATATAGTGTTGTGGGGTTCATATTGTATAAGCAGAGCTGAGCTAGTGTTTAGATTAGATGTCTGGAACAGAATTCTATCCTAAATGATTGATCTGCAATACAGAGAAATTTGTACCTAGTCCACTGAGCTGGACTAGGCACTTTTTTAAGTGGCTGTTTTCTCTCTTACTTTCTTTTCTTTCTTTGATAAAGGCTGTCTCTTACTGACTAACAGAAATCCATCATAAACTAAAGTTATCATAGACCTGAGATGCAGCCAGAATGAAAATAACCTTCATTAATGCCCTAGTTCTGTTCAGGGAATGGTTTTGCATATTCTCGGCTGTTGCTTCAATTGCTGTCAGTATGTAGTGGAGAGCAGTTTGTGATCCAGTGACTCTTGTGATGCTAAACCAATATGCTTTGGATGGAAATGTGAACAGTTCATCTCAGCTGTTATCAGGTGCTAAGCCTGGTATATGTAAGATATTACTGACACCAATCTGTGATTTTCCCTTTTGCTCACTCCTAACAAATGTTTGAATGATCTATCTTAGAGGTTGGACTCGGTGATCTTGTAGGTCTCTTCCAACCTAGACTTTTCTGTGATTCTGTGATCTTATTCACTCTGTGCTTTAGAATATTTTTACCTTTGCCACAAACAATATGAAGTGAATTTGAGTTTTCTAAGTGGCTGTCTTTCTCCTTTAGGGCACCTATGTCCATAGACTAAAAGTTGCTTCAAGTTTGTATGAGCTGCTAGAGATTGCAAGTATCAGTGGCTTTATCTGGCTTTGTATGTAATAAAAGTGCTTTGCATTGCAGTATAGTGTTCCATATGAAATCTTGAATCCATTTGCCAATCTGCCAAATTGATTTGTTTTTGCCTGCATGTGCACAAAGAAGGTGAATGTGAGGAAGGCGGCAGCTTACCTTGCTTTCTTTGACTTTACCTCAGAAATGTTCTGAATTTTTTTAAAGTGACTTCAGAGAACATAAACTTTGACAAATATTTCATTAACCACAGTGAAAGTAAGAAGGAATTGGTTCTGTAATACTATTCTCCACAGAGCAGAGAGGAAGTAAATTGTTTCTATTAAGGGAGTAAGCACAGTATTTCTGAAACTGTGTATGTGTCCAAAGGCTTCTGGTTCACATCTAATAAGCTCTCTGAAAATGCTCTGTGTGAACCAAAGGAACAAACTAGCCTGGCATCACTTTTTGAGTATGCTAAAAATCAATTTGGAAGATTACACAAATATTGAATGTTTTTTTCTTTTTTTTTTCTTTTTTTCTTTTTTTCTTGAAGGGAGGTAAATTACAGCTTAATCTCAAATTCTTCATGAGTGTTGAAGATTGTAAAATGTTCTTGTTAATCAGTATATCTTCATATCTCTTTCCTTTGTGAAGGAAATATGACTTTCTGCTTTTCCTTAGGACAACATTAAACCCACATTATGTGCTACAAGAACTGCAGGCACACAAAAATTAAACAATTAAAAATAAATAGTCAAAGTGTTTTTATGTGTTAAGAATGAAAGGGAGAGTATATTTAGAGTAGTGGAATTGCTTTTCCTGAGGTTGGTGGCAAAATTACTGTCTATTTTGTGAGGAAGAGAATACAGACACAAATTGTTTTACTTTTGAATATTCTAGCTCTGCTGTCCTTAGTAACTCTCTCTGCAGTAAATATGGATCTGAAAGAGGATGGGGATGTCTGTCCCTCTCTGTAGTATGCCAGTCAGTGGGAATACAAAAGTTGCACTGTTCTTTGTTTACTCAGATGTTCAAAGCTTTTAACTTGAGAAACTAGACAAGGATATATAAGAAAGAAGGCTGCAAGTTCATCACCCAGCCTTGTGAGGATGGATGGAGAGAAGAAAGAGGAGACTCATCTGTACTAATCACCATGGGAAATCTATTGTGGTGGAGTTATTTAACAGCAGAGAAAAAAATCAGCAAAACAAATAAGAAGGTCACAACATTCCTCTTACTTACGTAAAAGCCTTCTTTCTCAGAGCCTGTATTTGGGAAATGTAAACATATGCTTGTGTGATAGCATCTAGAATGGTTTTTTGGCTGCCAGGGTATGTTGAGAAGGTTGAATGTGATATACTGAGTGATAGGAAACATCCTTTCTTTTGGAGATAGAGCAGTGAGAGATGATGTTGCTGTGATTTGGAGGAACAGCCTGGCAAGAAGCATAACGCTTTTTTTTTTTTTTTTTTCCTCATAATGCAGCACTGTGCTGTCCCCAGCACATTTTATCACTTTTTCTCCTTTGCTTTTATTGCAGCATGCTCTGGGGAAGTACAGCTTTAAAGACAGAATGACAGTGGGATGCAGCCAGCTGGCATTTGACTTTGAAGCAATGCTTACCCATACTATGAGCAGAGGAGGAAGAAAAGATACAGCAGAGGGTCCATCATCCAATGGAGACCCAACAGTACCCTCTTCTCACTCTGCAAAATCATTTGTTCAGTTCTGTCTAGCACTACTCCCTGACCAATTAACAGCAATTAATGTTTACTTGGAAAGAAGCTCCCCAAAGAAAAGACAATCCTTATTTTATCCATGCTCACTGACACATGACTTATTTTTGACCATGCCCACCCCTGTTGCTGTAACTAGTAAAGTTTACAAGAAAACAACTGTCTTCAATTATTCTTGGCTTTAATGCCCCCCTGGATGATGTTAATCCTCTTTTTAGATTGGTTTCCATCAAACAAATAGACTTTAAAGGATTTCAAATTACAAAATAATGGAATCATCTAGGCTGGAAGAGACCTACAAGATCATCTAGTCCAACCTCTGACCTAACACCAAGTCCTCCACTAAACCATATCCCTAAGCTCTACATCTAAATGTCTTTTAAAGACCTCCAGGGATGGTGACTCAACCACTTCCCTGGGCAGCCTATTCCAGTGAGTAACAACTCGTTCAGTAAAGAAGTTTTTCCTAATATCCAATCTAAACCTCCTCTGGTGCAACTTTAGCCCATTCCCCCTCGTCTTGTCACCACGCACGTGGGAGAATAGACCAACCGCCACCTCGCTACAGCCTCCTTTCTGGTACCTGTAGAGTGCAATAAGGTCACCCCTGAGCCTCCTCTTCTCCAAGCTTAACAATCCCAACTCCCTCAGCCGCTCCTCATAAGACTTGTTCTCCAGACCCCTCACCAACTTTGTTGCCCTTCTCTGGACTCGCTCAAGCACCTCAATGTCCTTGTAGCGAGGGGCCCAAAACTGAACACAGTACTCGAGGTGCGGCCTCACCGGAGCTGAGTACAGGGGTACAATCACTTCCCTAGCCCTGCTGGCCACACTGTTTCTTATGCAAGCCAGGATGCTGTTGGCCTTCTTGGCCACCTGAGCACACTGCTGGCTCATATTCAGCCGACTATTAACCAATACACACAGGTCCTTCTCTGACAGGCAGCTTTCTAACCACTCAAGCACATGCTACTTTAAAACTGGGATGGAGGAGCTGAGAAAGCCTGGACAAAACAACAACAACAACAACAACAACAACAAAGACATTATTTTAGTCTGATGGAGAGTTTAATGTGTTAAGAATTCGTCTAATTTCTTCAAATAGCATAAAGTCCCAGGAAAGGTTTCTCTCCTGCTATTTTCACACTTGTAAAAAGTGTCTGCTCTATTGAATTGATATATTATACAAGAACTTATTTCATTACTCCAACTTCATATCAGAAAAAATAAAATAAAATAAAAAGAATAAAATATTTTTTCTTGTAGTTAGAGGAGAACTTACTGCTACATATAAAATCTGTGGAACCCAAAAAAGTTAGCAAACGTAAAAAAATAACTGTACATTTTCACTGAGACTCAGCTACATCTATAACATATGTGAGTCCTATAGCGCAGGGTAAATTTGCCATTGTGAAGTGTCATTTTTTTTTCTGCTGCAAGGGCTTCTGACCTACTAAAGTTTTAGAATGCAACAATATGTGAATTAGTGCTACCAGGGACCGTGCAAAAGTCTTTGGTTTTGCAGAAAAATATTTTCAGTTTCTGCCTCTGTGAGAATTGGAAGGAAAGACCTGGTAAAACATGAGAATTGAGAATGAGATATATGATATTGAGATATGTGATGCTGAGAATTATTTTATTTCTGTTGGCATATAGGAATATGTCATACATAGATGAAATGTGCAAAAGTCAGGATGATGTTTCTGCTTTCCTGGCTGTCTGAAATGAAAGTGCATAGAAAGTGAGTAATTAACCACCTTTGCAAAATACTGAATTTTGCAGATGCAAAAAGAGCTATCCAAATGCTTCCTGATTATTTTTTAATGAATGGCCATTGCTTATGATAGTTATAGATAATTTCTAAACATTGTGCAGAGGATTCACCATACAAACAAAAAAGAAAAGTAAGCTTCTTAGGAAACATTTCATATTATTATGGATAGTGTAATATAGTGTAATAGCATTAGTGAAATAAGCTCAGAGAAATAAGCATCTGTTATGCAATAGCATAAATCCAAATTCCATTAACCTTACTGACTTATACTTCAGAAAAGATGCAGACCAGTTGCAAAAAGTCCAGAAGGCAGCAATGAGAATGACCAGAGGTCTAGAAAACATGACCCACAAAGAAAGATTGCATGAATTAACTAAAGACGAAAAGCTAATAGGGGATATAAATTCAGTAGATAAACATAATACATATTGTTCAGTTGTGAGGGATAAAAATACTTGTTTTTCAAGTCCAAAGTAGAAAGAAAAGAAAAGAAAAGAAAAGAAAAGAAAAGAAAAGAAAAGAAAAGAAAAGAAAAGAAAAGAAAAGAAAAGAAAAGA
>CM021766.1:77856915-77907579 GCA_011076525.1 Nettapus auritus
GAAAAGAAAAGAAAAGAAAAGAAAAGAAAAGAAAAGAAAAGAAAAGAGCAGTGAAGGTATCAGTATCTCCTACACTAAAGTATCAAAATATACCCAGAACCTTGAGAAAGTGACTGATAAGCTTGTTAATGCCTGTTAAAAAAATAAATTCCAGGAGACTGAAGATCAGAAAATATAACCTGATGATTCTCCTCCCCCCTCTCTCCCTTTTCTTTCACTACATTACTTTTTTTTTTTTTTTTAATCACAAGTTTGAAGAGTTTCACATCAGTTTCATACTTCCTGCACCACTTGCACATTCCTATAAAATCTTTCCCAGATTTGAAAATGTGCCCATCGATGGAGAATACAGAAGTGACAAGTGCTGCAATGAACAACACTGACATGGGTCATCACAAAAAAAAAAAAAAAAAATGCACATTGCTATCTATGTACGAGTCACTTGTAAAGATACTAACTGGCTAAAATAATGAAAAGCCATATATTTCTTGTGTTGAGATTAACACCTGAATCATCCTGTTCTTTTCATGCATGGCACGCTTCCACTGTGTAAGAGATTGTGCACATTCGAACAGTTTTGAAGTTACTTAGTTGAAGAATACCCCAAAACTTTACCCAGATTTGTACCACTGCTTATGCTTGATCACTGGTATCTGTATCACTTACTTCTGGTCATCTCTGTGGAAACAAGAAAACAGTTTTTTTTTTTCAAATTTCAATAAATTATTAATCTAGGTATCATTAGGTATTTTCTAGTTTACCTCAGCCCCATTCTATTTCTCTCTGCCACATACGGACTCCATTGCCCTGAACAGTAGGATTATCTTCAGCATTTACAAAATCAGTAACCTGTCTTCAGCTTATTAAAATCAAAATTGTAATCATCAGCAAACTTTTTAATGTTTAGAGCTTCATTTTCAAACCTTCTCTGAAACTTAACTTGCAATTCTTTCTGGAAAAATCAGAATAAATTTTCTCAAGATTCTCCTGTATGTGGATTTACTTCCAGGAAATGATCTACAATTGATATTTGCATATGCACTATTGGTTTTAAGACACAACTTTTTTTTTTTTTTTCAGATGGATGCAGCACAGGAAAAATTAGATGACTGGAGAAATCTGCTGATTAGAAAGTGGTCAAAAGGAGTATATACTTCTTTGCTGATGGTCAGTCAAGAATAGTTCTTGTTGCTGCTTCTTTTTAATCCTCTGCTGGCAGTTGAAGAAAATTAGATGTTCATATTTTTTTCAGGAACATTTTGAATTAAAGGAGCATTGTTTCAGTTTGGAATATAACATTATACCCTGTTTCACTCATGTGGGCTGCTGATATGAAAGTCTTGTAGACTGACATTCAAAATCTTGTGCAGCACGGGCTGCTGAGCAGACAAAAGGTCATGGTTATGCAATGGCTAGTTAGGATCTAAACAATGGTATTAAATACTTGGTTTAAGGTTATTGGTAGAGGAGAGGATGATATGAGAAGAAACCTTGCTTCTTAAATCTCTAGTAGTAAATCATGCAGGAGGAAGGATAGCCAGGATTTTAGGTTGCATACAGCTGAGAGAGATCAGGAGAGTATCTTGGCAGGGGAGGGGAGTGAGTGCAGAACATTGGAATATCTCTCTGTATAAGGCTATTCTGTGCAATTGTTCTCCTATGATGGTAGTCTTTGTTTAATATTCAGAGAAAGGGCCAAGAAACCTTGAATTTTCTGGCCGTGGGTCAATTTTCCCTTGAACAGTTAAAATGTTAACATCTGTTTTTGTTCTGATCTCAATTACTTATCTCAGCCCAAGATGAGCTAGGACAATTTGCATGACTGCACTTTCACAATGAAGACTGAATGCAAAGGGAGTGTTTTCTGTGTGAGAACTGCACGTGGACTTGGTGAGTCAGACTTCATAAGTGGTTAATTATCACTAAAGAATCAGCTTCTGATGGAAGCTTTTTGTGAAATGCAGCCTAGGCCACTGTTTTATACAACATACTTTTTTTCAGAGGCACTGTGCTAGCAGCTTTTTTTAGTTTAAATTGAACAACTTTGTTGATGTTTAAGGAGACTCTTCCAGTGGGACATAATCACAAAGCCTGTTTTTTAAAGCAACTCAGCCTACAGTAAATAAAAAGAACACCTGAAGTCTACTTCTTGTTCATATGCACTGCCTCAGGCAAAAAGGCAGCAGAGGTATGTATTTCTTCCACATCCTAAAAGGTCATGGTAGGTGCGTGCAGACAGGGAAACCATAGGAACCAGATGGAGAAGTAAAGGTACTGTGAGAGTAAGGTGATAACCAAATTCATCTTCGGGTATTTATTGCTATTGTCTGGGTACTAGGTCCTGTGAACCACTAGCAACACACTGAAGGTCTGGGCCACAGGGTTGATAGGCATCTTACTTAGGGAAGCTGGCTCTGCCCAGGAGGAAAGGTCCATTGCATTCTCCTCATATCAGCATCTTCTTTCTAGTTAAAGACAAAGTCTGACAATAATGTCTAGGCTTACTTATTTGAAAATCTTTCTATTGTGGGGCTAGTTCTTCTTTTTTTTTTTTTTTTTTTTTTTTTTTTTTTTTTCCTTTTTTTTTTCCTTTTTTTTTTTTTTCCCTACACTCTGTATCCAGCCTGGTGATGGGCATATGCATTTGCCTGTGGTGGCATTTATCTGAGAAACACCCTAAACCTGGGAAAAAAATACTGTTGATTTTGTTCGCTTTCATACAAGGAGCATACAAAGAGTGATTTCCAAGACTGAACAGATCATTTTCTCACCCTCTTTCACGTTCTGTAAGCAGCTGTACTGTCTGTCTTTTAAATTCATGTACTTTAAAAGAGAAAAAGAGAGCAGTCTGTGCATTCAGCATGTAAGTGTACACCCAGTGAAAAGCCTGGGAACTTTCTGTCACTGTATGTTCATTTTTTTGCTTCAGTTGCTGTTACAGATGCCAATTCCTGGTCGATGGTTCTCCTGTTACTGGTGAAGAGCAACCACAGCAGCTTAGTTTCCCTCTTTTTTTTTTTTTTTTTTTCAGAGATGACATTTGGGTTAGATGACACAGCCTACTTCAGAAACTTCTGCTGAGTGCTGTTAGATGGATAAGCTGTTCAACTCTTCTGCGGGCAAGCCTGCAAGTGGTATATACACGGCCCAGCTTAAAGCACCTAAGACAGCAGGGTGGATGAATAGGAAGAGAGAGGGACTTCCACTCAGGAGGACATTGACTGTTTGCTATTTGGGGATGGTAATGCCAAGTCACAAGACCCATAGGGATCATCAAGTCCAACTCCTGGCACCACACAGGTCTACCCAGAATTTTAGACCCTGTGACTAAGTGCACAGTTCAAATGCCTCTTAAATTCAGACAGGCTCGGTGCAGTGACTACTTGCCTGGGGTGCCTATTCCAGTGTGCAACCACCCTCTCAGTGAAGAACCTCTTCCTGATGTGTAGCCTAAACCTCCCCTGCCTCAGCTTGATATCATTTTGTACTCGATTTTGTCTCTTCTAAATTATTTTTTTCTACAGGGGGTGTCTGGTTCAGACAAACAGAACTAGCATCCTTCTGGACCTATGAATTAAACACATCTTCTTTCAACTTGCAATTTTTTTTATTTATTTATTTTTAATTAGTGTTTATTTATAAAGCAATGTGGTGGGACCTCTCCTCTCCTAGGATGTGATCCAGGCACCTCTTTTTGCCATCCGATCCTGCACTGGCTTCCATCCATGTCATTTAATTTTTCAAATCTTGTTTGATTGCTCATAAGGGTTTCTACATGCCACAATAAAATAAAATGTTGGTTGCTTTACTTTAGCTTGCTTTTCTGGAAGCATAGTTTGTGTGTGCAATTTCCTTTGTTAAAAGAATACATCTAAGGCTGTGCACCCAAACATGCAAGTTAAAGAAATACCAACATGCAGGTATGTTGTACTACTTTTCACCATTTATCCTTGTGAGAAAAATCTCAAATAATTTTCTTCAGACAGGATCTTCTGTAAAGCTATTTTATTCGTGATTGCAATGGCGTCCTGTGAATCATGAGCGCATTTTAGTAAACAAATCATAACCTTTTATTCCTGATTACCCAACGCCTGATCACCTCCCCTGTTTCCTCATTGGCTGAGTACTACAGGTTCACAGGCTACTCAATGATCCTCTATACCATATATGTACATTTTTTTCTTTTTTCAACCCTTTAATTTCTCCTTTCTTATGTTCTGAGAATTGTGATCTTTGTTTTACTGTTCTCACACTGCTCATCCTCTTTTTCGCAAGCTTCTACCTTATTCTGGAACAGTGAGGCCTTCTACTGTCCACTTATCTACTTAGCATTTCTCCTTATTATGACTACACAACTGCCTTGGAATAAAGAAAAATCATTCTCTACTGCAAAAACACAGCTTTGTTTCTCACCTCCTGATCAGCTCAAAGTAATACAGTGGATAGTTAAGAATTTTTGGTGGCGGCTTTAGTAGAACCAAAACTTGAGGGCAGAATAAAAAATTGCAATTTGCCCAAAATATTGCAATCAAAGAAGAAAACACCCCCCTTTTTGAGAAAAATTTAAATTAATCTTTTAGAATACAATTTGCTAAATTTTAACTCAAAAATTTTGAAATGGAAAATGAGAAAATATATTTAAATGCACTTGTTTTCTACAAAATATTTCTTACTGGAAATGTTAACTAAACTTCTTTAGTTTTGTGGTTAATTTTGGCCAATTTGAGATAAAAGTTTTTGGTGAATAAACTATTTTACTAAATAATATTCATCCTGTCCTGCATAATTTCATTTACTTTTCCATGTAATCCGAATTTGAAGTGGAAGGTTTATAATGAATGATATTAAATCAGCTCAAGAATAAATAAAGAAAAATGTTACCCTGAGAGAGAGAAGCTAAACTCAACACAAGCTCCATAACGTGCATAATTAATTTAATGTGCATAATTCCAGTTTTACACCTAGATATTACGTATCATGATAGTGTGCTGCTCTGAATCTCTGGTTTGAAGGGAATAATATGCACATTAGGTGAATTTTGTCTGTTCATGCTAAACCATCAATCACAGAGTATTTATATGAATCTAGGCTTTCTCAGGCTTGAGAAGTTTCTTGGGATGCAAAATTTCAGTCCATTTGTTCTTTGTTACTCTGAAGACTGCGGTGCTTCATATGGTAAAAAAATTGTTGTGTTCACTGTGACTTAATGATTTTATAACAGAAGGAGTAATGATTGTCTTTTTCACTGAGCACGAATTATTGGTTTCTCAGCTGTTTGGAAAATTGAATAGAAATGTGTACGTCAGAGCTTATTTTCTCTTTCTCTTTTTTTGTTTGGTATGTCCTGGCTGAAGTGAAAGGCAGCAGTGACAGGCAGTGACCTTGGTAATTGATTTGTAACTAAGACAGACTTCTACAGACAGGCTTTTAATGAATTAATAAGAATTTTGCAATTGATTTCAAGAGAGCTTACACAGCTGAGGAGTGGCGGAATGTTTATACATTTAAAATATATTTGCAATATACAAGGTGAGCTTTAGCAATATGCTCAACACAAGGCACTGCATTTCTAAAAATAAAGTTGTTAAAGAGTTTCACAGTGTTACTATTGCTAAGTAATTATGAATAAACTTTTATAGTCTTTTTAATTTACACCTAAAAAAAAAAAAAAAAAAAAAAAAAAAGCTTGCCAAGTGCTTGAGAGGAACTTAGGGAACCGAATTGGTATTTCAGAAAATGAATAGATTCAAATGACGGTTTAAAATTAAAACTTACATAAGGTTCCAGAAAGCGTCTCTGCCTGAATGGGAAACATAGGTAGTGTCAGACAAAATTATGAACCCTGCTGTGTATGAAATAACTTAAGAGGGGAATGTACAACTCTTGCATGAATGTAGCAAAGGGAGAGTGAGAAATGCTGATGTCTGTATCTAGCCATAAGGTAATAAGTCTGTTCACCACCATTATGAAGATCAGACATGAAAAAGGTAAGGTATATTTTCTGTCTGAAGAGAACCAGTCTGTATAATAATCACCACTGAAGACATGAAATTTACCATACAACTCCACAAAAGGGAATATCCCCTTGGGCTAGAAAACATTAAAAGAAATCACTAAAAAGCCCTGAGCCAACTAGTATATTCATGAGACATCGCTAGCCTTCTAAACGCATAAAAAGCTTTTATCAAGAAACCTGCTGTTCCAAAGTCTGGTTTATTAATTGTATCTGCTATTTACCCCTGTTAGTTTGGAAACCCTCTTTTGGATAGAAAATGCCATGTGACGGAGCTAATATGAGAAAGTACAGAGTTAACCCTCCTGTGCAACCAACTTTTCTCTAAATGACTTGTCTTATATCAGGTTGATTCAAGTTGGTTTTTGGTCCTGGTAAATGCTCTGAATTAATAGAAATAATGAGAACTATACCATATTGAGTGTTTTCTGAGACTGAGCCCAGTATAAATTTGTGGCTTAGTAGAGATTGCAAAGGCCAGGCAAGGATTACTCTCCTGAGTCAAAATCAGTCCACTCTGAAGTGCCAGTTATTCTCTGGGGAAGGGATAGATTGTATTTTGCACAGTAGGACAATGGGGTTCCATGCTCATTTAGTCCCTTCACATTACTATCAAATACCTGATATTAATTTCGGTGATTAAAAGTGACAGACTACTAGTTCTGTAGGCACTTGCTCTGCAGATAACAATACACTGTCTGGAAATCACATACCTTTAAACAAAATTGCCTTTCATATCACTGACTTTCTAAAAGCATTGGAAAGGCTTTGGCTTGCTACTTTCATTGTTTCTGTGCCATTATGTGTGGAAAATAGTCATTGGAAAGGTAGGGAAAATGTACAGAAAATAACATCTTTTCTAAAATAACTCCACCATGAGAAAAGGATTTCTGCTATTGAACTGAACTAAAACATCTCTGGCATTTAAATCATTTAATTTAAATTAAATTGTTTGCTTGCTTAATATTAGATGACATATTAATGAATATTATATGACATTAATGACAGTAGTGATATTATATGACAGTGGGAGCACATCCACATATTTGATAGCTAAAATAGATCTATAATACTTCATCCTTTTTTCTCTTTTCTGTTCTTTAAAACAAGTGGAATGTAATTACATGTTTTCCATGACCCTGGCACAGAAAAATACCCTCTTCTGGCTTGCAGTGGTTCAAATAACTTTTTTGCAGAAAACCACTTGCTTGAATTTTAATGACCTTACTAAATGTCATTTTTGTGTGGACTTTGTACTAGGTGAGGTGGAAAAGAAGCTGACAGCCCTCATAAAATCTTGCTGTGCTTCACTTCAGAGAATTCTTTTTCACACTGTTAGTTATCCATGTAGAGGATGCTTATGAGAGCTATTTTTAAATAAAAGACTTCCAGGACTTTTCAGAGCTTGCTTTTCCCAATACATGAGAGCCACACACAGATAACTACACTTGGAAAACTTGAGGGGGAAAGTTGTGCCCTTCCCATCAGTAGCTTCTTATCTGAAGATTGGACTGCTTTCCTTCCCTGTGGGGCTCTCCTTGCTTCTGTGTGGATTTGGCAGTGGATCTTGCCTGCTCTATCAACTACAGGAAAGTCTCTTTGTAATTTGAAGCATGCAGTGGTACTCCATTTTTGAAAAGTTGTATTGAGGAAATTATGACCCTGTATTAGGTTGGTGTTGCAACTTTGTCAGTATTTTCTATCATGATGTATAGTAACTGAATTAGTCTGTCACTAAGCATGTGATAATGAATGTAAATTTAATAACACAAATATCTAATTTGCTCCTGCAATAGTATTTTGTTTTGTTCTCCGGTTTTTATAATTTTTTTATTTATTTTTTTAATTGTGAAGAAAACCTCCTTGTAGGCAGAGAAATTAGTTTGCTTGTTTGATTTCTTTCAAACAAGTACTGGATTTCATTTACAAAAGGAAGAAAGATGAAACTTCATTGTTGTCAGGAAAACAAAAATATGTGTGATCGGAGTGTGCTTATGTAGTATAATTGACTGAGTTTGAAGACAGCTGGAAAACAAAAACAAAAACAAAACAAACAAACAAAAAAACATAGAGCTCATCAAATGAGCAATAGATTGGATGCCAAGGAAGTTATATTTAGAGTTAGCAGTGATGATTGTTGAAAATTGTTGCCTTTCTCAAAACGAAATCTAGATTAGACAGTTCTCCCCAGGATGTAGTTATCTACCATGTCAATTCTGAATAAGCTTTTAAAAGTTTACCATGGTGAAGAAAAATTGCTTTGGTCATTGCTGTTTTTTTGTTTTTTTTTTTTTTTTACAAATTTTTTTTTTTTCTCCGATGTTTTTTTCCCAAACAATTTTTGGAGGTTTTTTTTTTTTTTTTTTTTTCTTTTGATACTTTTTTAGTTATTTGCAGCAATTCACTGTATCTTAAGGTGTAGCACTCTAGCTTATCATTATGTGTTTGTTCAGGCTAACAGTTCCTGGAGGGATTTGGGATTGTTTTCTTTTTTGCTTCACTGCAAAGGAAATGTAGCATATATTTAATTTGGTTTTGTTTCCCTTATATCCCATATTTACAATTCTCTACCTTGTTCTTGCACATCATTATGCGAGGAAGAAACCTCTTCTGTGCTGCTCACACAGTGGTTTGTGCCAGAGTAATATTCACTCTGGAATATGGGGCTCTATGAATGAGCCTGCTCACGAGCCATTTGACATCCTTACACAGCTGCAAAGACTCCCTTTCTCACTGAAGAGACTGTTAAGCAGGACGTCATGATCCTTTGGTATTTTCTTTTCCCTTGTTCTCCCATGGCATGTAAAATTAAAAGTTCTGGCTCCAGCAAGGGGTGTAGAAATCTTCCCACTCTTCTAATCTCTTCTTCCATGCAAACAATAGCTGTCTATGAAAAGGCTATGCAAACTGGATCTCACAGAAAAGAGAAGATATCACTGGTTTTCCTTTCCTTTGACATATATATATATATTTGCCTATATAATTAGGGGATCTTCCTCATCTATTCAAAGTATAAGCACCTGGATGGCCTAAAGTCATTTGTGTCCTCTCTATCTAATCTCCAAGGCCTCTTTCTATGATTTCTGAGTCCAAGAGCAAAATCAAAGAAAAAAACATTGCAGCATTTGTTTTGATGCAGTACCCACTGCTCTGGTCATTCCTATTTAATGCTCAAAGCTCTAAATCAACCTTCTAAGCTGACAATTAAACATTTAGTTTCAACAGAATTTATTTCTTTTCAATACAAAAGCAGATGAAATACTAATATGATAAAGTATTTCAAGTCTAACTTGAGGCCTTTGGGGATTTTCTTGATCTTTTCCTGCAGAAGATGCAGTTTTTCTAGACAAAAGATTCTGCTTCTGAGCCCTTATCAATTGTTAATTTATTTTCAGGATTTAGACCACCAATAGTTCTACCTGTTCTGTGGACAAAAAACATTTTCTAGCCATCCTTCTCTGCATCATACCATAATAAGGCAACTCACATGTTCTTCTGCCACTGCTACCTCCTCTTCCTCCTCCGCTTCCTCCTGTTCTTTTTCTAGTAGCCTTGGTTTTTTGAACCCCAGAAAGGCAAGAACTACACCATATAATTTACTGCACTGTTCTCATATTCCTATTCATCCTTTTCATGAAATTCTGCTATGACAGAAAATTATCATCCTCTGTCACAGGCAGCCATAAAATCTGTACCTTAGCAGCAAAAATAAAAGGATTTATAGTGCATGCTTTCTCATCCTGAAAAGAAAAGAAAGGAGACTCCTCCAGAGTTTAATAAAACTGAACCTTAGTGAGGATTAGTTCAGAGTAATGACCTAGGTCAGAGCATCTCTACTATTCATGTAAAAAATTAGTTCATGCCCCTGAATTTTGAAGAAACCTTTTTCTGCAAGTTCTTCACAAATGAAAAATTTCTGTTTTACAGTGGGTCAGATTCACTACCAATAGTCTTCTAATTCAGACTTTTTGGAGTACCAGAGATCTTTGAAAGAGCACCAGCAATTGCAGCAGTTGTCACACGATGAAATACAGTATTCTTGTCACCATATTTTGATGATTGATGCAAAGAGATTGTCAAGAAACCAAATCACAGCAGACGCATTATAGCTCTTAGGGAATCTAGACATTTTGTTAGGTGTTCAGAAATATTTTCCCTCTTTGTTCCCAGTTCTTAGATAAGACTGTGGCTAATATGGATTACACGTCAGTGAAGATGTGCTTGTATCAGGACAGTGCTCTCAGGTTTGCCCTTGAATCTACACTCTTATCTTTTCACGAATTCTGGCTAATTTGGTTGTTTGACATATGGTTTGGTGCATCTACTTTGTGCCTTATACCAGATTATGACTCCAATATTTCTAACTGTTTTCAAACAATTCAATTCCTATGGAGGAAAACAGTCCACAAGAAGGTTAAGAACTCCCTGCTGTACTGGCAGACTCTGTCCAGTATTTGTCCAGTATCTCTGCTAAAAACCAGAGTGATCTGAAGAGCTATCAGAATGGATGGAAGCCATGCAAGACTAATACACTGCTACACAATTGAAGCCTACCTCTGTTAAAAGAGCTCAAGCTACTTCTGGTATTCTTGAGGAATAGCTCCTACCTCCTGTATGTAATTCCATGGAATTACATGGAAGAGCACAGGGAATATAGGATATGACTGCATGATATAGAACTGAGAAAGGAGTATGCATTTTACATATACATATGCAGAACATGCAGGAAGGGTTAAAATAACCTGCTGTCAGTAACTGTCTATATGTAATAGCCCTCTCCCCATCCCACCCCCTGCCCATAAATTATGCGTGTTGAGCAGTGGCTACTAGCAAACAGCTCTCTTTGCAAAGGTACAAAAGAAATGATGTCATGGTAACAGCCGTAGCCTAGTAATTTGTGACCTTGTTGTATGCACAAGATGCATATCAGAATGGTATAAGTGAAACAATACAAAGAATTTGGTATGGAAGTAAAGACTGGTATTCTTATAACCATAGAGATTAAATGCAAACCAGTTGGATGCAAACATACCTCCCATAACTCTAAACCACTGGGAGTGTGAATTTACAATGCTGAATTAATGAACGATGGATTGTTCTTCTGCATCGAATCACAGAATCACAGAATAGTCTAGGTTGGAAGAGACCTCCAAGATCACCGAGTCCAACCTCTGACCTAATGCTAACAAGTCCTCCCCTAAACCATATCCCTAAGCTCTACATCTAAACGTCCTTTAAAGACCTCCAGGGATGGTGACTCAACCACTTCCCTGGGCAGCCCATTCCAGTGACTAACAACTCGTTCAGTAAAGAAGTTTTTCCTAATATCCAACCTAAACCTCCCCTGGCGCAACTTTAGCCCATTCCCCCTCATCCTGTCACCACGCACGTGGGAGAACAGACCAGCCGCCACCTCGCTACAGCCTCCTTTCAGGTACCTGTAGAGTGCAATAGAATTAATGTTCTCTTCTATTTTATCAGACATTTCCAGACCTAACTGCATGTCATGGCCCCCACCCCAACACCAAAGGGTTTTAGTCCCCAAAACTCTGCAAGCATAAGCCTTTTGGGGCATGTGCTATTCTGCACTACGGGATGGTGTCAGGGAGACAGGGAGTCAGGGCCCTAACCGCTGAGTCAGGGCCCTAACCACAGCTGCTGGTATCTTCCTTAATTCAGACATTGAATAATCCTCTTGTACAGAGAATTAAATTAATGGATTTAAAAGCTGTTAATCATTTTGCATGTCTCATCAGCCACTTTATAAGTCTAAGAAGTAGCTGTATGGCTTTTTGAATGAAATACTGTACTGTCACCCACTGAAGTGAATGGAATAGAAAACTTAAAGTAGTTAGTAACATCTTACATTAACTGTAGGTTATACCCCTATTCTGAGGAATTTTCTGGAAAAACAAAGTGATTTAACATCATCCCAAAACAGCTCTTTTGCCACAATGCAAACTTGGGCTGATATCACCAAATGGTGATATCACCAAATTTCTGTCATTTATTTATTCTGGCTTAGTTTTCTGCCTCTCACTCAACTTTAATGAGACACTGTTTGTCAAGCTTTGCTGCTTAGATAGCTGGACTGACTAAATAATTTTTCTGCTACCATGAAGTGCTACTGCATCTCTCGCATTGAAAAACACTGAACATCATTAACACAGAAAACTGAATGTGATAAACTATAAAAGCAAAGATCATTCTGAAGTTCATTATGTAAAATGATGTTATGATCTAAAGTGAGAGAAGCAAGGACAGTGCTGAAAGTTGCTCTGTTTAGGACTGTATAGGGAATGAGAAAAGTAAATAATTGTTAGAAATATTTCCTCTAATGTGTTTGTATACAAAGGGGATAAACAAAATAAAAGGTTGAATTAATAGCTCATTTTTTGGCATAAAACAAACTGAGAAAATCACAAGTTCAGGATTATTACTTTTTGGTTTGCTGAGCTGGATGAATGGCAGTATTTAATTTGTACTTAATCCTGCATGCTGGTCTATGTCTTTTGGAGAGTTATTTGGAGAGGGATATCAAGACTAAGGAGATTTTAGAGTCATTTGAACAAAGTGCTTCAGATGAGTCTGAACAAACAAGCACCTAAGTCTAAAAGCAAGTAAAAGAAAGCTGGGAGAGACAGGGCGAGGGAGAAAAGATTAGGACAAGAATGGTGTTTACTATATTGACTACAAGTAAATGATCTCCATGTTCACAACAATAATTGCCTAAAATAGAAATAAGATCAGATTTATAGTTAAGTGATCAAAGCCCCAGCACTTCTTGTGGCATTTTAATGGAAAACATTAGAGTTATGCACATTCACAACATATTCAAGTGGGTGTAGGTATTTTATTTGTCAGCAGAATAGGTATTTTTGTGCTTTATTGTGGCCAGATTGGCTAAGTTGTTTGAAATTGTTTGTATAAAGAATAATAATTTACTTGTTTTACAATAGTTTTGTTTGTTTGTTTTCTCTGAGGTAACATTACACATAGACTTCTCAAGTTCTGTGCCACACAAGTAGTGACTTACCATGTGGATTTTCTTTGCTGTATGCTGTATGCAACAAGCATCAATTTTATTTTATCCAAAACCAGTAATGGTATTCCAATGTGTCCTAGGGTAACATCTAGAGTTTGTGATAGTCAGTCCTGTATTGATATGTCTCTTCATGTTTGTATCAGACTTGCTGGAAAATAAAACAATATGCTTAGGGACCAACTTAAAACACCTACCAATCCAAATATATTAACAAACAAACAAATATCTCCATATTGCTCATATTTTAATTTACTGGACTTAGAAAGATTCAGAGAAATGCTTCTTCCATTGACATCTGTGGGAAAGATTGAAAGGTACATTGCATTATTTGAACGATTTTTTGGCAAATATTTTAAATGTTGGTTGGAATTTGCGTTTGCTGTAATATAGACAGATTCTGCAAGATAGAAACCCATAGAAGCTTCCAAAGTTTACCTGTCTCCTTTTATGTTTTGAAATCAGCATGCTAAAATACACCAGTGTTTTCACTTATACTGTGGACTTAAACTTTTGAATGCACTGAAAAATTAGATCTGTGTATCAAAACATTAAGTTATTTTTATCTGTGTAAATGCAGCACCCTTGTACTGGCACACTTACAGAAATCTGAGCGACTGATTGTCTTAGTCATCTGCCTCTTTGGCTCTTCCTTCTAACCAGCTTCTTACAACCCATCCTCTGTTTCCATTGGCAGCTTTTGAAACAGTAAATTTCATCTCTGTGCTTGAGCAACATGGATATGGGATTCAAATGTTCTCAAACTCAGCATTAGAACAGGGAAGTGCCTGTGCAAAATCCCTCTGACTTTCTTTTTCTCCCATAGTGGACCTATACAGCCTCCTCCTGGTTCACCCTGCCTTCCTGTATCTCTGTTGGGGTTTTATCTACTTGTTGATGACTCCACTGAAGGCTTTCTTCTGACTTTGAAAAGCAACTGCTGCAGGATAGCTCGACATTTCAAAATGTTGTGAGGTAGAAATTATTGTAACCCTATTTGGAGGGTGGGTGTTGAAGGGTGGCTGGAAGTAGAATGTAGGACAAGGAGAAATTGTGTAGGAGGAACTCTTAAAATGGACATTTTGAAAGACTCTTCAAAATAATATATTTTATCATATGATTCAACATTATGTTAAAAGAGGAGGCTAGTACCAAATTTTCATTGATACTCCATTTCTCTTAAGACCAGGAGCTCATGTTAGTATACCACCTTTATTAGTTTATAGTTTTCTGCATTTATTGCAGTTTTTCCATGGTGTCAAAAAGCTTGTCACCTGCAACATTTTCAAGAAATATTATCTCAGCTTTGTTTTTTAAAAATAAAGAAACCATTTTGTTACATTACTCCTGTTATCCATTACTAGAAAATCTGAAATATGAACATACTTTAAGGCAAGAGAGAGCAAGTTGCCTTTGAGCTATTTTAGAATTGTATGGTATTGGTTTTGCAGAGTGGGAGCCAGAGGCATGTATCCATCTTCTGCTGTAGAAGTATTTTGATGCACATACATCTTCTCTCATTTAAAGAAATGCTCTTACAATGTTTTACCTACTAGTCAAAGAAAGCTAACGATACATCACCTCTTACAGTTGTTAAACCACCATAAGTCCATTGCTTTCAGTCACCCACCCTCATCCTACAAACGTGAATGGCTAACAAACCAAAACAACCTTCCCCAGGAATGCAGAGCATAAGCAGAAATTTTGAGGTGAGTGACAGTTGTGGGTGAGAAAGAAGTGTCCTTTGATTTCTTTTCTTATTACATTTTTGTTGCATTTTTATGATCATATCCTTAGGTAAATCAAGCATGGGGCATTGTCTAGAGAGCTTCTGGGTGAAAACAGATATTAAATGGAAAGACAAACAGGGATGAGAACAGAGATAACTTGCAGAGAAAAGGAGGAGCCAGAAGAGGGATGGACAGATATGTAGCTGGAGCAAACAGGGTAATATAATATCCCCTGGAGGCAGCTTCTCTCTGCTCTTTCCAACCTTTGCTGCTCTGGGTTCACTAAAGTAAGTGAAGAGGAGAAATCCCTGTGCTGTGGGACCTGTTGGCATGGAGAACAGTGGTGAAGGAAGGGATGCTGAGTAGCCACTTCCCTGGGGTGACTCGCAGATGGTGCATTTCTGTCTGCAGGTGTAGAAAAACATCTTGTCTGGAAAGATGCTGCTCTGCTATACCAGTCTTTCTATATTTTTTTCTTCCCGCTCTCCCATTGTACTTATGTCCTTATGGGTTAAGTATGTAGGTCCTGTCTGCAGCAGTATTTAGCATATACTGTCCCAGGAATCAGCAGATAGACAATAAATCTTTTTGCATCCTGTTTCGCATTATGTCTTGATAATGCTTGCCCTCTCAGCAGCAAGCTATTCTTTCATTGCAAGAATGCTGCTGGTGAATGATGTTTCCAAACTGATAAATGTGGGATTTCCTATGCCTCAAGTTATTTTGCCTGTCTTGGGTGTTTATGTTTTAGCTTTGTGAAGTAATCTATCTGGCACAGAAATAATTGATTGAGCCTTTTTCTTTATAACCATACATCTATAGCAAATCCAAATGTGAAAATAAAATTATGCTTCACCCTGGTGCTGGGATGTTGAGTACAGATAGCTGTGCTTCCACAGGCATGCTCTATTCCTGTATCTCTTTATAGCTGTTCATTTAAAGAACAGCTAATGCATGAAAGATGAAAAATGTCTGAGAAGAAAATAGACTCCTGCACCTGATCTAGCTGCCTCCACAGCCTTCCTGTTAGGTGACTGGAAATGCTAATTCAAACCACTTACTTGCAAACATTATACTTCAGCGTAACAACTGGCTCTCCTATAGCTTCCACAGCTTTAAAATCCACCTACATTTTAGGCTTTGTCTGCTATATTTGGTTTTCAATCCTTAATTGCAGTACTTGAAGAGGAAACAGTAAAACAACTTTTTTCTCTCTCTTTTTGTATTCATTTGACATTCTTTTCCTCCTCCTTCTCGAGGGCTTTCCATGGCAGACTGCACACAAGCTGACTTTCAGCTCATGTCAGGGAAGCACAGGGACAGACCTTTGGATAGACTTTTACAAGATTTATTGATAGCTTGAAGTCATTACCTGTGTCTCCGCCATATTTCCTACATGTTGCAACTTTGTCTCCTATTGCTTTCCTTCATCTACACTAAATATTGCCTATTTTTTTTTTCTGCCCTGCGTCCTAATTCCTAATGGAGACAGGGCTTCTGCAATCAACTCTATCATCTTTTTCTTCCTCAAAATAAGATGATGAAGGATATTACCCAGGAAAAACTATTTTCTCTAGGACAATTTATTAAGCCATTTGTGACTTTAGCCACCTTGTCCTATTTTTGATCCTTAGATGGTCTCCATTTCTTAAAAATTACAACAAGTGTAGGTAGTATAATGCAGCCTTGCAACACCACATCTTGCAAGCAGACAACTGAGGCAAAGAAATTTAACAATGCATGGAGGGGCTGAGAGAGAGAACCAGGAGGAGATACACATTCTCTTGATTCCTATTTTGTCACATACACAAAACAGAGCAACCTTATGTCACAGAAGGGGCAGGAGTAAATTACAGTAAATTGCAGCCTGGAAAACAAAAAGCCATCAGTCCAGCTTAAGGAATTCTGCAGACAGTGATACCAAAGTACTGTAAGTTTTTTAACACAAAATCAGTCCTAAAATACTATTCTGAAAAGTTAAAGGAGGGAACCAGATCTGTGGTAGCCCATCAAGCTTTTCTGTAGCTACTGGAAGCTCGTGCAGCATCCAAATCTGCTGTGCCTTGTGATGTTTCAGAGAGGCTCAGAAGCAGCAGCCCCTTGACTTTCTGCAGCTCCCGAGCCCCATTGGCTGGAAGGCAAAGCAGAGGCGGAGAGTGCCCTGAATATTTTTCTCCTCCACACACCATAAAGCAGGCAGCCGGTACACACTGTCTGACAGCAAGACTGGTGCTTGCAGTTTGAAATTAGTTTCAGCTCGACAGCAGTCACTTGAGCATTTTACGTTTACCTCTCTTAATGGAAGGGTGAAAAAAACAACTCTGCATCGTAACAGTGAACTAAACAGGAACTGAATGTAGGAGAAAATCTCATACAAACTTACAGACTGTTGGGACTCTGTGACACAGATCACCGAGGTGAATGTGATGATGATCAGAAACTGCATCCATGAGAACGTAAACCAGCATTTGTGAGTCTGAAACTTTATTTTGTGACAGCAGTCAAAGTGTTCTGAACTGCTGCCTGCCTTGGTACTGGCTTATTTTTCTTCTCTTCCCAAACTGAAAAGCAAAAGGAGGATTTCAGAGGAATGCAAAAAGGACGGGAGTTTTAAAAACAGGAAGCTGAAAGGGGGTCTCCATAAGATGAATTTCACCCAGCATCGTGGGACACTCCAGCCTCTGCATTTCTGGAATCACAGCAGTGGACTGCACGGGAGTGCCAGCGAGCCCAATGCAAAGGGCCACTCTTCGGGAGGCTGCTACGAGCAACTCTTTGTATCCCCTGAAGTGTTTGTGACTCTCGGCATCATCAGCTTGCTGGAGAACGTCTTGGTCATTGTGGCAATAGCCAAGAACAAGAACCTCCATTCGCCTATGTACTTCTTCATCTGTAGCTTGGCAGTGGCTGACATGCTAGTGAGTGTATCTAATGGATCAGAAACTATTGTCATCACGCTGCTAAACAATACAGACACAGATGCACAGAGCTTTACCATAAACATTGACAATGTCATTGACTCAGTGATTTGCAGTTCCCTGCTTGCATCAATTTGCAGTCTCCTCTCAATAGCAGTGGACAGGTATTTTACTATCTTTTACGCCCTCCAGTACCATAACATCATGACGGTGAAGCGTGTAGGGGTCATCATCACATGCATCTGGGCTGCATGCACAGTCTCAGGCATTTTGTTCATCATTTACTCTGACAGCAGTGTTGTAATCATCTGCCTTATTAGCATGTTCTTCACCATGCTCATTCTCATGGCATCCCTCTATGTCCACATGTTCATGATGGCTCGGATGCATATCAAAAAGATTGCAGTTCTTCCAGGGACTGGCCCTATTCGCCAAGGGGCCAACATGAAAGGGGCCATCACTCTCACTATCCTGATTGGAGTTTTTGTTGTGTGCTGGGCCCCATTTTTTCTACACCTCATCTTCTACATCTCCTGCCCCTATAACCCTTACTGTGTGTGCTTCATGTCCCATTTTAACTTCTACCTCATCCTCATCATGTGCAATTCGATCATCGATCCACTTATCTATGCGTTTCGGAGTCAGGAGCTCAGGAAAACATTCAAGGAGATTATATGCTGCTGTAGTCTGAGAGGGCTTTGTGATTTGCCTGGCAAATACTAGACTGAGGTGGATATGTTACTATGTACTCAACATGCAGCATAGACTTCTGAGCATTCACATCCTCTTTTTCAGCAGAACTTGGGTTACATCTTTAAGAGCAAACACCTCTTTCTCTCTCCCTTTCCTCTCATCTTTGTATCCCATTCATGTGTAATTCATACTTCTGTGTAGTGTTTGTGATATCTACTCTTTGTAATTTATTTGCCTGGGAAGAGAAGAGAAGTAGTGTTTCATACCAGTTTGTAAGTGAGCAGATAAATGTAATGATGAATGTGAAGTACCAACAAATATGAGCAGCTGTATGTTCCAACTGCTGACAAAATAAAAATCTTGCCTGAGTTACAGTGTATATTGGCTGATGATGTTCCTTATTCTCTTGAAGAAATTACAGCTATCCGTTACATTATGTACAAGTTAAAATAGAGCATATGCTTGTCTATTAGTGTATTAAAGGTTCTCTGGAATTAGGAGGCAGATTTTTCATAAAGGTAACTGGAACCAAGGAGCTGTGTTCATTCATTGTATACACTTTTCCTCCTACTTCAAGACAGCAATCCGGATCTTTGTTACAGTCACTGCCTACAACAATAAGATTTTTCAAACCCTTTCTAGCCAGACAATCAAAAGCTTGTTTTGTTTTGTTTTCCAATATGATGATTGCTGTGTATCTGACAGTACCTTTTTGCAAAACTGCAGTTTTTCCCTGGAGCATCAGTTAGCCCTCGATGTGTTTACCAGACTGGCATCCAGGTACACTAGCACCCTTTGTTCATTCGTGAAGCAGGTACAGTACTAATGTTGACAGTGCCAGCACCTGCTTAAAGCTTTGCTGCGAGATTCAGCTGATGAAGATGAAAAGGGGACTTAAGTTTGAACAGTCCTTCCTTATGCTGATTTGTGGGGAACAAGGACTCTGTGCGTCAGAAGAAACTACAGCTTTGCTAAAAACAAGCTGCCCTCTATTCTGAAGTGTTGTTTTGTTAGCAGATGAGATCCACTGCCTGGATCCTCACAGAGGAGTGAAAGTCTGTATCAGATTGTCACAACCACCTCAGACACTATTGTGGACCATGGAGGCTTGTGGAGGCAATGCTATCACATGGAAATTCTGCAGGCTGACAAGTCTCTAAACCCATGCTCTGTATCTGGTAGCCCTGTGTGTTAGTGCTGCTTGAGGACAGTTCACCTTCTCAGATGTCTAATTTAGATGTTTAATAAGGACCTCAGGTCCCTGATTTTAGCACCTTGAAAATGTTTAAAGTACAAATATGAGTACACATTAAAGACATTCCATAACATCTTGACATCGGCTTCTATATAAGCACATAAAAAAAAAAAAAACTTTTTTATTCTTGGTAAGTATAAAAAATATAGTGTTAGCTGGGAAAATGCTTGGAAAGTTTTGATATAAAAAGTCAAAAGTGAATGTAAAGAAGGATTTAGATTTTAATCGTGGATGCTTGATTTTACAAAGATAAATTGTAAATTAGTGGGATGAGCAGTCCTATCAATTTTCTTGGAAACTGTTTGTTACCTGAGACAAGCTGTTACCTAAGACAGATACAATGAAAGGCTGTTCATGAAAGCTACCTGGGATTCTTCTCCAGAGAGAATCCGATCTTTTCGTTGTGAGTAACATGTCAGCATCTCATAAATCTGCAATAACATTTGGTCTGCTGCCAAAGAGCCTAAAGGACTTAAGGTAGGTCTCATTATCTTTTACTTCAATTTACTTACTTACAGGGAGAATAAGCAAGTCGTTTGTACATCAGAGTTCTTAGGTAGACCAGCAGCAGAGAAATCAGGTCTTCCACACCCTGATCTTGTACTTCTGACACTCAGTCCACCATACTTTTTGTAACACACCCCTGTTACCTTCTCTTAGTTTCAGTAAATGACACTGATGCATCATAATGGTTGCAGTATGGAAAATGTTTAAATATATCTATCACAGTAACACTATGTACTTTCTTCTGGAGGAACTATGAAGTTTTCAATAATCCATCCCTACCTGGTTCCACTGGGTAGGCAATAAAAGACGCCAAAGAAGGAGGATTAAAGCTTGGGGGGTGGAGGGAACATATGAATGTATAAGAATTAATAGTCTATCCAAAACTCTGCTGCAGTTCTCCTGGACTTATTAAAAGCCTTTCCTTCTCCCACAAGACATGATAATAGCAATGCAGAAATACTCTGGCAATAATGAAAGAAATTTCTGTTTCCAGTTTGAAAAATCTCATTTGATCTTTGTTCTGCCTCATTTTCTTTAGCTATTTTAGGGCTCTAAGTTATGATATTGGGCTCCAGAGTTTTGCTTGGATGCAGAGAGGATCTGGTAGAAAGTGATATAAGATACTACCTTTTGTACTCAGAATATTACCTCGAAAGTCCTTTTTTATCTCCTTTGACTATACAAGGAACAGAAACCTAATCTAAACAGATCTGAATGCTGAGGAGGCTATGCTTCTGTAATTTACTTCCCTAACTCCCAGTCGATTCTTGAAACTAACAGTTTTACTTCTTTGTTCAACCCAAGGGGAAGATAAATAACAAATAATTTTTATCATGCTGGTTGGAGGTTTTCATCAACAGTTTCCTTGTAGTTTTCAAAAATGGTGTGCATTTCTTTTACATTTATTTGGACTAAGTTTAGTCAATAGAGTTTTGACCGCATTAATCTCTAAATCTCATTTAGAAATATATATTTTAAAACTAGCTTATTCCAGAGTTTTATCAACTTTCAGATTGCTTAGCAGTTCTTCTGTCTTTATTTTATAGAGACAAATGTATATACATACATTTTTAATTGACTTTTTAATTAAAGAAGACTTTTTCATTTCATGGTATTATTGCTGGAGTGTAATTTATTGAAATTGATGTCAAACAGACAATTTTCCTATTCCCAGCCACTTCATTCCTTCTAAATAGCTGCATCAGTTTCTGTTTGCCTATAGCTCTGGCAACTTTCCAGCAGGGAGTCATAGAAATTAGTATTGCAAAAGATAAAGTCATCTAGTTTGCTGGAGAGTGAGGACTGCGGAGGATTATCTTCCACACTCAATTTGCTGGAGCTCTTTCAAAATGTTCAAAGAAAATGAGCTTTCTTTCTTTAAATGTCTGGGACCGTAATCACTTTAGCAGATCGTATTTTAGCCATGTTATGTAACCATGGCATATTCCTCTGTGGCAAGGTAATGGTTTTGTCTCCACTTTACAGGTGTAAAGACTTACATTTTCACTTCTCCTGGAGAAGAGGGACTAATGGATTTGCTCAGCCTCCTAGAACTCAGCCTTTAGCTGAGCTGGGGATAGATAGTTGTGTTCTTTGTCCTTTCCTAATAAATGGCTATAATATAACACACAAAACTTTGAGTATTGAAGCAAATGTCTTTCTTTAAGAGGGACATATCTTTACCTTTGAAGTAGCTTTTGAACAAAGCAAAGAACTCCAGAAAGCACTTAGGAGGCTGTAGTTGGTTTCAGTATAGTGGATTTTGAATGGTGCTCCAAGACCCCCTTTACAAGTGAACCATACTGTCCGATGGAAGCGAGGAGAAATGCACTGTTGGACTCGTGTTTTACTAAATGTGCAGCAACAATAATGCCTTCAGTTTTGCCCTTAATAGATGTGCAGCATACTTTTTATTTAGGTAATTCTAAAATGACTTTGTTGTTGTTAAAACTGATCCTATTTCATAATATGTTCATTTGGAGATCCTTCATTCTCAGGATGAAATTCTGGTGAATAAGAATTTTGGTCCTGATTTCATTTCTAATATGCTGCATTGCTTTTTGTCTTGAATAAAAACTGCAGTCTCAATCCCACCTGAAGGAACTCTCAGAAAATGTGCCTTTAGGGGTGAACTTTTAATTGCTGGTCCAGAAATTACCTCAGATTTAAATTAATATTCCAATACCTTCAATCACATTTCAAGTATTCTATGTCTTTCTCTTTAGATGAAATGCTTCTCTTGCTTATTAAAAAAAAAAAAAAAAAAAAAAAAAAAAAAAAAAAAAAAAGTACACAATGTCACAGGACTCTGCTACTACCACAGATATTTGTTGTCATATAAACCAGGGTATGAATTGACCAGGCTTGTTTCATCTGTTTTGAATGGTTCTGTTGTCCAAGCTGCTTTTTCATGTTGTTGCCCACTGTATTTCTAGAAGAGATTTACAGATCTAAGGATTATAAGTCATCCCCTTCAAGCCTGTAATGTAAACATATTCATTAATTCTGCTTTCACCTATTTGTTCTCTCGCTAACATTGTTCATTTGCTTCAGTTGTTCTTCCTGCCTGGTGTCCTTCTGTGTTTATATGTACCTGGACTGCCAGCACTGTCAGGTCTCCCAGCCATACCCTGGCTGCGCGTTGGGCTGGCCTTGGCAAGCAGCAAAACTCCCCAGACTGCCACCCAGCGGCTCGCTTTCTCCCAGCTCAGCAAGCTGAGGGCTGGAAACATGAAGAGCTTGTGGTGGAGGTGAGGATAGGGAGATCACTAACCAACTACCGTCACGGCACCCACGGGCACCCCCACAACACTTCAAGACCCATTGCTCTGTACGCTGACATTTTGCTTCATTTCCACAGAGAAGTCCTCACCTAATCATTTACCTCTTTCATGACCATAGGTTCCGTGGCTCTTTTTTTTTTTTTTTTTTTTTTTTTTTTTTTTTTTTTTTTTTTTTTTTGTTTTTTTTTTTTTTTTTTTTTTTTTTTTTTTTTTTTTTTTTTTTTTTCCTGTGATGATCTAAGCAACCTGAAATGTGTTAGGCTCTTTCCTGCTGAAGAGCTCTCACTGTAGATCTTCAGATCCTGTTATTAGCCTCTGAATTAATGACTTTGAACATCGTACAGCTGAATCCCATCCTATTTCTATTATTTCAATCCTCTGAACAATCCACTTTCCCTAACTGATTTTCAGAGAGGCCTTTCTGTGGAAATTGCAGCCAGCCTTTTACCACCGAGCTGTGACCCTGCCACATCCCTCTTGACACAGCCCTGTGGGACCTGCAGGGCAGGCTCCGGGCTCTAATAAACAGGGACTCATTGTAAACCTTGCATATAGTGTGCCAAGTATCAACAAAATGTAATTTACCTAGGTTTGCAGGTGTTGTAAAGAAGTCTGAAATTTGTACATGTGTGCAATATGCCTTACTTAACTGTTTTTGGAACAAACACATTATAGCTTATTAGAGCTTTTTGCTTTGTAAAAGGCAGTGGGTGAGCAAAGAAACAGAAGCCAGATACGTTTGGAAGCAGTTATCAGTGGAGCATAAACAAAACACTTTATTTATGCAACAATCTGCAACAAGCCTCTTGAAGTGCAGAGAAATTAAAATGTATTATATAGACGATATTTTCTATAACAGTGCCTTCTCTTGAGATAACATCTCTGTGCAGTTCTCCTCAGATTTCTTCTCTTGCTAACACAGGTCATGCAGAGTTCAACATACACCCCTCAAAACAGCATAAAAAATAAAAAATTAAATTAAAACAAACAAACAAACAAAAAACACAGCAGGCCTTCTAAAGTTCTTGTATTCGGTACCTCCTGAAGACTGATATATTGAAAAACAGACAGAAAAAACAAACAAAACCCCTTGTTATTCCCTTGAAATGGGAGCTAAAATAAAGGGGTCTTAATTAGGAATAATAATAAAATATGAAACAAAGCAAGAAAGCAAGCAAAATTAAATTGCTTTCCTTGGCTGGGCCAAGGGAGCCTGAAAGCTTTCTGGAAAGCAGGAATTGTGCAGTTATCTGTCCATAGATTTAACTGCCTGAGCATAAGCCTGCCAAGTTCTGGCTGATGAGTGGCTTTTTGCATTAAGGCACTGAAAGTCATCCTACAGTGTATAGCATGTACATTCTCACTGATGCTTCTCATTATCTGGATACACAGGCAGAAAAAAGAAAAAAAAAAGCAAAAAAATACAAAAAAAAAAAAAAAAAGCTCTGCATGAAGGCAAAAATAAAACATGGTTGGCAGAAAATAATGCTTATTTACTATCCTGAAGTTTTTTTACTGGGGAGTTGTGGGTGTCATTGCTTTCTTATGATTATTACCTCTAAGACAAGAATGCTGGTTCCCTGCTGGTTCAGTAAGGATTGCCTCCAGGCCAAAAAGTATGGTATTCCTTCACATGCAATTTTAAAGGTATCCTTGTTTGTGAACTGTTCACATCATCATCTCTCAGTTTGGGACTGTTCATCACCCATTCCTACCAACTGTCTAAGGCAGAGGACTGAGACACCAAACCTGTTAGGGGTCTGCTGAAGCAAGAGATGACCCAACTTAATTGTTTTTAAAACAGCTCCTCTCAGACACTAAAATCTGCTGGTGATCTCAAGAATGCAATACCCAAGGGCCAGGTGATACAGGAAAATTTTAATTATGGGTCTGGACTGCCAGTTTGATTCTGGCCTCATGCATGGAGGAGGCCATCTGTGGTGCTTCCATCATTCCTGCAGGAAACCCTGTATTTCTCACTACCTCTGTGGAAAAGCTGCAGGTGACCCAGGCTGTTCTCTTCCTTGAAAGCAGCAGATAGCACTTGGCTGGCTCAGGAGAATGGGACACTGACAAAAAAAAATAAAGAGGTAAAGTGAATAACCTAGTCTGACGTTAATTAATTCAAATTACATGCTAGAGATGATTTAATTCTCTCACAGACATTATTATGGGCCAGGTTTCAATTATATCTTTATACTGATACCAGCAGAGTATCAGTATAAAGATATACTGATTGTCCCTCCAAGAGCTTGGTCAGGAGTAAGATATCTGCACTAAAATATGCAGGAGTATGGAATGTTATACACCATGTAATGCATATTTTTAACCAAATTTTAGTTAAGTTTTCAGAAGGGTGTTAACTACTTCTGAATACCAGCCAGAAATGTTTGGGTTTTGGATGCAGCAAAGTTAGGATCCTTTGCATATCCAAAGATCCTGAATACTCAAATATGCTTTGGGTTTCCAAATATTGTGGTCACTTTATTAAAACTCAGTCACTTCTGTCATATGTAGTGCCTTAATTGTTAAAGCCAGGATTATAAATGATGCATCACCTGCTACATTACCTGCTTTGAAGATTCCCTTGATCTCATCTATTTCAGCTCTGAAAAAAATGTTGTGATTGACTGCATAGAACTGAAATGTTCATGATGCTTTAGATCATATGAGTTTGCTGTATGTAGATACTGAAAAAATAGACCATGGACATCAAGAGGAATAAAATTTGATTTTTTGTCCTTCAAATAATTGCATTTTTTTTTATTTGTCTGTAGGAGTAAAGTCAATGAGGTGAATAAGAAGCTGTCTTATTAAATGAAATTTTGTTAGAAAGAGGCTTTTCTTAGGCAAGGTGTGGGATTGTTGTTTTAGCTTTAATAAGCCAAATATTGATTTCTGAAGAATATCCAATTTCTCAGAGAGAAGAAGACACAAGTAGGCCATAGAAAAATTATATGCTTGTACTGTCTTACTATAAAATTAATAGATATAAGTACCTGCTGAATCTTTTACTTCAGACCTAGACATGACTTCTCTTTTTTCCTTCTTTTCAGATAACATGACTAGTGAATTAACCTTGTCCCTAACAATTTAAGGTGGAAGTCCATTTAAAAAGATGCATGTCAGGGAAAGAATAGATAAGGAGCAAACTCTTTCTCTCTTTCTGGAGGACAGACACAATGCTGCCTGGAAATAAGCAGATGTCCAAAGCATTGCTGTTGGTTTCTCCCATTGCTGCGCTCACCCCAGCAGCATTCAGACTCACTGGTGCTTCTGTTCTTCTCCCTGGACATCTCTGCCTCTGGCAAGAGCTCGTATGTTTCCTGGGCTGCCTAACTGCCTTCTGTCCTCCTGCTAGGCCTCCCAGACGCCAGGCTTATCTTCTACCTGATCAGTGTGTATGCACGTCTCTTCTCTTAGGTTGACTTCTGATCCAAATGAACTGTTATTTCACAACAAATAGTGCAGAACTGTGGTGGTCCTGTTTTACAAGCTGGGAATACTGTGAGAAAAATCTCAAATAATTTTCTTCAGACAGGATCTTCTGTAAAGCTATTTTATTCGTGATTGCAATGGTGGGTGTCCTGTGTATCAGGAGCGCATTTTAGTAAACAAATAATAACCTTTTATTCCCGATTACCCGACGCCTGGTCACCTCCCCGTTTCCTCATTGGCTGAGTACTACAGGTTCACAAGCTACTCAATGCTCCTCTATACCATATATGTACCATTTTTCTTTTTTTCAACCCTTTAATTTCTCCTTTCTTATGTTTTGAGAACTTGTGATCTTTGTTTTACTGTTCTCACACTGCTCATCCTCTTTTTCGCAAGCTTCTACCTTATTTTGGAACAGTGAGGCCTTCTACTGTCCACTTATCTACTTAGCATTTCTCCTTATTATGACTACACAACTGCCTTGGAATAAAGAAAAATCATTCTCTACTGCAAAAACACAGCTTTGTTTCTCACAATACTTAGAGCAGTTTGTAGCATTTTCTTTTATTTGTATTGCCACTGGGCTTTTGAGTTTGCAGCCAACAGGGATACATTGGGAAGAGTTACCAATCCAAATTTTTATATTTGAACACTGCCAGGATAGCCACCCATCACTGAATTACTTACATTTAATGATTTTGATGTTTCATCATTCATCATGAAGCTTGATCTTAAATGTGGAAACATTAGCTCACTTGCCATTGCCATCCATCTTTCGCTTAAACCTTGAAATTGCTATTTAAATGCTGGAGTGGAGAAGTTTAGTTTATTCCAAACTAAGCTTGTTTTTTAGCTGTCATTTAGAAGGATGGTCTGAGCTCAGGAAATCCCAAAGAGAAACACTCAGGGAGATGAGTGCTTCTCTGTGCATCTGAGTATACAAAGAAAAGCAATGTTTTGAGTTTGTCTCCTGAGGTACAGCCTTCCCCTCCCTCACAATGTTGCAGCTACAACAGCTTTGCCAGTGACGGCCTTGCGAAACACTGTAAGATCATGGCTTCAGAGGGTCTCAGCTTTTCTGCTGGCTGCAGAAAAAAAGAGGTAAAACACATTCACATCCTTTCTTGTCTTTCTCTGTGGGCCTAACAAATAAGGAATTGATTTTCCTATAGAAAAACATAATTAGCTACAAAATTATTAAGACCATATTTAAAGCAGAGAAGCTTTGAACTCCTCTTTGGGCTGTATTTCTCGTTTTCTGAGATTTAGCTTTCTTAACTTGAATATTGTACTTGTGATTCTTGCTTATTTATTCCCATTCCCTAAAGATTATGAGTTAAACTTCCTGATTTGCTGTAACTGCAATCTAATGCAGGAATTAAAAGTGCAAACAGAAAGTGTGATATGTCTTTGGCATCCCTCTGTTCTGTTGCAGTGCCTTTACTGATGGCAGGGAAATCTCA
Organism: Nettapus auritus; assembly: GCA_011076525.1. Taxonomy (NCBI): domain Eukaryota; kingdom Metazoa; phylum Chordata; class Aves; order Anseriformes; family Anatidae; genus Nettapus; species Nettapus auritus. Next base: position 77,884,758 of record CM021766.1, read on the forward strand.
GTTGTAAACATTTATTTCCTAATGATGACAACAGGGACAAGAAAAGGCTCATTTGTATATGATTTTTCATTCATTTTCTAGCTTATAGACATCATGCATCTTCTTGTCATTTAGGTTTTAGAGCCTCTTTTTTAACCAAAGACTACCCTTAAGAAGGTTGGATGCAATTTACGGAAAAAAATGAACTGAAGCCCAACTCAATATAACATTGTGCTTTTATATCTGGCAGCTACTCAGGCTCAAAGTGAAGTGCTAACTGCATAGTGGGTAGTGACCAGATGGCTCCCACCCCTGCCCATGAGCGTTTTGAGGAGAGGGCATTCTGTAGTACAGTTTGATAAAGGAAAGCTTGAAGGAGACAAGGATATAATACTTTGTATACCTTTTAAAACAGAGAAACTCCTTTTTCCCCCATATTAGATGCTGAGACTGCAGAATGCATGTTCTGCATCGCTACATACATGGGTTTTTTATTTGTTTTTGTTTTTCCCTTTCTTTTTCCTTCAATATCAGGGAAGGAAATGATTTAGCAATGCAGTAGGTTTTTATGTTAGGTGTTAACTGCAACATGCTCTGCACCTTTGAGGTAGTTGAATGTGAAGAGCTGTGGTTACTGAAGAGTGTCCAGGGACTTAGTCCAGTACCTGACATACAGGTGTGGAAAGCAGTTCCTTGACCATAAAATTATAAAGCTCTATAACTTATAAATCCCTGCCATCTAACAGACCGACATGTAATATCTACTAAGAAAAAAAGAAACAAAACAAATCTTATATGTAACACATGCATTTCAATGACAATTTTTTACCGTGCAGTTTCACTGTTTGAATTACTAAGAGGTGCTGATGCTGGCATAAGGAAAGCCTTTCCTACATTTTGTGCTAGGTAAAGAATTTAATTCTGGTTATATCAAACAGCTGCATTTCCAAAACGTCTCACTGCAAAGGCAGTGTGTCCTTTGGTTCATATGCTTAATTTCTTGAATGGTATCTCCAGACTCTTCCATTGTTGAGCTTGTGTTCCCCTCTCCAGCTGTACATCTTTCAGGGAAGGAACAGCATCTTCTTCATCAGTAGGCAGCACTGCAAAGAGTGTGTGTTTCTGTTGTGTTTCCTGACTCACAGCAGAAAAATACTCAAGCATGACCCTTGATGCAACTTGACACAGCTGGTAGATACAGTAGATACTGTTTTATATGCCACAGATGTAGTAGTAGTTTATTGAGTTTGCAGCTTAGGTTGGGGGTTAATTCCTCCTTTGATTATAATTCTGGGATTCAAAAGAAATAATGAGACCTGGCAGCATTTTGTATCAAAGAATCTGATTTTTAAGACCAGTCAAGAAAATATGTGAGGATGCTTCCTCCTGCATATCCCAGTAGCCAAAGGAGCAGGCTGGCCTCAGAGCAATCCTTCCAGAAGAGACTGTGCAATTCCTCTCGAAAATGTGCTCCTTTTGGCAGTCTCAGCAGGCAGCTCTATGTGAGAGAATGGAACAGCAGTTTGGTGGTCTAGGCAATGAACTATTTTCACAGCTTCCCGTCCCTTGAAGTATAATACACAGAGCATTTGTCTCTGAAATTGGGTAGGTTTATCTGCTCTTGAGGGACCTTTCAGCGGTTCATCTAGGCAATTGCTATGCTTCAGAAGTCACATAATGCTTTGGTATTACCCATCCGAATAGCTTAATATGAGCTTCTGAGCTTCCATTTATTGTTGCTTTATAATAGGAAATGCAGAGAAATTTTACTTCCCAAGTGGATTCTGAGAATAAATGCCCTGAAGTTAGTAAGAATTTCAACTTCTAAAAGGGATGATAGAAGATGAATTACATTGAACAATTAAGAGAGAATGCACAGGGAGAATTTAATCTCTGGTGCTAACTCCACAGATTCAATTTAAAGGAATTTGCTTAGAGTTTCTTGTTAAAAAAGTACTAATATTTAACAGGTGCTAGCTTTGATAGGTACAGAATAATAGAGCATTAGAAATAAGCAGAAAAGCAGCAACATTTTCTACCAATAGACACTTTAATAATTGCTTCTAATCAGAACCTGGCTTCTAATTACAACAAAAATATTATTCTCTGAGATCTGCCCTCAAAAGGAATTTTAAGAGAAAATTTTAATGTTACTTGATTCAGTAAGCAGTACCCACATTTTTTAGGATGTCATTTGCACTGCTTCTACTGATTAATCAACTTGGCTGTCACTAGTGTGAATATTTTATTTATTACTAGATCTGCAGGATTTCAGGGTAGGGACCTTCCATATCCATTTTAGTGTATAGCCTTCCTAACGTACTACCAGGTGCTAACCATAAAAATAGCAATAGAGCAAAAAGTGCAAAAGTAGGAAATACATTTCAGCTCTCAGACAGGTTCTTTATTTCTTGGATTTGGGGCCAGAAAAACAGTGCAATTTGGGCCTTTTGCTACAATATCTCTATAGAACTGCATTGTTAACTGGAACAATTCTGCAATAGATTATTCTGAGTGTATTGCATGAAGCCTGAATTTTTCCAGAGCTTCAGCAGTTTAAATTTGTTCTCAGCCATTTTGGGATGCTAAATTCTTTGACAATTTTCAAGCACATCTCAGTTCATTTTGGTTTAACACAAACTTTTCCTTCTCTGCCCAGCCCCACAGGAGTGAGAGCTCTGCAAAAACTTTCCTAGCAATACAGCAAATTCCTTAAATGTTCCCACTGAATCATGATGATCTCTGTCAAGCAACTTGGCACTCCTTATGTCCTTGTCTGGAAAATAAAATTAGAAAAGATTAACTGCTGTGAATGCCTGTTGAGAATTTCATGTTATTTGATTTCATTTAAAGAGGAAATGTTTATGTTACATTAGCCCCTAAATCCTGCAACTGTATTGGATCCCACTGTACTAAGTGCTTTACAAATGTATGACAGACAGACACTACCTCAAAGAGTTTCTAGACTAAATAATACCTTGATCATTTTGTGAAAGATTCTATATAAATGCAAAGCAGTTATTATTACAGTTGCTGGGACAGTGGAAGGTGAGTTTCTTTTGTATGTGATATGTTATTGCAATCATTTTCCAGGAAATCTCAGCCCTTCCTCTCCCTGTTTCAGGAGTCTCTGGGGCTTTGGGGGTGGGAGGGGTTCTTTGAGGTGTTGGTAGGGAAAGAAAGCATAAGGACTTTTTTTTTTTTTTTTTTAAATTTTTTTTTTTTTTAATGTTAAAAGCCTTATCTTTTCATTCCAATGCATTGTGGAAACTGATGAGAAGAAATACTGATCTGTGCTTATTTTTTGAGGGACATTTATGTAATAGTAATAGTGGAGCAGAGGTAGGAATGCCAATATATATTTAGAGATTATAAACCTCTTTGTGAAACTCTCTGGTCGAGTTCTGATCTCTCTGAAAAGGATAGCAAACCTGAGCTGACTTCAGTAAACTTTGGATTTCACCTCTGACATTTAAATGCCATTGTTGTTCAAATATAGAGTTACTGGCATTACAGAAGGCATAAAATGAAATGAAAATAAACTTGTGCAAGAAGGTTTTTTATCCCACTTGCAATACAATCTGATTCTATCAGAACTTTTTATTTTTATTATTATTATTATTTTTAATATCATACTGACCACTTGAAAGATCCCAAAGGTTCAGGTGATATTTGCACAAGTTTCTACATGTTCATAAAAGTCAGATTCCAGATGCTCATCAGAAAGGCTTGCCTTAGACTTCTTTTATCTCTTCACGTGATTTATTATTCCTTAATAAGTTAGGCTGTAGATTGCTCTTTACTCAAAAATTCTTCCTCTAAAATTTCCTCCCATTTTCCAGTGAATTCCCTCAGAGGCTTCCTCACCTGGGAGGAGACGAGCATGCTTAGCTGGAAAGTGTGGTGGAGTGGGCAGGAGGGAAACATTGTGGCCAGGGGGACCTAAGGCTTTGGAGTGTCACAGGAAGATGAATTTGTTACACGTCACATGTGACAGAAGGAGGTGCAGCTTGCATTTTTGTTCGTTTGTTTGTTTTTCTAATTAAAAAAATGCAATCTGTGTTTGCATGGGAAGGTACTGAGAAGAGCTGGAAATGAGAGCAAGCATGTGAAAAAATAGGTAGTACTTCCTTGCAACTTCTTTCAGTTCAATACCTCTTGTCTTGAAAGAAAGAACTCTCTCTTCTCTATGCCAAAAGTTCATTGTTTGAAAGTGCAGTAAAGGGGACACCACCCTCAGACACTGCAAGCTTCTTTAGTGCTTCCGTGTCCTTCCCATAAAGCAAGGTGTGGGTAGCATCACGTCAAAGCTCTGGCTAGTTCTCCAGGCAAAGCTGCCCACCAAGCTGCATGAACCCAAGTGTGGGAAGAAATTTGCACAATTTTAGCTAGTTTTTTTTTTATTTTTTTTTTTAATTAATTTTTTTTTTTTTTTTTTTTTTTTTTTTTTCAGTTTTATTTTTTTCTCTGTCAACTTCTGTAAGTATATTAATATTGCTTTACCTTCACAGTCTCTTATGATCTGAGGTTTTCCTGGAAGAAGCAAACCTGAGTTTTTTGGAAGAAAGGTTTTCCTGTGTTTGACAAAGGAAAAAAATAAATAAATAAACAATGCTTTGGAATTTAAAACCTAATCTTCAGACAGTGCTAATGATTGTTACATATTTTTATTAAGTATCACGATCCTTAGGTATCACAATAATTTAGCCCATTCATTAGAAATACAGATACTTTTAGAAGAAGTGGTTCTAAACTATACATTAAGATAATTATATTCGCATAATGTATGTTCAATATTTAATAATTTTCCTGTTTGAAATAATAGTACTATTTAAACTGTTTGAAAGGACCTCCCAGCTGGCCAAGCAGTCTGTATTTATAATACTTAATAATAATTTGTAATAATCATAGGCACTGTCTCAAGATTAAGTCTTAAATTACATATGCATTACCTTACTGTATAATTTAAAACCACTTCTAAAAATATCTGGATTTTTCATGAATGGGCTAAATTCCAGTTGATTTGAATATGCTGATTTTACTAGAGTTAATTTCAATTAGTATCTCCATACTGAAAAAAAGAATTGCTTTCTTTTTTTTTTTTTTTTTACATATAATGCTTCAAATACTTGTATAACAGAAAATAGATACTGAAGGAAAATGAATGTAATCCATTAGGTTCCCTATATGAGCTTTGGTGAATGACAATATGTAAATACAGGAAATATTTTTTAAAAAAAATCTAGACCAGGTAAAAACTTTGCAGGAAAAAGAAAATGTGATTTTAATGTGCAAACACAAAAGAAATTATTTTGATGGAAATGAGTTTGATGCTTGTATGTAGCAACAAATACTATGTTTGAGGTGCCACTGAAGCATACTGTGAGAGAAAGGCTTCTTGTGCCTTGCTTGTCTTCACATTAAGTATTTGAGCTCTTGGTTTTGCTGGCTCACTAGTGCTGATCACAAGAGTAGCTTATTGGACTCTCCCATGAGGGAGGTGGAAGCAACTGTCTGCACAGAGAAGGCGTGGCCTGGCTTAGCTGGAGTAAAATGGCTTCAGAGAACTACTGCTCTTAAAAGAGAGGTCCGTAGTGCTGCTCCGCTTAAGAGAGATGTGATACAGAAACAGCCTTTGGCAGTGGAACACCTGGCAAAGATAAGAAACTTGGGTCCTACACAGGTGTGTCACATACATAAATTGTATTTATTGCAAACTGAATTATTTGAGATCTTTCAATTAAAAGGGAAATAAGAATTCATATATATGTATATATATAAAACAAAAAGGCCTATAGCTCTAGGGATGTGAAATACAGCCCCAAGGATGATTTGATTTTCCCTATGAGAACAATTCTTTTACTTCATCAGTCTCAGTAGGAAACCTGACCCATGTTACTAGACCTGAGGGCCAGATACTGAAGTCTGTCTCCGTGTAAGTGGGATGTTGGAGTTTGCTTTTGGGAGCAAATTGATCTTCTAGCTTGCTATACAGGTTTGCTAACTTACTTTAGAGATTTAGTAATTGTGTATTCAGAACAAAATTCACAGACGTAGGAATTGGGTATTGTTCATATTGCACATAGAAGGAATTGGGACGAAGTAATGATGTTGTAAGTGCTTCTGGGTGACCTCAAGTTTGTTTCAGTCTTCCTCATCCAACCTCAGAATTTCAACGAAGCTTTCTTAGAGGTTTTTTGCCATTTTGCCTTGCAATCTAATAAGATCCTTCTATCCAAACTGATCCTATGTGTTACTTTCCTGATCTCCCTCTTTCAACAAAGTTTTTCCTGGCTGTGCCTTCCAAGTGTCTTTGCATGTTATCTTTCAAGTGCCTCTCACTCCTGGTCCTTAAATCTCCAGACTGAGAGGACAGCTGCTCTAACTTTCACGCATGCTCTCTGAAGCCTTCCTGCATCATAAGAAATTGCACTACTTTGTACTCTGAGGAGACCTAGTACTTCAGAAAAGTGGAACAGGATGTAGGAAAGGGACTGTCAGTCTGGTGACCAGGGTATTAAGCAGAGATCTGGCTGGAGGGGCTTGAAGAGGAAAAGATGTTTGAAGAAGAAACTGAATAATATGTTGAATATATTGGGAAGCATTTTAGAGAGCAAAAGACCATAGACAATTAATAAATATTAAATTCCTAGGGAAAGGACCCAGATCAGGGCAAATAAATGTTTGTCCTTCACTATTTTAATAATGACCCGTCGTGTTCAAATTATACTTGGCATTAGAAGAAGCATATCAATCTGCTAACTACTTGGGTGTCTGCTCCACTCTTTATAATGTAGAAACAAGAAAAAGTAAACCAGAAAACAGTTTCACAGTGTGCAAAACGAAAGACTAATGGTGGAGATTCAGCTGTCCTAGCTCTCTGGACTAAATTACCCATCCAAGGTTCCCTCATAAGGCCAGAGAAAAAGATACAGGTGCCTCTGAAGTTGAACTTATATCATTTTCAGAGATTTCTGCAGATGTTATCTAGAAAATCCAGTCTCACTTCATTACCTAGTTTCAGGTTCCCTCTATAGTCAATCTGCCTGAAAGCTGAGATCCTGGCTGTCTTAGCTCCAGTCACCTGCACGGGTATCATTGGCAAGAGGGCACAACTGACAGGTGCAATGCCCACTGTTTCTCTCCATTTAGAACCAATCATCTGAAATGCAGGCAAGCTCTTAAAAACGGGTTGCCAAGCTAGGGTCTCTGGCTGTGTTATGAAACAAAAAAATAATAAGCTCTGCCAGAAGCTCTAGTGAAGGAGCAGGAATTTAGGTATACTTACTGTTGTGTCTAGATGGAGTCTACATATTGCTCTGCTCAACCTGGGGGATACTGGGGCTGCTTTTTACATGGACTACATGTCCCAGTGAGCAATGTACAGAGCCAAAAAAATTGGCTTTGGGGTTTAGGATTTTGCATTAGAGGGCAGGTACCTTAAAATAGGGTGCTACAGTCCTCTATTGTGTCAGTCCTCTAAGAGCCTGCTGCAGTCTGGAAGCCGAGGAATTTAATTATCTGCAGAGGACAACTGAGCTTCATCAGCTTTCAAATGAGTGAAATTTAATTGAAAATGTTCCCTCTGCAGTAAAGGAACAGAAGAATCAGACTGGATACTCTGTACACAGCAAAGCATCTAAATGTGATTACTGGTACGGAAAAGATGCTAGATTTTTTTATTATTATTATTATTTTCTCACCAGCTTTTGAATTGAGACATACTATGTAACAGGAAAACAAGAGTGGATCTTAATGTCTTCTGAACATCATTGCCAGATAAAAAAAAGTTTGTATCACTGAAAACTGTAGTCTGTGTTCCAGTGAACGTGCTAACGTGCCCAAAGAGTATGGGCAAAAAGGACCAGATCTTCTGGGGGCACCAGCTCTTATTGCAATAAGCTGAGGTAAGGATATACTCATTGTGGGAGACTGCAACTGCAGATGAAGTTTACCTAGACTCCAGAACATCTTCCAGTGAAAGATTAAGAATAATCATTGAGCTAAGTACTTACAGACCTAAAATTAAAATGAAGATAACTTAATTTTCCTGCTGGCTTCTACATTCCTGAAAAGAGATCTCTAAACTAATCAAGCTGCTCTTCCTGCTGGCTAGAAGGCAAAATACACACCCAGCAGCCGTTGAAAGCGCAGGTTTTTTTATAAACATGAGGAGATCTGAAATGCTAGGGCTACAGATCATAGGAGAGAAACAAGCAGATGGGCAAATGGCTGTGGAGGGACTCTGAAGATAAAGCTTGAAAATACTTTATGGAGACAAATGGGGAAAAGAAGATCATGAGCACCCTTAAAAAATTACGTGTTTCCTTTTTTTTTTTTTTTTTTCCTCTCTCTACTTGAAAGCATTACATTGAATTATTTGTGTAGGCCCTGAGCTTCCAAAATAGCAAAGCTGAGAGTGGAGCCAGAAAATAAATTAATTGGAAGTTTGCCTTCAATTTCTGTACTGATACTTTTGTACACTTGTGCTTCCTGCTTTACTGGAGTGCTGCAGCTGTTTATTCAGGCTTGCTGATAGTACTTCTGGCAGCGAGGTGCATGTCTCTCTTCAACTTTGGTATGAAGTGACTATTATGGTAAAATCTTCAGATGGCTTCCCTCTTACATGTACTTGCAATCACTGTCTCATCATCTCTTAGCCATACACTTACTTTTCGGGAGATATTCTGGTAGGAGAGACTGTGGGTTTGACTTCTTCCTGTTCTTGCAAGGCCTTTCCTATGTCCCCTGCTAGGGATTTTTCTGTCCCTAGTGCTCCAGCTTTTTGCTCATGGACTGACATTCCCTTGAACTGACCCGCACTAGGTCAACAAGTTTACTGTTCCTTACTTTGTATCAATGGGATGCTGTATAAACAGACTTTATGCTAATATAAGACTTGTTTCTGTTGTTTGTTTGTTTGTTTTTAAAAAATATTATTGTTATTATCATTTTTTTATTTTATTCCAAGAAAACTTGCTGTCTTGCATGAATGTGGGGAGAAAAAAAAAAAAAAAAAAAAAAGTATAAGGATTCCAAAGTAAAAAAAAAAAAAAAAAAAAAAAAAAAAAGCCAAGAAGAGATACATTGTGGTGGTTCACAAGAGTACTTTGGATGCTCTGTTGTTACATGTGCCAGCTCCCACCTGAGGGCTGCTGAGATGCAAAATTGCTGTGGGAGGATGAAACATCTTGGCAGGGTCTAGAACTCCTCTCTCATCTAGAGGGGTAACAGGGATGAGACTCAGCCTAATATATAAAGTCATTATGGTTAATGGCTAATATCCTCTGTATTGCAGTAAAACAATTTTGTAGCTGTAGATTTAGAAATCAATTTGGGAATAATTCTTGTCTCTAATTTATCCATAGATGAAGGCTCTGATTCTGTCCTGTGTTCCTTTTTCTTTCTGATGGTAATTAGAGGGGATAATAATTAACCCACACTGCTTCCCTGACTGTCTCCAAAAGATAGTAGTGTCCCTGATGGGTGGATAAAGAGTTTTTACAGCCAGATTTGCTATGCACCTACTAGCACTGCACAAAAGCAGAGATGTGATCAGAATGCTCAGGGCTTGTTTGAACCATTAAGGTTATCAGTAGATAGAGCTTATGCTGGATAGAGCCACCAGGAATCTGCACAGACAAAAATATAATGGAGCCATAGTTTTTCCTTAGATCATCTCACTTCATGCTGAATCTCTAAAGTGTCTTTTTTATCCAGGCATTCTGAGCAAAAAGGGTCATTCTTCTCCCTCTCTTTTCCATCATCAGGAATAGAATTGATCTAGAATGGAAACAGTGAAAACTAAAAACAGAAAAAAATCTAGGTAGGGTGATGACACTTCACAGTCAAGATAACACTGAAAATCATGCATCATGGATTATACCTTTAGGAATGAATCCTTATCATAGCATTAATACTTCACATCACTGACTCTTCCTAACTTTCTAATGCTTCTGAGGTGATAGCAGGAATGATCTCTCTGCTAATTTTGTGTAGGCCAGTTATGTTTATCCTGCTGTTTATCTGCTTCGGTAATTTCTGCTTAATGAAAATGCACAAATATTTTCATTGGATACGACATTTATTTAAAGGAACCTATTAGTTTTTTAAAGGAATGCAAATGGAAAGTGAGAGAAATGATAGACTTTACACTGATATTTTTTCAGTACACCACATGCCTCCTCCACCCCCATACTGCAAATCTTTGTATCTGGTAGAACAAGGGCTGGTATATATCTTTCCATGGGATAAATGAGCTACATTTTTTAGTAAACATATATTTTAAAAATACTAATAAATGGCTCCATTCACTGTAGAAAATCTTTAAACAAAAGAATCTTCATTTTTTATCATCTTTCTGAGTGACAGCAGTTCCAGTAGGCCTCCCCACACAAAAAAGAGAACTAGGAGAAGGAAGCATCGGAGAGCTGGATTCCCCCCAGTTTTGGAATCTTCAGAGAATTGCACACAAAAGTCAGGAAAAAAAGACTACTTTTGGAATACGTGCAACAGAATTTGAAAATAAATTATACTTCACAAAGGCTGTGTTACAGCTTCAGTTACTGATTACATGATCTCAGAACTCTCATGAAAGACAAGTTTGAAAATGATAGTTTAGTTCTTTTTTATCAGCTTTCAAATATTAGTTAATTTATTCTCTAGAATGAGGTAAGACCTTCAGAGATGATTACATAAAAAATGAGGGTTTTACTGAGTAATTAGAATCACAGAATAGTCTAGGTTGGAAGAGACCTCCAAGATCACCGAGTCCAACCTCTGACCTAATGCTAACAAGTCCTCCCCTAAACCATATCCCTAAGCTCTACATCTAAACATCTTTTAAAGACCTCCAGGGCTGGTGACTCAACCACTTCCCTGGGCAGCCCATTCCAGTGACTAACAACCCGTTCAGTAAAGAAGTTTTTCCTAATATCCAACCTAAACCTCCCCTGGTGCAACTTTAGCCCATTCCTCCTCATCCTGTCACCAGGCACGTGGGAGAACAGACCAACTGCCACCTCGCTACAGCCTCCTTTAAGGTATCTGTAGAGTGCAATAAGGTCACCCCTGAGCCTCCTCTTCTCCAGGCTAAATAGTCCCAGCTCCCTCAGCTGCTCCTCGTAAGACTTGTTCTCCAGACCCTTCATCATGTTTGTAGCCCTTCTCTAGACTTGCTCGAGCACCTCGATGTCCTTCTTGTAGTGAGGGGCCCGAAACTGAACACAGTACTCGAGGTGCGGCCTCACCAGAGCCGAGTACAGGGGGACAATCACTTCCCTGGACCTGCTGGCCACACTGTTTCTTATGCAAGCCAGGATGCTGTTGGCCTTCTTGGCCACCTGAGCACACTGCTGGCTCATAATTAGATAAGCTTTGGTTTGCATCACCTCTCATTTAGACAAAATATGTAAAACACATGGGACTTCTGAATAGGTGCCTTCACATGACTAAAATGAGAGGTTAATTAGCTTTACTTATTCTCTTTGGAATATGTGTTGGAATTACAAACTTCTGCCTTGCATCGTGTCCTAGCTAAATACAAGGTGTCAAAGAAATATCCTGCTATAATCCACTGGTTGTGGAAGATACATTAATCCTCAGTACAAGTAGATGTGACAGGCTCTGGCAATTGGCCTGGACTGTCTGGTACAACGAGAGGCTGGTGTTTTTCAAAGTGAACAACAACCAGAGATAGTTTGTAAAAGGAACTCAAAGAGATTATGATGAAAACATTTTGTATTGCCTTTCTCTGGAAGAGGCTTGTCGTCTGGCTGATTCTGGACAAAAGAAAAAAAAAAAAGAAAAAAAGAAAAAAAAAAATCTTCCTCTCTCTAGAGCTTCCATTTCCCCAATTTTTTTATTCATTTTTTATTGCAGTTATTACCATTCTGAGTACATTGTGTCCTTCCGACTCATTTTTTCTTGTAGAAGAAATTGCAGAGTAATTGCAGACTGCAGATCAGTGCTCCCACCCTGCCCAGCACTGCTCTCCTGCTGCAGGCTTACCTGCCTGCAGTTTGCCTCACTGTGAGACGAGACGGTTTGTTTCCTTTCTTCAGGCCCCATGGCATGTGTGAAGTGTGATACCAGGCACAGGACCAGCAGTGCAGCAGCTGGTCCGGTGACTGTGAGCTCTGGCCATTTGTGAATGTGTTAAATGGGCTCTTGTGGGTTTCGTGGTGTTACCTGAAGACTCTTGCCACATAATTTGTACCTCCCAGCTGGCTGACCTGCTCAATCACAAAAAGCAAGTTTCCCTCTCCAGCAGCTAATTGCCTGTGTGGAATATGGGTCTTTGGAGTGGCACTTTTGCTGATGTGCATAGCTTATCTTCAGCAGGCAGGTAAACTCCAGCCTTTCTGCCACCTTCATTTTTGGCCAGTAGCTAAAACTGCAGTCAGCCTTGTGCAGATCTCTAAAGGCCAGCCTTTCCTTATTATTAGTCTCTCTTTTAGATATCTGTTCTATTTCTTTTTTAAAATAGGAGTGAAAGAATTCCTTGCCAGGAATATGATAGGGTTTTAAAGAATGAAAATGATGGATATAGCAACATTACATAGCTACTTAAATATAAATAAGAAATTGCATCTTCATAAAGATACACTTGATATATCAGTCAGACTTTCTTCCCTAATAAACTCAGTGCAGTCTGAGAGATTGCAAAAGCCATCAGAAAATGAGACAGACATGCTACTGTGATTGTTAAGTTCACAGCAACCCTACGGGCCTAATTTCATGCTAATTTATCTTGATATTACCTCATTTCAATTAATGTGGCAAAATTGTTGTATAATATTAGGTTTCATAAGACTGCTTGCAGAAAAAGAAAAGTGAATTAAAAAAAAAAATCCTGGCATCATTTTTATTTGCCGTGTCAGTTAAAAACACAGCGATTTTTCATTTACACATTTAAACAGCTCTTTTTCCATGAAAAAAATATGATTAGATTCCAAAATTACATAAAATATATCTGAAGTAGGGAAATGAGTGTTGGAATTAAAGTTGATCAGATATAAGGGCTCCAGCCAGAGGCAGAGAATTCCAACCTACAATAAATTCTGTAAATGTTCTGGTGTAAAAGAACTTTTTTGGTAAATAAAGCCTTCAAAATAGTAAAAAATTTAACATTTTTTAAAGTTGAAATTTGAAAATTAACTGGCTTTTATGAGAAATTGGACAGTTAAAAGCATGTTTAAAGTGAAGTATTTCTAAAAGTGTAGGACTGCCTGTGAATTTAGCATAGGCTTTAGTGATTAGAATTTATATCTCTTTTATGTATTTTGGTCAGTCTGCTTCTGCATTTTCTCAGATTAAGCTCAAAGCCTGCCAAACTGAGCGCCAGTACAGAAATGTTTTTCATTTTAGTTTCACACACACAGAAAAGGATTTCTCTCACCATAATGAGAATTCAAAATGAAGGGTATTTGCAAATTATTTTTGGAGGCTTTTTAAAAAAAAATAATAATAAAAATAAATAAATAAATAAATAAAGCCAAGTTTGAACCATCTTAGAAACCCCTCTATTCCCTGGGTTCATCAGACAAGGGCGGACAAGTCACTGAGGGCTTGGTTCTTCTTGCCAGTCACTCACAGAGCACTGCTTGCAGCCCTCAGGCCGTGCTGGCTGCCAGCGCACACCACCAGGTACTCTGCAGGCAGCCTGGCCTGGCTTGTGAACATGGGTGGGTTACTAGGTACCAACATCGCTTCCCTGAAAAGCCTGACCTTCCTCTGCTGTTTCGTCTGATTGCCTTATGGTCCTCTGAGTGCAGCATCACGTGCTGGCTTGTCCTAGTGGAAGGTCAGAATCTAATTGCTATTTCTGGGAAATGTTTGTGGCTGTGACTCAAAGAGCACTGTTTGTATCTCTTTCTGCTTACCCCAGTGAAGAAGAGCTTACTGCTATCTCATCTGGGGTCCTTCTATGCACTTATGTTGCTTCCACAGGCTTTTGTTTCCTATGATACAAACCTGATTAGATTTGATGTTGAGAAAAAAAAATATCATCTCCTACAATTTACTTTCAAATAAACAGAGGTAAATAGTTGTTTTCTCCCTCTACACTTGCAAGCTTACCTAGATATTAAATATATATAGCAAAACCTTTTAACAACTTTTATTCTTCATCGTGCCCATTTTCTAGGCCTGCAACCTCTCATACTGTGATCAGCAAATAGGATACACATAGCTGCTTAATACCTGAAGTTATGGTACAGCCTTTTCCTGGGTTCAGCACACACAGAAGACAAACTAATGCTTTATATTGTGGGTAGTCTTTTTAAAACTTCTTCCCAGGAGACTTTGTGAAGTGGGATTTCAAACACAGACAGGTGGAGAAGAATCCAGGGCAGGACCTAGACAGCAAGATGTCCGTGCAGCCTTCTGCTGTGCAGCTTTCTGATGCTTCAGTGACCCTTACCACTTAAGGGGCATCTCACTGAGAGTAAGAGGAGGCGCTGTTAGGGAAGGCAGGTGCAATGGATGGAGCAAACCTGAAGAAATAATGGAGATACTCTGAAGAAGAAAGTGCAAGCCTTTCCTTCTTTGTGGTTAAGCCACTGTGATTTATTTAACTTGGGACAGGAATGAAGGAATTAATCTATATGTCAGGCAAGCTTGTGGAGGCTTTGAAAATATTTTGGAGAAATTTGTCACTGCAAAATCAAACTGTCATTGGCTTAAGTGGGATAGGCAATTGTGGGATCATGGAATTAAAGGAGAAACAAGGAATCATTTCAGAAGCTTGCCTGCTACAACCTGAATTTGTATTTTAAAGCACGTAATTGAAAGATCAGACTAGCAATAAATTAATGTCAAAAACCAAATGGCACCCACAAAATTGTTCTTCATGTCTGCTGTTACTGCTGAGGCTGCAGTGGGCACTGGGGCTGGAGAGCTGCTCGGCTGCCCCCTGCCTCAGCTGTACCTGACCGCAGTGCTGAAGAGCGAGCCTCTGCCCAACACAGAAATGGGTAATAAAGATGTGGTGCCCTCCAAATTTCTTGCAGGAACAGCTAATAGTACAACACAGAATTTCTCAAGATGTATAATACCAGAATGATACTCAGGAGGTCATCTCATGCCTGGGGGCTTCCCTTTTCCAGTACATTCTGGCTGCAATTTCTGTCTCAGACTTTGATAGGCAAAATGGTTGACTCACTCCTTATTGCTTTCACCTCTTCCTGAACTTGGAGAAGGCGATGTCTTGTTCTTCTGTAATATCTGCCTGCCTAACTTTAAAAATGCTCCCTGTAGTACACAAGAATTTGATTTGATGTGTATTTTGTCCCAATTTAGTTTGATTTTTGTGTAGCTATTTTTTGTTTATTTAGTGTGGTTTAGATTGCTCAGTTCAGCATCACCCCCTTCCCATCTCACATGGACATCATAAGGTTGCTGTTCAGAAAATACTGATTTTTTCTATTTTTTAGATTTCAGCTCCTGACATTTTACTTTATTTGAGTGTTCCCCAAATGTTTATGTTGCCAAGCACAGTTTTGTGATGGACAACTTGTTTGGATAAATTAAATCACAGTTCTTAATGTTCTTTTTGTCATAGTGGAGCTCTGTGATTAAACAGTCAAACTGAGCCCTGATTCTTCCAGCCCTCATCTGTGCTGTTGGAACTGCCAGGACAATTTCTGGCACTTGATAAAGCTTGCTATAACAGTTTTATGTCACTCTCAGTGCCTTGATGTATGTTTCTTTTAGAGAAGGTGTTCATCTAGAATCAGGACTGGTCCCATCACTTTCAGTCCCCTCATTTCCTTCATCCAGGCATGTATCTTGCTCTGTGAGCTTAACATCTAGCAAGAACTTGTGATTCACTTTGTGTCCTTGTGACACTGCACATGTCTTGTCCTGATTGTAACTTGATTGGTTTTTACTTCTGCCTGCCTGAACAAATTCTGCTTTGTTTCAGATTAACTGAAAATCCACACAGACTTTGCATTCTTCTAGCAGGGTTTCTACTTGCATCCTAGATGCCTGTTCAAGTATCTCTTCCTAGCAGATTTTTTTTTTTTTCCTTTGTCTTTAGCTGACCCTGTTAAGAACAGAGCAAAAGAACGGACGGTGCTTTCTGTAGGACATTCAACACAAATGTCATAAAAGTCAGCTATGTTCAGCTATTTGTATTGAGAAAACTTTAATGTCATTTAGCAGGAATCAGTACAACTGATCTCCTGCCAAAGACACCTCACTCTGCGTCTCTCAGATAAGATTTCGGTGTGAGATAGCCAGGTCTTAGCAGACAGGTCTATATTCTGGGAATTGCTAGAGCATGTTATACACTGAAGGGTAGATTTTCAGGAGAATTGAACTCCAGACTTTTTAAAAAATGTCTAATGGCTACCAATAATGTCTGGCTTCTCAATTGGAACAGGCACTGAAGTTTCAGATATTGTAGGTTTCTTTAATGATTCTTTAATTGCCAGCTACAGCATATAAAAATAAAGCATGTTTTTCTTTGCTATTGGTCCCTGTGAGAGGGTACACAAATCTAGCCCTACTGACTCTAGGATTTGTTCTCATTTTCAAACAACTATCATCCTGTGTTTCTTCTCCAAACAGTACTTTGTAGATTCCATTTGTTCTGAATTTGTATTCTGTATCTCCCGTGATCTCAGACATTAATTTTATTGCAAAATGTATTTCCAAGAAAAATAGTCTTTTTTGTTCTCTGCTATTCAGATCCCTTGTGAAATACTGGCTGATGCAACAGTAAGAGTTTTCATCATTGTGCTTCATTTTTAAGCTTTGCAGGAGCTCTGTAGTCAGCTTACAGGGCAATAGGCCCTAGCTCCATGCCAGCTCAGCTGTTTTACCATGTGGCATGATCACAACGAGAGAACTTACAGGGTTCACCTTATGTTGTATCAGTTTACTTGAATAAGAGTCCCCCAAGGTTAGGAGCATGTTTGGATCAGAACTGTGGTTGTTTTCACTACCTTCTCCCAACAAAACCAGCTTATACCTTGAGTGTCTCCATGGAAATACCTGTTCATCATGATTCTCTGGTCTGATTGAATTATCTCTACTGAAGAAGAAGGTGTTTTTTATCCCTGTCAGATTCGAGGAACTTCTTGGCAGACTGTTTTCTACCCAAGAGTTTGTCTCAGTACTGTAATATACTGCAATAGAAATATCATTTTATAAGTGAACCCAAAGGTTATTGCACAGCACAATTGAACACACCCAGAATCAAATCAAGTGTGATTACATTGTAGTGAGCTGGCACTTGGAGAACTCAGAAATTCAGAAAGGGTAATCTTGAGTCATTACACACCTACCTGAATTTAATTTTCTTCCTGTGTCAGTGTGACTGAGAAAGTGAATTGAATGTGTGTCGATCAGTAATCTAGACAATGTCTTGCCTCCAAATATTTTCTGCACTAGGAATGGATCAGGCAGGTAGCTATCTATGAATCAGCACACCTTCTCTCACCATCACCCCCCTCCCCTTTCATAAAGTAGCTTTTAAAATAGAGTGTTAAAAAATTAAAAACGGTTCCCTATCCCCCATTTTAACTACATAAGTTCCAGTTAAGGCTAAGCAGATTTAAAAAAAAAAAAAAAAATCAAGTGTTTTCAGGCCAAGGGATAGGGAGGATATGTCTCATCTTACCTGGATTAATTTATCTGTTTGTTGGGTGTCAAACCCAAGTGTCTAGTTTTTCTTCTTTCAACACCCCCACACACACACACCCCTAGAAAAGTAGGGCAGATTCCTTATGGATCCTGAGATCCCAAAGGAGGTTTTGTTTTGTCTGCTAAATTTTGACTGTGTTGTGTTTTACTAGTTCCCAATAACTCCCTCATCATTTGTTAGCCCTGGAAGCATTTTGATTTTTGGCTTTTGGTTCAATAAATACCAGAAAATGACAACCATGTTTCATTGGTTCTGTTCTGTAACGTAGTGGTGCTAACCACAGACCTTCATTTCCTTGAATGTGTGGTGACATGGAATGGTTTAATAGTTTTGACTCTGACATTTCCACCACCTCATTTTTATCAGAGTACCAGAGATGAGATATCTAAAATCACTGCACTGTGATTCCTACATGCTAAACTGTGGCTGATGGGTGGATGTTGCTCTGCCAGGTCTGTTTTATGTGTTTAGAATATATTTGTTACAACGTCCTGAAGTTCACTTCCACCACTCTTTGCTCTGAACTTGTTGGTGTACATGCTCTCATTTCATGCTCTCTCTGCAGAGGTGAGTTCCTCCTTCCCTGTCCTTGCTCTTCTCACAAAATCTCTCTCTGGCAAAGTTGCTGTCAGTAGAGTTGTTATATCAAGGACTGACCAGCCCTGAAATCTGGTGAAAATGTCTGTCTGCATGTATAGACCTGCTATTTGTGGTTGAGGGTAAATTAACATTCAGCTTGCAGTAGCTGAAAAGAAACCCTCTCTAATCATCCTGGATTTAATTTGACAGCAAGACCGCAGGAAGTCCAGAGGTCAGTTACAGTATGTAGGAGCAAGAAGAGCATGCTAAAAATTGGTGACCAAAACAGAGCTGGAAAGAGAACATCTGTTTTCTAACAATGACAAGATCAAGACGCGGGTTGGAAAGGATCCTGAAGGAGCAGAAGGAAGAATCCAATGACCTTTTCTCATGGGAGGGTGAAAGATTTCCACTGAAGTGGGTCACGTAGTCCTGTGAGGTAGGCAAGTGTTCAAAGAGGTAGGCTTTGGCACGCTTTTTCCAGTTCCCAGAGGAAGAGGATGCTAATAAAGATCTATGGAAAGGTTAAAATTAGGGGTAGAGCTGAAATGCCCAGCTGCAGAGTGTATGCAGTGGAGAAAGTCTCATGAAGAGGTGAGTTACAGGGGAAATGCTCTGGCTGAAGCTGTAGTGTGTAGTAAAATGAGTTTTAAAGTAGGAGAGAATTAGAACAACTCAATGTAACTTCTGCATTTGGTTTTAGTATACAAAAGGCTTAAAACTATGCAAATGAAGATGCAAGCGTAGTTTTACTAGACTTTATTTTTTTGAACGTACAGTACTAGTAGTAGTTCCTCTTCAGGTTAGAACATAGATGTGGTCGGCAAGAATAAACTGTACAGATGCCAGGGGAATAGACAAAAAATGGAGGAATCTGGACTAGTGGGGTAAAGCACTTATGTTGTTCTGGTCAAAAGGGGTGAACTTGGCATGTGCTGGTGCCAAAGAGGTATGGTCAATATGTGGAAGCACTGAGGCGTTGAGGAGGAAGCAGTAGACTGGGCTGAGGATTGGCTTACAAAAGCAGAACTCAGATCAGCAGTACACAACCAGAAGGTTTTATGTTTGTGAGCTAAAACTCTTTATAAGCTGTGAGGCGCTCAGCAGGAAGCACCTGAGGTGGAAAAGATCCAGGTGTATGGCCTTAATGACACATTGGCTGACAAGCACAGACATGAAAAATGTTATTAGAATTCTGAAATGTGTGGAAAGAAGTATTTCTGACAGAAGAGGAGTTACTGACCTCGTCATAAACAGCTCTGTGAGGGGAAATGATTGTTGTCCGTAAATGGATTAAACATCAGGCTTTAACTGAACTAAAGAACACTGTCACCCCAGGAACAAATGGCTATGAGCAGACTATCTATAGATTTAGACAAGAAATCAGAAGAATCATGATATAAACAGTCTGTTTGAGAGAGAAAAGAAAAAAACCTGTCAACCCCATCGATAAAAAAATCTTCATTCATAAGAAACAAAACTCTTAAGTGTTCAGCAAGATTAGCTGATGAAAAGGAGGACATAAAGCAGTGCAAAGATGTTACAGGATATCTATCATTCAGTGACTCAGATGTCCTTCAGTTCCTGTGCTTCTAAACATAATGAAAGACATTTTACCTGGTGCTAATGGACACTAGACCTAACTCACATTGCTATCAAGTCCTGAGGATGAGATGTTGCTCTGAGCAGCCTGAACAAAACACAGAGTGGCTAAAAGCAGGCTGTGTAGGTCTAGCTCTAAGTTGAGATTGACCCAGCAGTTCCAGGAAGCTCTAACAGCTGATGGGAACTCTCTGACTCACAGCTAGCCCTAGCAGATGGGACCTTGACACAGCTGCAGAGGTTGGGGCAGAGGCACGGATGCTGTGCCGTGTGCCCCTGAGCTCTCCAGGCTGCCTGCAGCCCTGCCCTGGTTGTATGTCCTCCAGCCCCTTCACCTGACTGGGACAGTGTGGTGCCTGTACTGGGGTGGTCCTCTTTAGACCATGACTTTCTATTCTTCTAGCTGTGTCATCCGATGCAGCAGTCCTCAGCACAATGTGTTGCCTGACTCTTTTTCTTTGATTTGCCCAGTCTTTTATTGACTGCTTCTTGTCTCTCAAGTTCCAGGAACTGGCCGCCTGCCCTACAGATGTCTGCTTATCCTTCAGTGTATCATGCTGCTGTTCAGGAACGACTTTCTGTGCAGAACTCATGTTCCAAGGACTACAGTCATGGTCTGCTGCTGCAGGTAAAAATACAAATTAACATTTCCTGGAAACATTTACCTTTATTGTAGAGACCAATTTATGTATTCCTAAGCTTTCTTTCACTTGATATAACTGATATTTTCTAAGAAATCCTGTCTGTGGTCATAAGCAAAATTAGCTAAAACACCTGAGGCTGGCTGAATTGTTGTGGAGAGTCAAGCAATACCAAAGAGCAGTTCCCATGGATTATTTCAAAACCATCATGCTGTTTATAAAATAAAGAGCAGTAAGGTTTGTCTAGAGGCTGTGAATGTGTCACCTCTCTTTCTTATGTTGTCTTTAATCATAGCATGTTAATCTGCACTTAATTTTACTTTTATCTTGAATCCAATTTATTAATTGAAATATGCTCTTGATGGATGGTCAGCCATGTGTGTTAACTGCAAGACTTGTAAAGAATTAAAAGCATTATCAAAAGCTGTGAAAGATAAATGTCAGAATCTCAGATTTCTGGCACCCTATGCACTTGAAATATATGATCTGTCTGGTACTTGCAAATATTTTGGGCAAAAGGTAGTTCAGACTTAAGAGTATTGCTGAGTTTTACTAATGAATACTTTTAACCATTTTGTTAAGCAACAAAAAGGGAGACTTGGAGCAATGTATCCTGAGAATGCAAGCTTGAATTTAGAATGATTACATTACTTTCTACTTAATTCTAAGATAAACTATGAAGATCAAGTTCTTGCTGCAAAGCTAGTGGGGTGGTCAGGAGAACAGATTATGAAGTAGTGACAATGTACATGACGACATTCATTATTTGCATCTGTTTTGTTGTTGTTACTGTTTTATTTTTTTAATGGGTTTTTATTTCAACATAAAGAACTTTAAAAATCTCAGAAGTGCTTTTTTCTAGGTGAAATCCCCACAAGAAAATTCCACCTTCATTTTTAGGCCATTAGCATGTAAAAATCTATCATGATCTAGAATCCTGAAGAACCCTATACCTATGCTTGAATCTTTTACAGTAACTGTGACTCAGAAAAAAAAAAATAATTCCAGAAAAGTTGACTGTATCAAACATATTCAGTGTATTTTAATTGAATATGTATTTATTTATTTATTGCTTTTTTACTTGCTTGTTATTTATATCTTTAGCTTCATTAACATGATCACTCTTACAAATATATATACAAATACATACACATATACAAATATATATATATATCTGTCAATCAGGCTGTGGATTAGGTGGAATAATGTAAGAAGTTGCTATCCCAACATAAGAAATTACCTATCTAATGGAAAAAGTGAATACTCACCAAATTTTTGCTCTGATGAATTGCAGCATTTTTTTATTTTTTTTTTTTACTGCAGACCCACACAGGGGCTGCTTGTTTTGAATGAGAGCTATATAATTTGACTTCTAGGCTGATAGAAAGGTTTATTTCTAAAAAAAATAAAAAATAATTTTTAAAAAATCTTAATTTAATTAATTTATATAGTATTTTCTGATGGTGTTTTTTTTTCTTCTCATATGAAAGTTTTGTCATATATTCGAACTTTTTCTTTTTTCCCTAAAATCTAGAAATTATTATATTGACTTTCAAAGTTCACAAAAGAACTGTCAGTACAATACCGGGGATTTCTGTTACGTGTTAAATAAAAAGAAAATTTAACCATGCATTATCATTCGAAAAAGTGTACAGGGAAAAACACACAATTTGATGCAAACACTGTAAGCATTGGAATTATATGTAGCAATATTGTAACCATCCTCTGCATATATCCCTTATTTTGTATACGCATATATATGCTTACATATAATTCTCTCATTTATTACAGCAAAGGTTTAAGAGTTGTGTTGATGTAAATAATAAAGCTCTTCTGCTGTCACGGAAGTAATATCTGTCTCAAAATACGAAGAAAAAATAATTGCAAGTAAATTAACTATGCTTCTATTGAGTGTTTGAACACTGGTATTACTTCAGTATGTGGTTAGGCCATCTTCAGCTCCTGTTTCCTTTCTTTATCAAGGTCTGCAAGTCATTTCTCACATCGATCTTTTTAATTTGGGGTGTTCCCCACACTATAGAACCTCTCACTATAAGCAATGTCTCCAATGTTGCAGAGCAGTCAGCCTAATCTTTAGCTTCTATCATCCCTTTGAAATCCTCTCTTTTCTGCCTCTGCCCACCTCACACTCTGATAGTTGCTAATGCTGACAGTTCTGAGCTGTTCTTGAACATTTTTTCTTGTCATAGGGATTTTCCCCATAACACTGTGCTGAATTACTTTACTACTTCAAAAAACATAATATTTTGATAGCTAGAAATACAGTTTTGGAGAGAATGTGCTTTGGGGCTCTTTTTTTCTCCTTTCCTTTCCTTTCCTTTCCTTTCCTTTCCTTTCCTTTCCTTTC
>CM021766.1:77907979-77963058 GCA_011076525.1 Nettapus auritus
CTCCTCCCCTCTCCTCTTTTTCTTTTTTTTTTTACAGAAATCTTAAATATTTATCTATATGTGCATATCAATTTTTGCCATATTAGAATTACAGATATATCTGTCCACTTTAAAAAAGTCATAAATCACTTACTGTGTGATGTTTTAGTTTAAAATAAAATATAACTGTGAAAACTTCCTTCACAAGCCAGAAGTCAGACTTCTATTTCATCAGGGAATTATCTAAACATCCTTCACTACCAAGGTGTGCAGTAAGTGAACAACGCAAGTCATGCCTAGTTTATGTTTTCTCTCTCATCCTTGATGCTCTGGGAATGTTATTTACCTATATAAGTGGTTTTGTGTTTTTCTTTTGTTTTCTGGATGTTTTTGTTGTTTGTTTGTTTTTGTTTGTTTGTTTTTAGGGGGAAGAGATGATCACCTGGACTGCCATTCTGAATTTGCAATTAGCTGATTTATTCTTTCTTCCTAGTTGTAGGAGGGGAGGATATTAATTTCATTGTTTCTTGTTCACCTTTGCATGTTTGGCTCAGCCTAGATTATCTTCAGTTATGGTGAGTCTACCATTTTACCTGGCAGCTCTGTTTGTTTACAGTGAGTCAAGTTCCCTCCCTACCATTTAACTTCTGTACTCCCTGCAATAACTTTGCTTCCTGGCCTTGTTCTGCCTACAGCGAATGATTGCAGTGGCCATAATCTGTGGCTAACCTCCTTTTTATTTGTTTGTGTACTAATATTTTGTCTGTCTTTTCTGTAGATTAAATATTCCCAGTTTTATCAAGCTATGATTGTGTTTGATTCTATGTTCTGTTTTTTTCTTTCATTTGGGTGGCACTTGAGTGGCACTCAGAATAAATACCCTTTTGACCATGAAATAGTATCATGCAGCACCAAAAAAAATAATTGCAGCTGTGAGAGTCATTTGAATATCTAGAACTTCCATCCCCAAAGTATTTTCAGAGATTGCTATTTTTCTCCAAATTGAGGTAGAAGAAATGAGAACACTGGAAGCATGGGGTGCCTGAGAACTTCTGGGAAATGTATGGCTCAGAATGTGAAAAGCTGGCACCAAAATGTTTCACCTGGGTTTGCTGAAGTAACAGAATATTCATCCTTGTTCCTGGATTTGGCAGGATGTGCCCTAAGTGTCCAAAACCTGTCCTAGATGCCCACCTAAGACCCATAATTCCTGTACTTTAGGCCACTTACACATTTCTGAAGTGTGTCTACCAGCCAGATCACTTCATTTGCACTGAATAAAAAATTATTGGTGAGCTTTAGTAATGTGGTAACATATTAAATATTTCCAGATATGTTGGAGTTTAATATCAAGCAGTAAAGAGCTCTGCCCTTGCCTCACCATAGGCAGGACCAGCAATAACAAGCACATTTTGCTGGATAGGGAGCCTTCACTGCTCAGCTATTAGACTCAGAAGAAACAGGAAATATATTTGAGCTGACCCAAAACATTAAGTAAAATGATCCACTTGGCCGATTTTGGGGGGAACCAAGGTTGAAGGGCCTGAGACTGGGACAGAGGGGTGGGAGCATCCCTTCTGGCTGAGTCTTAGCTACAGTGGGACACGTGGCTTTCCTCTCTTTGTCAGAAAAGTATTCAGGTACCTATGCTAATCAGTGTTTAATAACAAATAAAAAAGCTGTATGTATATTAATTTAAAGAAGATTTTTTACTTGTGTTTTCATTGTCTTGCTGAAATCAAGGTAGCCACGAATGTAAAAAATAGTTTTTCTCATATGAACCATAGCTTCATATAACCATACAGTTTTGGATAACCATAGCTGATGAGCAGCCTGGTCTGATTTTGAGGTAAATGATTTCAAAATATTTTTATTTTATTTTACTTAATCAAGAAATAAACCTTCTAATACCATGTAAGAGGAGTTTAAATCTGTGGTATTTTTCTGATATATTTTAAAGTGTACTTCTGTCCCAGCCCAACCTTAATTATATCCCCAGTGGAGAAAACTCAAAGGAAGGCAGGCAGTAAGCCTTCCTTCATCTGTTGGAGGACACAATTGGTTTCTTACAGACAAAAGAGTAAGTACAGTAGCCAGGTCCATATCTTTCTGAGTATTTGTTTTCTGTGTTTATACTTGTAAGAATTTACTAGCTCAAAATTAACTTGGGTGTAGAATCTAAGAGTATGGAGTCTGGGGAAACTAATTACCCTGTTTGCCCTGTTTGTTTTGCATGAATGGATGGTGTGCTAGTATTATAATACTTATTTGATCACCTGCTTACCTGATTTTTTTATTATTATTTTTCCCTAGAAATGAACAATAGGTGCTCAGCTTCTGAGCAACTAAAACTATAACTTGGCTATTCTTGGGTTCAGCACAACTTTCTTAACTAAATGGTTTCCAAAAAAAAAGCATCTAATCTGATGTTGAAATAGCTAGAGATGCCAGATTTGCTATTACCCTTATTATACTGCATGGTTAGTCATTTAAGCAAATTATTCAGTCAGTTTCACTGAAATTTCACTTTAATTGGTGCTACTGAAATCCATTTATTGGTTGCATGTCTTTTACACTAGACTGAATAATTCTTTAATAGTTTTAGTATTCTAAATTTTTAGCATTTTCTTACTGTAGAATTAGACACTGAGTACTTAAAATTACTCTTTGATTTCTCTGTGCTAAACCTAAGGAGTACAATCTATTCAGCTTCCTCTGTAAGACTTCTTTACCAACGCTCAGTATTTTCTGCATCTTTATCAGTTGCCTAGATAGCTAAAAATGGAAATAAGAAAGCATGTAATAAGGGTATTGCATTTACACAAAATTTAAAAAAGCTTTTGAAGATAAACAGTTAAAGCACTAAAAGTATGCTTGCTTTAAAACATGTTGAGACCTCAATGGTAGAATGCAAAGTAATTCTCAGACTTCACAAAGTCTTTCTTTTTCCATGCACTTCTACATTTTCAGGAAATACAGTTAGTCTTGCTTCTTATTTAAGTGTGCTCAGATGTAAATGGCAAGAATGCACTATTGTGTTCCATTTCCTTATCTGAATCAAAGCTAGCTGTTTAAATACTTTGGAACAAAATGTTTTTTCAATGTCTTGGTTTCAATGATGCAGAATCCTCTGAAAATGGTTTAAAATTCAATAATGATCTATTCATGATGGGAAAGTAATAGAAGTTTTGTGGCATTTCCAAAGAAAGGAAATTGGCATCCTGTTCCATTCATATGAAGACTGTAGTGTCTGCTTCATGTCAGGTACAAAAATAAAATGTATCATTTGTCAAACGAGTGCTGTAATGAAATATACTGGACAGCATAGCTTTATGGAGCTGAAAACTGAAAGCCAAAAAGAGAGGCTGATGGCATCATATGCTCTCCTCTGAAAGCTGAATGAAGCTTGGCTGCAGGAAGGGAGACCTGGGGCGGGGGCAAAGCCTCTGTGCTGATGAGTGAAGAGCATTTCAGACATCAGCTGGAGCTATAGTTGGCTTCACAGTCTGCATCTCCTGCTAGGAGCTGAAGGATGAGCCAGACGCATCTAGGTGTGATGTGCACCTAAGCAAAGCAGCCTGCACCCTGCAAGTGCCCGGAGGTGAACATAGCAGGGACATAATGTCTGCAGGGAGGGATGGAGCAATCCTGGTAATCTGCGGCTGAGGAAAGCACGTGCCCCCAGTGTCTCTGACCTTACCACAGTTGTTGAAGTTGGAGGGGGATGAATATTTTTCCCTGCTTAGTGGCCAATTTCACTTCATAAACCACGGGAGTTAATTCTGTTGTAAATAACCTATCATCACATTGGAAAGTTATGTGAGCATTTGATACTACACGTGAAAGGCACATTCATCCCCGACTCTGCATGATCCTTAAAATGCAGTTCTGCACTTCACACCCTGCTGGGCCCTGACATAGTAACAATCAGATGCCCTTTCTACTTGAGAAGGCATATGGTAGCTTGAGAGCTAACTATCCTGTGCCACTGAAAATCTAATTATGCTTGTGCTTTATCTTACCAAAGCTGACAGCAGGTTGAAGCTTTTGGCAGAGTGTTTCATTTCCATAACTATCTTTGCGCTGCTGTGTTTTTCCTGCTGAGCACACACAGCACCTGCTTGTCTGATGACTATAATAAGGGTGACTGACTGAGGTGCCTTCACCGTCCTCTGCGATCTCCACTGGTGAAATAAACAGCCATGTATATGGCAAAACTCACTTTCTGCTTGTTTGTGCATATAAGTGCAGCAGGGGTTTTCCTGCAGCCGGGGGGAAAGTAACTTCTCTAGCGTACCAGCTGATATAGCAGAATGAAAATAAATAAATAAATAAAATAATAATAATATTAAAAGGAAGTGCTTTTGGGTGCAGAAACACATAAAAATGTAACTGGATTTAATTAGATCAAATTTATCAGCATTATTTGTAAGAAAGGGGCAGAACTAGAGTCAAGATGATGCAAAGAGCACTTTTGTGAAAAGACTTCTAGTTGTGTGCTTATGCTAGCACATGGTGCAGTAATGTAAATGGGAAAATAAACTTTTTACAGCAGAAAAACTGCAGGCTGCCATTTGCTATCAATGGGTTTCCTTAGTCACTACTCTTGGGGAACAGGAGGATGAATTTTCTCAAAATGACCTGTTTGTGATAAAAAGATAGCCCCAAAGAATGTATGATTGAGTAAATGTTGTGTACTTCCTCATCATTTTGATGTTTGCTTTCAATCTTAATCAGAAAAGCAGGTGCAACCGGAGAATGGAGGTAGGTGCCTCCTGAATGCCCAGCTGTTCAGGTGATTGCAGGTTGCTCTGTAGTTGTGTGGCAATGACAATCAATTTACAGATTTAGCCTGCTTATAAATGTAATAATTTTTAACCCTACTTTAGTACTGGATTGAAAAATAGTGGTAGATACTACCCTGACACTTATGGGGAGATAAGCTATCTGACTGCACCATGAGGCTCGTTGTGCTTCTTGTGCCTTCCTCTTCCTTCTCAGCAGATCTGCTCTTGCCAAGCTGAAGAAGGCTGTATCTCCTAGGTCATCAAAGATGGATAGCGTAGTGCTACTTATATATGCTAAGATTAGCTGACAAGAAGTTATAAAGAGGGAGCTTCAATGAGTTAATATGGCTTTTATACTTCTTTGGAAAAAAGGAAATGCTCTGCCATAGTTCTGAGAAAATTCAGCAGGAGGTAAGTAAGCTTAGGAAATATCAGAAACATTTTTTTTTTTTTTTTTTTTCTCAGAAAGCTATTATTTTTTTTTTTGGTTGTCTTGTAGAAGTCATAGGCAACAGGACCCTTTCTCCAAACTTTCATTTCCTGAAGTTTTGCTGACACCCAGAAAAAATGTGAAAGTCATGACTGCAGCTCTAAGCAGCAGAAAGACATTATATAAAAGTGGGCAGATTGGCAAGTACGCGCTGGGAGAGGGAGTGAGTCTGCTTTGCTTATCCAGTTATTTTCTTATACATGTCAAATCATCTACTACTTCTACCTGTGCTTGAATCAGCTCTCCATGAGCTTCCATCCCTGACCAACACTGTTATATATCTCAAGTCTCTTGAGGAGAGGGACTTTGAGAGAAGCTTTCATGGAGGAGACAGCTTCCACCACCCTTCCTCCCACTGCTGGAGAAGACTGGGCTGCAACAAGTACATGGTCCTGGGGTGATATGGCCACAGCAGCTCCTGCTGACTTGCTTTGTCACCTAGCTAGGGACCTGGACTATCACTGGTCCCCTGCCTGGGTTACTACTGTTAATTGTGTGGTAACTGTGGCTCATGAGCTGTTCAAGAAGGCTGTATGAATCACATCACCGCTTCCAGCAAGCTGCCTCTTCCTAGCACACGATTGCTAGAGAGAAAGTTAAGGAGTTTGGAGTGGCAGAGCTATGCTTGCATGAACAGGTGTCTGTAGCTAGTGATATAACACCATTAATACCAGTTTTTAAGTATGAACAGTCTGTTTCTTTTCTGCATGGTTTCTGCTCTTCTCTTATCCTTGCCTTCCTGTTCTATTTTTTCCCCTTGATATCTCTCCTCCCTTTTTATCCAAACCAGCTTCTGTACTCAAAATAAAAATTACTGGGGGGTTTAATCTGGGGAATCGTATTTCCTTTGCTTGCCTGTTCAGATAAGTTATATGCAGCTAAAGAATGCTTAGAGCCACTGGAAGATGCTTAACACAAAGGATTATTTCCAGGTGCCTTTTCTGAGCTGTCTTTAAGTGAGGGGAAACAAAAAATATCTCATTTTACAGCTGTAAAAATTCACACCATCTACAGGCTAGGAATGCTCCTGGGGTTACTGGTGTATGAAATCTGTATGCTCTGGCAAATGAGCTGTGACTGTTAGGAGAAGCAGCATCAGATGTAGGCATCGTATTGGGAAGCAAGCTATTCAGGTGGGGCCTGATGTGCTCTTCCAGCACAAACTCATAGTGATGCTATTTCAGAGAAAAGTAGCCTGTCTCTGTGCAGTTTCCCTGCTGCAAGCAAGGAGGTAGAGGAGGTACAGCTTTCTTTTTCTCCCTCAGAAAAAGAAAGAAGAAGAAAATGTGATAACTTCCATTTAGGAAGGACATTGACATCAAACTTTCTTTCTGTTTCTGAGGGGAGGAAAGAAGTAGACTGTAGAAGTAGAAGAAGTAGACAGATGTGGCAAATACTTTCCTGTTACAGATGGGAAAATATGAAATGTTTCGTAACATGAGAAAACTGGTAAACCTTAATCCCCTTTCTCAACAGAGCCAGCAACAAATTTCTTCTGATTCTGAGCTCACTATGCTGTCTCTGTGTCACAACATCTGTTTTACAATCCCATTTCAATAAAAAGATTTCAAGTAGTAGTAAAGCTCTTGCCATAATTGTGTTTATCTACATCCATTGTTGGAAATACTTGTCTTTTACAGTAGCAAATCTAGCTTCAACACTGGCGATTGCTTTGTGTGCTGTACAGAAGCCCTCTCTAGTGCTGTGTCAGTACCTTCTGTACTGAAGTCATTGTTTCATTTTGTACCTCAGTCCTGAAGACTAAATATGAACTCCCTGTTTCAATCTCATAACTTGTAGAGGTTTCCCTGAGTTTTTGGAGTTGTTTGGCCAGATGCACTGTATACTGAATTTCAGGGTGCTTAAGAGAAAAGTAGAAAACAGGAAAGTTATTCCAGATAAAAAACTGTGCCTCTTGTTCAGTCTGTTCCTGTTTAAGGTTGCTACAACACAGCAGAACCCTCCAGAGGTGTTGTTCCAGCTATCTGACCTGTATGGTATCTCATGGACTGCTACTTCCTCTTGTCAAATCCTGGAGTGTGATGCTCAGGGAGAAGGGAAACTTCCATTTCTGTTTTATCTTTTGGTTTCTTCCCTATAGATCTCTGTTTAGAAGCTTGAAACTCTTTATCCTGGGTCATAGCTATATGCATGTTTGTATTTCTTTATACAAGTATAGCTGTCTAAAAGTATGTACAAACCTACTGTACATATCAGGAAGAAAGGGTTAAAACTGTGAGTGGAAACTGCTTATATTACTGGGATGTGGCTATAGACTATGTAAGACATGCTGAGATCAGTCAGAAGGTGTTACAGAAACTCAGTAGAAAGCTGAAGTGCTGTCAAGGTCTGCCGCTTGAAACAAAATAGGACATCAGACACACCAACACAAACCTGGTTATTAGCTGAAGTGAAGATCAAAAGACAATCAGCTGAAAGGCTAGGGAGAGGCTAACATAATGGCAGAACCTCTTAAAAGGGGGGGAAGAACTGCAAGCAAATCTGGATGTTGTTAGGCCTCAGATGAGTAAAGCAGAGCGAGCTCACCATGGAGGCAAGAGACTGCCCATTTTCAGATCTCAGCACTGAGTGCTCTGTGTCTCCAAGTGAAAGGAGTGTACAATGCTGCATTTCCAGTAAGAGTACTGCATCCTCAGTTTCCAAAGAGGCCCTCCACCTGGGCCTCCTGCAACACGGAAGGTCAGAGAAACCCAGGCCTGTCACAAGTGTGAATGAAACCACAACTTTTACATGTATACACAGGAGAAAGCTTTAGGCTGCATTTTGCTCAAGGTGTACCCAGAGAGACTAAGCAAGGGGGCTGCAAGTGCATCTCTCCTATGAGCTGCTCTGCTGTTAGAGGGCTGAGTACTTCTCTGCAAGACAAACTGATGAGCTGGTTCAGCTCTCTAGTGCAGATCAGGTGGAGCTCCAGAAGTGTGTACTGTTTGGGTTGACTTGCACTCAGACCTGCCTGTAGTTAAGCTGTGCATCCGCAAAAAGAGGTGGCTATAAATGGAGGCATCCAGTAACCTACACCTTCAAAAGAAGGACTGCAGGGAACTCTGCCATGATTCAAAATCATGAACTGGCTGAACTTCAGAGCACTTTATGTTAGCCTGACCTTTGTTTTCTCATTTGTTTTAGATGATAACCTGTAGGTGCCAGTGAATCTGCTTATTGCAATTATAGTATCAGCAAGTCTGTGTTAGTATCAGTGTATTGAACTGCTGTTCCTCAGTAACAAACTGTTGGTGAGTTGTCTGTACAGCCGTTTGAGTTCTTCCGTTACACTGAAAATTGGTCCCTTGCCCTGATGGACAAATATCAATTTTCTGATCTTATGGCTCATCACTTCAGCTATCCCCATAAGAACTAATAAGCATCTCGTTTTCTAAAGTTGAGTCATCTTTCACCTTCCCTTATTCCCAACAAACAGATATCAAAATGTATACTTCAAAAAGTCATAATGGAAGTGGCTGCATTTCAGTGCTGAACTTTGAGTTGCCAACATGTCCTTTGCTTTTTTTTTAATGAGTTGAGCATGTTGTTGGAGACAATCAAATAATGAAGTTTTTCATCCTTTTTGCTTTATTAAATATTTGATTTAAAATTTTGGCATTGCATTCATGCTATAATTATGCTCATCCTGAAACCATTGAACTGAAGCTTTTGTATTTATTTTTGCAGCATGATTTGTGAAAGGATTTCTGTCATCACTGAGGTATGCGTTGTGGGGGGGCTAGACACAAAAACCGGTGATGTTCATGTCCCAGAAAGCTTATGATCTTAATAACCAGCTTTGACAGGGAGTGCAAATAAACGAGTATAAAATGCTTTCTCTTTGAAGTATGGCACTACTGAGAAGTGTGTAAAAGCATAATTTTCTGTTCTTCTCAGGTCATGCTAGGCAGCTAGCAGGCAAACCCTCTTCCAGTTTTCTTTCAGAAAAATGTGGAGATAATGGTTACTAAAGTCTCTTAGTGACCGCTGGAGCAGATTCATGTATTTCAGCCTTCTTATCAGTCAGGGCTCTTTGCTGCTCCTTATATCTATACCAGTACAGAAGAGAATATGAAACTGCCACTTTTTTTTTTTTTTCCTGTTTTTAATCTAGTATTTGTCTCCTACTTTAAAAATAATAATAAAAGCTAACATGTCTTGAGGACAAAAAGTACTACTTTAGAAAGAATGCAGCACAGCACACTTGTGTGACCATTTATCCAGCCAAGATTTTCTCTGTGCTCTCACTGCTGCACCATCACTTCCTAAAGGAAGAGTTGTAAGCACTAGAGCACAGTCTTTACATTTCCTTTTCTGAATTATTGTGTGCTGCAAATATTCAAAACCAGGTAAGATTAAACTTGTAAAACCTCACGTAAAGGCAGTGTAAATCTTATTATCTTAGAGAATAGGAACACCATTCCTTTACACTTATTCTCTGAGTTTTTTTTTTTCTATTTTCTTGTCCATCTTCAGCTTTTGGCTCTCTACCTTCAGTGTACTTTTGTGCACCACCAACAACCTCAGCTGCAACTATTGACAAAGACAGTGGGAGGTGAAGGAATATCAAGCTGCTGCTCAGCTTTCATGGGTAAATGTAAGCACTACTTAAACACCAAAATTGTGAATAAATGGCTCATGGCTGAAGCATTCAGGATTCAGTTTTCTCAGCAGGAGGATCTGAGAACAGCTATTAATATGCAGTTGAAAGCATTCATCTATGTCTGCTCCCTTAAGTGCCTTCTAGCTTCCTACCGTGGGAAAATTTTTGGCTTTTTGCAGACCCTCTCATGGGGGACTGAGGGGCTCTGAGATACTAATGAAGGAAGAAGCTTACAGAAGTGTTTGTAGGCAATGGGGTGCATCCTCCTGGGGGTGAGGGGTGTGAGTGTACATGTACATTTGGAGGTTTGCGGGGTTGGGAGAAGGAAGCAGCAGTTGCTGCTTGCCATGGGAGCCCAGGAAGTGCTGACCTGCTGCAGCCAAGCCAACAGGACAGCTTGTTACCTTAGCTGCTCAGGGAAACAGGACTTGGTGGTACCTCTAGTAAAGAAACTACCCTAAGGAAGCATTCTCTGATATTTTCAGTTGTGACATAAACCTGTGGAGTCTTTAAATCTGCATCTGCTGGTATACAAACAATGTTTTTTACATGTTTGGATTAATATGCCTTTCTCTGTCTTCACATGCTTTCCCTCATGTTTCATACATGCTGTATTGAAGAAATATGCATATCGTGTATATATGCAAGATTTTTTCCTGCCAGATCAACTTATAGTAGTTCTTTGTCCATCCAACAGGTCTTAAAAGTCAGGCACTGAAAAAAATGGTAGGGATGGGTGAGTCATCTTAGCTACTCTACAAATGCCTGCAAAATAAAATTGGTATTTATTGTTGTTTCGACTTGGTATGTTATCTGCATTAACACACAAATAACATTTCTGTTGTCCTAAATGCATGTTATTAATAGCCACAATATAGTCATCTGGGCAGACAAACCAAGTAAGCTAGGTAGAAAAAAAGTGTATGGAGAGGGGACTTACTTGTTTCTTTAATCTGCGATGGTGAGAAATCGCATACCTCAGCTTTCTGAGACCTAATTTGATAGTATATCTCAGTACTGTTTTTTCTCCCCCCTCATATGTTCATATTAACTAACTAAATGTGTGGACACACTTCTAGGCATGTCTGAGAAACAGTCTTCCACCCTGCTTTTTCTGTCATGGCATTTAGTTTAAAGGTACCAATGAGTGCAGCAATAGGAGCTTGTCACCATTGATATGGCTATTTCTCTTAAGAATCCTCTCTGAGGGAAAACTGGTTTAATCACAGCTGATGAAAGGATTAGGTCACAGGGTCCTGGATTTTCTGACCTCTTGAAACAGCATAGTTTTGCAAGTATTATTTATTTATTTATTTATTTATTTTTCCCCTTTTGTCCTGCAGATGAAGAAAGCTTGTCTAGGATAAGTCAGCTCCGGTCCCAGACTGGTTTGGTTCTCTTCTTGGTAAGAACCACATGGACAACAAGTTTGGCCTTAACATGAGATTTGCATGCAAAAAATATTAACAAGTTATAGACTCCATTAGAGACGTGCTCCCAGTTGTCTTGAGGCAGTTTCTGCCTGCTCTGTTTTGCCATTTCAATGGCTTACAAACTTGGCTTACTAATATTTAGGTGAGATGAATAAAGGCTTACTACTACTACTATTAATATGCTACTTGGCTTAATTCTATTTTTGTGATATGAGCGAAGGTCTGCTATTTAAAGTACCTAAACTAAAGTCTTAAATAACACCTTCTATTGAATGAGATCAAAGTTATGTTCATATTAGGAAAAGATGGGATCTTTCTTAAACAAAAATGTGAATCCATTAAAAGTAATCTGTCTTCCTTTGTACCTCTGCAGTGATATGTACTGATTTGGAAGAAGTATACTGGAAACCTGAACAAGACAGGGTGAAAGGTTTAACTTGTTTATTAAAAGACTAAAAATAGGCTCACTTGAAAAATGGGATGAAATATGTAGTAGAAAATATTTCAAAAGTGCTTATTCATTTTCAGCTATCCATCTATCAGCCTGCTTACTTTCTCCTGTCACTTTCCCCTGCTTTAAGGGTGCTATTGACACCTGGAAGAGAAAAGGCCAAACTTTATTTGATTTGTGGTTTAAAAAATGAGACTGAACAAACAAAGTTTCCATGCCAGGTTCTCTGTAACATGAGTTGGTCTTATAATTCCCATGATGCTTAAAACTTACAGTTGATATCAGGCAGTGAAATCAATGTTTCACTGTTGGACTTATTAAAATAGAAATTGGATTGCTGTTAAAACAATGACAGTGCCATCAGCTCATCTTTATTTTTACAAGACTAAAAGTAAGTTATGATTTTTAATAGTATTTGCTTTTAGCAAATGACAGTAAATTTCCTGAGTTTCAGCTATATAAGAGCCAGTAAAAACATATAAGCCCCGATCTTCCCAGAGCTATACTAAAATGAATGTTAGATGCTTGGTGCAATAGCACCCTCTACATCCTATGAATTTAAGCACATCTGAATACATCCCTCACTCTGAGGTGAGCTAGGTCAGGTGGTAATGCTGTTGATGATGTATTTTCTGGGCAGCTTTTCGCCTGACCTCAATAGCACAGAGATGTTAAAAGCAAATATCAAGCAAGAGTAGTAATTAAAGTCATGGAGAAGAATAACAGGTGGTAAAGGCAGGCTTTTTTTTTCTTTCCTCTATAACAACAACAACAACAAACAAACAAAACAAACAAACAAAAAAAAGTCCAGGCAAAGGAATTGACAGAATACAATTCATGTTAAGTTCAGTAAAAGATTTGGTATAATGTCTTGTGAAAAGTTATCAGCAACTTACAGAAGATAGGAATTAGTAAAGGCACTAGGATGAACGATCAAAGGGGACACAACAGTGAGTTTTAATGAAATGATAATAGAATGCTGGAGGAAAGTTACTTGGAAAATTACCTGAATATAGTACTCATTCACAAGACACAGGAGGCACCAGGGAAAAAATGGCAAATGTAGTTCTAGGCTATATTGGACACATTATTTCAGCAGAAATAGGGAACATTACTTTCCCTTTGTATTATGCTCAGTGTATGACACTGTTAAAACACTGTCTGGCATGCAATCTAATTACGGTCACTTATCTTTTTCAAAATAAGTGAAATTGGACTGGAGCAATGTGAGAAAATAGGATTAGTGGGAAAAGAAGATTTGTTTTCTGAAGGAAACAAAGGCTTACTAGTCTGTTTTTATTAGACTGCAAAATGTGGGTCTTCATATTTAACTGAATATGAGCTACTTGAGAATTTATTCTTAAATGTGTGTATGTATATATAAACCAGATGGCACTTTCTCTTGGCTTTACTCTGAATAAAAAAAAAAAAAAAAAAAAAAACTCCAAAGCTAACCATTAAGTTAACTTGGAGAAATCAACATCACCATTATTCTGCTTTAGTAGTACTTCTCTTATTCTGTTTTTGATGTGGAGACTAAAGGACAAAGCCTCAGAGATATAGAAACAACAAGGCATGAAAGTTGTCAACATTTTTAATTTTTTTTACCTACTGATTTTTCTTATAGTTAGTAGAATCACCTTTCAAACAGCAGCTGAAGCTATTGCCAGTGTTTCTTCCTGAACATCTTTTTGGTAAGCAAAGCTTTTCACTGAAGGATACATAGCAGGGCTTCATCTTCTGTAAAGCAGTATTCTAGGACCAGCCATATTCTAAGTGACCTGACTCTGCAAGAATCAGCTGCCTGTATTTTCATCTTAGTCACAAATGAGGTGCTAGGTTAAAGTTCTGTAGCTCTAGCCTTGGTATGATTTCACTGAGCTGGTGTTGTCTTTTTTCTATTCATGGGAAGAGTAAGTTGCATCACTTACATGTTTATAGTCACATCAGGGTTTCTCCCAATTATTTCAACATACAAAAAAAAATCACTATACAGATTGAATTTTCCTGATGGTGCACTGTGTGAGGAATGCAGTGGCTATACTTTTTGCTTGCCAGTTTCCAAAAGGGAGTATTTGTTCTAGGACCAAAGTAGCAGAAGCCAGCAAAGGTTTCTGTCACTTCATTGTTGGATTGTTGGCGCCACCAATGGGGCAGGCTTCATCCATTCACTGTGAGGTCAGGAAGATTCTTCAGCAGTTCTGAAGATTTGGCCATTACTGAGAAGAAGTGCGGGCAGACCCTGTTGTAAAGGACATTTGTAACACTCCCAGTAACTGCCTATTTAATACATACAGGGTTGATTTTTCTGGTCTTTGTCTGTTCCCTTGAAATGTATTATTTTTGAATGTCATCTGATTTTTTTTTTTAGCTGACTTGATATACCCCCATGTGTGTTGAAGCCAAGCTTCAGAGCCTTTGCTCATTTTGTTAGCCAAGCTCTAAGTCTCATCAGTGTGCTTCTGATAGTGTCTCTAGTCTCATCAAGAGTATTTTCGAGGAAGCTCACAAGGTGGTGCTGTATAGTCTTCCATGTCCGAATTGGGAAAACTACTCCACGATGTCCTCAGCTAGTAGAACCGTTTATGCCTCCAAAGCTGTTTTCTGCCTACCTGCTTTTTTAATGTTCTTATTGGATTTTTTTTTTTTTTTTTTTTCTTGGAGCAGAAACCTCTGGGAATTGACTGTTAGTACAGCTCTGAGGAAATGTGCTAATTCTTTTTGATGACCTCTGTAGTGCTGGTGTATAAGAGACTAAATCAGGTTGTGCCTGGGATACACTCAGAAAACTACTTTGACTTTTCCTCTCTAGGCATTTTCCTAAATATTTGTTTAGTAGGTGCTTATTAGAGTTGCTCAAAAGAAGGGAAACACTATGTTGAATAACTGCACAACAGAAAGCTACAGTCCAGCCAAACAAAATACTGTGTACACTTGGATGGCTTTAGGGTTGAAATTTTAGGGAGAGGGGCTGGGGAGAGATGTGGACAGACTTAGGTTAAAACTGAAGAAAATACTGGGATGAGTCCAAAACATTTTGAAGTGAGGAAGCACAGAATCTGGAAGTTTGGGGCACCTGGGTCACAAGCAAAGCAAAGACAGTATTTAATTCCCTGCAACATACTCATATTTTGAGAACTTTCATTTTTCTCTGTAGGTAACTTTAAAGTGTTTCTCTCCATGGGCTTCTTCCCAATTAATTTCGGTATACTTAACTTCTTTCAACATTTTCTCACCACTGCCCCCATGCCCTCTAGCTCAGCTGATTTATGTGCTAACAGCTGCTTTGAAATGTGTAATTTAAATATTATGAGAGTCAGGGAGTCAGGAACATATCTTGCTCATCCAAAAAGTTAAGAGGCCATTCATCCTTTCAGATATGGAGGACTAAAATACATTTATCATTAGTATTATATTAATGTACATATAGTCCTACTGCATCTTATATCTTGCATTTTGATGTTATGAGGTTATAGTTACAGTAGCCAAACTGTACAAGAGAGGAAAATTGTGCTTTGCAAACTCTTCAGAAAAGGAGGAAAATAAGCTCAGAAAAGCCTCTAGGTTCATTCCTATTTAAGAATGTAAATAAAAGGAAGCAGACAAAGGTGTTTAGTGCTCCATGCTTACTAAAGCAACAGAGACTGAAAAAAGCCCTTCCAGCCTGGAGGTGCTGTGCAGTATGCTCCTTGTGAGGTGTGGCCTTAATTGTAGCATTGATAGCTCTGCTTTCCACCAGCATAAACTGAATGCTTTGTTTTAAATCAAAGCTTCATCTGGAACTCTTTTGGTGCAGAAAGTGTGAACTTCCCAAGAAAACCAAAGGGAAAATAAGTCATGATTTTTGTCTGCATTTTTCATAACAACAAAACCTCTTCCATCAATGTACTCAATTCAGTGTTGATACCAACTCAAATCAGAGCCAATCCTTATTTAGGAGGGAATGGCTATAACAAATTGTGGATATATTTGAGGCTATTCACAAGTAAGTTCTGTGGTTTATTTAAAGTTCAGGATCATTAATTAAGGTCTATTCTGCTTTCTGAAAGATCATCTTTACAGCTGTGTGGTACTTAGGCTTCAGTGGCATCTTTTACATTACTACATGCTTTGGCTTATGGAGATTGAAGATGTGTGTGGAAGAGAATATTATGCCATTTCATGCTAGACTGTTCAGCAACTTGTGCTCAGCATGTTCTGGTGATGGAAGCATCTGTGCCCTCCAACAGTCATGACTGCTCTCAGGGAAAAGCAACCTGTCCTACTAGGCAGCATTGGGCACAAATGTGCCCATGGGATGCCTTAGGTTAAGTCTTATTTCTAACAGGCTCCCCAGCATGGTTCACAGTCACTGCTGAAGAATGCTCTCACCTGCAGGCTGCAATGCTTTGGACCCTTGTTCTGATGAGTAATGCAAGCCTAGATCTGAGAAACCTTCCCAGCAAGTTTCAAGTCCAAGAACCCACATCTTCAAAACAAAACAAAACAAACAAAAAAAAAAAAAAAAAAAACACACACTTAGATTTGAAAAGGTTTTGCATCCCAGTGATTAAAATTGTATAAAATATTGTGATTGTAAGACTTTGGGGAGCATAAGTGACTTTTTAAAAAAATATTTTAAGTTTTCCTAAATGTTTAAGAACTGAGCCCTACAAGGAAACGTGCAGTTTTCTCTTGCAGAAATACTTTATTTGTTAGCTGTTTAATTTCTCTCTTGCAGTGTAATCCAGTGTGTGTGCTGTTTTTCTAAGCAGCACTAGTTCTCCAGATTAGTAGCATCGCTCTCCAGTGGACTTTCAGAAAACATACTGCCTCTGTCACGCCTAACTCAATTATAGGTATACTACTGATTTGCATCATTTAAAGCTTCAGACGTGTGTAAATAAATAGCTCAGTGCATCAGTGAGAGCAGCTCCGTAGTGTTTCACTTCTCTGTATGATCCACAGTGTCAGCTAGGCAACTGGTTGTGGGGGAGCCAGGCTGTGCCCCAGGACGCACCCGTGGGGAAAAAGGGGGGAAGATGTCCTTGCCCAGGGATACAGTCCTCGACACCTGGTTCTCTACCC
This sequence comes from Nettapus auritus, assembly GCA_011076525.1. NCBI lineage: Eukaryota > Metazoa > Chordata > Aves > Anseriformes > Anatidae > Nettapus > Nettapus auritus. The sequence continues at coordinate 77,924,793 of CM021766.1, forward strand.
CCGCCCCACCAGCATGGAGTCAGGGACAGCTGCTTTCCTGTTGGAGAAGTAGGCACAAAATGAAATCTGTGGGTGTAAGTCCCTGAGGTATAAGCCTTGACTGCTGAAGCCAGAGCTTCATTTGGTTCCTAGTCCACAACCTGTAATTATTTTCCTTAAGAATTCTTTCATAGTTGTCTTGTTATTAACGACCCACAGGTGCTTTAAAATGGTTGGCATGCATTTAACTTGAGATGTGACCTTCCTGCATTTATAAAGGTCGGGGTTTTCTTTATTACTTGTACACACTACTCTTCCATTGTTCCAGTCTGTGCACACTGTTTTGTCTTGCCTCTTCACATTCACTTAGCCAGCCAAATCTCTACTTTATTCTTTGATTATTTGGGTGTAGAGTTTTGTCTCGATTTCTCTCAGATTTTCCTCTTCTTCCCTTCCACCTTCCCTCTCCATTTGAAAATATTTTGTTTCTGGAACATTTCCCAGTGATTATAACAAAAGCTATTTTATTTCTGGGTGAAGCAAATAGTTATCAGCCTACGTGGGACTGATCTATCGCACAGATGTGACAAATGTTTGCCCTCAGCAGGAAGACGTTAAGAACATTTCAGCATTCGCCAGAGATATTTTTGGGTGGCTTTGGGACATTGCCTGCAAGTCATATGCTAGGGACATCACTAATTGTAGCTGCCTTTTTGTTTTCTGTATTTCAGCCTTTCACTGAATGCTTATTGTTTGGTTTGGGTTCGTTTTGAAGTAGCTTGTTGTAATGCAGAAATGAGAGCTCCCCTTTTGTGATTTATAGAAATAGCATTCCCAATATCAGGGTAGAGTGTTCAGAAATGACTCATGCATGCTTTTAATCAAGGACATAATTGTGTGAAGAGGTTTGATTATTTCATCAAAGCTTGAGGGCCATATTTAAGTAATGAAAGAAACCTCTCTAACATCTGTATTTTATTTTATTATTATTATTTTTTGCACTTTGCTGTTAATGGCACTGTTTTCTGGATATTAGCATAAAAGGTAATATAGCAAGATATCTCATACAGGTTCAGTTATAATTAATGTACAGATTAAGCCTATATGTGTGCCATTCAAACAACTTTCTAAAGTTTTCTGCTTCTGGAATTTGCAGGAAATCAGAAGCTGTTTTTGCAAACCAGGCCTTCAGCATTGAGTTACCTATCAGCAGTCCTAGCCACAGATTATATACAAGGGAAAATATATATATATATTAACAATATATTTTATATTTATAAATATGCACACAAATATAAGAGACCATCAGTTGAGAGGACAAAGAGAGCAGTATTGTACATGATGTTTGATTGTATCTATTTATGTGGGCATTGCATACACAATGACAAATGCAACAAACAATGGCTTTGCAAATGTCATTGCACCTTCAAAATGAGGCAGTTTAACAAATGAAGCCAGCTAATCAGCTGGAAGAGGGAGCCCTGTTTTACAGCTAATTCCTAGTCTGAGGATAAGAACTGGGTAATGCAACACAGTGAAAGAGCTTGCCAAAGCCTCTTCAGCTCCCTGTGCCCTGCTGATGAAGAAACTGTGCTTACCAACCTTAGTGCACACTGAAGAAAAGAGATTTTGAAGGGGGGAAGTTAGGCCTCTATCTAAAACAGGGCTGAGTTTTTCCATTGTTCCTATTAACCTGTGGGTTGGGCTGTCATAAACAGCGTAGGCATCACCACATAGGGAGACCTGCACCAGCTCGTGTTGCTTATAACCATGTGCACTCTAGGTACTTGTGTGTATGTGTGTGCATGAATGGGACACTCATCTTATACACAAACCTTTAATAACCTTAGGCCATTGTTGCATGGTCATTTTAAAGCAACAGAAATTGCTGCTGGAGCTGATGAAGCAGTCTTGTCTCTGTCCTATATATTTTCCCTAAAAGGAATCCATTCATGGTGTTATAACCTACCTGTTGGCCAAAGGGAGAGCGAGAGGAATGGGCAGGATTTGGGCAGTAATTTAGGTCCAGCATCTCATGTGGCCTTCTACAGAGAGTACTGGGGTAGTGGTATAAAGAAGAAAGAAGGTAGATGCTGTAGACATTGCAGGGTAGGTAACCCTGTGCTTATGGATGGGGTTGTGATGGTTTTACTCGGGTGTGCAGCCGAGTTCCACCACAACCGCTCTCTCACTCCCCCTCCTCAAAGAGGAGTGAGGAGAAAATACGATGAAAGGGGCTCAAGGGTTGAGATAAGGACTAGGAGATCGCGCAATAATTATCGTGACGGGCAAAACAGACTCAGCATAGAGAGAAAGTAAGATTTATTGCTAATACTAACAAGCTAGAGAAGTGAGAAACAAAGAAAAGAAACGAAAAGCACCTTCCCCCCCATCCACCCTCTTCCACCTCCTCCCCCCGAGCGGCGCAGGGGAACGGGGGAATGGGGATTATGGTCAGTCTACAGCACTTCTTCTCTGCCGCTCCTTCTCGGTCACTCTCGTCCCCTGTGCTGTGGGGTCCCACCCACGGGATGCAGTCCTTGCCGAACTGATCCAGCGTGGGCTGTCCACAGGCAGCAGCTCTTCAAGAACTGCTCCAGATATGGGTCCGTACCATGGGGTCCATCCCTTTGGAGCAAACTGCTCCAACCTGGGTCCCCCACAGGCAGCAGCTCCTGCCGGGTCACCTGCTCCTGCGTGGTCTCCTCTCCACGGGCTGCAGGTCCGGCCCGGAATCTGCTCCGGCAGGGGTCTTCCACAGGCCGCAGTCTCCGTCGGGGCACAGGCTCCACCGTGGTCTCCTCCACGGGCTGCAGCGTGGAACCCTGCTCCACCGTGGTACTCCATGGGCTGCAGGGGGACATCCTGCTTCACCATGGTCCTCACCACAGGCCACAGGGGACTTCTGCTCCGGCGCCTGGAGCACCTCTCCCCCTCCTTCTTCACTGACCTTGGCGCCTGCAAGGCTGTTTCTCACTCCTCTCACCCTCCCAGCTGCTGAGTGGCGTAGCGTTTTTTTACCTGTCTTAAATATGCTCTCACAGAGGCGCAAAACAACATCGCTTATTGGCTCAGCTCTGGTCAGCAGTGGGGCCCTTACCAAACATGGGGCAGCTTCTAGATCCTTCTCACAGAAGCCACCCCTATGGCCCCCCCTGCTACCAAAACCTTGCCATGTAAACCCACTACAGGGGTCAAATCCACCCATTTAAAGTGTGGGCACTGTTTGTCCTTGTCAGATGGAGAACTGAAGATCTGGTGAGGCAGAAGCCTGAAGCAGTGTAGATGTGAGGGCTAGAGGAATCTGCTCCTTGGTGCCCAGAGAAAAGACAATGTGGATGTGATCACAACACCTTCTGCAGAAATGGGAATGGTATCCTGGTATCCAAGTGAGGATGATCCTCCTGTGGTCAAGTAGGCCAAGTTTAAGTCACTACAAGGCAATACAAGTAGCAGAGGAGGATCAAGAGGGAAAATTAACTCTTGCAAAATAAATGTTTGACAAAGGTGAAGAGCCAATGTCTTCATAAGCCCTATTCAGCCAATTTATTTTAGCAAATTAAGGAACAGGTTAAGGATAAGAAAAGGGCACCTTTGTGTGTCTTTTACTCTTTCATACTCATTTTCAAGCTTTTGTTGGGCTGTATATTTCCAGGGAGTTGGTAATTACCCTCTTACTGTCCTTGATCTGTGTAAAGAGGGAACAGGAATAAACATTTCAGAAGCTGTGAAAGCTTTATTTCAATTACCCTTGTTGAAAACATGGTGGGCTCAAAGGAGTTGTTTAAAAGGCAAATGTAGTTTTTGTAGCTTCCAAAACTGTTGTAACAGGCTTTACTGGGGTCCTTGTCTTTTTTCTGAGGAAATTGAAACTGAGGAAACACATTAAAAACTTCTTCAGCCCTCTCAGCCTCCCTTCTACATGCTAAATGGGGTGCTAGCCTGTGCCTCAAGAATGCTTTCCTCTGTTACCTCTTCAACCTTTCTGTACAAATGAATTCAGAAGGAAGCAAGTTTCTCATTCCACATCTATCTTTCATGCTTGCAGGTGCACTACTGATACGTTACTCCAGTTACAAAATTTAGCAGGATGTACTAAACCATGAAGAAAGGGTCTTATGTTGAGGGTGAATGAAAGAAGCTTCACCCACTTAAAAAAAAAAAAAAAAAAAAAAAAAAAAAAAAAAAAAGGTGATAAAAACTGATTGAGTTATCCCAATTAAAGTTAATTTATTTGAATAGAGGCAAGCAAACAGCGCTGGGTGCGCCGGGAGTCTCCACTCCACCAAGACACACACCTTACAGTACCCATCCCTGGTTTATATCTCATCTACTAATGCATATTCATAGTGGGCATGTCCTCCTCTGAGCATATCCTCTTAATCTTCTGGCATCTTCTTGAGTTTTGTCGACCCCAGCCCCCATGCAGGCTCCCCCCACAGACTTCTGCTTAACAGTGCACAGCCAGCAACAAAGCAGGTCTTCTCGACCCCAGCCCGCACGCAGACTCCCCCCCACAGAATGTTTAAGAGCACTAATGGTCCAGCGACAAAACTGGTGGAGGCCAGTCCTGTCAGATGTCCATTGCAGAACACAATACATTAACCACAGAACACAAAAACTATACATACGTTATAACCATCTTTCTTAGTCTCTCGGTTATACAAGGATGTGTAAAACAGAAGGTCACATTTTATCATGAGGCCCTAGCATTTCTCCACATTGACACGAATCAGATGAACACATTTCACATAAAACAAACAAAAAACACAGTATGTATTTTTTTTATGCCTGTCTTTCTTGTTCTTTTTCTGTGACCAGCAGTGCTAATTTGCCAGAATTCTTGTGCTTAGGAGAATTCAAAGCATCTGTTTGCTTAGGTTTGACTCAGATGTGTGAAGAAAGAGATGTACAGCCCACAACACAACATTGTAGGACTATGTGGGCTCCTGGTTGTGCTGTCATGTCTCTGTGTGGGCAAATATACTGGCTGGCAGAACAGATGCAAATGCAGTGGAAACTTTATAAAGGAAAATTAACTGGTTTAGGAGGTTGTGCTCTACCCTCTTGAAGTTCTGTCAAATTCCAAAATAGTAAGATTGAAAGCTATACTTCATTTGTCTCTGAAGCCACACTTTGCCTTTCTCATCTATCTGAAGTCCTTTGGTAGGACAGGTATCATAAATACACTTCTCATAATGCAAGTAGGAAAAGATGTGGCAGGAGAGAACTATCTTCTGAGAGCTGTGGCTTAGTCTAACAGCCTGCTGGTGAAACAGTGGGAGCTTAAGCAAACTATCCAGTGACGTGCTTCAGCAAAAGACAAAAATGTTTTGGGTTTTAGGGAAAAGCTTGATTTTAAAATAACATATTTCTTTGAAACTTTCATTAACTGAGGAGGGGTGGGGGTGGTTTCTGTCTTCCTTGCTTATAATGGAGAAGAGAGCAAGAAAACCTGCATGCAAGAATTTATATTCCACTGAAAAGCCCAAGAATACATTAGAAGTATTATGACCCTAACACACAGACATCTCCACAAGGTAGGAACAGTTACTATCTGAAAGCTACAATCTAGGTTGTGTGTATGTTGTTAAGTTGCACAGATGGGGTAGAAGTCTGCAAACTTTTTTCTGCCTTGTTCCCTGCAGTGAGGAAAAACACTCATACCAGAAAGAGGGAAGAGAAAAACACAGTCTGCAAGTTGATAATATTTGACAAATTGGTGAGGAAAGTAAACAGAACATCTATAAAATATCTAGAAACCAGTGATATGTAAATGACAAGTGTTTTCCATTTTTTTCAGTGGAGAAATATTTCTCGCTGAAAGACTGAAAAAAAAAAAAAGGAAAGCAAGTAAAGCCCTTTTCAGAGTCTCCTCTATTCTTATTTTTCATGAATGAAACAGAACTAGGGGAGCCAAAATAGTCCTTATTTTGAATCCTTATTTTGAATTTGTGAAATACTAATCATACTCCTCAAAGTGCAGTATGCTGCTTTTGATAGCACTGTATTTGATTCTATGCCTTGTTGATGTAAGAGTATAAGATGTCCTTTCTCAAAATGAAAAGTAATGGCTGCAAAAGGTGATTTTACTAAACTGATGTGCCTTGTACTTGACATCCTTTTTCTATGATTCAGTAGTAAATCTGGCTCCATTAATACCTACCTGATAATGGATCTGCTAATTCCAATATGTATATTAAAAATCTAGCACTTTGAGAAAGGCACTGCTCTTGCATACAAAACTAGCCAAAGAGAATTTCTCAGGCATTAGATCATTGATCAAAGCCCTAAGGATGGAAAGAATTTTAAGGATTCCAGGAGGTTTTATCTTTCCTGCTTATATAAAGCTCAATCTCATCTTTTCATTCAGTCTTTATCCTTACAACACCAAAAAAGTTCAAAAAGTGCCACCCATTGCCTAGACAGATGTTTGTGAAGGGAGACATTTCAGATACCTCACCCCACTTCCAGCTACTTTATTTGGTTGTCCACATCTGGTTTGAGCTTTTGTGAATGCCGTCTGAAGCATAAAGCTTCTCACTTGCTTATTAAACATTTGGCAGCTAAGTCAGGACCGAGGACTGTTTTGGGGAGGTAGACCAAAAGTGAGGCAAAGCCATGTGAAGTGCCTTAGTCCAACTGATCACAAAAGAGATTGCAGGGCCTGTGGTGGTGGAAAAGGAAACTGTATTGGGACTTTAAATAACCATGGAATGTTCTTTGCAGGGCTAGATCCCATAAATTCCTGAACATTATCAGCTCCCATTGAACACATTGAGAGCAGAAAGCACTCAATGTTTATCAAGTTTCAGCCACAGATGCATTTTCAAGTATTTGTTTAATATCAGGCCTGAGAAGCACCATCTCTTGTTTGCCTAAACACAACAGGGTGGAGGCACTGAGGGAAAGAGCTGTCCCGAGGAAGTTTTTCTACGGGTGAGAGCTCACTCTGAAGACTGAGACCAGCCACAGTAAAAATAAGAGATCCAGCTACCCATTTAGCTATCATCCATGACTCAGAGCTTCCATTAGATAAGGAGAAAATAAATTTTAAATGAGATAGCTGTGCAGATGCAGACAAGTCTGAAGCTAACATGGCCTCCTTGTCCCTTCTCCAGAACTGTGTGCACAGGGCTCCTACTGTTCCCTGCTCTGCACTGTTCTCTAGAGAAGCACAGGCATGGATCACAAGGCAGCTAGCTACAAATAAAAACAAGTTTTAAAATGTCATTAAATAATCTTTCTATAATCTTTCTACAATCTATTTAGTATTTAACACTCTTAAATAATCACTGTCATTTGTACTACTTAGAGTTGAGTAGCAAAGTAATGAGGCATATTATTATTTCTTAAAATGACTTAAATTGTGTGCAGATAATATGGGTTATTTTTGCATCATCTGTTTACTTGAGTAAAAGCAGAGTTTTATTTCATCCCCTCAATTTCTTAAACAGATCCTAACAACTCTTTAGGACTTTTTCTTTGCATTCTGAGAAAGTGAAACGATAGAGATGAAGAAAACAGCAAAAGCAAGTAGGTTGTCAGGTGAATGGTTTTTTGTTGTTGTTGTTGTTGTTGTTGTTGTTGTTTGTTTGTTTGTTTTTGACATATTGCTTACTCTTGTCAAAAAACAAAGAAACCAGCCAAATGATAACTAATGTACTTCTGTTTATTGCAGAAAGTCATAAAAGTCATAAATTCCTTAAGTAGAATGCATTTCTGAAAGTCCTGCTGGGTTACTGTTTGAAATTAAACCCTGGAAAGCTAAATAATACCCTCTGTTCACAGAGTTGTACTTCTGTTTGGATGATAAACTTGAATGCTTATTGTGGACAAGTTCAGTTATGCACCCAATCTCTTCCTAAAACAACTCTGCATCTTTATTGTACTCAAGACTTGGCCTTCAGTTTTTAAGGCCATTAAACGTATCTTTATTGGTGAAATTTTCAGGAAAAAAAAAAAAAAAATAAAAATAAAAAAAAAAAAAAAACACTTTATTAAACACCATGATGTTATTCCAGTGGACATCAACATAAGAAATATGACATATGCCCAGACAGGATTGCTGAATCATTGAAGGGACAGTGGCCCAACTGGTGGCTCCCCAGCAAATTCAGTAATAACTCCCACAGGGTCATTGCTGTTGCACTGAAGTAATTTGGAACAGAAGGCATTCACAAAATTGGTGTACTGATAAATAATATATGGAGCACGACTCTGACTTGCTTTGGAGTGTACAGCTGCTGCCTAGTTATAAGTGTCTTGGGTAGTTTGACTTGCCTTGTGAGGGTTCCACTGCTTCTAGGCACTTTATTCAGCCACAGAAATAAGCTGAATTAGGGTTAGATTGTGTAAACTAGTACCTTTTCCTCCTTTCCAGACTTTCTAGGAGTGCAGGTGAGAGGTAAATACTTCAACATCAATGTATTAGTGTTTTGTACAAAGGCCAAGACTTGTAAGACTTATTACAGGTAAACCTTGGCGTGACATGCACTCTAGGGACCCTGCTTGTGGACCAAGCCACTGATTGCTGTACAAACGGAGAAAAACAGACCCTTTGGGCTTTGCCACCAGGGTAAGCTATGAAGAAAAAAACTGCTGAAATCTGGCACATGCAGTGACCTGCCTAGAGTGGTTTTGTGTGACTTCCATTGAGTAATTTATTCAGCAAAAGGAATTCCATTTAACAATTGCTGATTCACAGTAGGAAAATAGTTTAATCCTATTGAAGTTGTAGTGATAGCCTCTTATTATTCCCAATTAGTCTGGAGTGAGTATTATAGACATTATTTTACTTAAGTTATTAAGCAGACAGTTCATAAAAATAAAAATAACTCTTGGAAATAATATAGAATTGAGGTGAAATGTATTGATATCTTTAATCTTGCAGACCATATCTGTGTTTCTTCCTGGTGCAGTGCTATTGCAATTTAGCGTTTGGCGAAAGCTGATCTAAGTGTGCAGCTGAAAGGGCTGGCATGCCTTCATTCTCTCTTCAATCTGTGTTTCAGCAGCTTTGTAGTGTAGGGAGCAGAGTCAGCTGCTGAGCCCTGGCTGTTTTGTGTTGTTTTGTTTTGTTTTGTTGTTTTTTGTTTTTTTCTTTACTCTCCTAAAGAATTATTTTTTTAGCTGCATCAGTGATCTGAGGTGACTTGCTGCAAGGCTATGTGGTATCTAATGTTGACAGAAATTTTCACAGGAAATGTCCATCCAAGGTTTGAGGAAAGGGAGGGCATAAGTGTCTCTTTGGTGATAGCCTGCCTCAGTCCTACCAGAATATTTTCCATGATGGGCTGCAAGAATTTGCAGTTTTCTAACCTGAGTTTACTTACTTAGCTAACTATTAGCATTTTCTAACAGGGTAGTCCAACCTTTCCCACTATGGAAACCTTCCTGCATCCTTTGCCTGCCTGCAAGCCACGGGCTTGTTTCTCCTGTCAGCATGGAACCATGCACGTGCCAAGATGCGCTGCCAAGGTGTATTTCAGTCTCCAGAAGCTCTCTGTTCCCCATCCTGTGGGGGAAACAGGTGTGGGTCAGCATCAATGCACATTCCTGTTGTGGTTTGAGGATAAGATTTAGGACCAGATGGAACTGCCACCAGACCAGCTCTTTCCTGTGGCTGTCAGTGCACATATGTCTGACCACACCTCTCTGTGGGACAACACATTGCTGAATGAAGCAGGAAAAGCTGACAGCATAGATATGGCAGTGCTGGATGCAAGGCACTCTGCGGACCGAGGATGGTGCTATGAAGTGGTACAGCTGCCTTCTTGGCACATGAACCCAGAAAACAAGTCTGTCAGCAATGGGGAGCCTACAGCTCTTTAAGCCCAGCCTGATCTATCTGTGTTTCATTAACATGACAAGGACAATTGGCGTATTTCCATCCTACGTTAAATTAGAAGGTTTAGGGTGTCTACTACAGAGGTTATCTTTGGAATAGGCTTCCTGGAATTATCTGTGTGAGACAGATATAATGTTACAGATATTCTTATTGATAGCTTAAATAGGTATTTTTAAGTGAGAAAACATGTAAGATACTTTCAGATATGGAAAATGAACATGGGAAAGCACATAGCTAAGGTAAGTTTCAATAATAAATGCCCAGACAGTTAATGGTGTAGGAGTAGTACCCTGGTTCCCTGTCCTTTGAAGACCAGTCCTTGATTTGACAGTTTAGAGAGCATGGTCATTCTTTTCTTACTTGCATTCCCAAATTATTCATCCCTTGCTTGGTGACAAGTCAGAGATACGATTAAAAACAGGTCTTCTACCGTCTTTCTTATGAAATACCAAATAAAGGAAAGATACCAAATTGCTCTCTGCTTTCCAAGCTTGACACTTTTTTCAGGGAGAAAGTATAGGCACCTTCCTCTAAAATGGAGTTCAGGGTTGAGTATTTTTTCATAGGGAAAAGTGTTACCAAATCCATGGGGCTGAGCTGGGGTAAGATTTAAGTGGGACCGTTTTTCCTGATTACTCTGAACAGCTCTGTGCAGCTCTGTGCATGAGTCATCCAGGACCTTTTGGGGACCTTTTAGTTCTTTGAACCTTAGTGTGAGTAGTCGTGTGTCAAACCCAGTAGTGTGGACTCTGCTAGCACAGAGATTTTTGATACCACTATATTCCATGTCATGATGCTGAAACATCTTCTGTGGGTTTCATTCTCTAAAGGTTGAGTTTCCCAAGTAGTGCTGCTAAATTTTCATGGTTAGCAAATACACAGGTAATTAGAAAGCAGAGTCTAAAACCACAGGAAAGCTGCATTGTGCGAGAAGTAAGAGTGAGAAGGAGAGCTGATAAAACAGAATTGTATACAGATCATCCTAAGGAAACAGAAAACAAAGCCCTTCTCTTTAGGTAGTCAGAAAAACTAAGTATTTAGTAAAGTCTATTTTTGCAGCTTGCAAGGAATGGTGTGCCAAAATGTAAGTTCATGCAAAAGACTTTTTTTTTTTTTTTTCCTATATCTACAGATATCTAGTTATAAGCCTTGTTTTGCAAAGTAAAAATTAGAACTAGAGACAAATTAGAACTGATTTATTCAAAAAGCTGGAGGACAGATTGCAAAATATCACAGTTCTATATACTTGAGGTGAACAATATTTGCACAGTTCCAACTTTATCCATAAAGACTACCTTCTTCCCAAGAGCATTGAATAAGTGTAAATAACTTTATACTTCATTTTTATCTCCATCCATGACTGATTTGTGAGCACAGTAATGTTGTTAGACTTATGGCTGTTGCAATTCATGCCTGAAAACAGTACTACAAAATCTGAAGTCCTAGTTCCAAAGCAAGATGTGTATGATGTTTATATGTCTAAAGAATAAACATTCTGCTACTCTAAAATATAGACTGCAAAGAAATTTGAATAATCGGATTTACATATTCAAATAAACTGAAATTAAAATTCCACTTGAAATTTCCAGATGACAGAAAGCAAATTTATTGCCTTTAGGGGTGAGAAAATTCTAGCAGCTGCTACAGAAGCTGCTTTGGATATGGCATGTCTGATTTTCCAAGGACTTTCAGATTTACCAGGGTCTTTGTAGGCCAGCACTCTGTCGGTTCTGGTGAAGGAAGTGCTTGGTTGCTTACTATAACACTGTTTTTACATCCAAAACTCTAGGAGTGATGGAGATAAAACTATATGGTAAGGACTGTGGTATCATTGTGACAGAGGAGGAAAAAGGTAACATTGATTCAGTCATTAGCTTACAAGACAAGTAGACATGAGTTGTATTCTTTACCTGCACTGTGAACGCAATCTACAGTTCCACTAAGTATAATTATTTAATAAAACTTGTGTAACTCAGTCCTGTCTGTAAACCCGATGACGGTATAGCTTTTCCCTTATGGAAGCAGAGATGGCTGTAAATGAATATTTATTATTATTATTATTATTATTATTTATTGGCTTTCAGAACAGCTGTCCACTTATTCCTTTGTAAATTTTAAGTTTTAGTTCAGTCTGAAATTTAACCAAAGCTAGGGCATAGCTTCTGTTCTTAATTTCTTAATAAAACAAGTTTTAGTACTAATAAGAAGAGGAGAATGGTTCACTGACCTATGTTTCTCTGTCCCATTATCTTGTGACTGCCCCTTCTCTACTGTCTACCCCTAGTAATAAACACAATGCAGGAGAACCCTGCAGTGATCTTCCCCGCCTCCCTCACCCCCAGCACACCCTACCAGCTTCCAGAATCCTGGGACTTGGTGACTTCTCAAACCACAGGCTGTCTTACTCTTCCCTTCTCTCCCTCTCAGCTAAGAATCAGATCTGGGACTTCTTACAGATAAAGCAGGTGCTCAGACACAGCACTACAACCCTCTAGGTCAGGCCACCCTGCCTTGCCAAGTGCAGCAGTCTCACCTGAGACAATGGTGTGGGTCATTTGGTTTCTTTTTCAGAATAAATCTTCAAATCTAGCTGAGGCTTTTTGCAGAATATTTTGTGTAAAACCAAAAAGTTACCTCCATAGCCAAATAACAGATCCTATCTTTATGAAGAGCTAATCTCACAGGTACAGAAGTTCTTATGTTCTTCTTAGTAACAACTTTTTTCTAATTTTCTCCCTTCTGATGGTATTTCTGCAGATGAAGACATTCATTCTAAACCTAGAATCACAAAGAAAACACATTTGCAGTCTCTGGCAAGAATTTAAGGAGAGGGAGACTTGTACCGAGACCTTTGTGAATTACTTTTCAAATATCTATGCATCAAGTAAGGTCAATATAAAGTAATAATCACAATTTGTGACTATTGGATCTGTTTTTAAATGTTGCTGAGCATTTGCCCTGTACTCTGAGGAAGATCTCACAGCCCTGAATAATACTGTGGAGCTGCTCTGGGGCTCCTTAGTGGCCAGCACCACGTGTGACTGAGGAGGAAGAGTGACAGATGCCAAATGTGAAGATCCCTTTTCCACAATTTCTGCCTCTGTGCATTATTGCTCTTTGCAGTGATGCTCAGTCTCTTTTCACCATTGCTATAGTTTGCTCCTCTTCAAAACTTACCCAGGAAACAAATTTTCTGCTCTCCTCATCAGACAAGATAAAAGACAAGTATTTTTCGAGGCTGCTGTCTCACAGAGACTGAAAGCTGCAAGTGATGTGGAATCATGATGGATTCTTAAGAGCTGTGCAGAGGATTGAGAGAGATTAGCCAGGATGTGGAAATCTTTTCCCATCTCTCAGCTGTAACTTTCTTCCTCCTTTCCCTGCAAATATGACTAAAGGTGCTGTCAGGATCTCACTGAGGAAGAAGGGATGTTCATCCTCTGTGCTCTCCACTTGGAGGATTTGAGAAGGCTCAGTACAGCTTGTATTGTGGGAATGGCTGTGAAGAGGGATAAACAGGGAGCTACTGCTTCCATTTTCACGCCTAGAAGCTTTACCTGCTGGAAGGTGGCTACTAAGCAAGATGACGTCACTCATGACCCAGGTTTGTACTCTCTAGCTCTACTTATGCCAGAAGCAAGAAGTACAGCATACTTGCAAAAAGAGTTGTGTGTGAAGGCCCAACCTTCTTAACCATATCTTTGCTTTTTCTTACTGTTTGTTATAACCCCATTCCTGTTTGTCTGTGAAATGGATATACCGGGAGAAACTCAGCAGGATACTCAGTTGTTGCAACAGTTTCTAGCTAGTCTGTCTGAGGACTGGTAAAGCTGAATGCTTTCTCCTCACTTCTTCCTGGACTTCTAACCAGCGCCTTTTACTCCTGCATTAATGACAATGTTGTTGAAACAATACTGCTGTTGCAGGACTGGATTTATTTTTTCCATTTCATTTTCCACACACCTCCTTCAATAAGATATCATTTGAGAACATATCTGATTTCCCATATCCGTTTTTTGTCTCTATCTTCAGCTGATTTTTGCTATACTTACAGAGGAATTGAGTGGAATTGAGCACGGTCCAGGAAGTAGCAAAATGCATCAGAACAAAACCAATTGGTTTTGTTAAGATATTCAAGGTCATATGAAGTTCTAGCTCTAAAGTTAATACAATTTTTTTGAACATCTGCCAGGATGAATGCTTAGCAAATACTTACGTGCTATCCTGGCATGGACAGTAAATTTAACTGGCTAGTTTAATTTTTAATGGTGCCTAATGCTTTATAGCCTCTGTTATATTTCTGTCACAGGGATGTCTGTCCTTCCTAACAGTAGCCTTGTGTGCCATATTGGTTTTCTTGCCTTTTAACTAATCACTTCACAAAAGCTATTTATTACGTAGTTTGGTTCACTTGCATGTCATTTCAGATACTACTGTGGCTACTTTCAGTGGCTACTTCAGTCAGCTTGCTACTGGCCTTGATGTTACCGGTCTAGCTGGGGAATGGCTCACAGCTACAATGAATGCTAACGTGTATGTATTGTAAATTTATTTATTTATTTATTTATTGTAGCAAATGAAATCATATCAATTCTATTTCTTGATGTTATTAGTGCATAGAAATCCAAGGTGTGGACACAGATCTGTTTCTCAAACAGATGCTGTCCAACATCATTAAAGCATTCCCTTCTCAGTTATATTCCAGCTTCTCCCCTGCTCAGAAAGGGGAATGGCCAAGTGGTACAGGCAAGTCCTCAGCTTGCCAATGCAGGGCAGCCAGTCTTAGCCCAGAGCAGAAGCTTCCCAAAGTGCACCCCATTCATTTCCTGCAGGATGTCTGCTCAGGGCATCAGTGACTACTAAGAAATCTGAACTGCAGGCTTTCTGACTGATTCTGATATGATTCTGTATACCAAAAATATATTCCTAAATGAATTCCCTGTAAAAGCCCCAAATATATATGGCTAGAGAAAGTATATACGTAAAAATGCATTTTTGCCTCTCAAAATATTTTGTCTTTGTGATACTAGCTTCTGTCTTATCAGAAAAAAAAAAAAATATATATATATATATATATTTGCAATATGAGGCTTGATAGATACTTGTACTCAATTCCCTTCTTTTTTTTTTTTTTTTTTTTTTTTTTTTTTTTTTTTCACTTCTATGAAAAAACAAGGAAAGCTTTTGCCAAACATCCTTTCATAGGATCCAGGACTGAAAATATAGCTTTTGAGAAGTGGAGATAGGGTTGGAATGTAGCAAGAATGGCCTTGGGAGCATTAGCAAAAATGTTCTACTTGCAGGAATGGAGCAGTGCTAATAAATACTGTAAATAAAAAAGAGCATGAGATGCAAGTCTTTAAAGAAATCACAGGGTTAATGAGAAGTGCTTCCACAGCTGCTATGGGAAACGGAGAAAAGATCTGATGGCTGTAGGCTTAGCTGATGTACCAACAGGATGTTCTGACCCATCTATAATTATATCCTCTATTCTCAGACATGTATCTCAAGAGTGGTTTGTAATGTATTGAAGGGAAGGCAGCATATTTTTACCTGTGAGGAGAGGGTTCTTCAAAACTTCTTGAGATGCTGGAATTAAGTTATATCTTTGTGGAAGTAGCTGGTGGCTTTTAGGTTTCAGTAAACAATGTTCCTACTCTTGTTCCCCAATTAGAACATCCTTTAGCTTTTTAGTATGTGTACAAAAATGGAACACATCAGAGCAGAGAGGTATGGACAACTTTAGTATATCTGATCCCATTTAGGAAGGGTATGTGGAAAAAGGAGTGTGCAGTATACATGCGATAACATCTTTTATATTAAGATGATGATGTGGCCATTTTTATCTAGCAATGTTACCTTGCCTCCTGTAATTCTCTAATATCCAAAATATATAGTTTACATTTGGGTATAAGGACCATGTTTTGTTTTATTTTGCAAAGCACTGAACATCTGTCAGTCAGTCCCCTTTGACAGGCTATGCTACAATTTTCAGGGGAAAAAAATATGAGTAGTGTCATACAGTGTGTGAGCCACCATTTTTCACTTCTGATGTTTGTGATTAAATTAAGCATGTATTTGGCTTCATCAGAAATAGCAAAGCCATTGTTTATAATTAATTTGAGCATCATTTGGACAGTCTGGTATGCAAACATAGTTTATTGCTTATTAGCCTAAATTTCTGTACTCTAGTCAAACCTGGCCATATGGGGGGAAAATGCTATCCAAGAATTCTTCCTGAAGCTTCAGACTTTGTTCTTCCATTAAAACTCAGTTTCTGATTTCTGTCCTCCAAATAAAATTGATGTTGCTGTTTGTTACCTAAAGGTTGAGACTATTCTGTTCTGGATTTCAACTCAATTGGTGCAATATATTAATCCAGGCTGGTGAATTTAAATTTAGCTCAAATTCTATCTTATATGACTGTTGTGTTACAGACTTTGGTTTGTTTAACTAGAAAAGATGAGTGCTTCAGTGTCATGTCTAGTAAGTCTGAATTAAATAAACTTGTTATATTGGGCTGGCTGTAGCCATATATTTTTAAATAATTGAAAGGTAGAAAGCTTCTAGGAAAAGTCAGTTAAAGGAAAAGCAGAAAATATTCCCTTGGGCTCCAGTACTAAGCAATACAGCATAACTATACATTAAGGCACCTTTCTTGTATCTCTTTTCAGGTAAGGATCTGGATCATTTTCTGATCTGATAGAGCAGCATGAGCTATGTAACGATGATGAAAGTTACATGCAAGCCATCAAATGTTGTAGTGGTTTTTGCATGTTAGCTGCTTGTAAGCCTTTCTCAGCCACGTAAACATTATGCTACTTGCTAGTTGTCTGTCTTCCAGCTTCTTTGGAACTGCATGGTGAACTGTGCTTGTACTGTAAAATATTGTCCATGTACTATATGAACCTTACTGGGCAGTATTGTTTTTCTGACTGTCCTACTGGTCAATTTTGGTCACAGAATGTTTAACTCCCTCCGCAAGAGGCATCAGGTAGTTTTTAAATGCCCTAGCCTAATTTGACAGGACTGTAACTTTGCCTTAAATCA
Organism: Nettapus auritus; assembly: GCA_011076525.1. Taxonomy (NCBI): domain Eukaryota; kingdom Metazoa; phylum Chordata; class Aves; order Anseriformes; family Anatidae; genus Nettapus; species Nettapus auritus. The sequence goes on from CM021766.1 coordinate 77,941,672, forward strand.
GTAATTGATGCTTTAAGGATGTTGTAGTCACCCTGCATCACTTTGAACCCCACACAGAATATATTGAATGCAGTGGTGTGGCACAAAAAATGTGCAACTCAGTCCAGTGTTAATTTTCAGCAAAAATAACTTGAGGTATGCCTCTGAAACTGGAATATTTCAGTCCACAGTGCTGTAGTGTAGAGTTTACTTGCTTGTAAATTAAGTAAATCTAGTCGCAAAAATCAGAATGTAAACTACAGTTTTTAGAAATAATAGGTAAAATCACAGACTGGACAATGACCTCCTTTGCTTTTTGGGTTATCAGAAATGCAGCATCTTTTATTTGCTACAGAAAGGCAAATACTAGTGCTCTGTGGTCTTCCAAAATCTCCATTTGATTTTTTTTTTTTCTCCTGCATCAGGGAATAATTTTAAAATAAGGTGTTGTTTTTTTCAAAGAGGTGATTGTATATATAGGCTTATATATGAAATTAACTGCTGTGTTCACTGTCATGGAGCAGATTCTTCTGAAGAAAATGCATAAAATAGTTGGACGGTTGGAATTTTAAGCAGATGGCATATTTTCTCCTGGTAACTACAGCAGGGTAATTATCCCTGTTTATGGGTTGTGTCAGCCTGTGAAGTATTCCAGCCCCACTCAACTGAGAAAGGCTATTTTTATCCTGCATCAGACTCTAGAGGAAGATGTGTTTTGGAGAGGGCAAAAGAGCTTGTGTTAAGATAAATAAGCAATAACTTGAACTTTAATTTAAATCTCAATGCAATCAGTGGAACTGTTTTGAAGGCAGATGAATTTGTGGTTGTTTTTTTTTTTAAAAAAAAAAATTACTTATTTCAACACATAAATTGTGAAAATTAAAAAACACGATAAAGTATGGTAAAACTACTTTCTCAGCCTTCTCTCCCCCCCCATGACTGGGGGAAGCATGCCTTTAGCTTGTAGGTGGGTTTAGAAAGTAGTTCATTAGCAAACACAATTACTTGTAAGGTAAATATTAAGAAAACATTGGCTTGGGCCTGAGGCAGGGTTGATGAGTGAGCCAGTGCTCCGGCTCTATACTGCTGGCACACCTCAGGTTGGTGCTGAGGTGAGGACAGCTGCTGCAGGCACTGCTCTGCCCCAGGTGAGGAAGGGTGGACCCTGGCCACACTCAGGTCCCCCAAAGCTGTGCATGACCGAAGGCATCAGGTGAGCCAGAAAATAGCTGCAGAAGAGTTATAAGGGTATCTGAGCAGAAGTGGCATGTGATCGCTTTCTAGAATAGTTCAGGTAGTTATAGGGTGAGAGGGCTGAGGAAAATGATCTTGGCAATTGATTCTTCCTCTGGTAGTGTTTTTCTTCTGGTGGTGTTTTTTTCCTCAACAGCTTTGATGTGAAATTATCTGATAGAATTTACATATGATATGAACTTAGTAGCCTGGTAAATAATAAGGTACATAGTTACAGGTTACTATAAATACTTGGAAGCAGGATGTGATGATGCCCGAATGCCTATATTTTTAGAGTAATCAGAAGAATAAATGTCAACATTACTCTTTGTTCACATTTTTCTCTCAATATTTAATAGAGGGGGAGAATGATTCCATCTGATTTGGAGACAGAAATACTGAAAATCAAAAGACAGGTTGTTATTTTCACTTACTTTTAATGTTACTATTCAGTTGAATCTGACAACGCTATATGAAATCTGGCAGCATTAACTGACATAAAATTGTCATTGATACTGATTATAAAAGACAGAGCAGGATATATATATTCCCTCAGGAAATAAAATAGCTGAAAATTTATTTTTGAAGACACCGAGAACTATCTGCTAATTTGTGTCAAATTCTGGCCTGCTGTTTCAGCCAGTTTCCTCCAAATGGAGGAAAATTTGAAATACTTCCCTTTGATAATATTTTAAACTAAATATGTTGACTCTGTTGGCTCACAGCTAGGTTATTTCAAAAAAGTAACTTAAAGATTATTGTGTTACTTGATGCCTAAATATATCATTTCAGGTAGATCTGAAATGAGGGCTTTTGTTATTGTTCAGTTTCTTTCTCCATTACTGAAAAACCTGCATATGTGTTTAGGAGGAGAGCCAAGAAAGCTCAGAATATGCTGTTCAGGTACATTACTACCACAGGAGGAAGAGGGTCTACATTTGCAGAAACACTTGAACTTGTGGTTTCTCTGGGTAGCTTCTATTTTTAAAATAATGGAAGTTTTCTGATGGATGATTGTGGTGGTTTTACTCGGATGGGCAGCCGAGCTTCACCACAACCGCTCTCTCACTCCCCACCTCCTCAAAGAGGAGGGGGAGAAAAGTCAACACAAAGAGCTCGAGGTTTGAGATGAGAATGATTTAATTAAAGGGAAAGGGAATGGGGAGAAAAAGTAACAAAAGAAACAACAAGGCAGCACGGAAGCACAGAGAGAAAGGAAAAATTATTCTCTACTTCCCATCAACAAGCGATGTTCGGCCACATCCTGGGAAGCAGGGCCTCAAAACGCTTACCGGTTTTTCAGGAGAGAGCGAGAGAGAGAGCAATCCCTCCCCCACAAGAGTCCCCTTTATTGCTGAGTGTGACATCAGGTGTTATGGAATATCCCTTTGGTTGGGTTAGGTCAGCTGCCCTGGTGATGTCCCCTCCCCATCAATTGCTCACCCCCAGCCTGCTGGCTCCTGGGGCTTGGAGAGAGTCCCGATTCTGTGCCAGCACTATGCAGCAATAGACACAACACTGGAGTGATACCAGTGCTGTTCCAGCTACGAGTGCAGCACTGTGTGGGCTGCAGCAGGGAAAAGTGACTCCATCCCAAACAGACCCAACACAATGATAATACTTGGGTTGTGTTCTATGGTGGGTGCTACTGTGGGCTTGTTTCGCAAGCAGAGGACAGAAGCAGTAATACAGATAAAATGCAATATATGTTTGTTTTGAATCTTTTTTTGGAAGACAGCTCTTTTTCCCAATTCTCTCTGAAATGAAATAGGAATCTTAGAAATAGGAAGAGACAAAATAGCAAAGAAAAAATGTAATTCATTATTAACTATAGAGGTAAATTCTGCTTGAGATGTGAGGGTAGCAGAATGTTTTTGAGATGTTTTGACCTGATGTGGACTTATACAGTCCCATATTGCTTTCAGGGTCACTTCCCCACTTTGTCAGTGCCACTGCTGGCACCACTGTTTATGGAGCCTTTGGAGGGGGCTCTGGCATTGTTGATGTGAGAAGCAAAGCTCTGGATGCATGTGGATGTCAGGTTTTCTGGAAATAGTCCCTGGCATTCTTGTAGGCTTAAAGACTGAAATTAGTCCTGTGGGAACAACTTTTCTGAGATTATGAAACAAATGGCCTTATTTGCCTGAATGGATGCTGTTGGTATGTGTTGGGAAATAATACAGTAGAATGTCATCCTTTGGTATGCGTTGTGATAGTTTACAAAAAGGGAGGTTGTAGTCATGCAACGAGTGATACAATGCACACCACTTCTAATGCAGTTCTTGCATCAGCTCAGCCAGCTCCAAATATTAAGCACACCACCTGTGCAGCATGTACCTTGAGCTCCTGAGGTACTGTCTGTCATCTCCGGAGCTGTCATTCACTTTGTCCTTGTATTTCAACATATTTGACATCAAGCAAATGGCTTGGAACAAAATAAGATTGATTATACTTCCTAAATCAAATTCTTGAACTTGGTGGTGGTGGGAAGTACCTAGCTTTCTTGTTAGGGGGTTGCTGTTGTTATGAAGTGCTATGAATAGCTATGGCTTACATCTTTAACCAACTCTGGTATTGCGGTTACTGAATATCTAAACTTTTTCATATTTTGAAGTTTATAGGAGCTCTAGACTATCAGCCCCTACTGAAAACTTCTAGATTCTGTAACTAGGCTTGTATGCCTAGTATTAGAAAATCATTTTAGGGAAATGTATGTTACATATAAGCAGTTGTATCTGATGTGTGTAGCACTCACTTCTTCCATAGTACAGTTACTTTTATAATAGAACTATAATGAACTTCACTGAAATGGCTGTGTCCAGTAAATATACTCGAATTTATACTAACTATAAAGAGGATTTCAGTCTAATGTGAGAAAAATTACCAAACTTTGGTGTAAAGGATCCTTGCTCGGGTAGCTGCTATTTGGTACTTCAGAGGTCACAGTATTTGAAAAGGAATATTACAGTGAATAAAGAATGTAGAATGGATACAGGGGCAAATTCTTTTCCTGTACCCACAGAACTCAACTAGTTGTAGCTAAAGACTTAATTTCAGATGAAATTGTGGTTTTATTGAAAAGAGTGAAATGTGGATTGGCATGAAGGTGACCCGTATAAACTTTTTTGGTTCTTTTGATGGTAACACAATGCTCATCTTACTGATCTATTAAACCATATTGGAGCCAGTGGGACATTCTATATAACTTAAAACCAAGTCAAATACAACTGTTTTATTATCTGTTATGCTAAATATTTGAATAGTATAGAAAAACACTGGCATGGTGCAGCCCTTTATAACACTTGTTATATGTCATCAGTCTATTTTCTTTTTTAATATATTTTCCTCCTCATTGTTCTGGAGGAAGAGGGTAAGCTGTGAGTTCCTCTTCCTTTTTTAGTTTATATCTTTGTAATATGCAAATGATTCATTGAACAGATTACATTCCTAAAATTAAACGTTTAATGATGGTTGCAAATCTTTCCCTCTTCTATATGAGTGTAAGTCGATCATTTTATGCAGGCAGCATGGGGTGGTAGCCTGCAGATGTCTAGGAAACACTCAAACTCAACAGCATTGAAAGGTGAGCACAAGTGCATTGTGTATCTTTTTCATTCAGAGTAGTTCATGTATTTTTTTTTTTTCTTGTCATTCTCACCATGTTGCTGCTGCTTTGAGTCTCTCTTTTTCCTGTCTCTATACCATGATGGGGGGGTGGGAGGGGGGGAGGAAGGTGTTCTATCCTGGCCTCTCCTTCAGAATAAATGAATAAATCTAGCCTGTCTCTTTGCTTTCTTTGCCCTAAGTAGCATTCATTTTCTTGAATACCTTTCAATTATGTCCTTTTCCTGCTGTGTTATAGCTTATCAAGATGATGCTTCTGCTTAAAATATCTCACAATTTCCTTAATGACCATTGACCCTCTTTTTTTTTTTTTTTTTTTTTTTTTTTTTTCCTTCAAATTTCGGGAATTGTTTTCCTCATAAGAGTGATACTTCCCCATTTCTGTACCCTCACTTGTTATCCAGTGTTCCCAATTTACACTCTGAAAAAGCTTGCAGTTCTAATTATACTAAGGACTGCAGTGCCATATGGGTATATGCAGCTAGTTTAAATCACAGAATCAGGGCAAATTAACCCAGGGTGCTGCTGAAGGTAGGTTCCTAATACTGTCTGGGAAATCTGTACTGCCCTGTGGTAAATAGCATAACCACAATAAATAGCACAAATTAAATGCTATGCAAACTGGTAGTTAGGCATAACTGCTTAGTAAGCTTTTATCTACACAGGAACAATTTGGGGTACTCAGTCTTGAACATCTGGTTACTGCTTTGCATTATAGTTGATCTTTAGGGCCCAGTCTGTTACTTAGAAGCTGCCCAGGCTGATGGGGGCATTGATTCAGTGCTCAGCCTTCCTTGTCTGTGAAAAGGTAACCTGAGCAGGCCACCCCTTCTCTCACACTGTGCTTTGGGTGGCTCCTGTGAACAGCCTTGAAGTCCCACTAATGCTGGAAGCATGACAGCTGTATTGCAGCTCAGGCAAGCATCAGGGCAGAACAAAAACAGTTCAAATACTTCTTTCTTTTCAGCTTTCTGATAGTTGTGTAGTTGGCCTTGCTGCCTGCTCTATGCATCTCCACGATTATTTCCTGCTCCAGAGTCATCATGTAGTCAAGAGGAGAAGCGTTCAGTTGGTGTCAAATGAGTAGAGAGCCACATTCCTGGGAGCCTCCCTGACATCCTGCCATGTGGGTGTGCTCCAGAGAGGAGAGATGTATGAGGACATTGATCAGAACTGAACAGTTTCAAAAAGACAGAGATCATTCAAAGAGAGCATAAAGCAGATGCATGCCTTTCAATGATTTAGACACACAAGGTGTTCTTTTGTTAGGAAACACCTAAAAAGTAAGGTGATGTCTTTTGAGACTGGTTCTGGACTTTGGAAAAATCTCCCCCCAAGAAGAGCAAATAGTTCTGCAAAGTAGTATTAGCCAAGCTCAGATTTAAATATGCATTTATAAATTTAAAGATTTAAAATTAAAAGACAGAATTGATGAGCAGGTATAGGATTTGAATTTGGGATTTTTCCAACAAGCCCAGGCTTCTTTTTCTGAGCTGTTTCAAATATCTGGAAGTAGACTGAATGGAGAGATTTAAAAGGGGATCTATCACATCCCAGGGGCTACTTGTTATTCTAAGTATTCTTTCTTTGTATAAATCAAAATAATAGACTATTCACTGCACCCGTCTCTTCATTAAAATATCTATGGAAGCTGCTGTTCTTCTGACAGCAAAGCTTACTTGCCACATGAATGCCTGGCAAGCAGAATATACCTCAGTAAAAATTAAATCATTCCTCGTGCTGCTAGATACTTTACTACAGTATGCAGAGTTGAGTGTGTGTATGTTTTATTTACAGGAGAAGTCAACAGGCAGCAAAGAAAGGTGTAAATTTAGCGCATGTTAGTTACTTTTCACTATTTCTTTATGCAAATAGTTCTTGCAATACTCAGCATGAGGCAGCTTTCAAAATACAGTAACCAACCTCTCATGGAGATGCTTGAAGCCCACACAGGGAATGTTGGTTTTGATTACCCCAGTGGGGGTTTGGAGCTCTATATTTTTAACCTTGGCATTATATGGCAAATGCATTCAATGTGCCTATGATAAGCTGTTATGAGAAGTAAAGAGGCTTGCTTATTTAGAGGTTCAGTTTACCAAGATATGTCCTGTCATTCTTAGCAACAGGAACAATGGGAAACCTGTTATCTTAATGCTAAAATCAAATGCCTGAAACACAGATATGAGAAAATGATCATTTTTAACATCATGTGATTCCTTCTCACTTTTGCCTGTTAATCTTCATAGTTTTAAGCCAGATCCTCTCACTGCTTCATTAAGGTTTATTTCTCTTCAGTTTATGAAGGTATGGCTCTGAGCAAGGAGAGATTTTTTTTTTTTTTTTTTTTTTTTTTTTTTGTCTTTTAAACTGTAAAGAAAAAATATAATATTCCTAGTTATCTGTATGTATGTCATTTCAAAAATGACTGTCACATTGCTTTACTAGATCTTCTACAAACCTGTAACCAGATGTGCGCAGAAGGACGAATAGTTTGATACAGCTTTTGACATGGGATGAGACAATTCAGTGTGGCTGACATATTGATGTCTTAAAGCTTTGGCTTATGTGGAAATCAAAGGTAGGAAAGGACTCTGTAAACACAGATTTATTCTAGATTTATTTTTTTTTTTAATCACTGATACTAAATATTTAGAACTAAAAATAGAAGTAAATTTTAGTGTTGCAGGAAATATTTTGAGTCTCATTCATGTTAGAATTATACGGCTAGGGACTTCATCTTCTCTCTCCCAAGTTATTGAATTAATTGTCCTGTTTAAATTTAAACATGTAGGTTTTCTGTTTCCCAAATGGTGAAGCTAAACATTCTGCAAATATGTTTCCTTTAACCGTTCAGAGATCCTAAAGTAATTTTGAAGATGAGTGGAACTTGTAAGTCACTAAACGTAGGTGAACTCGGTTTGAAACCATGGGTCACTATTGAAATCCTACTATTTGTATGGAACCATGAGCAGATGAAAAGCTCCATGATAATCTATTTTTCTTATCTTCATGATGGTGACAGTACATGCTTCTATTTGTGTAGCTTTATTTTCCAAACATCTCCAGGCTTTAAAGCTTAAAACATCTTGTCTCTTTCCTTGAGAGGATGTTGCCAGTTTTCATTTTCCAAATAATTCTGTGTATGTATGGAACTTGAGTTTTATATAGAATACAGTAGCTTCTCGTTTGAGTTAGATAACCACATTTCCCATACATAGCAGTGTACACTGCATAAAGAGGCTGACATAGTAAACATGAGTAAACTGTTGTGAAAAAGTACATCTTATTTAAAAAAGAAAAAAGCATTTCTGGTCTAATCTTTCTTTTTACATAGTAGAGATGTAATCTTGTTATATTGTGATCTATAATAAAATCTATGCATTTCAGTATTCTAATTTTCTTGATCTGTGATCCATGAAAACAAGTTGGATATATTAAAAAAATAATAATAAAAAAATCAAGGAAAACTTAAGGCAGGGTGTAAGGCCAAGTCCTGAAACCCTGAAATCTAAACCAGTACTGTATTAGCTAAAGGATTGATCTAGTATAATTTCCCATTTAGTGATTAATATATTAGTTAAAAGGCAAAACCAAAGTGGACACACATCACTGGCAGTCTTAGATGGCTAGATTCCTTATAGACCTTGTGCTGTTTTAAATTAAAAAAAAAAAAAAAAAAAAAAAAAAAAAGGCAATGATTATTCAAGAAATTGCATTATTTCATAACAGCTTTTTACTTTCGTAAAGCTATTGGTGACATACTCTAGACTGGCATGTTCTGTGTAATACAAAGTTCTCAGGCCAGTGTAACCTGTAATTTTTTATCATTTATGTAATATGTAGTGAATGTCATTGCAATAGCTACTTCTCTGAATGTGTTGATATTCAAGAGACTGTTAATAGGTTTGTTGAACTTGCTGGGTACTTTTACAAGGAACTGAGTTTAAGAGAAATCTGAGCAACATGTGTTTGGGTTGTATATAAAGAGCAACAGTGCCAGAAGTAGAACTGGACAAATCCAAAGAGAAATGAAACCTCATACATTGATTTTCCAAGTAAAATTATGAAACACCTCTGAAAGTGTTTGTGATGGTACAGATATTTGCTTTAATACCACAGAAGTAGCACAAATCTGAGTGTGTTAGATTAACTTTTTTTTTTTTTTTTTTTTTTTTTTTTTTTTTTTTAATGTTTGTAGTATATTGTCAATGGGATTATGATTTTGCTGGCTAGGTGATTCAGGCAGCAAAGTCATCATGGTGCCTGAACCAGCTTTCCCCCTCTGCAGTGGTCTGCAAGTAGGGGACGAAAGGTGATTTTTGATCACCTTTGGATGTGCTTTGGAAGAGTCAAGAAAGAGTGGAAAGAAGTGCATAGCCTCTGCATTGATGGGATCAGCAGGAGTATGCAAGGAGAGGCAAGGAAGGAGAGGTAGGAAGAATGTGCTGGAGTAAGCAATCTCTTACTGCAGTAGGGTAGGACAGCATGCCCATGTCTGTGGTACGTCCCTTGTTTGCTTTACCAATACTAAAACTTATTGGGGTTTGGAACTAATAAAGAAATGGTAATCTGAGTAGTCACAGAGCTGTAATACTGAAATATTACTACTGAAAGTGTTAGTCGCATCAAATTCTCATCAGATAATCCTCAGAATGAAACACTGGCATTAATACTTTATCAGATTATTTCAAATGCAGGGGCTTACTTTATTTCTTTGTCTTGATTTTTCACTCCCAATCCACCCATCCCCTTCTTCAGACAGAAATCTTTTTGGCATCAGTAAAGACCGTAGGACACATGTAACTAAGCAGTTAAAATAATGCATTGATCTTCTCCCAACAAATCCTTTATTCCAGTGGACACTTCCCTGTGAAATGTTTTGATCTGTGTTGAACTGTATCCTAGATTATACTGCAAAGTCAGATGTAGTGGGAGAAAATTATTTTCTTCCCTTTTTTGGGAAAAGGTAAGTAAAATGACCACACTCCATTCCCACCTTGTATTAAGATTACTCCCAAGATCAAACCACTGATGATACAAAAAGGAATGGCAATGGTTAGCTACCAGCCACAAGGTGACAAAGCCAACTCTTTCAGAATGGTTTTCTCCAAACCAGTAACCAGGAAACCAGATGTTGGCTTCCTTGAAGAAAATGAAAGACTTGGCAAAGACTTGTGATAATTAATCTCTTGGCTTTGAGGTACCTAAATATATCAGATGTTTCCTACTTTGTATTAATTGAATGTTATCACTCCTTCTAAGATTAAAAATGCACTGTAGTTTTTAGTATGTGCTAGAAAAAGCACAGTTTTTGTTTGTTTGTTTGTTTGTTTGTTTTTTAGCACTTGCCTTACCTGTGAGATTTGTTACTACTTTGCAAAGCCCCAAATTCACTGCATGCTGCATCTTCAGCTGAGTTTCTCATTTCTGTGGTGGTGTCTTAAACTTTAATTCTTGTAAATTTATGTAAAGACTACCTCTGCTTTGCAGCTAAGATTTAGTTTCTTGTTTTGAGTCCAGTAGCTGGAACTGAGTACTACAAAAAGAGCATTCCCCCTCTACATCAGCAAGTAGGTGGAATAGAGAGTCAGAGCTTAAGAGGCCTTGACTTGCAGCTTTCTTCTTTACCATCAAACTGGAGCTTTGAAGGTGTGCTTGGCAGTCTGATTGTGTTCTTGCCTGTTTTCTGCTGCACTGTGTCATGTCTTTGTAGCAAATATTGTTGCATCCCTTTAGTTTGAATAATTCAGTTCTCATATGCTTTCTGATGTGTTCATATGCTCTCATCTGCAATTTGTGTCTGTGGCACTGGCTGAGTCTTGTAGGCTGTCTTGTATGTCTGTGTTCCAGTGTAAGAAGGCTTCCCTTCGCCATTACTCAATTTGTTGTTTATTTTCCTGTGGGCCCCAGCTCTGTCTTTGCAGATGAGCAAAGGTAGATCAACTTAAAGCTACTAAAGGGGTTGGGACTAATTGCACAAGTATTAGAAAGATTACCATTATGCTTACATAGTATTAGAAATGATTCAGACAGGTTCATGTCTACTCTTGTGCGTTTCCTTTCGAGAAAGATGTGCGCCACCTGGAGGCAAATCAGTGAAGGCAAGAGGAAAAAACACTTTTGCAATATATTCTAATACTTCTCAAGCTCATATATTCTACTGCTGTATGCTCATCTGAGGAGAACATAACAGATGCCCTATAGGACAGCACATGTATTTCCAGTGCTGTTTCATCAAAGAGTTACAAAATATCATTTCCCTTGGCATTTGGCAGATGGGTTTCAGAGTACAGGCCTCTCTACTGTATGATGACGCGAGTGTTGGATTGCTTCATTGAGTTTCCTAATATTAAAGTTATTAAAGCTCCAATTGTTTCTCTTTGGAAGTTGTTACTGTTCTCTTAAGCAGTGGTATATGTACGATAGGTAGCATGCAGACCTGTTTAAAATAACCAAATTTGTGTTGTAAACAAACGATAGGAGAACTGAAAGATAGAAAGTAATGGTAACAGAATTGTGATCTGGAACAACCTACTCGATCTCCTGAATGCTGTTGTGACTATGTACTTCAAACAGGCAAACAGGTTTTCTAGGCTTTCTGGGCTCACTTTAATTTATTCTGTCAATACAGTTTTAACTGTGTCCTTTGGGATATGACACCAGCATGATATGTTTCTCACCCACTAGGTGCTCTTTCCCTTATCTTAGGATGGGTATAACTCCTAGTACTACCCCTGCCTTCTCTTTATTGACCTATTTGTGCTCTAACAGCAAGAGAGCAAATTTGATTTACTAAAATAAACATAGAAAAGAAACCCTGCATTTTAAAAGCTAATTTAATTTAGATTCCTTAATAGGAGATGCCTAAAAGATCAAGGGTACGAATCACTTAGGGCCTGGAAAAAAACCTTATCACATCTCTTACAGGTGTACAAACAGTAAATCATTTCTAAACAGGTTTCCAAGAAAAGTGTTTTTTGTTTTTTATTTTTGCTTTTTTTTTTTTTTTTTTTAATATCTGTGATATTTATGTCCATGATTCTCTTAACTTGGATAGATTTACCAGCAAAACATACTTTGTAGTTAGAGGCAAAGGGTCTTTCAGGGGTCATTTCAATTTCTACAGGACTACTTGCTGGTTAATGTGTACGTTCCGAATACAAAGGCAAATACAGTTTGTATGATGGGGGTTAGGGACAGTGATGAAAGACCACGGAGGTTCTTTTAGAACTGCTTACTCTCTTGTAAAAATGCATAATGATTTGTGAAAACTGTATCAAGGGGTAATATTAAGCAAAGTCTTCTAGTATACTTTCATCTGTCATTCTTAGGCAGCAGTGAAAAAATCTTATTTCTTGCTTTCAGTATGAATGTCCGTCTGTCTCTTTCAGGATGTTGATGCAGATGGTTCTGGTCCTGTTCTGAAACCTGCCAGGCTATGCCTCTCCCTCACACTGAAGCTGTTCAAACTGCAGTAGTGAACAGTAAAAGGAGAAGAGGAGACACTTTATAGCCCGATGGCAATTTTAAATACAACTTGTACAGAGAATTGTGTGAGCTTTAAATGTTACTCGTCCTGACCTGGCTTCACCTCTGTCGGGATGTTATCATCTTTCCTTTTCTTTTGACAGTTTGCATCTGCCCCTCAGCACCACTGTTTCCATCCCTCTCTGCCTCCTGTTTTCATCCTTTCCTTTCCACCTGCTCCACCTAGTGCTCTTGCTCCTCATATTGTTTTGTGTTTCCGTTAAACCCCAGTATCCCTTTCCATGCCCTCAGCTGAGACAGACCGAGACTGCCCTGTAACATCTCTGAGTGGAGAAAGATCCTCTCCTCTCAATTACTGCTTTGAAAAAATGATCTCCCTTCAGGCACCCTCATAGTCTGGAGGGAGATTGCCATATTGAAGCTTATTTTACTGTCCTCATTTTTATTCTGTTGTTAAAAAGGTTTTTTTTTTTTTAATGTTTTTATATCCTCCCCATACTCAGATTATTCTAAACGATTTTAGTTATCATTGTTTGGCACTCCAAAATATGCAAGATAAAATTAACTATTCAAAAAACTACCCAATGGATGCTGTCATCACCCAAGTGGATTTAATTACTGTACATTATTAAGATGTGAGAAAAGCTGGCAAATCATTGCTTTATTCCTTGAATTATCATACAAGTAGATTTCATTTGTTCCTAAATGCCAATTGGAAAACAAAAAGTGGATTCCTTTTTCTCTTTGCCTCTAAGTAGGCTCATTAATTTCAGCAGAGTAGGACTAAGAAATTGTCTGTTGAGAGGAATGTTTCATGCTGTTAAAAACCTGTTTTGTCTACCCACTGAGAGTCTTAACATAATTCTTCTTCTTTTGGGCCATTTATATGAAATGTTAGTGTTTCTCGTAAGCAGACTAATTCAGCTCTCCTATAATTCAGTGCATCAAATCTAATCATTTTCAAAAGCCTGCACTGTCAGTAGTATCTTAAGTTTACACAATGATTTGCTGCTCAGTTAAATTACTTCAACACTAAAACTGGGAACATCTAACTTAATACACATTTAAAGTTTAAAAAAAAAAAAAAAAAAAAAAAAAGTTGAAATAGAGCTATTGGCAGAACACATGCTATGACTCTAGATGAACAGAGACACTTCTGTTTCCCAGTACCAACAGTGGTCATAAAACTAGATTTCATTCAGATTTCAAAAGTAAGTGATAGCTTTGGGTGCTTCTCATTTTGGAGGTCTTTGAAGCTTACCACTGCAAGACTTAATTCTCATCACGTTTGGAGAAGAAAGGTGTTTTAAAACATATTGACTTTAAGTGCCTTGCATTATTAATGATTCTAGGAAACAGAGGTTTACATTACCACTGCATAAGTCTGTCAGGAGAATACCTTCTTGTTCTGTCAGCTATGCCAGAGGGTGTTAAGGTAGTGGGCCACAGGCAGTGAGTGAGTCTGCAAGAAAGGGATGAGAACTTGAGCCAGGGATAAAGCATGGGCTGGTAGGGGATCCTTGTATCAAATGTAACCATCCTGGCCTCATGACACTGCCATGCAGTAAAGCTGGCTAGAGACAATTTTGGTCTGAACAACAAAGCAGACTGCCTTCAGCACAACCCCCAGTTTACTCACTGTTCACAAATATGAAAAGAGTTGTAACTCCCTTCTGTGTTGCATTGCTCAGGAAGAAAATCAATAAATGAGATTTTTACCACATTAACGAACAGCAGTTTTGACACTGCCCAGCACGGAGAGCAGCACTGGCTCTGTGCTTTCAAAGACCTTGTGTCCATGCAGGGAAGCAAGAAGACGTGTTCCCATGAGCTAGGCTGTGAGAGCACGGTGCTGGTCCAGGCTTACTGTTGGGTCCACAATGAATCAATTGCTAATGGCATGCCTGTCAGGAATTACTCCTTGTGAGTGCTTCAACTCTTCCTCTAATATCCACTGGACTAACTAACATGCAGTCATTCCGCAGTCCTGTATCCTGAGGGTCTGTCATTACATGGGGTTCCACATCTCTTGTCTTTCACGATAGTTTCTGCTGAGTTCATAGAGTTGCAGGAATAGAACTTGCAATTATGAAAACTTATTTTATCCTTATCCCTTAGAAACATGGGAAATAAGGTTGGAAAAATTCATCAGTTGTGAAGCTCTTTCCTTCAGCCATCTTAGGGTGGTCACTTCCAAGTAACTGTTGAAATGAGCTCTCCAGGAATGTTGCTAGCCCTTGCTTTTATCATACATTTTCACATGCCTCAAATTGATGCTCTTGTAGCTGAAAAATGTGAGATTCCAGGGGCTTTATTAGAAACTGCTTTAGTAATTCTGCAATCCAGTCTATACATTGTGAGAAGATCCCTGCACCCTGTTTGAAAATCTCTGGAAAACTAATTTGAAGTTTAATCCATCTTGTCTTTGCTGAAATAGTTCATGAGATTTTTTTTTTGAATACCTTCTAATGTTTCAGTGTATCTGGAGGAAACATACCTGAATTTATGAAATACAGGCTTCCTGGCATTTGAGGCTTTTCTGCAAATGAGGTGTAGGAACCCTAGTTGCTGAAATAATTCTGAAAATCCCACCTATTGTCTAGTAATTTTTGATTATTTTCTTAAAGAAAGATAGTAAGCATTGCTTGAAATTTTAATCTATGAATTCAATTCTCTTCTGCCATTGCAGAAGTATTTAAGGAACAATTTCCAGAGAGTGGTTTAATTTTGTTGGCTTGTTCATCAATAATAGCTCTGTGCTTTCACACTGTTGATCTAACCATCTGATAGTAATTAAACTACTCTACACAGCCGCCTCTAAGATGTTACAATACTACTCTGAGACAGAAACAAGGCAGTTCTGGAATAAAATTTAACTCTGACATAAAACATTAATGGAGGTAGAGAGCTTTTCTCTGCTGTTTCCCTTAAGTCTCCAGAATTTGGATTACCAAATGAAAATGAAGCTGTTAGTGAGCTTGTTTAACTTTCATTGAGTCTGTTTTAATAGATGTGTTGTTTCAATAATAATAAAAAGCAGCATAATTAGCTTCCTTAGCATTAAATGTCTTCTACTTTATTTCATCCTTGCTAGGGTTATCTTGAAAGGAAAATAGGCAGTGCTCTGAACTCACAAGCCAATTCCTGCATGCACAGATATGATTTCACTGTTCTTATTTAGCAACTGCCTCTTGTGCTAGACTCCCACCTCATTCAGGGCGTGACTGGGCCATTAAAGTGGTGCTTGCGGAAAGCCTCGCTTCTTTCTGAAACCTCAGATAGGAGACAGCATATGATATTTTGCATCATGTCACCATCTACTTTGCTGGACTAGGCAGGAGAGATGAGGAATTTCTCCCTGGTCTCCTTGGTGCACTTGTAAATAAAATAGTGTCCACACTTGGACAAATGCGGTGCAATGGCATGGTAAAACTGAAGCTAATCACCAGCAAACACTATGATGCGCCATAGGCTCTCCTCCATCTCCTCACAATACTTGGCCAGAGGGCAGCTGGGGCTTATGGGATGTGTTTGGAGTTAGCAGGGGTTGAGGGTGCCCCTGACATGGTGCTGCTGCTCTGCCCTGGGTTGGGAGGAAGAGCGCAGCCAAAGCAGGTGTCTGGTGTTGTGTTGGGGAAGAGGCTGCTCTTTGGGCTCTGTGCCTCACCCTGGGCCAGGTTCTGGTTGCTGTATGAGCAATGTGAATATGAGCAGCATGAGCTGGGACTGAGCATTCCTGACCCGCGGCAGCAAGGCCGAGGAAGGTCTGGATAGTGCACAGCCAAGAGGCAGAGGCTCACGTGCTGAATGACATGGGTCCTGATCTTGGCAAGGATAAAGCAGCGGTGACGTTGCATGGAGCTGGAGCAACAGCAGCCAGTGTTCATATGTGGAGGGTCTAAGGACCCCTTTGGCCTCCACTGTAAGCATCAAGGATAAAAGTGGCGACAGCTCTTGTGCTATAAGCAACTTGCTTCTGTGTGCATTGCATTAGCATATTGAGGCATGACACTCAGCTTGACTTAGTTTACTCGGTGCTGTGCAAGCCCAGGGATGTGGGGTATTTTCTTTGCCCTGTGTGTCTTACAAACCCTTTGCCCTGTGTGTCTTACAAACAAAATAGGTGGTAGGAAGTGTGGGACGCAAGACCAGGCAGATTGGCTGATCAGGGAGTGAAATCTTGAACCTCCTGGCTTTCTACGTCAGTGTGCTCAGTGGGCTCCTTATGCCTGCAGGGTCTCATGCTGCAGTTGCTGCAGTTTGCTGCAGGTGCTACAGAATCTGTGGCTCAGCTTCCCATGGCAGCCCCTGACTTGGACAGCCTAAGTTTGTACTTGGGAAGGTACATGACAGCTGATTTTTTTTTTATTTTATTTTTTATTTTTTGTACATAGTGGGAAGGAGAGGAAGTTTTAATGTCAGTTTTCTAGATTCATTTTTTGATTGTGGTCTCAATGTCAGTATGTAGCTAATCAGGTATTCTCAAATGCTGCCCAGAAAACACTCAGTCAAGACGTAAATGTTAGCTAAAGATGGGCTACTGTATAGAAAGTCAGACTTAGAAGATTAACAGTGTGACTGAAGTCATCCAAATTAAGTAAGATGTAATGATGACTACAATGTAGTGATACTTGGGCACTTCTTAAGTTTTTAAATATCTCTATATATAATTAATATGGTGGCAGTGAGCCTACTGTTTCAGTGCTAATCAGATTACATTTCATAGGACCTCACTTGTTGTTGGTTTGGATAAAACTGAGCCAAAATGTTTGCCTTCCAGTAATGCTGGAAAACTTCAGGACAATATCATTGTCCCTCTTTTCACCGCCCCTTTCTTTCTTCATGCCCAAGTTGGGAACTGAAGACTCCAGTGCTGTCAGAGTGCTGTCAACAGTCTTTAACCCAGGCCTCCCAGGGAACCCACTGTGGACTCCTGTTAGTAGATGTTACAATGACAGCTCTTCCCATAGAGAGCTAAGAAGGTCTCAGAGTGTAAGGAACAGTAGATATAAATGTGTATTCATTTATGTATGTACACATAAATATGTGCATGTATGTGTGTAAGAATATAAAGTACTAGGGAGCAGTTATTGCTTTTCCCTATATCTTATGTTATTGCATTAGTCTTTATGAAGGGCAAGGGATTTTCTTTGCTTTGTTTTAATGCATAAAAACAGATAAATGTGCAGAAATAAACAATGGTTATGTTAATATGCATGCATCCCTCTTCTAAACCCATTTCTTTTCCTCCTAGCTCCTCTGCTGTGTATGTGATAAGTGCAGAAACCTTTCTGATAGCACAAACAAGCATACAGCAAACAAATATTTTTGGAATGGTACTCATGACAAGCTCTCTCTTCTGAATTATGTATTAGCAGTATCAAGTACATTGTTTAGCTAAGTTACATGTCCACAACAGTTCATAGGACATAAATGGCTGAAACGCTTCACAGAGTACTCAGGGCTGAGATGCTCTTTTTTTTTTTTTTTTTTTTTTTTTTTTTTTTTTTGGTCATTAATATTCTAGTCTATGCAAAATCTATATATTTTAGTGCCTGCATTTTTATTTCTCTAACTCTGACTGCATGTAGTCCTTGAATGGTTTAAAAATGTATGGGTACTGCCCTGGGATTGCCTACGACTGCCTCCATTGAGATGCAGATGGTTTCAAGCAGCTAAACTGCTTTTAGTTAATGCATTTGAGCTGTATCTACTGACAGTTTCTCCTTCACCATTTTGTTATGTGTATTTTATTGGAAAAACACTCACCTTTCTGCTCATTAGACAACAGCAATTTATGGAAGATGTGTGTAGCAAACACAGCTCCAGATTACGAATGCTACAAAGTCCGCGTGTACTGAATCTCAGGAGTAAACTTTGGGAATTTGGTGGTGTATTGTTATGTTAACCCACTGGCAGATCAGACCGAAGAAATTAAACTTCTTCTTTGACCGCGTGTCTTTTGCGGTGATTCCCTACAGGCACCCAGGCTGGCAGGGAATTGCAATACTGGCCAGTTTCTTTACTAAATGATGAGGCTTGGCACAGGAATGCTACCAACTCTGGGCGCTTGTACTCCTGTACTTCTTGCAAGCTTCCACACGGTGGCACAGATGGTTCACTCCAACAAACCTCTCCATCGGGCTGCAAGGGGGGAGAAAACCTGGCAATTTAAAATCTGGAAACGTCCTATTAGCTAGCTGTGGGACTGGAAAATGTGTAAGGTGCTGCTGCCTGTTTAATCCCCCTCTACCTGTGCCTTCTGGACCCTCCAATGCCTCCTTGCAATGCCTGTAATACTTGTAATACTGATGATAGCTTTCCCAGGGAAAAAAAATGTGCTCAAAAAGTTATGTTTAGCAGTGGATTCTATATAGTCAAATTTTTACTTCTTACTTCTCTTTGTTAAAGTGGTTAAACCTGAGCTGTTTTTCAAATTTGTTCTGTCACTCTGTAAACAATACCCGCAAACAATTGGGGGATAGTAGAAAAAAGTTATGCTTCTGTAACTTTCTAGAAGAAGATAAAATCTCCATCTATGAATGCAGTCACAAAAGACATCACATCAGTGGGAGCTGGCATTGATTTGCTGCTCTGCAGTGTTGCTGTGTAATGATGCTGTTCCATGAAGCAAACATTGCACGTTGCCAGTCCTGCATGCTAAATGCATATTGTGGGTCTCTCTACAACCCTTTCAGCAGTGGAGATCTGAAGGCTTGAGATTCGTTGTCTGTATCTTTCCCAGCAGCAGGAAAAGTTTTGATTTACAGAAAAAGAAAGTCACCAAGAAGTAAAGCTGCATCTCCTAAGAGACTTCGTTTTGGACTTCATGATCTTAAACTGTAAACCTGGTTCCCACCAATGTACCTATGAGGATGTTTTGAGACTGGGTTGTGAAGTTAGTGGCATCGTCTTGTGCTGTACCAAGTGCCACTAAAACAAGGCTGTAAAACTCTGCAGCTCTCTTTGGGTTGGGAAATGCTCCTTCTTCCTAAATTTTCTCTTCTCTCTGTAGTCCTTATCTTAAGGAAATAAGCATTAGGTTCTGTCTTGCACAGAAAGCTCTTGATCTGGCATTTCCTGGTGCCATGGGGAAAGAAGGTCTGGCCCTGCTGTTTTGCTCTTCTCTAGACCTGTGATGTTACCAAGAACAGAATCTGGTCCTGCTGGGGGTTGATATTAGATTTATCCCCCAGTTCCCCCACCTTCTCAAAAGAAAGATGTATTAATGCTCATGCCTCCTTGTCCAGGCCACTTGGCCCTCCAGTAGGAAGGTGAGAACATATTTCCACCTATGTTACTGAGACCACTGCCACACGGGCCTTTTCGAGGTTCATCCTTGTTCTGTGTGGTGGCAATGATGAGGGAAAAGGATGAGGAGGACAGGGATGGTGGAAGAGGGGGAAGAAACAATATCAAACCCTTGAGCAGAAATGATGCAGGCAGAGTTCAAAAAAAAATAAAAACATCAAAACAATATTGAGACACAGAGAGGCTAGACAGAATCCTTGTTCTTTCTTCATTTCATATGAAATATTAATGTGAATTATTGGTGGCTAAGGAGCTGTTTTTCCTTTCAGGAAAAGTCCTTTAAGGGTTAAGAACTTGTAAATGTTCTTAAATTGCTGGTACATAAATAGTTGAATCAATCAAACTATTCTGAGCTTGAAACATTTTTCTGTTGCATTTTTTCCCCAGTATTAGTGTGCTGAAATGTCTAGACAAGAAGACACAGAAAAATAAAATATTTCCTTTTGAAACTGTAATACTGGGACATATCAACTTTATTTTTTTTTAATATTAAAAAAATCCCTGTTTAATCTAGAGACTCATTAGAAATGATCTTTTTCCCATCACCAATTCTGTCAACTCTACTTAAAATGTTTTGGCAGCAAATATCTGACCTGCTCTGCTTAATTAACATTGTGAGTCATTTAAGATTCCCTTGTATTTTTTGATGCCTGTAGAGCATTAACAAATGTGATTATTTCTGATAAATGAGGAAGTCCCAGGATTTTCTCACCTTGCCCACCATAATGCAAAATAAAAATTACACCCATGAAAACTCAAGGGGTGTAAGTTTGCCTCCAAAAGGCAGAGGGAGGAAACAGCCTTACAGCTTCCCGCGTTGGACTGTCCAGCCTGAAGTTGTCCTAACCTAAAGCCTTGCCATACATTTTTTTTCCCTTTAACTTGCATGGAGTTACACAGAAGGTAACCAAACTGCTTCTTTCCCAAGCTGTGGGAGAAGCTAAACACTAGTATTTGTATTAATGCATCTAACTACTTGGGAGGCACTAAATTAATGCACTGGCTGGGTGAATTAATACTTAGGTGGCATTAAGTCATTAATTTCAGTACTTGTACAATGATGAGCACTGACTGAAATGCACAAACAACGTAGTCAAGAAATAAAAATAATAATAATAAAAAAATATCTCCAAACCTAATGAAAGCTGCCCCCTTGGAGCAGCCGAAGACCCTTGGGAAGTGATATGCCTCTGTTTGCTCAGCCCAAGGGAGTGGAGTCTGCTGCCAGGTTGGCAGACCCCTGAGAGTGGCCAAGGATGTGTCTCACACATTGGACACTGCCCTGGTGTGGCTACTCAAAAAATCTGAGGAGAAACTCAAAGAAAATGAAAAACCTCGATTAGAGCAGAATGAAGAGGTTTGTCTAGTGAGCCTGGAGCAGGTTTCCACCATCTAAATGACCTGTTCAGCCCCCTTCTGACTTCTCAAGTGCTCTTGTCTAAAAGTGCTGCCAGGAGCATGTTACAAATGTCACCATTTTTTTCCTACTGAGACCGACGGATTCAGTGACAGCATCTGTGAAGTGAAATTACAGCTCTCAATGTGTGCTACTCCATCTTGAGGGAAATTTCAAGGGATATCTTGGAACCGCTCTCAGCAATTTTTAATCCACTTGTTACTGTAGAAATTAAGAGATTATGAAAATGGCAGTGTTTAGAGCTGTTAGCTTGAAGCAAATTTCCAGCATGAGTTCATGCTCAGACTACCTAACTAAACCAGTGGGAGTAGAGCTCCACTGTGCCTTTTTTTTGT
>CM021766.1:77963158-78015414 GCA_011076525.1 Nettapus auritus
TTTTTTTAAAAAAAAAAAAAAAAAAAAAAAAAAAAAAAAAAAAAAGTCCTTGGTATTAAATAGTTGTAAGGTATTAATAATAAAGAGAATAGTAAGTGTGTAATTGTGGTCTCCAAAGTGTTTATGTACATCACTAGAGCTGTCTTGAATAACCATTGTGATGAATATAGCAATAAGAGTTGAGACAACATTGTTTGGTTTGGAGTTGTCATGTCAGAGTTGTAGGTGCTCCACTTCTTTATTCTCATTTGATGTCATATAATCATCTGAGGGACCCTGTACATTTGAAAAGGAATCTGGGCTCCTGATATTAAGAAAGGTAAAATAACGTATGTTATCATTCTGCTTAATTAGCCTTAAGAAACTACAAGTCATTTTAAGGAGGAAATGCTTTCAGATTAAAACTATAAATACTTTTCTGCAACTTTTAATGTTTGATTTACAATGAGTAAACAAAGATAACCTTCTTCTAAACTGACGTACCCAAGACCCTGGCTACACACCCCCAAGTGAGAGCTGGGTGCTCTCCTAAATGCCTCTCCCATGGGGAAGAGGTTCGGGTATGTGAGCCAGAAGGGCTCTTGGGTTCTGCGGCCAGGTGCCTGATCTAAAGGACTGGTAGATTAATGCCAGTCTTTATACCACAACTGCTCTTCTTGGTACTGCTGTGACACCTAAGTATTATCTGGTGGAAATTCTACCATTGAGGTAAGTCTGGAAATTATTTCTGTAATCTCATTTTATATCATGTAGTGACTATTGCCACATTCAAGGTTGCAGATTCATTTATTTAAATGAATTATATGTACACACTTACAGCAATTACCAGGAAGTCAGTGAAACCCACTGATTGGTGTTACAGCCAGAAAATAGTTTGGACTATTTAAAAATGAAAATACTTGAAAGGTCTCAACTCTTATTTTGACACTTTCAAAAGGAAATTTGGGAAAAGTGTGTGCAACGGCAGAGGAGGGAAAGGAAAGGAAATGATGATTAAGATACCTAAAACCTTTACTTACAGAGAAATTAAATGGTTCAACTGATTTGAACTCCCCTTTTTGAGAGTACACAGGGGAAGCAAGTGGATGGGAAGGTGGGAGATGGAAGTGGTTCAGCTGATAAGAAACCTCCTTTTCTTGAGTGAGTGGGTGGGAAAACTGGTCAGAGAACTCAGAAATCTATTATGCTTCTAACAGCTTTAGCTGTTGTGAATCCTGTCAGTCTACTTGATGGAAATATGGAAATGCACAGGGTATATGTATACTTTGCATACATATAGATAATGCTATGTTGTACTCAGGCTTTACAATGTACTTTGAAATATGTACAGTCATTTGACAGGAGAAATAAACAGCAAATATTAAAGAGCACCAACTACAAACTTTGAATATTAATTCAAAGTATAAAGACAAAAAGTTTAGTCTCTAAGCACAGATTTAAATCTATCTTCAAAGACGATAAAGTAAAGACTTTACAACTCATGCAATGTAGGTGTTTGCAAAACCTCAGTCACCTTATTACTTTTTGGGGAAATGATCAGTCATCAGGCAGCAAGGATTAAAATGTTAATTTGCAAATATGTATTACTACTGGTGCAGGAACAAGTCTTCTGATACAACTAAGTTCCTTTCAAAGCCAAGTAAAACTATTCATAAACTCAGTTTAAATTTGACCTCTGGTTTCAGTGAAAAAGAGAACTGAAAAAATTTGGAAAATCCACATTTCTAATTTAAACTTGAAGGTCAAATGCAGCTAAAGCTAGCACAGAAAATAAAAGCAGATAGTATCAAGATTAATGATTCAGGAAAAATTCAACTCTTTTGGGGAGGAGAAGTGGTATCTTGACTAAGACTTTTTTTCAGCAACTGAATTAAAACTCACTCACTGATGGGGCCATTAGAAGGCCAATTAGCTTGCTGCTGTGGTTCAATTCAAAGGAAAAGAAAAAAAAAATAGGTTTAAAACTTGAGTATAGAGAAGTGTCAATAAAATAAAATAATTAAAGAGAAATAGTTAACTGATTCAATTCTGTTTTATTTCATAGCCACTATTATTTACATATCTCCGTCAGTACATTTTACATGTCTGTTTTCATTTGGATAGGCGTCGTTCTGTGCCACAGAAAAAGATGCAAACTTTTGTACAGTGAAAGAATAATCAGGTTAATCATAGAGCCATCATAGAACTAAGATGGAGCACAAAGCAAGTGTAAAATGGCCTTCTTTTGTGTAAGGAATGGAAGTTCAAGCACACTCACTACCTGGATAGTGTCAAGCGTAGCTACCACCCAGGTGCTGCCTTCTCTAAGTGCATTCGCATTTGAAACAGCTGGTTTGAAGAGAAACTAAAGTTTAATAGCAGCTGCCACTTTGTCTGCTTTCACATGTAGGTGTAGGGCTGCGATTACAACTTTAAAAGCCAGGCTCACCTAGAATCATCTAGGAATCTGCTGTTTTTGCTGTAGATATTTTTATGTAATCAAACTTAATTTGCATGCAAGGTTTTCTTAGGACTTGTATATTAAAAAAAAAAAAAAAAAAAAAAAAAAAAAAAAGGCCATGTTACTGTTCATATATAAACCTAAGCATTTTTAGAATTGGTTAAAATTTTTATTTATATCAGGAAAATGTTGAATATAATAGGTAGATATTGTGCAAAATACCTAGTTCCTGATTATTTTGAATTTCAAACTCAAAAAGAGAAGAAAACTATTTCTACTATGCCTATTTGTAATGCTGTGTAGTCTTTTTACTCACCCCAAGTCCCATAGAATGCTACATATCATTTCAGAAAAATAGGGCTTACTTTTACAATGCATCTGTTCTCCAAATGAATGGAAATTTTAGTCATTTCACTCAATGACTGGTTTCACAGTATGGCTGCAATAATAATGGCAGGTATTTCATGAAGTACCTGAATAACGTAGGCATTTCACGTAAGGACCAGACAGAGCAGTCAAATGGTGTAATAGAATACCTGTTGTGTTGGTCATTGTGCTGAGTGACTGTAACTCAACCATTTCACAGAACAACAGATTACACATGACAAGATGCATATTTAGTCTCACTCCTTCGCAGTTTGCATCGCCAGGTGGATCCACCATAGTTCATGTTTGCTCAAGTCCAGGCTGCTGAGTCCTGCCCTGGTTTTGTGGTGCCACTCTCAGCTTCTGTGAGAGCACGTGGGGAGAGGGGACTTGCTCCAGCTGCACCTAGCCCTACCAAATCAAGTGGTGAGATTTCAGTCTAATTATCTCCCTCATCCAGCTCATCTCTACAAGTCCAAACACTGGGGAGGGAGTGAGGGGATGTGAACCAGGGGAAGGAGACTGCAGGTGGGGTCAGGCTGCCAGGATTTTTTTATTATTATTATTTTTTGTGCTTCTGTCTGAAGAGGAGTTTCACATGTCTGAAAAACAGTGCTTGGACTGGGTGAAACATCCAAGGCTGAGTGGACCTTTATGGCTTGGCTACCTCTTCAAATAAAACAGTGGTCCAGACCTTCTTGGCTCCTGTACAAATAAATAAATAAATAAATAAATAATAATAATAATAATAATAATAATAAAAATCCAAACCTCTCATCCATGGCTGTTTCCAGCATAAAGTGCTGAATCTGCTCTTGTGACAAGCATATGGTAGAAATAGGACAGAAGAGGGTGCTTGCAAACAACAAGTGTTGCTTTTCTCTAATGGCTTAGATGTTTTGTTTGCTCATTTCAGCATGAAATAACCAACAAAAGCCACTTACCACTTTATTATTTTCATCCATCTCTTAATTATATGAAAACATCAGCACTTTGTTTAGTCTTTAATTAGCATAATCCAAGTACAAAGTTCAGCCTGCGCAAGGACACGGGGATATTGATTACCTGTCCTTTCCACCACAGAGCCAAAAATCACTTCTGTGCTGTGTTTATTAATATATGTTCATAGCAATAGCATTGAAATCTATCACTGTGATCAACGTTTATTTTCAGGCAGTCAATGGCCATTGACCTATGCAGATAAATTACCATAGTGAATTTTGCAGTTGCTTGCTCAGACTCTTATATCAATAGTTGACCTACTGAACGTTTATTCTTTTTTCTTCCCTTTTGTCTTCCAACGGAGTACAAACGATGCACGCAGATGTGAGCAAATATGTAATTAAGAAGCAGGTTGCAAATCATTTTCCTGTTTTCCGTCTTTAGAGACACATGGTACATTTCTTATTTCTACCTGTTGGTGTCAGTAGAACACCCATTTTACTTACCTGAAAGAGCAGGAACAGTGAAATAGGTGGAACTTCAGATAAGGAACTTTAGGTAACTGTTGGCTACAAAAGATGTCTCTCCGATTTTGTAGATACCAGTAAAATCTTCATAAATTATTATTAGACTGTAACCTACACTACAACGTTTTGGTCTTAATTTGAATCCAAACATCCTGATGTTCAGCTTGATAGTAGATTTTCTCTGTCCTGGGGAAAACCTAGAGATGTCCTCTAATTGTGGGGTCTGACTCTGGCCTTTCCCATTGATTTTGAGAGTTCAGAAACAAAATCTTATTTTGACCCAGATCTAACCACTTTTTCTTACGTTGTTTCAGGAAGAAAAGCGGGAGCCTTAGCAGGCAGGTGGCCTGGTAGCAACATGTAAGGAGCAACATGTAAATTCAGGGATGCAGTTTCAGTGCAAGTCTTGTGCCACTGAACTGGAAAATCTCTGAGATTCAGCTTCAGCTTGTTCACCATAAAGTTACTATTTGAGGCAGAATGCCGGTTCAATAGATAAGTATTATGTTTATTGTGTCTGATGGGATTATTATTTAATGACATGATTCTACAGAGGGTTTTCTGAGTTACTCATGTCTCTTTCTTTAGTTCCACACAGAATTAAAAGATTAAGGCTAAAAGATTTATTTATTTATTTATTTATTTATTTATTTGGTCAGAGCTGTGAGGCAGAACGCAACTACATTGTTTTGCTCTTCTTTTCTACAGTTTGCCTCTAGATATCCCCAATAGTTAGTGTTTTTGTTTTATGGTTTAAAGTTAATCCTCTGCTTGTCAGGACCATGAGGGCACTGATAGGCCTTAATAGTGCTGACCAGCCTCACCTGGGCCCTCCACCCCTGGACCCAGGTGCCCCATTTCAGCTCAGCTGGGGACCATTGGCCAGGCCTGAGCTACGCTGCAGTGCCTGTCTCTGTCCTTGCTCCTTGGATGAATCTGGACTCATGTTGTAGTCCTGTCTCCAGCCCTATTTCCTACTGTGCCTGAGATTACCAAAAAGATTTTGAACAGAAAGCCTCTCCAGTGTCAGAAAACTTTGTGGGGGAGTCACGAGGCCCTTAACCTTACAACTGCTACTGGTTGCAAGACTGATGAGCAATGCTGGGAACTTGAGGAGGTAGATGGAGGCCATGTACTTGGAGATGTGATGACTGCCCTTTGTGTGGGATCCAGCAGGTGTGTCCCATTATAGAGACCTACAACTGCTCTTTAGATGGAAAAACACTACCAGCCTTACCAGATGGGTGGACACACTGGATCCTAGGGCCACACCGTTGGACATTTTAGAGGAGCCTGTGCATGCTGGGACCTGGAAAAAGTCCCCTATGCCAATACAGTCCCTTGGCCTGTTTGCTTCTCCAGTCAGCATTCATAGCATCCTCTGGAAGCATCCTACACTGTAGTCCTGGTAGGCATGATGCTGTGCTTTAAATGTTTTATGGGAGAAAGGAAGCATGTGTGGACGGCTACTTAATGGAGCTTGGGTAATGGACTCAGGAGAGATGATAAGCATCACCTGTCTCCCTTCTGCAAGGGCTGTAGTACTTTCTGAAGCTATTCCTTTGGCATTCTGAGAGAGGTCTCTTGCATAGTCACTAACGAAGTCAAAATCTGTTTGTCCCATTCCCACCTTGTACTCAAACTTGCTTCCCACGACTGTGTCAGCTGCACATGCAGTAGGACAGCAGTCCTCAGCTTTCTTGCTGTGATTCTGCTGTGCATCCCTCCTCTGACTGTGGCAGCTTATGGGCTGTTGTCGTGATGCCATGTAGAGCAGAACTGCAGATCCTTTCTTTGCTTCTCACAGCCCCAACTTGGAGTGAGCAGTTGGCTGTGTTTCCCAGATGAAGTGAGCATCAACAATGTTGTGATGCTAAAGTAGGCTTTCTTTATTCTACACAAGTAAGAAGTGGTGTGGAGGAATTGAAATCCTGTCATATGTTGGCTTATACAAAAGGTAGAGAGGAGAGAATATCTGTAAATCGAGACAATTTCTATCTCACCTTTGCTTCAAGCTTAAAAGCTTTATATTCATCAGATAGTAGCTACTATGAAACCTTCTCACTTCTTTCTGCAAAGAATCAGAGGGGAAAGGCTAGAAAAAAAAATGAAGTTGATTGAAGTATTGATTCTGATAAGCAATTCTGATAGGAAGACAAAAGCTAATAACTTTAAAAAATTGCAATGTAATTATGACTACTTAACAAAAACATTATATGATGCAATAGAATCTTACTGATGGAAAAAATGTTTTCTTTTTGAAATTCATGTGGGAAGATGAAGTAGGATGATTGTATTTAAACTACCCAAGCTAATGAATAGTAACAAATTTCCTTACTCTGATAGCATTTCTTATTCTACAGTCTAAAGTGTTTTAACATCTTTACAAAATTGGTATAAATTGGCACAGTGGTCTTGATAGAGATTGTTGTCCTCTGGGGATATAAACCTCTGTGTACTCCCTTGTTTTCCTTATCTTTACCCCCATGTCTCTCATCTGCCACAATTCCACAATATTCAGTGTTAGTCAGGTATGTCAGAAGTTTTATTTCTTTCCCTTATGAATGAACTATCACAATACTTCTTATTTGTCATACGAAATCTACACAAAACATCTTGATCAATGATTCTTGTTGTGTGGTTCATGTTTAGTTTACACACCTGTGTAATTCATTTCATGACACAGCAATCTGTTAAATCATGAAATGCTATTATTCTTGCTTCTTTGAGTGACCCATGTAGTTAAGTAACAGAGCATTTAGCAATAAACATAATATAGGCTTTTCCCTTTTAGCAAAATTTGAACAAAAATTGTACTTTCTGTGAGTATTTCTGATAGGAAGCACGTTTGTATGAAATAAGCGTGAGATGGTCCTGGATACAGTATAAGTCACTTTATTTTATACATCAAATATTTGCAGAAGGAACAGGTCTGCTATTTGCTAAGCCTAGCAGCTATGGAATCTTAGTAGGATATGAACTAATACTGTGATCCTTGCCATGTACTGTGCTGAGAGACTTGGGGGCTCTGGTGGACAAAAAGCTCCACACAAGCCAGCAACGTGTGGTTGCAGCCCAGAAGGCCAACTGCATTCTGGGCTGCATCAAAAGAGGGGAGGCCAGCAGGTGGAGGGAGGTGATTGTGCCCTCTGCTCTTTTGAGGCCCAATTTGGAGTTGTGCTGCATCCAGGTCTGGGATTCCCAGCACAAGAAGAGTATGGGTCTGTTAGAGGAGGTCCAGGGGAGGGCCACAAAGATGATCAGAGGGCTGGAGAACCTCTGCTATGAAGAAAGACAGAGAGCTGGGGCTGTTCAGACTAAAGAGAAGGTTCCCAGGTGACCTTATTGCAGCTTTTCAATACGTATAAAAAAGATGGAGAACAACTTGTCGCTCAATCATGTTGACAAGATGAGGGGGAATAGTTTTAAACTAAAAGAGGGGAGATTTAGATTAGATATTAAGACAAAATTATTTATTCAGAGGGTGGTGAGGCCCTGACACAGGCTGCCCAGAGAAGCTGTGGGTGCCCCATCCCTGGAGGTGTTTGAGGCCAGCTTGGATGGGGCTTTGGGCAACCTGATCTAGTGAGTGGCATCTCTGTACATGGCAGGCGGGTTGGAACCAGA
This sequence comes from Nettapus auritus, assembly GCA_011076525.1. NCBI lineage: Eukaryota > Metazoa > Chordata > Aves > Anseriformes > Anatidae > Nettapus > Nettapus auritus. The sequence goes on from CM021766.1 coordinate 77,971,061, forward strand.
TGATTTTTAAGGTCCTTTTCAACCTGAGCCATTCCATGATATGATTCTATGATCTCAAGAGACAACAAGGACCTCCGTTTGTGCTTCATTTGAAAGACTTTCTAGTAGTCGGGTACATCTGTGTGTGAGATTGACTCCAAGTAGGTCTGAAAGGCAGAGTAAAAGAGATCCAATTTAGAAAAGAGAGCATTTCCTACAGGTTCACCATGGTGCCAATTGCTTTTGTCTGTACTCAGTTTTCTTTGGAGATTTCCTGTGAAAGAAATAAGCAGCATTCATTCTCACCGCTAACTTAATGTAATTCAAGATGTTTCCATTGCAAAGAGTATAAAGTACAATTGGGTGTTCTAATCATAGTAAGTACTGTATAATTAGTCTTCCAAATGAATGTTTCCACTCATCAGGATGACTAAATAACTTGTTGAGTAAAATTCTTAATTTACATAACTAAAAGCCAATAACAGCTTCATCTCCCTTCATCTGATTATATTCTGGTTTTATATCCACATTTCATTGGCCACCTGCCACTCTCTAAAGGATAGGAGGTAATTAGAACCAGTGATAGTGCACTATTGTTATACTTTTTACAGCACAGATGCAGTTGGGTGCTATTATCATATCTGATACAATTTTGTGGATAATATTATTATGTCTTCGCTTCCCATAAATTTAATTGGAAATGTGAATCAATTGAAAATGCATTTTAATCTCTGCATCATGATACATTTTGCTTAACATAATGGTACTTCAAAGTTTTAACAAAATATGTTCCACTTTGCGCAGACAGCAAATCCTCTGTTGCCTCTAACTGTTCTGTATACATGTATACAGGCATAGAATTTTTTCACTGTGGTAACATGTACTGTACAACATGCAATAGAAAGTATACTGAAGTACATATATTAATGCAGGTAGTTGATTTTAAAAAAGCATGAATTTTACACTGAGTTAAAAAAGCTACAGGAAGGAATAGGATGTGAAACTATTACTTTAGAAACAACAACAACAAAATACAGAAAAAGCAGGATTGTTCCTTATAAATAACAACTGTGTGTGTCACAAGGTAGGTATGTTGTAGGGAAACGCGTACTGTGTCAGTTGGCCAGGTTCGCAAGGTGAAACGCCAGCACTGGCATTTGCCTCAGGTGTGGCACAAAACCTACAGAAGGATGAGAGGTATTGATAATAAAACTAACATGTACAGGAGGAAACTTGAACTAAACCTGCCTGGTTTAGGTCCAGTTAGGTCCAGGAAGACATCTGGTGGCAAGATTGAGAGGGAGTGATGTGGACAAGGAAAGAACGTCGGGAAAAAAATGTACTGCCTGTGGAGAAATTGAGCAGAAGTCATGCTACTATTTTGGAGCAGGAATTAACATCTTAAATATTAGCAGCTACTTGAGGCTCATTAGGAAGCAGTCATTTGAACCGTGGTAAGTTGCTGATGATGACTTGTTCATCTAATTGGTGGAGGTAATTGAAGCAGCTTCTGGAACGAAAATATGGGTGCAGGGTGGAGAACAACAACAAAATACTAATCTGATCTGAGTGCACTTGACTAGGGAAAGGTGTGCTAATGAACGAAAACTTGCACTTTTTGGGAAGACTTTTTGTCAACATTTCCTGTAGAAGCATATGCTGTGACTAACCATGATCTGATGTTGATGTAAATGACAAAAGAAATCTGAAAGTGATCATTTTGTCTGAGGTGAAAATTTGTGGTTTTGGAAATGAAGCTGCCTTTTTTTTTGCAGGGTGGAGTTTCTCCTCTGGTCAGTTTTGGGGAGTGTGAGAGCAATTAGTACGTATTTACTCAGCTGTACATGGAAGATGTTGAACAAGGCTGGAATGGATTTTTCCCATCCCTTTTCTGCACTAGAGGGACATTTCCCCAGTGTAGGTTGTTCACCTGTTGATCTGGTTGAACAACTGCCCTAGATACATACACTCAGCCAATAAAGTATTCTTTCCCTTTATTTTGCAGAGGCTTTTTAAATAGTAGAGACTTACAGTACTTGGGTAGATTTATTTATCTGAGCTAAGCAGAGAAAGGTGCACAAAAATATTACTATATGTCCCCTAATTTGCTTCTCCTATTAATCATCTGACTACCTTGGAAATATCTTAGGACTTGACATTATGGCTCAGCACATTGCTAACTCTTTATTTCTTTTTCATTTGCCATCAGCTATATTGTCATTTTTCTTTTCTTTTACTTCACAATCTGTCTCAGTTCTATTCTCTTCCTGGATTTATTTTTCCCATTATTATCCCTCTTATTTTTTCTTGTTCTATATCAAAATCAAAACATGTTGTACCCTTTCATATCAACATTCACTTGCTTAGCATTCTTTAGTGGTGCATTCTCTTCTTTTAGACAGCTTAGCTGATATGCTTTGTCTTAGAGAATCCTGGCATAAAGAAATTCTTCTGATTTTTTTTCCTTGATTGTAGGTGAAATACTCTTGTAGTTTTCTCTCTTTTCTTTTTTTTTTTTTTTTTTTTTTTTTACCCTTCCTTAGCCATATGTTATAGTTTGTAGTTGCTCCTCCTTCTTTATGTTAGTATTTAAATTTTATTCTCTTCCATTTGATCATCCAGTTGAACATTTTTAGTACTTTTTTTCTTCGTCAGTAACATTGCATCATCTGCTATTTAGTTCTATTTAGTACTCCAGTTAACTTGCTCCTTATCGATTTATGCCTCCTTATGGCTGCATTTACTGCTTCTGATGTCTACATGTGGTTCTCTGTACACTGATTATTTTTTTTTTTTAAGATTAGGTATGCAACGTGTTTGATTTGTACCTGGCACCCTTGCTTTTTGATGTGGATAAGCTTATTTAAAAATAATTAAATACCAGTCCTTTTTGTATGTGCCACCACCTGATTTGCTTTATCTGATTTGTGTATGCAGAATAACTGTATCAGTTTATTGTTTGAAGTTTTCCCTCTACACCCAAAGGCAGAATGCAGTCTTCCTACTTCATGTACCTGGATAGTTGAAGATATTTTTTTTCACCTATTGTAAGGAGAAAGTCAAGGTGTGATACAGAGCTTCTATAGTGACTTTACCACCAAATTTGCATTCTGGCTTCTTAACCATGATTTTCCTAAGTCCGAGTAATTTCAAATTTCTTCTGGAAACTGCTGCTTGATAGCTAACTCTACCAGGGCAGATAAGAATTCCCAAACTTTTGGTGACTTTGAGACTGTGAGGTTACAGTGACTATTTAACAGCATCACCTCTCTGAACTTTCATGACTGTATGAATTCAAGGATGGGGTATTTAGGTGTCTAAAAGGTTCAAATTTTTCCTCGACTTGCAAAGAAACTTGAGCTTCTTAGTAGCAAAATCACTGTTTATAATGCCTTACACTTTCAACCGATGTTGGTCTGTCTTTTTGGTTTTTAATGTCACCTCTGGTTCAGTGGGAGTTATGAGAACACTAGCAGAGCTTGCCTTTTTGCTGTTGAGTAGAGAGTTCTGAAAGAAATCATTGACATATGCTGATTGTGTCAGTATACTCCAGACTTACGTTATAGGCAATATATATATTTCTCCAACTTACAAAATATTCAGACCTTGTGCCTCTTTTCTCTCCTGCATTTGAGAACCCAGTTTGCAAAACTTCATGTTTCCATGGAAAGGCCAGACCATCATGCCATAGTCTTTATCATCCTAGATTGACCTAATTTAAATTTCTTTATCTATAATGGTTGGCCCATGGTTCAAGTTTGGCTTTAGGTCCCTATCAAGATCAGTTAAACTGCCTATATTTGCCAGTGCTTTGAATATGTTGTGTGAGGACCCAAGGAAAACCCGTATTAAGAAATCAGCTGGGGAGAAGAGAAGGCAGCTGCTCCAGGGAAACACTGGAAGACATGATAGGGGTGACACCTTCTGCACTATCTGCTGTTTTCAAGCAAATCTGATGGGAGAACTTTCACTGGCAAGTCTGCTTGTGTGACGAGCTGGCTTGAAATAGGAGATACAATCCACTTACACCTGATCTTCCTAATGGTTGACTATTAGGGCTATCAGGCAATCAGGCCCAGCCAGCATGGGATTATGAAAGGCAGGTCCTGCTTGACGAACCTGATCTCCTTCTATGACAAAGTGACGTACTTGGATGAGGGAAAGGCTGTGGATGTGGTCTACCTTGACTTCAGTAAGGCTTTTGACACCATTTCCCAGAGCATTCTCCTGGAGAAACTGGCTGCTCTTGGCTTGGACTGGCGTACACTTTGTTGGGAACAGGGGAGGTTTAGGCTGGTTATTATGAAGAACTTCTTTACTGAAAGGGTTGTTAGGCTTTGGAATGGGCTGCCCAGGGAAGTGGTTGAGTCACCATCCCTGGAGGTCTTTAAAAGACGTTTAGATGTAGAGCTTAGGGATATGGTTTAGTGGAGGACTTGTTAGTGTTAGGTCAGAGGTCTCTTCCAGCCTAGATGATTCCGTGTTTCTGTGATATAATGCGCGTGCATATTCATTTTAGAAAATGACTGCAACAAACAGTGTTTACAATGATTATGCTCAGTCAAGGAAATAGAAGGAAAATGGGAAAAAAAAATCTTTTCTTTTTTTTTTTTTTTTTTTGGTGGTAGTGATTGACTGTGCTGATGATATGTTGGTCTCCTGTGGATGACTTTAGGTGGTGGGATTCCAATGAGTACCTGAAGGTTGGCCTCTGTAGTCTCTAGAGTTGTTCTGCCAAGAAATGTGTCATGCCCTCTTCATTACATTTGGTAAATGCTTTCAAAAGATACTGAACCAGCTTATGCTTTCTGAAGACAAGCAGCAATGATCTCTGCCGTCTCAAGAGGCAATCTACTGATGCTTTCAAATGTGGTAGGAAATGATTTTGTTTGCAAACCTTTGTGGCACTAATGAGATTACCTAATTATAAAGTCTCTCTTAACATCCTCACAGAGTACTCCTACTTAAAAGAATTTTGCAACCATGTAAACTATGTAAATAAATCTATTTTTAAAAAACTTCTGTAAATCTAATTCAAGGTTAACAACTTATATTTGCCAGTGCTGTAAAAGAAAAGGGCCTGACTCTGCCACTCATTTTTAAGTGGCCTCATGGTGAAATCCTCCTTCCAGTTTTCACTCAGTGCTCAGACCTAACGAAAGCCACCTTTAATAACGTGCTAGTGGTTTTGTAGCAAATCATTTTTACTGCATGTCTCTGTGGACTTCTGACCTGTGGTATATCTTGGTTAGAAAGGTCATGAGTCCGCAATGCCTAGGGAAGGTTTGTTATTCCACAGCAAGATAATGGTTTCCACAGTTTAAATCCTCTTTATTAAATATATATATATGTATGTGTGTATATATATTTATAATTGTGATGTTAGCTTTAAATTGGAGAATCTGTGATGTGTAACAGGAGTCTGAGTCATAACTCTTAAAGCTTGATTCTCTGTATAGCATAGAAAATTTTAATATGTCCCACAAATGAACTCATGCTGGTGTTTTCAAAGTGCATAGAGGAGGTGTGCATAGATATTGCATTAATTTCCTCACAGTCCAGTGTATCTTGCTGCCATGGAGCTCAGCCCTTCAAAGAACTCCACTCTGTAGAGCTCGTGCAAAGAGTACAGTTTTCATCAGTATACCCTTTTCCTTTACCACCTCAACATTAAAGCAGTAATGAACTTCTTCAGTTTGTGTTGGCATGCTTCAAAGCTATATATCCCTCTGAACTAAAGTGCATTGGAAGTGGGAAATATCTGTGTAACCAGTCTAATCTAGAGAAGTTTGGGATGTATCTTCATGGCAGAGCTGCATGTCCTATGACCACTTCTAACAAAGAAGAATTAGGAGTGGTAGGAGATAGACAGGAAATATAGGACATAAAATGCAAGTAAAAGTCTCCTATGTGCCATGTTCCAGAGCAGAGATCAAAAAGAATAAAAAATGAGCTGGTGACTTGGAAGACTGCCATATCAGGGTAAACACTGATGGTTAAAATACAGCATAATGTAAAACTCCGTCAGGCACAGTAGGTAATGCTTGGCAGAGAATTTGAAGGTGAAATGACCACAGCTGTTTTTTTCCCCTTGAGGCCTAACTTTAACTCTAGGATTTGGGAGCATTGTTTTACTTTTTCCATTAATAATGACACTCTACTACTTGGTTTTGAACAAGGAAGCAATGGGGGGATGTGTTTCTTCACGTGACAGGGCTGGTTGTGTGGTGTAGGCGGGTTGGGGGGCTACAACAGGCGCAATAGGGCTCAACACTTAATGTTTTCTGTGAGAATTGTGTGCTTAAAATGGTTTATTGATAACTGAGCTTGTTTCTCGAGTGCATATCTTTCATCCTACTGTGGGAGAATTTTGGATTGCAAAAGCTAAATATTGCATGTTGAAAAGATGGAAGAACTACAATATTCAGGAAGAATGCTAACACTGTATTGGGATACTTTTGTGATGTAAATAATCTTTAATATGAGTGAAGAGTGTTGACCTTCCCCAGCAGCGCACATGAATATGGGTGTTGCTGGTTACTTACCCCATCGCGCACTGAAGAAGCCTAACTGAACTGCCTGAGTAACAGCTTGGTTATTTCTGTGCTCCCTGTGTGGTACAAGCAAGCACTGCCTCTTGCTTAACTCAGACAGCAAGACTGCAATTAGCATCTGTGGCAATGGAAAGAAGATTGACTTTTGGTATGCTCAGGGCGCATTTATTTTCTGCAGACAAAGAATAGTTGTTGTTGCTGCTTCTGCTGTGTAGGCTGAGAATGTTTCATAGCTGCCCAAGGGGTCTGAAGACTCGATTTGAATCAAAAATAAATGGTACCTGGGTCTGCAAATCCTTGAGGTGACATGGAAAATTTCAGCTTTGGCACATCTGCATCGCAGCTTTCCTAAAAGAAAAAGACTTTCAGCACCTTATGTTTGACATCAAGACAGAAAGCTTTCCTCCACTAGAATCTGTAGATGTTGAGGCAATGTGGGGCAGCTGTGCCAGCAGAGAAATCATTTTTGGAGCAACAGCTGAGTCAATGCACTGCTTCACAGCTCCTCTTTATCATCTTCATGTTGTTAGCCTTGTGAAGAAGGGCTGTGCAAGGGAATTTTCCCATGTGAGGTCTGATGGCTCACCAGACAATAGAAAAACTACCCTCTAACTGTCAGGACTACTGAGAAAGAAGCAGTTACTTCTCTCAATTCAAGATATTGCTAAGTTTTATGTTAACATTACTTTTTTTCTTTATATCTTGAATATAGTATTATATAACAGATGTTAATACAAGTGCTTATATTTTATCATTAATAGACCAAGAGATAAAACTTCAGGTTTTTAATTCATTTGCGTAACTTACACATTCACTTTGATTGTAATTACTCATCTTAATTATGTCTCTATAAAGCCTGTGTTTCCTAGTAACATATTCTTGCAGTAGTAACTGTGGTGTTTTACAATATCAAGCTCATATGTAAAGCAAATTATCTGTTTAGTTGGAATGATACCACTACAGCCAATTTAAATTATCTGATAAGCATGATTATTCATTAGCTGGCTGCATATTATCTAAAAGCCACTTGCATCTCAGTAAAAAGTTGGAATATTATCCTATCCTAGATACATTTGCTCTCAAAAACTGAACACACAAGTTTAGCTAGTTCATCTGAGACTGTTTTATTTTTGCAATTCCTAATTAGCTGGAATTAAATTGCTGCTGACACATCTGTCTTAGAGTAGGTTTCACTGAGCTTCTGACCTGCTGCAAAACCTCTTTCAGAAAGTGGCTCCTTAGGCATGCTAAGGTCTACTTCAGAAATGACAAAAAAGGAAAAAGCAGTTTTCAATAGGCAGCTCGGTGAGCTTCCCTGGATCGATTGTTTTATGATGTTGAATTTTAAAATGCACTGTTAATAGTATTTTAGGTGCTGAACATGCTGCAGAGGTGTCTTCAGGTATTTAAATAAAAAATAAATAAAATATTGACTAAGCTGAACTTGGTAGCTCACTGAATTAAACTGAAGTATTATATTCCAGTTTTAAACAATGCATTTGTAGGGATTTATTCCAGCTTAAGTCAATGCTTAAAACTCTCCACTCTGAATTGATCTGGGACAAACTTGTGTGCGTAGACAAAATCTGAGAGGTCTGTAACACTCGTCTGAAACTTGCAGGAAGATTCTCACCTTTCCTTGAATGCTGTAATTTCCTATGTGACCTTCTAGTATCTTAGTATGCTATGTAGTTTTCACATTTGTCAGGGACTGAGGTTGTTGGGGAAGGTGGAACAATAAAACTTTGTTTTCATCCCTACAACAATAGAACAGAGAAATGCTATTCTCAGTACTTCTCCTTATTTCTCCAAGCTAGGATCCTGCACACCTGCATGTACACATGAGCATGACTTTGGCCTCATGGTTTTAAAACAACTAGAAAAATAGTGGAAGACATTTTTTTTTCTGCCTCAGAGTTTCTTACTGATAGTCTGCACTACCCACTGATGTGGAATTCCAGGTTGGTAGGATAGGACAGGACTTGGGGTCTTTCCTGTGAACCTCAGCAGAAAGTTTTCCCAGAAAATAAACAGATCCTTGAAATCTGGTAGTGTGTATGCATGTGGCTTTTAACAGGTGCAACTTCCTTGTGTATTGAGCACTCCTTTCCTATTGCCATATAGTATCTTGCATGCATGTCCTGTATTACTGATCTATTTTGTAATGTGTAAACCAGGAATATTAATTCATTATGACCCTTTTTTTGGAGGTCTCTTCCAACCTGGATGATTCTGTTATTCTGTGATTTTTTGTAGACTCTTGTTGATATCATGTAAATTTACTGCTTTGAATATTAGTATTACTTTTACCTTTCAGTGAAAAAGAGTATATAAGTGATTTGAAGAGAAGGATAAGACTAACTTCATGCTATTTATGGCTTTGTCTGGTTTAAAGATATCTACAGTAGTCAAATCTGGATTGTTTACTTCTTAAAATGTCAGTATTGTTATTCTCCATTAATTGAAGTACACATGCATTGAATTGAAGTCATATGCACAGACCCATTGAATATGGTCAATTTCCGAGTTTCAGGTCTGAATCTCAAAATTCAAGGCCATGTAATGCAAGGATTTTTGGATTACATTCAGCTCCTGGTCTAGAATATCCTGTAGTAAAGCAAAAAAAAATATTGTAATCAAAAGAAGCTTGCATACAGTAGTAAGCAGAACAGAGAAACCTTTCCATGGTGGTTCAAATTTCTTAGAATAAATAGCACTGGATTTTGGGAGGGGCTGGGGAGGAGCCCCAAGGATAGACAGAGAGCTGGGCCTGTTTAGCCTGGAAAAAAACTGAGGGGAGACCTCATCAATGCATATAAATATCTGAGGGGAGGGTGTCGAGAGAATGGAGCCAGTCTCTTTTCAGTTGTGCCCAGTGACAGGATGAGAGGCCATGGGCACAAACTGAAGCAAAGGTTGGGGTGATCCTGGGAACATGTGTATGAGTGCTCTGTGATCAGATGAATGTATGAGAGTGCAAATCATGCTGATGTGTTGTAACAGAGGTACAGCTCCCTAGCATGCTTAGCATCCAATTTTTATTGATGTAATGTCCCTTGGGTAGGAAATTACTTGGGAACTAACATTAGACTGGAAAATGCCAGTCATAAATTGGGTGACCAGATGTAGTGGGAGGTGTCCCTGCCCATGGCAGGGGTTGGAACAATAAGATCCTTAGAGTTTCTCCCATCACAAACCATTCTGCTTCTGTGATAAATACCAGATTTTTCACACCCTTCACCTGAGAGGTAGAAGGCCAACACTCAGATCTGCCCTTCCACACCCAGTCCCATCTGCAAAAAAGCAGTATGTAAATAAATAACACCATGTCACCATGTCAGTGTGACCTTCCTTGTCATCCTTACTAGAACTGTCCTTTATCTTCCTTGTTTATGCTCCTCCTGACTTGTATGCTAACCTGAGGGTGTCAGCAAGGAGTAGCTATTGTGTAGCAGACCACAAGGAGAGTTTTTTTACTTGACTGTTGTGGGCTTCAGCGTTTAGCCCAAACTATTCCCAGGGTGGTGGGGGAACAGAATAAATGCCAGTCCATATGTCTGTGTTTTAGTGCAGGGAAACTTTTTGCCTCTTGTTTGGAATGAATAAAGCTAATGGCAGCAACTGCTATGCCTGAAAGATGCAATTTCCTACCTTAATTGTGGTTTTTTTTCGCTCTTTCACTTTAAAATTGAATCTTGCAGTGAAAATGCAAATCAATCCCATAATGATATAATAATTGGCAGGTTGGTCTGAACCATAGTGCTTAACTGTTGGGGTGGAGGTAGATAAAATAAGTAGTAAATATTTAGAGTTGTGCATTCCAATTACAGCAAAACATCAACTCCACTCCTACCGCAGTAGTTACTGTCAAATGTGGGAATACACATTTTATCCTCAGGCGCTTTCAGGTTTGTTTGTTTTTTGTGTGTGTGTGCAATATATTGCATGTAAACAGCTACAGTGAGAGATGATGCTCATAAGGAGGAGATATACATTGAAAGTTTGGTAAGAAACAAGATGAGGAAAATAATAGCAGTAGTTTACTTCTGAGTTTCTTTCTTCCTCTCTGGGCCATGTTGACTGATGACACTTGCAAAATAGGCTAGTACAGTATAAGTTGTCACCTTAAGCAAGATTGCCCAACTGAAATTAGGCCCAGATTTATTGAATAAATAATTTTTTTTAAAGGCATTTGAACTTCACCCCACAGATTCCAAGGCTCTAAGCCTGAAAGCCATTACTGTGTGTCCTGTGGGCTGTTTCCCTGCCCCAAAAGCAGCAACAGTTCCCTTTAACTTCATGCATGCATTTGATGCTTTGAATCCTCATCAGAAGAACAGAGGGTGCTTCTCCTAGGGTTCATGAACATGGTTGCATGTGCTTAAAACTTTAGGTGGATGACCTTGAAATTTTTTTCCAAGGTCTTTACCAACATTAATTTACACGATACAGCAGCCTTCCAATTTAATGAGATCAACTTAACGCTTCAGTTAATATCATGCAAATGAAGTGTGATTTGCTAGAACATATTCCATGTGTCAAGTATTATACAGGAATAAGATTTATTAGTAAATTGTAAACAATTCCCATTGCTGGCTTCATTAAAGAAAATGTTTTCAGCATGGAGGACATGTTCAAGAAAGACATTTTAAAAAGCAGAGGTATTTGGAATTGGGATGATTAAGTTTAGTTTGTATTTGCACTCTGAAGACAGAAGCTTACAAATCTTGCTTCCATAGAAGGTAAGAGAGAAGTGATGCTCCTGCTAGTTAAGTATTGTAAAACTGTTCTCTTTAGTCAGGTCAGCTGAAGCAGAAATCACTCAAGACTGAAGATGAAATTGTTCTCTTGATATGGTGACATATGCAGGTCCTGTATGGATGGAGACAATATGCCAAAAGAGGAGAGCTTGACTATGTGATAAAGCAGGGTACTATTTCAGGGAGTATCAGAAAGAAGGCAACTTGCTGCATTAATAGGGGCTCCGTGTCCCACTGTGCTGACCTCAAGTTTCAAGTAAGAAAGAGGCATAGTGAAAGGAGATGCTCATTTGCTCCAGGTGAGGATTCTGGCAGGGTCATGTTTCCTTGGTGTTGCTATGGTACTTTTCAAGAAAGGATACTTCTGAAAACTGGTAGGGAAGTCTGGTCAATTTATTGGTTAATTGAGGGGCATTCTTTTCTGGTTGCAGGTTGATCCACATTTGGGATTCTTTCAATGTCTGCAAGACTTTACCAAGTAGCTTGATCAAACAGTTTTCAGACTGACAGGTCTCTTCAGTCTGTTTGTTCTGATTACAGGCTTTTCTTTACATCCAGAGTTTACTGTTGGTTCAGCTTGGATGTCTGAAACTTCTAAAGCAGAACAATCAGTGGTGGATAATGAGAGTAACAAATATCCCTGTTCCCATGTGAGCAGGGGCAAAAGAGTATTCACATAAAACATTCCTACAAATAAATCTCTATTCTTTAAATACAGAGAACTTTGAAACAGTTGAACACAGAACACACATTTATATAACGCTTCAAATTAACTGGTTCTGGGGTTGTCCCAGTTTTAGGAGTTGAGTCTCTTGGGTTGGGCTAAGGAGTCTTATAATGGTGACTTTGAATTGATCTTAGTTGTCCTGTCTAGTCAAGTTTTTAAATCTTATCATATCTCTCAAGCAAAGTCAGGGGTGGTTTGCAGAGTAATATTCTATTGGGAAATGGACAAGAGGAAGCTCACACATTCTGAGAGAATCTGAGCTAAGATGATTAGTGTGAGGCAAAAAGGATGCTTGTGAGTTTTTTCGCTAATTATATATTCCTCTCCACAAAACTGGAGTGCAGACTATACAGATTTAGGTGCTTTATATTTTTTTCAGTTGTATGTGCCCATATCCCTATGGGTAGCATTTATAAATATTCTTATTTTTTTCTACACCTCTGCAATTATTTAATCTATGGCAGCACTGGCTTTCCTCAATGTATGCCAATGTATTTCAGCTGAGATTTTTGGTCTGTTCTTCCTGATGCTGCCTTTAAGATGGCTGTATTAATTAAACTGAAAAATTATGTTGTATATTCAATTGTTTCAAAAACATGAAAACCTGGGGCTTCCCTTCATCTTTGTAAAGGCAGGCCCCATCTGTTAGTCTATACTGTCAATGTGGGGGGGAAAAAAATGCTCTGGTTGCATAATTATACATTATGCCAAATAATAAACTCTACTTTGAAAATGATATTCAACTCTGAATTACTTACTCTGAAAACACTGCCTTCTATACTGTAGTGTGCTATTGCATTTACATTTTCTATGGCAACATTAATGTATCAAAACAATCCAAGCCTACAGGTGACATAAATGACAATGACAGGCACAGGCCAATTTGTGTGAAGAGGAAAGAGGATTTGGGGGAGGCTTTTTCTCCTCTTCCCTTCTTGTTTCTCAGCAAGGTAAAGGTGAGGGAAGTACTTACAGCCCTCTGGGTTTGGAGACCCAAACATAGAATAAAGGGAGAAGTAAAAGGAAAAGCCCCAGCAGGGTACATGACTGCATTGTGCTTGGATTTGCTTACTGGCATACCTAAAAGTCCCTCACTGGGACCTGACAGGTTCAGTGGCAGGAAGCTAAGCTGAATGAATGAGGAATGGAAAACAGAATTGCCTGGAAGAAAGATGCTGGCATTAAGTTCAGATGATTTCAAGGCTTTTGTGGAAATGCAGCATCTGATGAATATTTAAAAGCTATCAGAGGGAAAGTCATCCTATATTTATCTTACTTCTCCTCATGCTCTTTTCCCAAATCTTCTCTAACAGCCAATGCTGGAGACCATCTACTGGGCTAGATGGGCCTGTTGTCCCAGGACTGTATGTGACTATAATATAGGTCCTTGTACTAAAATAGGCAAGGGATTCTACAGGTTTTAGTTTTAATTATTGAGCCTTCATGGAAAATCTTACTATTAATAGAAAGTATCCCTTGACTTCAGTGTATCTTTTACCTCTGTGGTAGCAAGAGGCATTCTAAATAAACCTAGCAGAGTTTAATGAGCAATCAGGGAAAAAAAAAAAAAAAAAAATCAGAACACTGTTAGTGCAGATACCCTTTTATAATCATGATTTGGCTCACATATTTTGTGATGTATTTGTTCATAGCTATTTGTAGAGTGTCCCTACTTTGGAGTTGCTCTCTGCATGTCTTCCAAATCTTCATCGTGTTGCCTGTTTCCAGTGCTGTGTCAGAACAGTGCAGATATTTCAGCTGTGATAATACTGGTTTAGCTTTCTGATCTCTGGAACTGATTTGTTGACCCAACAGGGCATGGTCTACCTGCTTCTCTCCTCAGAAAAAGTGAGCATATATTTAGGGCAAAGCCCTCAATAATACCTACTACATTTGCATTTTCTATTGCAACATTGAGGGCAAAGCCTTTTGGGGGAGAAATTTTAAAAAATGGTGGAAAAATATGGCCTGTTTGGGTAAAATCCATTGATAGCCTTCTCCCAGCACATAAAATCAGTGGGAGAGGAATGCTACTTTACTCTTCTTTCTTCACCTCTTGTTTTAGGGCTTCAAAAACATGTCCCAAGGCTATGCAATGCTGTTTGCTCATGCCTCACTACACCATGCCAGCAATTCCATGACTGCAATTGAGTGGTCTGGAACTGCTCCCCATGAAGACATTTAACTGTGTGAAGGCCTTCCGTGCCCTGGGAGGGTTCAATGCTGGTGGAAGTGTGTGTTCCCACCCCTGCTGAATTCTGCAATGAGAACAAATTGACCTGCTGATGATGAGTCTTTTAAAACAAAGAAAAAGCTCAAGTACAATTGATTAGTATAAATTGTTAAATTGAGCAGTGTAAATAATATCATGTATCTAAATTAAATACAGTTGTTATGGTTGAGATTCTCATTGAAAATTTAATAACAAAAAGAAGGTGGAGGGAGAGATAAATTTCATGTTTTGATGTGTGTTGCTGCAGCAACAACTGCATTCCATACCATTTGTTTCCCTTCTGTGAGAGCGCACCAACATGCGGAAGATCTTCTTCACAGTGAGGGTGATGGAACACTGGAACAGGCTGCCCAGGGAGGCTGGGGAGTTTCCTTCTCTGGAGATATTCAAGATGCGTCTGGATGCTTACCTGGGCAACCTGCTCTAGAGAACCTGCTTTGGCAGGGAGTTGGACCCGATGGTCTCTTAACCCATACAATTATCTCATTCTGTGTCTCTTCCACAGCTGATGAGTCTGCTTTCTTCCTCCTGGTGATCTTTGCCACGTGTTGTGTGCTATTTCAGTTGAAGGGGATACAAAACCTGCCAAAGCAGCAGAAAATGCCCTCTGGGAGTGGCGGGGGGGGAGGGGGGGTGATGCACTGTGGCCAAGTGTGGTCCCACCACAATGGCTCCTGAAAGAAGGGCAGGGGGTGATGGGGGACCCTCCATCTGGCACCTCAGGATCTGTCTTGGCCCTTTGCCTAGGCTTGTGGAATCTCCCTCTGTCAAAGCTCTGCTCTTTGGTAGGCTTTGGTTTAAGCATACCAACTAACTTGGGCTGTTTTCTCATTTTGGATTTCTGTACCCTATTCCTGTAGATAATGGTCAAAGTCTTTTTCTTTACAGTCATTTTTCTCTCTTGGGAGTCAGATTGCCAGATAGAGCTTAACTCTGTACGCATGTGCCCTGCTCCAGTCCTGCAGCAAGGCTGCTGCTGGCACAGAAGTGGGAGGAGTGACCAATCCACCGTAAGGCTGTGCTGCCATTCAGAGAGACCTGGACAGGCTGGAGAGTTGGGCAGAGTGGACCTTCATGAAGCTCAGCAGAGGCAAAACTGGGGTCCTGCGCATAAGGAGGAATCATGCCACACACCAGGGCAGGTTGGGGGCTGGCCTGCTGGAAAGCAGGCCTGTGGAGAAGGACCGGGGAGTCCTGACAGACAACAGGTTAAGCATGAGCCAGCAAAGGGGCCCTGTGGCCAAGAAGGCCAGTGGGATCCTGGGGTGTGCTGGGACGGGTGTTGCCAGCACGTCAGGTGAGGTGTTCCTGCCCCTCTACTCAGCCCTGCTGAGGCCACATCTGCAGGGTCGTGTCCGGTGCTGGGCTCCCCAGTGCAAGAGAGACCTGGAGCTCCTGCAGAGTCCAGCAGAGGGCTACAAAGATGATTAGGAGAGCTTAGCATCTCTGTTAGGAGGCAAGGATGAGGGAGCTTAGCATGGTTAGCCTGGAGAAGAGAAGGCTGAGAGGGCATCTTATCCCTCTATATTGATAAAACTCCGAAAATCCTCTGGACTCTTTTTGGTGCTGCCCAAAGTGACAAGGCAAGAAGCAACAGGCACAAACTGCAGCACAGCAAGTTCAGTCTGATGAGGAGAGGAAAAAAAATGTTTCCTGCAGGAGTAAGGCAGTGCCACCGTGGAGCTGAGAGGTCCTGGGGGAACAGAATCACAGAATCACAGAATTTCTAGGTTGGAAGAGACCTCAAGATCATCGAGTCCAACCTCTGACCTAACACTAACAGTCCCCACTAAACCATATCCCTAAGCTCTACATCTAAACGTCTTTTAAAGACCTCCAGGGATGGGGACTCCACCACTTCCCTGGGCAGCCCGTTCCAATGTCTAACAACCCTTTCGGTAAAGAAGTTCTTCCTAAGATCCAACCTAAAATTCCCCTGGCGCAACTTAAGCCCATTCCCCCTCGTCCTGTCACCAGGCACGTGGGAGAACAGACCAACCCCCACCTCGCTACAGCCTCCTTTGAGGTACCTGTAGAGAGCGATAAGGTCACCCCTGAGCCTCCTTTTCTCCAGGCTGAACAATCCCAGCTCCCTCAGCCGCTCCTTGTAGGACTTGTTCTCCAGGCCCCTCACCAGCTTCGTCCCTCTTCTCTGAACTCGCTCAAGCACCTCCATGTCCTTCTTGTAGCGAGGGGCCCAAAACTGAACACAGTATTCGAGGTGCGGCCTCACCAGAGCCGAGTACAGGGGGACAATCACCTCCCTAGCCCTGCTGGTCACACTGTTTCTTATACAGGCCAGGATGCTGTTGGCCTTCATGGCCACCTGAGCACACTGCTGGCTCATATTCAGCCGACTGTCAACCATCACTCCCAGGTCCTTCTCTGCCTGGCAGCTCTCCAACCACTCATCTCCCAGCCTGTAGCTCTGCTTGGGGTTATTGCGTCCCAGGTGGAGGACCCGGCACTTGGCCTTGTTGAACTTCATGCAGTTGACCTCAGCCCATCGGTGCAGCCTATCCAGATCCTCCTGCAGAGTCTTCCTACCCTCGAGCAGATCGACTCACGCACCTAACTTGGTGTCATCTGCAAACTTACTGAGGGTGCACTCGATCCCCTCATCCAGATCATCGATGAAGATATTAAAGAGGACCGGCCCCAGCACCGAGCCCTGGGGAACGCCACTAGCGACTGGCCTCCAACTGGATTTGACTCCATTTACCACGACTCTTTGGGCCCGGCCATCCAGCCAGTTTCTAACCCAACGAAGCGTGCGCCAGTCCAAGTCAAGAGCAGCCAGTTTCCTGAGGAGAATGCTGTGGGAAACGGTGTCAAAAGCCTTGCTGAAGTCAAGGTAGACCACATCCACAGCCTTTCCCTCATCCACCCAGCGCGTCACTTTGTCATAGAAGGAGATCAGGTTCGTCAAGCAGGACCTGCCCTTCATAAACCCATGCTGACTGGGCCTGATCGCCTGCTTGCCCCGCAAGTGCTGCGTGATGACTCTCAAGATAATCTGCTCCATGAGCTTCCCTGGCACTGAGGTCAAACTGACAGGCCTGTAGTTTCCCGGGTCAGTCCTCCGGCCCTTCTTGTAGATGGGCGTCACGTTTGCTAGCCGCCAGTCAACTGGGATCTCCCCCGATAGCCAGGACTGTTGATAAATGATGGTAAGCGGCTTGGCCAGCTCCTCTGCCAGTTCTCTCAGTACCCTCGGGTGGATCCCGTTCGGCCCCATCGACTTGTGCACTTCCAAGTGCCGTACCAGGTCACCAACCATTTCTTCGTGTATAGTGAGGGCCACATCCTGCTCCCCATCCCCTTCTACCAGTTCAGGGAATTGGGTATCCAGAGAACAACCGGTATTGCCGCTAAAGACTGAGGCGAAGAAGGCATTAAGCACCTCCACCTTTTCCTCATCTCTTGTAACTAAGTTTCCCCCCGCATCCAGTAAAGGATGGAGATTCTCCTTAGTCCTCCTTTTTGTATTGATGTATTTATAAAAAGCAGTAGCTTTTAGTAGAACAGTAGCCCAAAGCTCCATGGGACTTAGTGGTTCATGGAAGCCAAGCAGAAGTGGAGGTGGAGGACAGTCCCTGTGCCCAAGGGGCAGCCTGTCTCTATGGCAAGCAAAACCACTGCCATTGCCAAGAAAGGGGCCCTCAGCCCCCCCCGACCCTCCTCCTTCCACACGAGGGCCTCTTTCAGGCTGCACAAGCCCCCTCCCAACACGGCCATGTTGGGCCTGGTACATGGTGCGACATCACAGAGGCTTCCTGATGTCACAGTGTCATCCGCCTGCCGCTGTGTCTTGGGGCCTATAAAAGCCCCTGTGCCTGGCCCACCACTCGCTGATCTCCCAGGCCCTCTAGCAAACGGCAGCCATGGTTGTCCTTAAGAGGTCCTGGGGCGACAGCTGCCCACGCCTTCATGGGACCAATGCGAGCTGGGTTACTGAACCCAAGAAGAAGTGGAGGCGGAGGACAGAGCGGAGGCGGAGCAGCCGTGGTGGACTATACGGAGCCCATGGATGTGGATCCACCTGCGGAGGAAGAGCTGATGGAGGTGGATCCACCTCCAAGCCCTCTGATATGGCACAATGTCATCATGCCAGGGCTCCCACCTGTGAGACAACACCACCATCATCACAGAACCGCCCGGTCTGCTCCTTACTCCTGGCCTTGCCTCCGCCTCCACAGCTAGGGGAGAGAGGCTATCCGTTTACCATCTGGCAGGCTTGCCTGCACCATGGCCTCTTCCCCAACCCCTGCCCTCCATCCCCCCCTCTCTTGCAGAGGGGTCATCTCTTCTGCACGGAGTTCCAAGCAGTGAACAAGAGCGCGCTTGGCTTCCTTTGGGCTGCTGCACCATGGCAGCAGGAGAAGCCCTCCGAAGGCCACGCTGGGCACAGGGTGTCTCAGTCTGAGGACAAGAAGGCTGCACAAGAGGTGCTTGAAGGCGAAGCCGCACCCTGCATGGCGGTGCACAGAGAAGAGCAGCAGATCCCTCAAAACAATGACTCAGACAGCTGTTCCTTTGAAGAAGCACAGGTCTTCAGGTCTGCCAGGAAGAAGCACAGGAGTGCAGTGTAAAGTCCATTCAAGATGCTTGGCTACCAGTTCTTCCCAAGACTGGGCAACAAACTGATAGATTAATCCTAATAAAAATAAAAAAGAAAGACATTGCAACAACAACCACAATAAGAACAACAACTGGTGAAAGCACTTTCCTCTCTTCTTTGGTGTCATTTTTGCAACTGCCCCTGGGCTCTGGCATCCCGTTCTGGTCTCCCCGGTACAGGAAAAATCCTGATGTGTGTGGAGTGGGCCTAACTGCTGGCACTGGAGGGAGTGAGGGGCCGGGGCACATGGCAATCAAGGGTAGGCTGAGGGAACTCCTGTGGTCAGCATGAAGGAGAGAAGTCTCAGGGGTGGAGGTGACAGCTGCCTCCAGCTGCCTGCTGGGAGGGGGGAGTAGAGAAGATGATGCCTGTGCCTTCTCTGAGGGGCTCTGTGGCAGAAAGGTGGGTGGCACCAGGCCCACGCTTGCAGGTGGAGACAGCCCAGCTAGCCAAAAGGAAAAGAGATTGTGCCCATGTGCCCACCGACAAGGGGGACAATCAGGCAGAACTGGTGTACAGAAAGGCTGTGGAGTCTCTGTCCTGGGAGGTAGCTGACCTTGGGTGCAGAAGGCTGGGTGTTCCAATCATGGAATCACCAAATGGTTGGCATTGGAAGGGACCTTAAAGACTATCCTTTTCCCATGCCCATGCCATGGACAGGGACAGCTCTACACCATGCTGCCCAAAGCCCTATCCAACCTGCTCTGGAACTTCTGCTCAGGAACCTTCACTGATCATCATAAGCTTTCCCAGAAGACAGACAGGAGCACTCTGAGTGAGGAGGGTTCAGGGAGTCCAGCAGAGGGCTACAAAGATGACTAGGAGAGCCAAGCATCTCTCTTATAAGGATAAATTTTTTTAGTATTTGGACTTGATGATCCTTATGAGTCCCTTTCAACTCAGGATATTCTGTTATTCTATGATTCTATGAACATCTGCTTCTTTGTCCATGTTAGACTAAGTGTGAGGGAGGAGGCATGTTTGGGATGGCAATGGGGACACACCTAGTGATGTGTTTTGGGGAGTGGTTACCCTGACTGCAGCCCACGTGTGTCCTGTGCTGCAGCAGAGGAACAGCGAGAAGCAAGGAGCATGGAGGAGAGGCAGACAGAAAATGATCATGAACTTTCCAGTGCCACCCCTTGCCATGCCCAAGGGACTGAATGTAGTGGGGGCAAAAGTGAGGTAAGGTGCAGCTAGGATCAGGAGAGGACTTGAATTGAGGCTTTGGAAGGGGAAGGAATGGTGTTTCCCTAAGTGTCAAATAATTATTTGTTTTCCCTCAATGCCAGGATCTGTAACTAAAGTGTTGTGTTAATGCTCAATAAGTTAAATTTCCTGAGTTGAGAGTGCTTGCTTGCAACACTGGTTTTATTTGAATTCAGAGTGAATCAATTCCCTGTGTACTTTGTGAGATGCTCAAATGTTTCCTATTCATTCCCATTTATTTTCCCTGTGTGAAAGACACCTCCTCTATCTGCTGGCCAACATTAGCGGGGGTAAAACTGTGAAGAGTGCAAATTCTGGTCACCGAATTTGCCAGATTTTAAAGCTTGTTAGGCTTCTGAGTCCACCGTAGCCAGCGGAGGCTGGAGGTCTGTGGGAGTGCCTTTCTTGTCAACTGGCTGTTTGGGGGCACGAAGATGCCTGCACAATGAAAGATAATGCTGGAGGGCATGTTGCCATACTAGGAGCTTCCTCTGGGAGCTGCATGGGATGTTCTGAAAATCTCATTGTATGCAGGACTTTGGGGCCCCCGGGTGGCAGTGCTGCTACTGCTAGCCAAGACACAACTGAAGGGCAGAAAGTTTGGAGATGGAGAGCCCCGGGGTTAGCAGTGAACGAAGGAAGGCTGCCTTAACATGCCTGAGCCCTGCAGGCACTGGGTGCCTGGGGCTTGTTGTTCAGAAAAGTGGCTGGCAGTCATGAGACTCCTGCAGAATGCCTTAGGCTGAACAATTTGAACAAGCAGACATCACGGGAACCAATGATGCTTTTCTTCTGTGTAATGTCTCCTGTTCTGATGTTAAATTTCAGAGCAGTTTTCACCCTTTGAGAGAGTACTAAGAGGCTAATATTTGAGTAGAAATTTCCCATGAATTGTTAACATTTGCTAAGCAAACTGTGTAAATTGGTCCTGTATCTATTGCTTGGATTTCTCAAGCTTTTCAGTAACTACCTAGGAAGAAGTCACCAAAGACTGACAAAATATAGACGTAGACATAATTTCTTCACATTTGTTATAAACTTTTGTACAAGTGAAATAGTAGAAATAAAGTAGATAAGCATAAACTGTATGCATCTATCTCCATTATACCCACCCTAATCTCTGTACCTCTGCAACTAAATGCCAAGCCATTCACCTAAGCTTTAACAAGATCGGTTAATAAATAGACAATTAAAACCTATGTGAAATATCACTTTGTTAGAGTACCTCTTGGATTCTCTCCAGTAAGCCCTGTGGACATCCATTAAGCCCTGCCAACTCACGCCTCTGAGGTCAGCAGTTTCTCAGTGCTGTCAGCACAATGATTCCTTATCACAGTGCAGTGCAAGAAGGATGCTGGGTCAGGTTTAAGTCTGCGGCTGGGGTTTGCAAGTAAGATATATGTGCTGCAGGAAAAAATAATCTGCAAGAGATGGATGAATGTCTAAACAAATTCCAAAATGTACTGAAACTTTTTGAAAATGCTGAAGTCACTGTGTCTTCATATGATCTTATTAAGGGCTTGAACTTATCATACTAAGATGAATGCCTTGACTTCCACAGACTTCTGTGGGGAAAAAAGTGCATGCATCTTCCACGTAAGTTACTGGGTTTAGACAAGGCAGAGAAATGGTGATTAGATATAAATTTGGTTATCAGTTTTTGTAAGCTGTTTCTGACGTGGCAGTCTTTTTGTTGGTGGTGGTTTGCTATTTTGTTGTTAGAAAATTCGGGGATCAGTGTAGTCCATGTTAAAAGGTGAATAATAAGTAAACTAGAGGGTGTTATCAGAATATTTTTAATTAGAATACTTTGATAATAGATATTTTAGGAGAGAGTTTCAGTAAACAACAGGATAGATCCTATTTAATGCTTGGAAATCAGATGTAGAAATACTGCTGGTAAAACTCCCAGATGTCACAAGTCTTGAAGTAGTAAATAATGACAATTACTCATACAAACCTATCTGGAGCAGTGGTTAAAGGGTCTACTCTGAACAGCATAAATTTTAACACTGGCAAATGTAATGTCTTCAGTTGAAGGAAAGGAAATAGCTCAAAAGTGATGTTCAGTAACTATTCTAATCTTCATTAAAACTGAAAGAGACTTTGGGGACATGGAGAACTAAATGGGAAATCTGCAATATGGAACATCAATGAGAGGCTACGCAAAAATGGGTAGACAATAATACGTCAACAGAAAAACAAAGCATACTTTTTGTGAGTGCAATGGTGTTAGAAAAATTAACTAGAAAGATCATAACTCCATCCCTTGAGGGTTCTAAATCTTTCTAGAAGATAGCCTATTACTCAAACGGGAATTTTGGCATGGGCCTGATGTGGAAATTACTACAAAGTGCTTTGTGTCACAGAGAAATTTAGTTGAAGTACCCATAGTGCTATCTCTTGCCCCTCAAATCTGCGCAAGCCCCAGATCTTAACTCTTCTGTTTATGTCAGAGAGGAGAAAAAAGGCAATTAAAAACAGTAGTTCTGGAGAAGTACCAGCCAAGGATATAAACTCTCTGTTCTTCCAAATTGCAATGAAATCCAGAAGATTGCTCTGGATCACATGAAACAATTTGCTGATGTCTGTTTGCTTTTTTCTTTTTTTTCTTTTTTTTTTTTTTTTTTAACTGCATGCTAAAGCTTTTAAATAAAGTCAATTCAGAATAAATTATCTCATTCTGAAAGTGTCAGAACAGTCAACCTGGCTTTATTAGAATTATTTACAAGGTGTCTTCTAAAATAAAATTTGAACAGTCAACCTGATTTTATTGTCTTTGAGATCACATATTACTATGACTCATATTTTTATGAGACCAAATATTCTAGCCAGCTCCAGTTCTGCTTTTTTTTTTTTTTTTTTTTTTTATCCTCATCACATCCACAGCTCTAGTCTTTCTCCACAACTTTTTTTTCCTTTAAGGAGAAAATGAAACCCTAGTGTTCAAGTTACAATAACCATATCTCTTTTCATATTTCTACCAAAAAAAATAAATATAAAAATCAGTAATTTTGCGACTGCTTTCAGTATTGACTTAGGTCATCACAATCAAGTCCCAGATATAAGTAATATAATCTGGATTCTGCAATGAAGGCATGAAATTACTTTGAAAGGCAGCACCAGTGAGTCAAGCCAAATCTGTATGTGTGTCTAGATCACGTTGTCAGTGGAACCCTCTAAGATGGAACCTTCTATGATGAAAAAGCTAGGCCACAAGGTAATTTTTCCATTCATTACAACACCTTTATTTTAATGAAAATCCAATACCTTTAATAGATTTCCCCTTAGTTTACACCAATACAAATGGAAGGAAAATCAGACCCCAGGCATTTTAAGGAGAAGAATGACAATCAAATCTATCTTTCTCAGGTTGTTTCCAAAGGGAGTTACAGTGAAGATGCCCCAATTTCTACCTGCATAGAACATACAAGCTAATTTATCACCTACAGACTTGCATGTGTGACCATGCTGCAGAACCACTGTTTTGACAAAGTTCGTGCGCCTGAGGGTGTGTAGGGCTGTCCTGATATGTTCCATAAGGACTTTGGAGCCAGTAGTTTTTTCCCTGGCATTAGAAGAGCACCAGTGTTTTTGTAGAACAGGCTGTCTTTACACAAGAAAAGTTCAAAACAGTGTGTGCCTGGCACAATCATGTTTGCACCTGCAGATTAGTTAATAAAAACATCCCTCTTTTGTAACTGTAAAACCGGATTTTGACATGTGGGTGCATTCACTCAAGTATAGGGGATGGATGCACCTGCAGGCAGGTGCAGTTTTGTGGCTATGCACAGAGAAAAGGTTTTGTTCATTTATTAATTTTTAACTTTAAATTCTATGGCTTTCACTTTCAGATGCTTAATGAGCAGGAATACTACAGCACATATGAAGATGCAAAGACTATTAGTATGAGGCAGGACCTTAAAAAAATCAAGAATTCCTATCCTGAATGGAGGGGAATAAAGTTCAGAAGGTACAGATAAGGAGGTGAGCATTTCATATTCATGGCAATGCTCTTCCTATTTTATTTATTTATTTTTTTTATATGTGATGGAATTACATCTAATGGTTAATTTTATTGTGCCATCACAAAGCTGAGGTAGCACTTCAGCTTCAGAAAAGGCTGAGTTTATACGTTCTGTCCATTAGCAGAAACTTTGTCCAAAGTTGTGATTCTTATGTTATATACTATTACTTACGTATGTTAAAGGCTTTTCCTTCCATCTTGATATTTGCATTTCTGGATGATCTTTTTCATGCGTCTTTGAAAACTTTTTAAAATCAAAATGGTATCAGCTGTCACCATCTCTGCAGTGTGTTTGCTTCTGAATTGCAGAAGAAAAAAAAAAAAGGTTGGGGGCGGGGGGAGAAAGATATGACAACAACTCTAGTTTGTCCTCTTTTCCTCTCATAAAGTAGCAAACAGGTGAGATAAGTCTTTACCTCGTCAAATTCAAAGGGCATTTTGTCTCGACTTCACTAGAATCAAGACTTTACCTTTGGGAGGGTGCAGAACCAGCTGACAGGCAAATAGTGAAGTATTTGGGTTGCTGTTTACTGCCACTAGGTATACATGAGTTTTGTTCTACTGTGTGATAAGCATTTGCTACAAAGCTTTGGAGAGATATAAATTCAACTTAATTTTGGACACTAATCAGATGATGTATCTGAATCTTAAGTGTTTTAAAATCTTAACCTCCCTGCATCAGCTACACTATGAAATGAAACTGCTGTTGATGATGATTGTTCAGCTTCAACTTTGAACATTCTTTTATTTAATATCATTACATTTGGTTGTGAGAAAAGCAAAATCATACAAAATATGTAACAGAATATTACCTATCTGGAAATTTTGAAAGCAGTCTTGCAATAAGTGTATAATTCTGTGGATTTAGAGCCTCAGCTGCTACTGATTTAGCTCCCTTGAGCTGCTGAGTTTAGACAGGGCTAGAATCTGGCACAGGAAGTGCCCTAAGTGTAAAATTTCATTTGTTAATAAATGTCTTTTATTTACAAGCATTTTTATTAATCCTACTAAATTTCCATTAAATTTTTTCCATTGAACCTCTATTAAATTATTTCATTTTCTCTTTTGTAAGAATACTGGGGATTAGAAGTGCCAGAGGGGAGTTGGGAATTAACTGTATCACATGTACATTTGTGTTTTGTTGTTGTCTGTTTTGCTAGCCTCTGAAATAAGTTAATGGGCAGAAGCTGCAGAAAAAGCACAGAAGCTTACTTCTCTATGCACAACAGTTGGTAGTTTGGAGTATTACTTAGTCTGCCTACAGTATTTCTGCTAACAAACTACCACATCTTGATTTGCAGTGGAGGCTGGAAGCTCAGTATAGCCTCCAAAAGGGACTACAGCCTCTAATAGAAAGCTCAATTTTTTCCTTCAATCTTGCTACTTTTGCTAGTAGCAACTGGCTCCACACAGGACCACCTAGAAACCAGACCATGTGTCTGAGAGCATTGTCCAGATGCTTCTTGAACTCCATCAGGCTCAGTGCTGTGACCACTGCCCTGGGGAGCCTGTCCCAGTGCCCGACCACCCTCTGGGTGAAGAACCTTTTCCTGATATCCAGACTCATTAGAACACCATGTGCAATTTAATGCAAACCAAGAGGGGAAAATTAAAAGAAACAAACTCTGTTACCTTGAAGTTTATTGTGCTAGACTGCTTGTGCCCTTGGAGATGTGTTTAATTCATCTCTGCAGATGTACACAAGGCTGCAAAATACTTTCAGTGCCTAACCTGAACACATGTCCTTGTTGGTGCTCACCCTCCATAATGCTGGAACCACAAAAGGGTGGTAGCTTTCACCTTTATATAGATGCAGAAAACTGAAATGCACATCTTCTCAGGGCTCTCATTTGAGTTCAGCCACTTGTGCTCACAGCAGCGAGCAGTGTTACCTGAGAAGCCTCTCTGCTCATCCCTCTCAATCAGGCGCTGTGTTTGTGCTCAGTCCCTTGCCGGAGCTGCGCTGCAGTTGTGGCTGGCCATGGACTCTGCTGACTCTGACCTGAACTGACTTAGTGACTTCCTGGATTGACCTCAGGCCTGCCTCATCCCTAATGGTCTCCTGGTGATCTGGGCTCTTGGCTGACCCTGCCTGCTGTCGCTGCTCTGGCTCCCTCTGTTCATTGTGCTCAGCATCCTGCACAGCTCTGACCCTGATCCACAAGGACACTGCCCGTGCCTGCCTTGCTCTCTTTCATCCTCAACCCTGGGCTCACTCCTCCATAAAGAGCAGCCTGCCTTTGCTGCTCCTTAAAGAAACTGAAGTGTGATTATGCTTGGTTTTTGCAGATGTTCCATGTGTTAATGACTCCATGTCAACCCAGAGGGAAGTTATGTGGCCTAGTACATTTCTGTTTTGTTCTTTTTCCAAATTGCTTCCAAGATCAGTAAGACAGAGTGAGCAGGGATTCTGGCCTTGTGTTGTCTTACACAGGGATTAAGACATGGCCGTGTATGTGAGACAAAGCTCATCTTATTCCTGATTACATATTCATGATAACAATTATTTTTTTCACATTACAGTACTTCCTGCATGCTCCAGCTAAGATTAATATTCCATTGTGCTAGGCAAAATACAAACACATGAGAGAGGATGTATGGAAGTACATAGGGATGATCAGAGACCAAAGTTTTTGGTGTTTTAAAACAAAACAAAACAAAACAATAAAAAACCAACCAAACAAAAAAAAACCACCTCAGGACGCTGGAGAGGGGGAAGCAAAAACATTCTAGTGTTGTCAGAAAATAAGTGCAATTTATTAATTGGGTAGAAAAACAAATTGAGTGCTTCTGGCTGAAAATCTTCTGCTCAGCATTTTGGGAAGCCCTTCTGTCACCACCCCAGTTAGCTGCCTCGCTCCCCGAGGTTCGCCGCTGCCCCAGTGGTGCAGCTGTTTGGCTGGCAGTTTGTTGTAAATTAACCTCTTCATTAGAAAAAAAGGACAGACCTTGAGTTCAGTACTTAAAGTCCATTTATAGGAGCTTTCCTTTCAGTACTTAAAATGGGCTTATAAAAAAGATAGAGAGTGACTTTTTACACAAAGAGATAGTCATGGGACAAGGGGGAATGGTTTTAAACTAAAAGAGGGGGGATTTAGATTAGATGTTAGGACAAAATGCTTCACTCAGAGGGTGGTGAGGCACTGGAGCGGGTTGCCCAGAGAAGCTGTGGATGCCTCATCCATGGAGGTGTTCAGGACCAGGCTGGATGGGGCTTTGGGCAGCCTGGTCTGGTGGGAGGTGTCCCTGTCCATGGCAGAGGGTTGGAACCAGGTAGTCTTTAAAATCTCTTACAACCCAGACATTCTGTGATTCTATAGCAATGAGGATAAAGTGTACAGATGGTAGGTGAGTCTACCAAATTGGGACTGTTATGGCGTCTTGCAAATCTGGAAGTGAGCTGATCTATTTCCTGTCCCACTCTCTCAGAGATTTCTTCCATGACTGTCTTCAAATGAGTTGTCTTTGTAGTGTCTTCTTGTCTGTAAAATGAGTGCGAATAATTATATATCGTGGTAAGAGCTGAGAGTGGGAAGGAAAGATGAGAGATGCATAGACTTAAAGGGTTTCATGTCAAACTTCTCACCAACAAATACCTCCAGGTCCTTCTCCTCAGGGTGTAGTGGGTCTGACTGGGACGTTAACTTTCACTGCAGCAGCCCATACAGTGCCACGCTTTGCACTTGTACCTAGAACAGCAGTTTTATCACACTAGTGTTGCGTCTGCTGCTGAGAAGTGCTGGCACAGTATCAGGACTCTCTCTAACCCTCCTGGGGGTGGGCAAAAAGTGAGAAAGAAACATCACCAGGGCAGCTGACCTAAACCAACCAAAGAGATATTCCATACCATATGGTGTCACACTCAGCAATAAAAGGTGGAAGAAGGAGGAAGAGGAAAGGGGTGGGCTTTTGTTGTGAAAACATCTGTCCTCCTTGCGAACACCGGCTACGTGCGTTGAGGCCCTGCTTCAAGGACGTGGTCAGGCATCGCTCATTTGCGGGAAGTAGAGAATAATTTCTTTCCTCTGCACTTCCATATAGCCTTTACTTGTTTTGTTTTGCTGTTCCCTTTCCCCTTCCCTTTCCCCTTTCCCTTTTTCCCTTTAGTTGAATTGTTAATTAATAATATTTCCTTAATATATATATTAATTTTTCCCTTTAATTAAATTATCCTTATCTCAACCCGTGAGTTGTTCTTTCCTTTACTTCTTCCCCTCCTCATCTGAGGAGTGGGAGTGAGAGAGCGGTTGTGGTGTTCAGCTGCCTAGCACGGTAAAACCACCACACAGGGCTGCTCTCAGTCCATTCTCTGCCCACCCTGTATTTGTGCTTGGGATTGCCCTGGCCCAGGTGCAAGAACTTGCACTTGGCCTTGTTGAACTTCTTGAGGTTTGCACAGGCCCACCTCTCAAGCCCACCTCTCAAGTCATAACACAGAGACAGTGACATAGCTTACAATCTAATCAGAGAAAACAAAGGTGGGGAACAGAAATAGGCAGAAAGATTTGAAGGTGATGCTGTTGTATATAAGTTCTTGTTGAATTGGAAAATGATGTTTATCCCTTAAGATTACTGTCTTTAAAATACCATAGACTATTTTCCCACTAGTATTATACCATTATCTTTTATGGTATTAATGCAAGGTATGGATTTCTCTAAAATAATTTGGTTTAAAAACTATAAAAACTATGAAAATGCCTTTATTCTAGCTTTTTTTTTTTTTTTTTTTTTTTTAAGAAAATCTGTGCTTTCTCTTTTAGTGGTATCATGGTACACCGTAAAATTATAATTCCCTTCCAAGTAATTATTGCTAAAGTTTTAATCATCGTTTCTTGTCTGAATTATAAAATCTCTGTACAAAAATACATATCAGTTATTACTGAGTAGTTTGAAAATAGGTTAGAATAGTTTTCTTCTTTGCCTGGTTTCCTGATGACTTTCTGTGGTTTTGTTGTTGTAGTTATTACAGGCTGTCTCAACTTAGATTTAGCTATCTGCCAATATGTCCCATTTAATTACAAAATACGCAATTAATGACTAATGGGCTTATGACTACATGAGCCTGGAGACATTGAAAAAGAGATTTCTCTATTGGGAAGATATTATGTTCTCAACATATGGTCTGAGCTTTGGATTTTGTGATACTGAAAAACAGATCATCTCCAAGGTTAGCAAAGAGTGAATATTAAGATGTTAGAGGCAGATTTCAAATGATGTACTCAACATGCAGAAAGCTGTACATTTTGTCAGTCACCTAGCTAATGCACAAGTCAATAACACAGCTACAGATGTTTATCTCCCAGGAGAGCTTGTCATTCATATTAGCTAATTCTGTAGAAGTGATGAGGAAAATGCATCCTATTTTTGTCAAGGCTGGGGTTCAGGAGTCACTTCTATAAGCCAGTGTTTGCTAGGCTGAGCCATAATTTTGTTGCCTGCAACATTTTGAATATTGTAATAGACATACTAGAAATCTCACTTATAAAATCATGAAAGGTTTAAGAGCATGTGTCATCCTGAAAAACAAAAGTTCCCTATTATGCTGTGTAAACTTCAGCCTTTTAATGTTTCCTGACCTGTCTGATTGTGTAACGCTGGTTAACATGCTGAACTCCACCTTGCATGCCTTGCATGCCTATGCTGAGGAAAGCATAGGTCGGGGAGGAAGGACGTGTTTCTGAGTGTCATCCCATTGTGGCATGAGGCTTGGACAGGATAATTATGTGGCCAGCATAGCTCAGAAAGTATCCTATGCCCCATAGCTAAATCAGGGCTGCAGTTTCCTGTGATTCTGAATGGACTAATCTGACTCACAGCCCATGGCTTTGTGGTAAGAGTATAATCTCAGTTGTAGGAAACTGCATTTCTGCTCCCAGTTTTGCATTTATGGCCAGCTGCTGGGCAGTATTCAAAAGTTGACTGCATCAGTGGTAGTTGGGAAACCTTTTTTTTTTTTTTTTTTTTTTTTTTTATTAAAAAAAAGATGACTGAAACATTGAGTATGTTTTATTCTTTTCAGTAAAGTTTGCGATTAATTTTCTAAGCGATGTATAGGGTTCTTTATGGGCACCCTGAACCATTTATAAATTCTGCTGCCCCTAGGTAGCAGAATTCAAGAGGTGTGAAATCACAGGTAGAACACAAGTGAGGTGTTTCTGTGAAACACCTCAGATACTCCATTGTTAAAAAAAAATAATAATAATAAAAGGTGTGGGGTGTGGATTTGATATAGATGTGTTTTTAATATTCTTCGTATAAATGGACAGACCATTATAGATTTTATAAATATTATAAGGAACTTTTGAAATGTATTTATGAACCCTGTAGGAACTTGCCTGGTACTTCCTATATTATAGTGAACTCCATTAACCTTATGGCTGTGCACAAAATGCTGTAAAATCAGGTGTACCAATGCATTTGGTCTTATTTCAGCCGGTCTAACTAATCCAAGTGAATGCTCTGGATCAGGCCTGGAAGTCTAGTCTATAGAGATAAGAGTGTTTGAGCATCAGCATACTATTATTGGAACTGATATTCACTCTGTTGCCTGATAAATTAATGTCAAAATAAGAAATATCCTGTATGGGGGTGGGGGGAGTATCAAGGAGAAAGGGAGTATCAAGGAGAAAGATAGGTAGTACATGTCTTTGATTTAATTATTTTCAGGATGATTACTGAAGATGTCAGCCAACCTAACATGTAGTATCACTTGTCTGTGGTTTGCACTCTCTTTTTTTTTTATTTTTTTGCCAGCCTTGTGTGATCAAATCCTATTTCTATTTCAGGCTGTAGTGGCATACTTGATTTTTATCTGTACTTGTACAGGTAGAAATGTATTCCTGCACACCATGATGCCTTTAGGGACATTGTGGGGCCTATCTGTATGTGTCTGCTTATGCCGATGGACCTGGGTTAATCACAGTGATGTGTGATTCAGTGTTTTGGGGTTTAACCTTTAATGTCAGCTCTGAGCTGCCCTTCCTCTCTGCAAGCAATCAGAAGATGCCTGCGTAGTGCTTAACCTACCAGTGGCAATTCACCAGCAGAGATGTTATTCTTTACTGTATTAAATCTGCTTACTATTTCAGTCCACTCAACCTCTTTACCAGCCCTCTACTCTGGTAGCATGGGGATGCCTTTTTAATTATTTGTTTTTATTTAGTTTTGAGAGAGAAGGAAAAATACTGCCAAACAAACTTACCATCATCGTTCATAGATACCTTAAAGGTAGAACAGTTTTAATGTTCCTGGACTGTAAGACTTTAGGAACTGCTGGCTTTGAGGCTAACCAGGTTGGATTTCAGCTAGCAGTGCATGGCTAGGCATTTTGCAAGGGCTCCTACATGCCGGCAACACCAAAGAACAATTCATGTTTTCTGGGCCTGGTTTTTGATTGTGCTGTGTCTTATGATGTCCACAAATAAGAACTGGGATAAGGTCATCAGGCTCGTATTTATAGGAGATTGAAGTGACTTATAAAATAGAGTCCCTTGAGAGTCTAATCCAAAAAACACAGGCACACATGCACAGGGGCTTAACACATTCCACTGGTGTTAAATATTTGTTTTCTATTTGCAGTATTCATAACCTTGCCACTTGAACTGAGAGGTACTTCTCATCTTTGCCTGACTTTAAGAGAAACGCTTCCTCTCCTATCATTCTTAAGTCTGACAAATATTTGGGAGGTGTCATAAAGCTGGCATCTGAAATTCTGAAAACAAATGGTATTTGCCAGTAGTCTTGCTGCTAATTCCTATGAGCATTTGTACTCAAACAGAACATTCACACAGTTATTGTTTCAAAGCTGATTTAGGGTTTTTCCTCCACCCTAAAAAGAGTTTGAGAAGAGTAGGATTTCTCCTTTCCAGACAAAGAAGAAAAAGGGTGGTGTTAGTATCTCCTTGTCTACTTAAATTTATCTGTTAATTCTGGGAACAGGGTCATTAATTTTCATGTGTTTTTTTGTGATATATATATTTTTTTTTTTTTAAAGTGTTGATCCATTGTGACGGTTTGCAGGCAGCAAAAGGAAGGTAGAAAAAATAATATACTACAAATTGGTCTATTTTAGGAAATCCGAATTCACAATGAACATACAAAGCTGAGGTCAGATAGTTTAGCTTTGATAACAAAAGTCCATTTTAAAATGCTAATTAACCCACCAAGGGTACACTTTTTTTTTTTTTTTTTTTTTTTAAATTAAAATCTCTAATCATTTCACTTTCAAGTTTAATTTTCTATTACAGACAAAAAAAAAAATGTCTGGAAGGGACCAAACAGCTGATTAAAAGAATGAAATCTAAGTGTAAAAGGAAAATTTAATGAGATCTCATGAACAATTAAAAAGACCATTTGCATTCTTCTAAGCCTATTGGAAAAAGAGAGGAACTAAGAAAAAAAAAAAAAAAAAAATCTAAGGAAGGTTTAGCTATAATCACATGCTGTGAAGGGATAGAAAAGAGAACATCAGATGCTTTTCATGATTCCTCCTGAACCCCTCAATAGCACAACAGGATGCTCATTAGCATGCACATTGGTGTGACCTGGTTTACCACAGCTTTGCATTTCAGCAGGTGTTTAAAACAGGTGTACAAATCTTCTGCATTTTTTTCTTTCTCAGAACTCTGATAATATGGACAGGTTGCACAGTTTGTACGTCTGTTCTTTCCATAGAGACTTTCTGGTCCCAGGTATGCTGCAGGTGGCTTTAGAAGATCTTGTTCAAATTGATTTATAAGTCTTCCGAAAGCAAGCAGAAACAAGAGCTGTCAGTCTCCAAGAAAAATGTCCTTCCTTTCACATAACATGAAGCATTCTGAATGTGCAGGGTGTTTGGTGTGTCCCCCAAACTGAATATCAGTTACCAGAAATTTATCAAGCAGCAGCTGCAATTATATCGTAGCCCTGGTAACAACTGTGACATAATTGAGATTTAATATTAATTTTCCTGTTCGACCGCTCCCATCTGTAACAACTGTGTTATCTGACACAGAAATGGCTTGGAGGGGAAGTAATAGGTCAAGCCACCTGAGTTCTACTTGTAGAGGCCAGATGGACAGCTGGGAACAGCTATGAGCATCTAAACGAGATCTGAATGTGTTGTGCCCTAGCATCATAAGAGAGAAAAAAATACCTAATATCCAATAATCTCTTAAGTACCTTTAAGACTAATCTTGCGTAGCTCCACCAGTGATGTCAACCAGCACCGATGCTGGAGAGACATAACCAAGGTTCTTCTTCTGAGAACTTTGCTTTTCCCTGCAGGATCATCCACATGCAGTTCACTGAACATCTTTCAGTGACTTTTGGAGAGTGATTTGTTTTGCAGAGCCACACTTCCCCTGTGAGACCATAGCCCTCCACTTTTCAGCCACTTAACCAATAAACTAAGAAAATCAGCTTCTGAAAAGATTACAGAAAAAAACATGTCATGACTATGCATTTGGTGTTGGTTCTGATCTGATCTGATTAAGATTCAGAAGGATTTTGGAGGATAAATTTTCTCTTCTTTATTGCCTCCAGAATAATTTTTCTGTATTTCAAAGTGAAACCTTTCTCTTTCTTTTTGTTTTGTTTTGTTTTTTTAACCTTTAAATAAGAAACGGATTGGCATGGAACTTGTAATTCGTACACAAGCAAGCAGAGAAGGCACAAGAGCAGCCTTCAAGGGATTAGAAGTGTCGAACTGTGTAACTCTAAATGGTGCTGATCTAATTGATACCTTACCTAGCAGGGGAGGAGAAAACTCTAGCAAATAGTTAGCAGTTATTTTGCTTTCAGAAAGAACTTTGTCACCGACATCTTCCTACAAATGCCACATCACTTGCTAACAAGTTGTTCTGGGAGAATCTTCTTGCTGATCTATGTGCTGCCACACATTTCTTTTTCAGTCATTGCAAACATCTTGGATTTCCCCTTTTCTTACTGCGCAATGACAAATTGCCTTGAACACGGACAAGAGAAGCAGTTAAACAGTTCACTTCTTGATGTTGGGAGCATAGGAAACTAATGAACATCCTGTTCTTCATATGTTAAATACCTGTGAAACAATGGAAATAGAGGTTGTTTTTTGCCTCAGCTGTACAGCTGCTAATATCTGACTATTATACATGGAGTGTGTGTGGGGGGGGACACTAATTCCTTGCAATCCAACAAATCCACATCCCATTTTAAATTTAGCACCAAGTGTATCTGAAAGGAGCAATGTTCCCTCTACTTTTACAGAGGAAGAAGATTAGGTAAGGCACTAAATTGGGAGTCAGGGGACTCAGGGTCAGTTCCTGGTTCTCTTGCAGGGTTTTGCGACTTTTAACAAATCACTTTCCTGCCTAAGTGTGGTGCTCTAAGATCAAATGGATGCTTGGAAGGGATGTGGATACTGCACAGGGAGTGGGGGCTAGTGAGCAGCTAGGCAAGTTCTCAGTCTTGTGACTTTAAAAAAAAAAAAAAAAAAAAAAAAAAACTTGCCAGATACATAGAAGAAAAGTGAAAGTTATATTAAGTAACAGAGCTGACACCAGCTGCAGCTCTGGGTAGGAATACCTGTGATACACAGGTAGGGCCTTTTTCAGAAGATGAGCTGTGTACAGGGTCGTTCATTGCTGGACAGCTTCTGGGAGATTTCAGGACATTTAATAACACTAGGAATAATCCACATCTCATTCAATGGCAGGTAAACATGGTCCATTATCATTGGTGGTGACACTGTATAACTAAGTAAATCCAATATGCATCTGTACCTCTGATGCTTTTGAAGTTATTCACCTTCATAACCCCGTGCGTGGAGAGCATACCCTTTAGTCAAACACAGACGTGTGTGTCCTGGTCTAGGAGTGACAACAGTGGTGTTAGGCAACTTTGAAGGAGGCAGCAAGGCTTCATACTTTTATCATTCGGAATGACAAAATCTGATTTTACGTTTTGTTTGCTCTCAGTGCGTGCAATGCAAACTTTTTCTCTTTGGGAATTAATGCCTTAATTGCCAAGAAAAACTAAGGGCTCTCTAGACAAGATCTGTAGTAAGTGTAATATGTCATTAATAATACGTAAAACAAGAAAACCTGTTGCTTGTTAACCCATTCAATCCAATGAAGTGCTCCAATAAGCATTTGCAGTATTATGATCATTGATCATGAAGCAAGTAAGCTTTTCCCTTCCTCCTCCCTACACAACATAGGCACTTAAATTTATGTTCCCGGTTGATTTGCTAGAATTTCTGAAGGAGGATTCCTCCTGCTACGTGAATGTCACCTTTTACAAGTGACAGGAAGATTAAGTAAAATGCTATACATGTAATTATAACCAGGCTATTGGCAGCCTGTAACACTGTGTAGATGACACAACTAATTTTACTTTTGAGACGTAATGTATGTGGCAAGTTTTACCTGTAGCTGTACTTTGTGCAAGTTACGCTGTCTCCAGAGGCAGGCGATGCATATAATTTTGACCATGAGTCAGCCACAAACTCAGCATATCCCTTCCACACAATGTCATTAGTGTGTGAGAAGCTGCCCTGCGACATTCATCTCAATAGCAATTAATCGTGTTATTTCTTGAAGAGCTTGTCTTGTTGCATAGACGTTTTTGTTTAAATTCAGATCAGCGGTTTTGTATCTGATCCACTGTTGTGAATTTTTCTCTGCTAAGAAAAATAACTAAACAATATACTATATCTCAGAGTCTAGAGAAAAGGCTTGACAGTTTTTATGTGCTTATCCTTGTGAGATTCATCAGATTCTGGTTATGTATATGTGGTGGTTTTACTCGGGTGGGCAGCCGAGTTCCACCACAACCGCTCTCTCACTCCCCCTCCTCAAAGGGGAGCGAGGAGAAAATACGATGAAAGGGGCTCAAGGGTTGAGATAAGGACAAGGAGATTGCGCAATAATTATCGTGACAGGCAAAACAGACTCAGCATAGAGAGAAAGTAAGATTTATTGCTTATTACTAACAAGCTAGAGAAGTGAGAAACAAAGGAAAGAAACCAAAAGCACCTTCCCCCCCCCCATCCACCCTCTTCCACCTCCTCCCCCCAAGCGGCGCAGGGGAACGGGGGAATGGGGGTTATGGTCAGTCTACAGCACTTAATCTCTGCCGCTCCTTCTCGGTCACTCTTGTCCCCTGTGCTGTGGGGTCCCACCCACGGGATGCAGTCCTTGCCGAACTGATCTGGCGTGGGCTGTCCACAGGCACCAGCTCTTCAAGAACTACTCCAGATATGGGTCCGTACCACGGGGTCCATCCCTTTGGAGCAAACTGCTCCAACCTGGGTCCCCCACGGGCAGCAGCTCCTGCTGGGTCACCTGCTCCTGCGTGGTCTCCTCTCCACGGGCTGCAGGTCCGGCCCGGAATCTGCTCTGGCAGGGGTCTTCCACAGGCCGCAGTCTCCTTCGGGGCACAGGCTCCACCGTGGTCTCCTCCACGGGCTGCAGCGTGGAACCCTGCTCCACCGTGGTACTCCATGGGCTGCAGGGGGACATCCTGCTTCACCATGGTCCTCACCACAGGCCGCAGGGGACTTCTGCTCCGGCGCCTGGAGCACCTCTCCCCCTCCTTCTTCACTGACCTTGGTGCCTGCAAGGCTGTTTCTCCCTCCTCTCACCCTCCCAGCTGCTGAGTGGCGCAGCGGTTTTTTCCCTGTCTTAAATATGCTCTCACAGAGGCGCAAAACAACATCGCTTATTGGCTCAGCTCTGGTCAGCAGTGGGGCCCTTACCAAACATGGGGCAGCTTCTAGAACCTTCTCACAGAAGCCACCCCTATGGCCCCCCTCCTACCAAAACCTTGCCACGTAAAGCCACTACAGCATATGTTCAGTGACTCCATCCCAACATGCCCTTGACTCTCTCAGAAGTAATATTGCAGCCATGCTGGTCTGAAAAAGAAAGCAGCAACACCACAACATAATAACATGGTGAAATCTCCACCATGAGTGCTTTGCTTGCCCTGTTCTATTCTCCTCCAGACAAACTCTTTCAGGATAATTAATTAATTGTCTTAGAGGCAAAGCAGCTAATGAAGCTTTCTTCACCAGCCTTGCCGCATTGACTGGTTACTAAAGAATCTATGTAGTGCCGAGGAGGAACTGAATTATAGAGAAGCATACAGGCTGCATCATTTATACATCTGTCAGGGATAAACCTTTTCAACTTGTTTATTTATATTGATGGCATCTGGAGGCAAGGAACTGTACAGTCGGCTTTTGGTAGCCTAAAGGGCTTCTTTTA
The DNA here is from genome assembly GCA_011076525.1 of Nettapus auritus. NCBI lineage: Eukaryota > Metazoa > Chordata > Aves > Anseriformes > Anatidae > Nettapus > Nettapus auritus. Next base: position 78,008,397 of record CM021766.1, read on the forward strand.
ATTTTCAAAACTCAGATTTTATTTAAAAATGCAAGCAGATTACATATCTGAGAAGAACATACTCCAGGGCTTGGATTTTTCTTTTTTACCTTGAATTTCAGGGGATAAAAAAATCACTTCTAGTCCAAGGCAGCATTAGCTCAGATGCTCAAAATGAATCACTGTTTTGTATATGGAGTAGCCATTTATATCTGTGCAACTTGGTTTTAAAATGCTGCTGTTGTTATTCTCCTGTGTTTCATATCTGCTGCAAGGGACTGGACAAGGGAGAAATCAGCCAGACATTGCAAATAATTTCGGTTAAGCCCAATATGTATTAGATATGAGAGCCTTAGATTTGTTGGGGCAATTTGATAGTTCTTCGTTTCACATCAACACGCTAGAGAAAAGTGTTTTCTGTTTGTTTGTGTTTGTTTATTTTTTATGTTCATAACTGGAAATGTTAATGAGTAAGGCTGCTAACAACTTCTTGTTCTGTGTCCCTGTTTGAAGAAAATCTGTCATCTTCCTCTTAACAGTGACTGTATTTTGGTGTTCAGTTAGACTAGGAGGGATAATTAATATTACCCTGATCCTGTCAGGGTCGTCCTCTGTGATTGTTCTTTTGCTCCAAGGAGAGGCTTAGATAGGACCTGATGGATCTCCTCTTATCACTTGTCTTGGCCCATGCCTATGTGGTGCTGTTAGAAGGGATAATGAAGAGAGATTGCTGTGACGCCTGAATTACACAGCTTAGTGATTTACCTACTACATAATGGATATGAGAGCATGGATGAAGGCTGCCTGTTGAAATTCAAGCTGATTGATGCTATGTTTATGGACTGGGAGACAACGGTACAGAGTTGTTTGTGTCTATGCCTTTAATTTGAAAGGATATGCTCTATTATCTATTGTACAAGATAATATTCCTCTCTCTGGAGGCCAAGGCAGTTAATACTTACCAGCTCCCCTCTTCTGCAGGAAACAGGCTGCGGTCTTTTATCTCCGAGGTGAAGCTCTCTGCAGTGATCCCTGACACCTCTTTTTAAAACTGGGAATAGGCCCTTTGGAGATCTTTGTTAACTTTTTAACTACATAGCATGTCTAAACTCCTGTTTGATATGACTTGTTTCCCCTCTGGTGATTTCACTTAGAGGAAACCAGCGTACTGCACCTACCAGCTAAGGATATTTGTCCTTTCTCTCACATGGTGGAACTACCTTAGTACATCTTTTTCCCTACTTGGCACCCTCTCTCCCTGGCACTGTGTATGTGTGCTGTTGGTCTTTGCTACTACCTGTGACTCTCTCCCTCTCAATTCTCAATTTTCAGCCTTTCCAAAATAAGCAGTAGAGTAAAATTGGGCCTACAAACCCCAAATACTCCAGGCAGGCTTGAAATGATGCACTATCTCTGCTCATCACTGAAAGTTTCAAAACATCATTTACTTCTTTTAGGAATACTGGCTCCAACTTCAGGTTTAGACAAAAAAAGACCCCAAATAAGCCAAATATGAATGTGGTTAATGTCTCATGTGGTTAATATGAGTTATTTTTCCCTAAGCCAGGATACCTAAATCATAAGTGAAAGAATTTTGAAGAGTTTTTAAAGTAGCTTTTAATGCATCTGTCATTCCTTTTGTAACTGAATTACTAAAGCTCTAACAGTATTTTGTATTCTACTCTTTTATATGTAATTATAGCATTAGGTCATCCCAGGGTAATTTTTTAGAAGAAAATAACTTTATTTATTAAATATGGAAAGTTCAATTGAACCACTATAATCTGTTAAAATAATTGAAGAATTTGAAGATAATTGATATTCCATGAATAAAAGACATAAAGGTTATAAAAAATAGCCATTCTTTGATTGAATTAAATGGAATTAAAATCATAACATGCAATTCAGTACTTTGTCACTCCTTTGTGTGTTATGAATGAAGTATAAGACAGCCTACAAGAGGGAGAGGAAAAAAAAAAATCCTGTGTTAAAATCTGAAAGGTCACACGTGCCTTTCACTTGCTTCTTAGTCAGGTAGTTCCTCCCGTGTCCAATGATATTTTAGATGAGCAAATCCCAAGACTCAAGCAACTGTCCTGATCATCACAAGCCTATTTGAAAAAAGTTTATTTACTGGTGCTGGATGCAAGCGCAGTTTGGGTTTGGGAGTGACTGCTCAGCCACGTTACCTGGAGCTGACAAACCACAGCAGGGAATGAGAGGGAAAGGTGTACGTTGTGCATGACAACCTCATTAGTTCTTCTCTCTCTGCCAGTAAGTCCTCCATTATAATTTTGGTGGTTCTTTTAAAAAGAATTAGGTAACTCTGAACAGGGTTAGAGTTGCATTTCTAAGTTGCATTTTCAATGTATAGATGACAAACCAGTAGTTGTGAACTGAGACCAAGGAAAACAGCAGACTGAAAACCCTGTCCCTTACCAGTAAAACCTACTATTGAATTACTTATTTGAATTATTGAACTACTATTCAAGTCCTTCAGACCTGGTTCTTTTGTCATTTTATTATTTGGCTTGGAATTTTGCCCAGCCTTCAACAAAAAGCTGTCCTGGAATAGGGAAGGGATAGAGCAAAAAGAAATGCAATTGCTTCTAAGGGAAAAGCAACCAGTGGGGCAAAAGCAGCAGCTGAGAGCTCAAAGGTTGATTCTAAGTCACAAGGAAGAGTTACTGAGCAGAGCACCTCAGGCTGCACCTTATTCCCAGAAAGCACTCAGCAAGGGGATTTTGATTGCTTCGGTGCTGCTGTGTGATCGAGTTGTAACTTTTATTTCAGTTTATAGTAAACCGGCAGTGGTAATCTCAGTGGTTGTGCTCACCTATGCAACAGGTTCACTTCTCTTCATGCCTTGTGTTTCTGATCACCATCATCCAGACTGGGCACGAGTTACAATATGGCCTACCTTCCACTCTGGAGATAATACAAGCTGTGTTTTGTTTTATTTTGTTGTTTTGATCAAGAGCAAGAGTGAAAAGGAAGTTAATGTACCCGAATTTCATTTTGACGTGTCAGGACACATTCAGGGACTGAGTCCATGAACTGCAATTGCCTGGCTGTGCAAGTATGGTTAATATTAAGGAAAAAACCTATTTGCTTGCCTTTTCAATAATCAGGCTATTGCATCTCCAGCAAAAGCACAGCTGGACAAAGACGTTTGTTTCTATTTCAGAAGTGTAGTGATAGATGTGAAGGTTTAATCTGTCTCACAAAAGTAACAGCTGGTTTCACATATAGTTTTCTATAGAAGTGGGATGAGAGATTGTGAGAATGTTTTGGAAAAGAAAATACTTCTTTAATATGGAAAAAGCCTCAATCAATTCAGTATTTTTGAATTATAAAGGTATTTATGACAAAAGTTAGAAGGGCAAAGAAATAGATAATGAGCAACTCAATGAACTGGAAATCTGAGCTACAACTGTCAAAGCAAATAACAAAACAAACAAACAAACAAAAAAAGCGTCTGATTGAGTTCAGCCTTCTACACCTCAAATAACTTCTTGGAGACCTTTTTTTCCGTAAGTTGTAGTTAGAGCTTACTTAAATCATCCCTGCTGTCATCAATCCTGTTTTCACTGCTGCAATTGGGAAGATGTACTACCAGTGATCAATTAGAAGACACTACTGCTTTTATAGTGCCATGGCCCATGAAACAATAGCATCATATGAAGACTACCTTGTACTTCTCAGTGTCCTTGATACCAAAGATGACCCATAAGAGGAACAAAATAGTGAGTAATGTTCAGTACGTGCCTCATTTTCTTTCACTGCAAATTGAATTAACATAGCCCTGAAAATGGAAAGGAACCAGTTGAAAACGAGTGCGTGCCTTCCTCTGCGACCCATCTAAGTGTATGTAACAAGCTGTAAAAGCTGTTTCAGCCTCTTCTCAGTTGGCTGAAGAGCAGCTTCTAATTAGCTACTTATCTAGTAAATTAAATAAAGTGTATCCTTATGGTATACATAGTAGCAAATGCAGGCGGGGGAGGGGAAAAGTAACGCTAGGGTTTGCTTCAAGTCATGAACTGTCTGTGGGCTTAGCAATTTTTTTCCATTTTATTTTATTATTATTTTTTTTTAATTCAGAATACATATTTGGCACTGCTGCTGTTCAGGATACCCCATGTAAAGAGGCCCAGATCCTTCATCAAGGTTTCTTGGTACAATGTAACATACATTGCCTGTCTCGACTTTCATGAGGTTGCTTCCTGGGGGCTTAAGGTAATTGCATAAATTGTCATTATGATTCATACTGCTTATTAAGTAAATGCTTCAAGCGTTGCCAGTTGAAGTGGACACGTTTCAATCAGCAAGTTTACGTATCAGGCTCCAGCAAGCTATAATTGATTTGGGTCATGCATCTGCATTCACAGATGTGATAGTCAAACGCAAGGTTATTGCAGATGGCATACTTGGTAAAATCTGCAATAGCCTATGGGGGGGCAGGGACAAATAACAGTATAATTTTACCAAACCGTAACTATTACATTGATCTTTTTTCACTCTGTCTGAACAGTTCCATTTTGGAGGTTTTGGTTTGTTTTTTGACAGCAAGATTAAAATAAGTTGTTTTACTCAAGATAATTTGTCACAGCTACTTCACTGAAAAGCTTCAGTACGTACGTGCTTTTCAAAAGCAAATTTTGCATGGTTATCAAGGTGTTTGTGTCTGTCATAGTTTGCTTAGGTTATACTTTGCTTAAAAACTCTTTGCTTAATAGACTTGGAAAACTAATCTCAGTGTTTTGCCATCACTGAGCATGCTCCCTCCTCTCTTGCCTGCTGGAGGAGATGAGCCATGAATATGCCATCTTCTAAACAGGAGGCCTTAGGACAAGATTTCAAAAGTGAACAAAATTTCCCATGCAGGTGAAAGAACAAGAGTTCAAGAACAGCGTGGTGATTTGGCAAGGTTGTCTGCAAAATTTATGTTTGTACAATTCACTTTTACTGCAAGCTTCCTATAGTGGTGCTATCAAAAAACTGTGTTACAAATGACTCTGCTGGTGTATGTTCCTGGCCTTTCAATACATAGTTTCAGACTATGGCAGTGTTATCATGCTAGTTTTTAATGGTGATGCTTTGATCAGCAATAAATCTTATAAAGAGATTGCTGGGAGTAGGAAGCTGATTTGTCCTAACTTTCATATGGAAAGGAAGAAAAAATGAATATGGATAGTCACTGGAAAAATACAGAAGAGACATTGGAGTCCAGTCTGTACAGGGGTGATCTGGAGAAGGAACAGCTGATCTTGCTGTCAAAGGACTCTGTAGAACAAAACATGGGTCTGAAAAACTGTAATAAAGAAAATAAATGTTATAGAAGACAGATCTTTGGTCAGCCTAAAAGACCTGGGTCTTTCCATATGCAAATTGAATTAAAGGATGTCCTTCTTCTTAAATAAAGCTGGATATCCCACCTCCATCCAGGAATATCTAACAGAAGGGAATTAATTTTAAGCAGTGTGTGAATTCACCTAATCATCTCTATTGCTTAGCTTTATTTTTAGGAAGAAACCAATTGTGTGTTCAGAAACCATATGTGTTGCCTCTCCCTTTTCCTGTATGAATATTTTCTCTTACATCTCCAGAGAAGTTTATGCCAGAAGACTTATACTTGCAGGAGAAAATGACTTTCTTAATGTACAAGAGAGAGCCTCAAGTATCAGGACTGGGTGCTAGGGAAAGTGACTGGCAAGAGGCTTCATGGAACTGGGGGGAGGTGCTCAAAGGAGCTCCCATAAACCAGCAACATGCCAAGAGACCCCTCCAAGAGCAGGGGTCTGATGACTGGCAGTGAGGATATATGACCAGACGACTAACACACTCAGTGGGACAGGTTTGGTATGCAGGAAATATAGAGTAGAAAGAAGCTCACTGGAGTTCACTTAGGTAGGAAGCACAGGATGAGGGGGATGTTGGGCTGAAAAGCTTTGGAAAGGATGTGGGAATACAGGCAAAGGCTGTATAGGAGTAAGGCATGAAGCTTAGAAATGATGGGAAAGAAAAAGCTGCCACTCATCACTCATCCAGTAAGACTGGAAAGTAAAAACAACAAGAACAAAACCATTCACCATTGCATTGCTTGACAAAATGGCTGTGATCTGAAGAAGAGAGGAAAGATGCCCAAAACCATGCCTATTCTCCAGCTGTCATCAACCTGATCTCAAAGCTTTAAGTAGTCCATTTACTCAAGTGGCACAGGTTTGTGTGGCAGATGTGAGGGTTTGCACCCTGCAGTCTGATGCATGTGGGAGTGAATTAGGGAATGTAGGGTGCAGATTCTGGTCTTGACATTTATTTTAGTTTGCTTTTTAAGTTTGTGAGTATGCTATCAAAAACTTAGTTTAAAGAGTGCTTTGAGAAGGAAGGCTGTTAGCATTTCTTATTAGTAATTTAAATCAGTGTGTACTTTTGACAGTAATCTCAAAGGGTTATTGTGAAGATAAATTAAGGTTTATGAAGCGCTTGGTTACTATAATGATAGACTTCCTAGAACAGCCTGTGAGAAAATGGATAAAGCTGTATGTGGAATATGCTGCATGGCAAACTGTGTAGGGACACACTCTTTAAACATTCAAATTAAAATATTAAACAGTTCTGCTCATTCAGTGGAAATCATTTGAGGAAACTTGACCTCAAAAAATTAACATAGATTTTATATTATTTTTTTCCCCTAGAATTAAAGGAATTCACATTCCAGTCCCCGTAATCTGGTAATTTTGTACGCATGCAATTTCAGCTCTTACAAGTCACTTTTTTTTCCTGTTCTTGCAATAGTGAATAGTGATCTGTGGAGTTCAGCCAGTAAGTTTAGGAGAGTATGTTTTCTTTGCATCTAGCTGTTCAAGCTTTTGTTTCTGTGAATTTAAACAGATGCACCTGGCTGTATGAATCCCATATTCCACTTGAAGTACTTCTGTATTCTAGGGCTGCTTTCTCCTCTTAATTATATTGGAGAAGGTGAAAGATATCATTCATGTTCATTTTAATTAATTAAAAAAAAAAAAAAAAAAAAAAAAAA
>CM021766.1:78015514-78103209 GCA_011076525.1 Nettapus auritus
AAAAAAAAAAAAAAAAAAAAAAAAAAGGCAAAATGAACATTGTAATATAAAACTGCCTTGTGCTTCTGCATGTGGCCTCTTGAGGGCAGTAGTCTTTCAGAGCCATAGAAAATAAACTTCCTTAACTTTTCAGTCAAAGCATGCTCCTCGTAATAATCATAATTATCCATTGGCAATGCAGAGGGATGCTAGAATTCATTGTGTCCTTCAATCAATAAAAATGCTGCACTCAAAATTTTCAAGCCAGTTTGTTCTTAAAAGTGTCACACAAGCATTTCTATTTGTGTTTCATTATGGTATAATCTGTGTAACTGGACCATATGTTCAGCTACAGCTAGACCTTCTGAAATTTTCCAACTGCACTAGAAATGAGAAAGCTTAGAATAAATCTTTTTGTTTCCTTGGAGATCAGGAGATTTCACAGATCTTAGAGCTAACATTGCAAATCTGAGGAAACCTTCAATCTTTCAAACATATATTCTACCTATATTGATCTCATGAAAGTATATCATATGTATATTTGCCATACAAATGACATTTTTTCATATTTTAGTGTTAAAATACTCTAATGTGGCAGGCAGTTATGAGATCCAGGACTGCCTGGTATTCCTAATGGGACAGAATCACAGAATCATCTACCTCACTGCTTCCTTGAACCTGAGAATATTTAAACTTTTAGTCAAATACAGACATGGTCTGTTGGATACCAATGTAAGTTGACTTGATTCACAGTTAAAACTCAGTGCTAGCTCCAGCAAAATCTGGAAGGAAAAAGAGGGAAACCCAATTTCCATCTTATCCATATTTTTCATCTTGGATGACGTAATCATTGAATAAAATGCTGGTCCTTGGAGCAGGAATTTCTACCACAAACTTTCCTTTCCAAATGAGAATCCTAATCCTGAGGCTACACTATCAAGCTCTGTTTTGTACTCTCTGCAGCACAAGATACGATGAATTATCTTCTGTTTGTTAGAATATCCTCGACAGGACGAGCTGTATGCCATCAACATGTATAACCACTAGACTTTACATCCATGTCTCTTTCTTGAAAGAAATATGTGTCTGCATCCACAAGAGGAGAGAGGAATTTATTCCAGAAGTCATCCTTTTTCCACAGAAATGTTCTAATTATAGGCTGTTGATGTAAACAAAAAAATAACAACAACAACAGCAACAACAACAACAAAACTTTTATTTTTTTCCAAGTGTTCTTGCTTTCTTCTGTTTTAATGTGGTGGCAATCATTGTGGTATCTGTGACAGCCCTATCCATAAGTCATCTTCTGATGATGAATCCTGGATTATCTCCTTCAGAAAATATAGGAACAAGAACTTATATTTTCTTGAGTCTGATAAAGCATAAAGGCACAAGATGGACAGCTAATCATGCTATGCATGTTTGGCCAGAGAGCTGCCTGCCACAGATGAAAGCAGAGAGTTAAACACTGGCCTGGAGAATACGGAAACAAAAATTTGAGGTGCCTATGGGGTCTGTGCTATGAAGTGATCTTTTTGGAGCATGACTGATCTGAGTTCTGATTAGTCCTGCCTAAAAACTGTTAGTAGATTGAAAGCATGCTTCCAAGTTTTTTTCCTAATATACTCTGCTAGGAGCAACCAAAATGCAAATCCAGAGATCTGATCTCTTGAAGGGGAGCAATTTAAAACATCCTACAAGACATTAGCAACTGCTTTGGGAGAAAATAAATTGACAGCAAAACAGTTTGAGAAACAGGCCCAATTTCTTGCAATAGTTATCCGTTTAAACTTCGAAAGTCTGAAATATTTGAAGTTAGCTAAATATTCTTGACTAATGTGCTGTTATTGGCAAAAACTTTCTATCATCTTCTTTTCACCTAAAGCCTGCTTTACTACTAAAACTAGACCATGTTTGGCTTTCATAATGACTTGTTTAGAAGCTCTTTAAAATGCAAACAGATTTCACGATGATGTTCTATTATGAGCTACCAACTGCAATTGCACTTCCACTTATCAAAATTATCATGCAATTTCCATCCCTGCAAGCGGAGAAAGATTTACACAAATACCACATATGGTAATAACAACTCCTCATACTTGCCCTATTTATGTATTAGTTGCCCGCTGAGCTGATGAAGCATCTTCTCTTACTGACATGCTACTAAAACCAGCCCAGGAGAGCCATGGGGTTACCGGTGTCCCCAGGCTGTGTAGTACCCTGTCCAAGCCCCCTGCCCGATCCCCTCCTGAGCATCACCCATGTTGCTGCCACAGCGCGGGGGTGATGCCGGGGCTGCCCCGTGCCGGCCCCAAGAGCCCCACAGCAGGGCACGGCTGGGCCCAGCAGCCAAGATGGCGGTGCCTCGCCTCAGGGACAGCCTGGGGAAGAAAGGACAGGCACAGCGCTGCCCGGCAGCCGGCAGAAAGAGAGAGAGAAAGAAAGGGGGAGAAACAGCCCTGCTGGCACCCGGAGGAGAGGCAATGTTGCCCGCTATGGTATATTGCTGTCTCTAACCGGGGCCATGAGCTTTTCCACCCCATTTTTGATTTTCCCCTTTCCTGCTGAGGAAGGGCAATGGGAGAGTGGCTGGTGGGCGCTTGGCAGCCAGCCCAGGTTACCCCCACATCCATCTCTGGATTTGTGCAGCATCAGCTTTGACACCCAGTTTTCTGGAGCCACACTTAGCGACCTCTGGTGAGATTCTGGACATGAGCTTTACCAATGTTTGTTAGTGGAATAGCTCTCTATGTGGAGCAGTTTAGCATATTCAGTTATGTCAGTAGCATAGTAAAAAGTATGTGTGGCCTTTTATGCATTTTGCAGTAACAAATATTGGCCTTCTGATTCCCCTCACTCCCTGAAAAACAACACTTCAGAAGTAAAAGTGTGAACTTCAGTAATCTATTCCAAATTATGAGCTACTAGCAGTAGCTAGGGTTGCTGTTTGGAACTATAAATTACTATGCATAGATGGTAGCTAGTCATTTTATTTATTTTTGCCTATAAAGCTTCCTGTTGTGTTTAAACTGCTGTAATCCTTGGAAGTGGAAGAACACATGGGGCATAAAAGCTGTCTCTACTGTAAAATTATGAGACATGCACAGCACTCATCAGATGCAGGAAAACCAGCTCTCTGCTTTTTCTACCTCAAATATTAATTAAACTAAATATAGGTATAATCTTTTATTTTTGTCTAGAAGAATGGCAGGAGTTATTGCTATCTCCAGCAGTGCTGTGTGAATGGTTAAAGAGAAAAGAGAGAGCTAAGCTGCAACTTGCTATCCAAATAGAGATGTACTAACGGGAATGTGATACGTTCTGACAAAATAAAACAGTTGTGCAGACCCTGAAGAAATGTTAATATGGAAGCAGAGGTACAGAAGCAAAAAGCCATAGTTGGTCAGGAAGATCAGGGACCAGGCTAAGCCTCCCAGAAGAGCAGCTTACCTGATTGAAGTGAGCAAAATCCTAGATATTTGTGTCTGTTCTCAATTTGATTTGACATCGGCTCTCTCTAATTGCTGCATTTAAGAGTGAAAGACTTACTTCTGGAAGGCTTTTTTTATTATTATTATTATTATTTATTTATTTATTTATTTCCCCAGTCATTTCTTCGTTCAAAGTCTTGCTCAGGGTGAGACAGGCTAGCTAGTGTCTAGTCCAGAACTTCTAGGCTGGTTATAATGAGAAGCAGGCCTGTGCCTTTCATGTCGGTGTGCAGAGAGCAAGCCCAGGGTGTGCGTTTCAAAAGGTGATACCAGTGCTGTCCAGAAGGTTGAAATGATTTATTTTTTTGTTTTGAGACCTCAGTTAAATAAGACCATTCTTTGACACTTATGCCAATCAGTGTATTTACTCTGTGTGCATGCAATCCTCCTGCTGAAAATCTGAGCTCTTGGCTGTACTGGGTACAAGAGACTCAAACAGAGGTATCTGCGACAGCATGGGTTTCAGCTGTGTTTTATCTGGTTAAAGATACATGCAATAAATAAAATCATGTTCTCCTGTTGGGCTATTTCTGAATTTGTTTTTGACATCTCCAGTAATGTCTCTACAAATTTCTGGATAGTGCACTAAGAAAAGAAAGGGCTGGATTTGAGGTAATTCAATATAAATTGCAGTGTTCATCTACAGAAGCTTCAGTAGCAGAGATCAGAAATTTGTATGTATTAATTTTGTCATTTCTAGCTGTGCCAATTGCATGATTTCCCTTTTTTAACTGCACAAAATGTAATCACGTTTCATTGAACAGTTAGGAGAAGTACATTTGGTGCTTTATTTCTCTACAGTTGTGCAGCTTTCCTTCTCTTCTGTTTTCAGGCAAAAGAAACAGGTAATTTGAAAGCAAAATGTGAGCACCTTTGCCACAAGCTTCTCTTTTCTGAACACAGAGTGTTTCAGATGAGGTGTACGTAACAAATCCTTTATTTTCTAGTGCAACTTTGAGTTAGACTATAGTGTAAAATTTATACAGAATGGAAAAAAATAAGTTAAAGATTTGATTTATTTATTTAAAATAAGATTTACCTTAACTAAGCAATGACATAGAGTTAACATTACACTCATGTTAGTGGAGCATTCCCCATGTGGAATACTTACATCCTATGAAGAAAGTGGAGAAAGAGGGTATTGATGAGCCACTGTGATGGTATTGTTTCTTTCCTTCTACCCCTATTCAAAGAGGTATTGGTGGGTATTGGGGAGCAGGGGTTCTAGGCACATAGAGTGAGCAGGAAAAGATGGAGGGAGTCAGCAGTCTGGGGAACCAATAGCATTTACAGAAGAATGCTTTCCACGGTAGTCCTGTGAAGTAAAGCCCTTGCAGAGCCTCTGTGAGTTTCTTGAATTACTCACTGCAGTCTCTGACAGGTGCAGAAGGAAGAACAAGACTGTAGGGGAGATGTACGTTGGGATCAGACAGACACAGGTATAGCCTAAAGTGGTCAAATGCTGTAGAACAAATCCTGAAGAGCCATGTGTGATGGTTTTACTTGGGTGGGCGGCCAGGCTCCACCACAACCACTCTCTCACTCCCCCTCCTCAAAGAGGAGCGAGGAGAAAATACGATGAAAGGGGCTCAAGGGTTGAGATAAGGACGAGGAGATCACGCAGTAATTATCGTGATGGGCAACACAGTCTCAGCATAGTGAGATAGTAAGATTTATTGCCTATTACAAGCTAGAGAAGTGAGAAACAAAGGAAAGAAACCAAAAGCACCTTCCCCCCCCCACATCCAGCCTCTTCCACATCCTCCCCCCAGGTGGTGCAGGGGAATGGGGGAATGGGGGTTATGGTCAGTCTATAGCACTTAATCTCCGCCGCTCCTTCTCAGTCACTCTTGTCCTCTGTGCTGTGGGGTCCCTCCCACAAGATACAGTCCTTGCCGAACTGATCCAGCGTGGGCTGTCCACAGGCAGCAGCTCTTCAAGAACTGCTCCAGATATGGGTCCATACCACGGGGTCCATCCCTTTGGAGCAAACTGCTCCAACCTGGGTCCCTCACGGGCAGCAGCTCCTGCCGGGTCACCTGCTCCTGCGTGGTCTCCTCTCCACGGCCTACAGGTCCGGCCCAGAATCTGCTCCGGCAGGGATCTTCCACAGGCCGCAGTCTCTGTCGGTGCAGGTCCACCTGCTCCACCGTAGTCTCCTCCACAGGCTGCAGCGTGGAACCCTGCTCCACCGTGGTACTCCATGGGCTGCAGGGGGACATCCTGCTTCACCATGGTCCTCACCACAGGCCGCAGGGGACTTCTGCTCCGGCGCCTGGAGCACCTCTCCCCCTCCTTCTTCACTGACCTTGGAGCCTGCAAGGCTGTTTCTCACTCCTCTCACCCTTCCAGCTGCTGAGTGGCGCAGCGTTTTTTCCCAGTCTTAAATATGCTCTCACAGAGGTGCAAAACAACATAACTTATTGGCTCAGCTCTGGTCAGCAGTGGGGCCCTTACCAAACATGGGGCAGCTTCTAGATCCTTCTCACAGAAGCCACCCCTATGGCCCCCTGCTACCAAAACCTTGCCACGTAAACCCACTACACCTGTGGGGACATGAGGAATCATGATAAATGGAAGCTCATGGCCTCCATGGAGATTTTCTTGGCTTTTGACAAATTTTATTTTATACACATTGTAGTTCTGCTTGCAGGTCCTGATGTATTGTTGACCTGACACTCACAGTTTAAATATGTAATAAATTTTTGAATCCTTGTTCCAGGTGTAATTACAGGAAAGTGCTTTTAAAGTACCGAATGAAACAGTAGAAATAAAACACAAGAGAAGGAATTGTCACCCTGTCTGGCAATCTGATTTCCTCCGTGCTGCTTCTTAAACTGTTTCTGAATAAGCTTTTCTTCTTCAGAAAACAAACCCAAACATTAAACATCTCATACTTGTGTTCTCTGATCACCGTTCAAGGCATTGCTAGATTTTTATCTGCCTGCCTTTGACAAAAAGTGATGAGTACTTGCTTTTCGTATTGTCTGCTTAACTTGATTCAGAACTACAATAGCCACTTCTAAATTTCAAATAATAGTAGAAATGGGTGCTACTGTTGTTTGAGTATATACTAATGTTCAATCCAGGCCACCCAATTCAAGGCATAGATGAAGATATGGGCTTTACAGAAAGAATCTATAACCTTGAGGAAATAGGCACATAAACAACACAAAGGTGCCCTTGTTACAGGTGATGCAACATGAAGATCTACATAGTACAGACGGTGCTGTTAGTTTCATATGCCCCATCTACTACTTCCTTTGTGGATCACTGTTTACTTGGCTGCTCTGTATTAAAGAGGTCAATGAAGACAGGTGATACCACAAGTAATGGTTGCATTTCAAAGTGGTGAGATGTGAAGGAATAAATTAATGAGTGTTAGAGAAAGGAAGAAGCCTGGAAGATGAATTGGGAGGATAGAGCATACGCTTTTATTTGTGAATTTTTGCAGCCATTTGTATTGTTGGGAAACCTGAAATACTAGCTCAGACAAAGCTGGACATGCCAGGTCTCAGAAAACATCACCAGGCTTTGTTCTTCTGTCTTATTTGCACTTATTACTAAAAAGGCAGCAGATGCAGAAGCTTGATGGAGTTCAATGGATGTCTCAGTTTGTTGTTTCTTGAGAATGCACACAGTTAGGCGTTCACTGAAGGGAATATAGACAGTTCTCGGAAATCTAGGGAACTAGAGGAGGCTGGACAGGAACAGCAGGTGCAGCATATGGAAAATGAAGATAAAACAGGAGACAGAGTAAGGGATGATGTGCCACAGGTGTCTACTGATAATTAACTGCAGGTTCAACAGAAAGGGAGAATGGAATTGAAATAAGATACCAAAGTGAGAACTGGAAGAGGAACTGTAGAAGGGCACGAACTGGGAGATTCAGACAACCCAGATAAGCATGTCAAATCAAATAACAGAGCTTTTTTCTAATGATTTTGATGCAAGTACAATTTCTGTGTCATAATAATGCACTCTGCTTTACGTGTTTTATGGTAACAGCCAAAGACTTTTCTCCATGATGGTGTGTCTTAGAGGTAAGGTGTATTACCCTGTACTGAAAGGTATCTAACCAAGAGGCATATTGCTGCTCAGTGATTTGTTTCTCCATCAGTATTGTTTTGTCAATCAAACTTCACGATTCCTAGTATCAAGATTATTTTTCTTGGTCTGGAAGTAACCATTGCCCTTCAGGAATCTAATATAAATTTCTTACCAAGCTATTATGAGTTATTGGAACCAACACAAATTATTTTCTTTTGGCATCTTTGTAAAGAAGTTAGAGAAAATGAAAAATTCTTTGCACTAAATACAGGAAGGAGAAATGTCATATTGTCCCTACCGGCTGCCTGGGTAAGGAAATCCATCAACATGTGAGAGGGTGAGATGGATTTTTCAAAATAACCATGGATGTCTACAGTGTAAGAAGGCAATATTAGAATAAGTCTCCTGGTTTCCTTTTCTAGTCAGTGAATAAGTTGTTAATAGAGTGGTGGGCAAAGCGCCCTGGACCAGAGCAGTGAGCATTGCTCGCCTGGCTGAGATCTCTCCTGACCATAGTACTGATCCTAAGCAACTAAGTCAGATAGAGTGTAGAAGGAATCCCACCTGTACTGTTGGGTTGTTCCTATGCCTGAAGGGATTTGAGCCCATGTTACCTATTTTACAGGTGAGCAAATGAGCCATTGGCTAGAGTGCAGCCTAGGACGGCTTTCTCATCCTCCACAGTGGTGTGTGCAGTCCTTAAACATGCTATTGCATCACAGTGGGGATGGCTTGGTATATACAATGGCCCATCTGGGTTCCTGCTCCTTCTCCCTCTTTCTTCCCTCTGTGGTTTCTCCACTTTGCTCACAGTGTTTACCTATGAATTGAACAACTCTACCCCAGCGGAATAGGGAGTAATTTAGGGCTCTGTCTGGAGAAGATCCCTGATATCAAAGGGGTTGGATAAAAAAGGCCCTTCCGCTTTTTCTAACTCCAAAATTGTTTTCCAGCTGGATGAAGTAGGTGAAGTCAATGTTGTCTATGTAAGTGGACTCTAGAGGATTAGGAGAATAACACAGGAGACTTGAGGCATAGAAAATAAAATAACGGACAAGGACATCAACTGAATCTGAATGTTGGACTGGTAGCAGCTTGGGAGAGTATAAAGCCTCTCAATGACAAAAGAAAGGAGAAGGAATGCAATGTTCTTCTTTTCAGAGTTCACAAGGTTAATAATAGCATAATGTTTAGCGATTAAGTTGCTGCATGTTCTTTAAGGGCGGATCTAGAAACTGAATTCATACTAGAATTGCATTTCCTCATTAGATCTTCTAGGATGGCATTGTTTGCCTTTTTGAATATTTTGGGCTGCTTTGTGCTTCAAAGGTACCGTAAAAGGTTATTGCCATAAATAATCATCAGGGTTTTGGTATTCTTGCCAAAAACATTTTCATTTTAATCAAAGCTAAGTATGTTTGGAAAGCTTCAGAACTTGATTAGAAAAGTTTTCAGGTGGGGATGTTTGCTTAAAATATACCATCTTTTTAAAGTCATATTGCCACATTTTTGTCCCCTTTAGCAGTTATTCCATCCAACTGCCTCTTTTCCTCCTCCCATTAGGTGGTGACAGTGCTGTGAAATTTGAGATTTGTCCTAAGGTCAGGAGTGTGGAAGGGGCAGGGGTTCTGATCGCAACTGATCTGCATCTTCTGAAACATTATTGTCATCCTGAACTAAAAAAAAGAGTAAGTGCTCTTAGGAAAACTGAAGGTAAGCTATGCTAAATTGAATGTCACAGAATCACAGAATCACAGAATTTCTAAGTTGGAAGAGACCTCAAGATCATCGAGTCCAACCTCTGACCTAACACTAACAGTCCCCACTAAACCATATCCCTAAGCTCTACATCTAAATGTCTTTTAAAGACCTCCAGGGATGGTGACTCCACCACTTCCCTGGGCAGCGCGTTCCAATGTCTAACAACCCTTTCGGTAAAGAAGTTCTTCCTAAGATCCAACCTAAAACTCCCCTGGCGCAACTTAAGCCCATTCCCCCTCGTCCTGTCACCAGGCACGTGGGAGAACAGACCAACCGCCACCTCGCTACAGCCTCCTTTGAGGTACCTGTAGAGAGCGATAAGGTCACCCCTGAGCCTCCTCTTCTCCAGGTTGAACAATCCCAGCTCCCTCAGCCGCTCCTCGTAGGGCTTGTTCTCCAGGCCCCTCACCAGCTTCGTCGCCCTTCTCTGGACTCGCTCAAGCACCTCGATGTCCTTCTTGTAGCGAGGGGCCCAAAACTGAACACAGTATTTGAGGTGCGGCCTCACCAGAGCCGAGTACAAGGGGACGATCACCTCCCTAGCCCTGCTGGTCACACTGCTTCTTATACAGGCCAGGATGCTGTTAGCCTTCTTGGCCGCCTGAGCACACTGCTGGCTCATATTCAGCCGACTGTCAACCATCACTCCCAGGTCCTTCTCTGCCTGGCAGCTCTCCAACCACTCATCTCCCAGCCTGTAGCTCTGCTTGGGGTTATTGTGCCCCGAGGTGGAGGACCCGGCACTTGGCCTTGTTGAACTTCATACCGTTGACCTCAGCCCATCGGTGCAGCCTATCCAGATCTTCCTGCAGAGCCTTCCTACCCTCGAGCAGATCGACTCACGCACCTAACTTGGTGTCATCTGCAAACTTACTGAGGGTGTGCACTCAATGCCTCGTCCAGATCATCGATGAAGATATTAAAGAGGACCGGCCCCAGCACCGAGCCCTGGGGAACGCCACTAGTGACCGGCCTCCAACTGGATTTGACTCCATTTACCACGACTCTTTGGGCCCAGCTATCCAGTCAGTTTCTAACCCAATGAAGCGTGCGCCAGTCCAAGCCAAGAGCAGCCAGTTTCCTGAGGAGAATGCTGTGGGAAACGGTGTCAAAAGCCTTGCTGAAGTCAAGGTAGACCACATCCACAGCCTTTCCCTCATCCACCCAGCGTGTCACTTTGTCATAGAAGGAGATCAGGTTCGTCAAGCAGGACCTGCCTTTCATAAACCCATGCTGACTGGGCCTGATCGCCTGCTTGCCCCGCAAGTGCTGCATGATGACTCTCAAGAATGTACCTCTCTTTAACACTCCTTGTCTTTACAAGTCCGGAATCTCCCTCCAGAATGAAAATGATTCTTTTCTAGTTGTCTGGCTGTAAATCAATGTTGAGTTCTTAGAATGAAAGTACAAAAACTCCCTTAAACAAAACGTGATAAGCTGGTGGTTATGCAAAATGAAGGGTTGCAGCAATCTAGTAGTGATTCCCTTTTTAATTTTAAAACCTAAAATAATTGGACACATCTTGCCCTCATTTACACCTGTGCAAATCCTGTTATATTCAGCAAGGCTTTACAAAGAAGGCAAAACTCATCCTTTGCAAATTAAGAAATGAACACATAATGAGAAAGAAATTGGTTGCCTTCCATTTCCCAAAGTATTAATTTTTCAGTGATGAAAATTTACTTTAGCCCCTTATACTTGATACCCGCCCAGGATTAGAATCTTGACCACAGGCTGTAGCTGTTGCAGCCACTGAAGTCCATTTGGTGGTATCTAGATGTTTGGTTTGGTACTCGTTGCTTACTGTACTGGAACCTGGAAAGCATAGCAGTGCTCTCAAAACATAGGAAGTGTCCAGGGGGTCGTTAGGTCCCTGTTCTGTGCTAGATGAAGGTGGCTAGATCCTGGGAGACTTTGGGAGAATATTTGAGACTGGAATTATGAAAACTGCGCATCCTCCACAGTTTCAGCAAGATGCTGTGAGACTTCTGTTACTTTAACGTACAGCCAGCGGTGACCAGCTGAAAAATAAGGAAGATCTCTTAAATACACAGAGGCATTGATGGGACTCCTGAGCACCTCTCTCAGCTCCAGTGAAGTGAACAGAAATTACAGGTGTGCAGCACCTCATGGATAAGGCCCTACTGGGTGATTTTTACAGTCACCGTTGTCAGTGCAGAATCCCTAAAGGAAACTTAATGCTCTGTATCCATATTACACTGATCTAAGGGACTGATAAACAGCACACAAAGGGCAGCATATCAGGTACTGACTAAGGGACCAAAAGCATCACACGGAAAAAACAAAATAGGCAGCCTGTGAGAGCCAGTTGTGATTTTGGATTTGCTCAAACACTTAATGTGACTGTGGCATTTTTTCAAATTGTAATTTCCTCTTCACTATCATTATAGTCCTTGAAAAGAGATGACAGTCTACTACCTTCAAAAATGTTCTCTCTAAATAGTAATTGCTTATTTGCATGAATCCTTAACATGCTGTATTGTATAATTGCTGAAACACTGAAAAAAAAAATTGAATATATTCCTGAATAAATACAATATGACTCTTCTAAAAAAATGTATCTTGCTAATATTACTAATTGTATGCTTACAGCATTGCTTGCCAAGATAATGAGGAAAATTGTACACAGGCTACTCTTAAATTACATGTTGGTGAAAAATCAATTGTTTTCTGTCTGTCATGATTTTGCCCAAAAGTAGAGTACAATTTCAGTCTTATTCTTCCATTTATATTATTTTGCTGTTGGTTGAATTTTCAGATGTTCTGAAGGCTTTTTGTTTCTTCTGCACTTTTTTCCTTTGTGTTTTTGTGTTTTACTACTGATATTTGAAATATATGCTCAGAAAAAAAAAAAAAAAAAAAAGCAAAGCAAATACTTTACTGTGACAAGTAGAACTGTACATCCACACCATTATGTCACCATAAACTAACAGCATTGTTGTAGCTGAGTAAGTGCTGGAAAATGTCAAACTTGAGATATTGTTAATATTTTTTCCTATGAGCATAGGGTTTAAAAGTAAAATATAATGTAACAGGCATATTGTCTTCATGTCGCACCTCCATGATGAGAGGCTGAAAGATAGCTAAGTTTTAATACAAAAAAAAAAAAAAAGTCCTTTGACAGGTTTTCAGTGGTGGCTTTGTCTTTTGAAGGTCTTTCATTCTGTACAGCGATCATCATTTTATATGCTTTTTTTCTTAATTTTCATTCTTGTATTTTTGATTTTTTTAAATGGCAAACATCTTATAAATAGAATTTTTAAAGCAGGGTTAATTTGAATGAAATCAGGAAGTATTGTTGTCAGCTTCTGTGTTTGATCTATCTCACACTTTTTCTCCTGCGAGGGTCAGCAGAAATTGAAAGCTAAAAAAAAAAAAAAAAAAAAAAAAAAAAAAAAAAAAAAAGCTCACTGCATGTGGTCTGCTCTTCTGGAGCATAGGTCATCTTTTTATCTGATGTTTTCCTAGCACAAGGGGTCTTGGTCTCTGGGCAGACCTCTGAGGTACTCTGTTAATAAGGTTGAAAAGAAGATTTGAGTTGGGAATGCAGTCTCAAAATCATCTATAAACTCTTTCTCTCTGAGATACTCTGTCCTTCATATTTTGAGTAGTATTTGTCTAAAGTATATGTGACCAGTGCTATCATGTTCTTCCCACAATGCTTTGAAGAGAACATTGTCTTTCAAAGTTTTTTTCTGTAAGTATTTTGGAAAATAAGATAAATATTTAGAGGAAAAAAAAACATAATGTAGTATTTCACTGTAATTTAATATTTATAATGGTGATAATAAAGTGGATGTAAAGCCATCTAAAGACAACTTAAAATTCACCAGAAGTTTCACCTTCAAATGGCATCCAAATGCATAATGTAAATTTTCAAGATTAATTTGATTAAAATGCAGCCATAAGCAGATATTTTCTCAACACTGTAAATATGGGTGGGTTAGAGAAAAAATATTTTAAGGTTGTTATGTTGTCAAAGCTGCTTAAATAAGTTTAGAGAGCATCTTTAATGGAAGGTTGTACTTAAAGGTCACTGTTATTACCTTATCAAAAGGTTAGTCATTCCTAAATGTTGAAAACATTGCTGTTTTAGCTACACATCTCAAACACTGAGCAATCGCTTTGATTAGTAGCTGTATATTGATAAGTAGTCCCTGAGGTAATTCGATGCCCTGGGGGATGAATGCCCAGAGAAACAGATGAAGTCAGATTAGGAAATCATTCACCTGCCAGCTGTTAGCTGACAACAGTTTCTGAGGCTGTGATCTGCAGTTAGTGTGGTGTAAGTCAGTTTACTAGCTTGTTTGGATGCTTAGAGTCTCTTTTACCACTGTGTCTGAATATTTCCTCTGACAGTGGTAAGTTCTGAAAAATGCCTTCTTTTCAGTTCTTTTGGCCATATTGGCTTAGCTGACAGGAAATTAATGAGGGCTAAAAAAAACAAAAACAAAAACAAACAAACAAAAAAAACCTGCAGCTGATGAGCTATGTGTATGGTGTGCTGCTGTTATGGATTAAGCACAGTGTATTGCTTCACTACATGTACTCTGTTTTGCAATATAATAATTTTAAAAATTGTTGGTCCTTCCCCCAGAGATCTGCATGGCAGATGCACAATGTTACTGTACCAAATAATTTTTCAGCATTTGCTAGCTTTGAATGTTACATATGTAGAGCCAGGAAAAAAAACTTTGTCAAATATATAGGCCAAAATACTTGTTCCTAAAAATGAAAAATGAATTTATAAACTATGTGGAATTATATAAAAGCTTGGTTTTTTTATCTTTGATATGGAACAACTTAACCAGTTATCTTAATACTTAAAATAGGAAGACAATTTCATATCTAACCTAGATATTAGCTATTTTGATTCTTATCCTGTTTCTCTTAAAGTTATCAATATGATTATTAGTGCAGATTTTGGTGTCATTACTTTTTTCTGTAGTTGCTAGACTGTCTCTGTCTTTTCCATGGGAGGATTCTATATAACCTGCACAAAATGCAGACTTCAGAAATATTCAAGAATCCATTTACAAAACACTGTGTGGGAGGTACAGAAAAACATTTCTTAATCATTTTGAAAATTTACAAGGCTATTATGTGGCTCTAAACTCTTCAGCAATTTTGTACCTTTCACTGAAATTGTATTTTCATGCAACTAATGTGACAAAGTTGTGTCTTAGGAGGGTCCTTTCCTAACACACTGAATTGCAAGTGGCTGTTGCTTTGAGGAGATGAGAACATTGCAGTCTTTTAGCTCAGTGGTTGTGTGAAGTCACAAATTCACAGCTGAGATAACTTTGCATTGCCCACAGGACCCAGAGTCTGTTTTATGCTCTGAGATCTGCTGTGAGAGTACAGCTGATGGGTGGGAGGGATGGAATTCATATTAAATATCCGAATGAAACCAAATGGTTGCAATTACCCATGCACTAGGAAAGACAACACAAATTGTAAGTCAGAATATTTACTACAACTGGCACCTGACCCCACTGTCTTTTTTCCAACAAGCAGTTATTCAGTTCATGTTTCCTTTTAACCTTCTTTAATCTATAAGCATTTAGATGACCTGTGACTCTGTTCTTGGTGTCTGAAAATGAGTCCCATATCTTTCCTTTTTATCCCCAAGCACAAAGACTGGATTTCTAAGGGGATCACGTTGAATACATTGTCTTTTCAATTTTTCTGCCTACAGAGAAGAGTTTGGATTATCGTTAGGGGGAGAAAAAGAAAAAAAAGAAAAAAAAAAAAGTAATCTCAGCATGATGAAAAATGAAACCTTCTAAATGTATGATAGGAAAACAGAACATTTAAATGCCACACAGATACACAGTTCTTAACAGCAAAATAGCCTAAGATTAGGTTACTAACTCTGTGAACAAGCTATGAAACAAGTATGTTCATGCTGTATGAAGAGACTTCAGTAAATTGTTTTGTTCAGGGATGAACCTGAAAGAAGGAGACCTGTATAGGTCTGAGCTCTCACTGTCAGAAACAGCTGTGTCTACAGAAAATGAATTTGATGTGACCATTTAAACTCATGGTTCATTTAGACAGCAATTTCTGGTAAGGTTATCTTGAAGGAGCTCAAATAATGACCTAAGGGCTGTTTTCATTTTGCAAGGGGATTGACTTGAGCCCAAAATATAAATCTACATTGTTTCAGAGATCTTTGGTCTTGTGGTAAACATACTATTTCAGCAGTGTTTGTTATGTTTAGATATTCCATATAAGAGATCAGGCATTTTATTTTTTCAATTGTTCACCTTTGGGGCCACTATAGTATTTTTCTATGGCCAAGAAGGAAGGAGGGCTGCCCTTTCTTCTCTCTTCTTTTGTTCTGGATTTTTTTTTTTTTTAATTTGTAAATGGCTCGCATACAAATTAAATGATTAGAGAAAAATAATTCTCTCTCCTTAGTGATGGCATCTGAATGAGCTGTTACTATGCAGGAATGGGAGCCAGTCAGTGCTCAAATATGGTCGAGAAAGAAAAGCACAATATTAGAGACCATTAGTAAAGGCACAGTGGGCAGGACTGGAGGTGGTATGCCACTGTATAAATAATGTTTTTCATGCCTGAATACAATATAGCATTCTTGTTATTCCACCTCAGAAATTAGCTAGTAGAATAAAAAAGTCATAGATAAGAGCAGCAGAGATGACCAGAGTTGTGAGATGGATTGAACAGACTATTGCACTTCATGATGGAAAAAAGGAGTATGACTAAGGTATGTTGGAAGTTGAAAAGGTGATACGTAAGGAATGATTATTCACACTCCTTCACAATACAAGAGGTTGAGGGTACCAAAAGAAGTTACCAGACTTGAAATTGTCAGCTTTAAAGCAAACTAACAGAACTCAATGTGTAAAGCTGGAAAGCATAAATGATGTGAAACTTAAATGGCTAAATTACTGGTGAATAGAATCATTGGCTGGAATGAGATATGATGGTCTGCTTACTGACTTGGGCTCCAAAGGCCCTGAAACTATTGATTTCTAGAAGATTTGGCAACAACTTAAAGGCAGAGTGTGTCTTCTCTTTGCTAAGCATGTGCTAGTGACCATTGTTAGACACAGGTTAATGGAGCTTTTGGTCTGCTTCAGTGAGGAAGAAACTTTCTGTGTTCCTATAGGTCTTTAAACAGTATCCCTTTAGGAATTGCCACTTGTGCCCTTAAATAAAACCTCACTTACTGCTGTCTTTCAAAACAGTAATGGGACAGTGATCACAGCTTTCATTACTCTCTGCGTCCTTAGACGTAGCTCTGACAATTGCCATTTGTATTTTATCTGAGATTGGACAGGTAGTGGTTGATGTGTACACATTTCCTTTTCCTCAAACTGACGTATTTAATTTAGTTCTGGACTTTGTTCAGCTGCTTTGTTTTGCCGAAATGCTCTAGAGGGTAATCCTACAGCCACAAATCTTTCCAAGTTTGTGTTCAATTTGCAAATCCTATATTTGTACTTAAAAATAATAATAATAAAAAAAAAATAAATAAAAATTAAAAAAATAAAAAAATAAAATAGAGCCCTCTCTGTTCTCAGTGGGAGTGTTTGTCAGACCTTTTTTCGCAACAGCATTAAGTAGTTTATGGTCAATTTCATCTAACAGTGGCCTCCCATAAATAAAGATGTGAAACCTTTTAAACTCGTTGACTAAGGCCAAAGAGGCTTTTTCTTTTTGCACACATTAACACTTACACATTTCAGACACTAAAAGAAAAAGTACTGGTCTCCAGGTCTGGCCACGCTGCTGAAAGCCTGTATGATGACATGAATTCCTTTGTGTCTGTATAAAATTTGCCTCTGAGTTTGTTGTACCTTTTGGCTATCTGGGATACTCTCATAGTCTGAGAAACTGAATGGCACCTTAACTCAGAATTGCCTCATTCATTGGACCTGGATGTTAAGACATCCAACATCTTCAGTACTGGTTCAAATAGCTCTATGAAATCCTAAGTTGCCAAACTGAATTTATACTCCAAGGAATCTTTTCATTGCTTCTTGTTGGGAAATACATGTGCCTTTTTGTTGAGATATCTTCTTTCCCTGTTATATTGCTTCTGTTACAGGGAAGTCATGTTTTGTTTAAAAAAAAAAAAAAAAAAAAAAAGGTTGTTCTCTGATGAAACTGCTACCAGAAATAGTATAAATTGTGGGAGGAGGAAGTGTTGCCTCCCAACCAGCAGCCAAAGTGCTTTTTGGTGGGGTTTGTTTGTTTGTTTGTTTTATTTTTTCCCCCTCAAAATTTGTAGTAGATCTCTGTAGCCCAATGGATCTCTCAATGTAGCCCAGTAGATCTCTGTAGCCCAATGTCCATCCAAGAGATGGACAGCCATTTGGATCAACTGTTTCTTGTAGACTTTCCCATCTCAGTAGCTAGAATAAAATACTCTATGCATATATGAGATTTTTTTGTACACAGTGTACTGTGTCTGTCTTAACTGCTGAGTCAAACAGCAAGTAACTCAATGAACCTAGCCAGTTGGTCTTGAGAAGACCAATATAGGCATCACAGAATTGAGATGAATAAGTTGATATGAATCTGAGTGCTCATAGCCCTTCAGAACATCTTTAGATACGTTTCTTAGTCCTTTAGTCCTTAGTCTTTAGTTCTTTAGTTTCAGTCCTCTGTCCTTCTGTTGAGTTTACACTTCATATGGAATAATGGAGAAGATTTTTTTTAACCCTGTACAGGGCACTTTCTATCTCAACACATTTATTTTCTTTTCTCCCCCATTTTTTGTCAGTGTATTTCTCTGTAAGTCTACATCTTTCTGCCTGAATGGTAAATGCCTAACTATTACTCCCCATGAGCATTCAAATAACCTGCTTACCACGACACTGAAGGCAACCTTGTGCTTGCCACAGCCAGTTTTCTCCCGCTATTTCCCCAAAAATCTGATTTTGATGTCTGTTCCTTGGGTCCATTTTGAAGTGTGTTTGATTGCTTGTGCCATCAGATTACTGGAAAGGATCTGGAGAGGTCATTAAATTCTTCCTCTTACTCTAAGGCAGAACCAATTATATCTGTGTCAGTCCTGAGAGATGCGTGTATGTTTTGCCCTAAAATATCTCCTAACATTTCCTGTGGAAACTCCATAGCTTCTGAAGGCAGCCTCTTGTACTTCACCATCCTTACCTTTACAAGTTTTTCTCTGCAAATCTGAAAATCCCAAGAATCACTTCGCTGTTATTTCCTCTTCTAATGGTCATGAATGTGGGGAGAGTACTGTAAAGAAGATGATGAGAACAATAGTTTTTTGTATATTTAGCACTATTATTTAAGCATTCCTTTACCCCAGCATTTTTTCTTTTTCTTTTTTTTTTTTAAGTAGAGTTAAACCAGGACCAGTTTGTTTAACCTGCCATTTAATTCCTATTTTTACACCTCAGAGTCTTCTCAATGTTTCTGCCTGAGTTTTCTGGTTAGTTACACTTTTTTTTGAGGTATTTGTGTACACCCAATACTTTGAAGCCATTTGAGGTTGGGTAATGTGTTGTATTCTGTGTCTTGCAGACTGTATGTCTGTTAATACCTCCCAGTATGTGCTGTCTTTACACAGTGTTGCAATAGCATGACATTGCTGACGGGAAGGCAGTTTGTGATTATTATAATAATTCTGTTGTAATAATCTTGTTATAACTCTGTTACAATCGATTTTCACTTGCTCCTCTTGAACTGTAATCTCCCTTACCCTCAAAATCTTACGTCTGATTTGCCAGGATCTTTTCGAATTCTGTACTCTACCCTGTACTCGGTGTCCTTCACAGTTTGATGCCATAAATAATATTTAATAAGCAAATACTATATTCAGTCATCAAGCAGTTATTAAAGGTATAGGTTGATACTGTACCTAAGAAGGAGTCCTGTGAGTTGCCATGTAATGATACCCTCAATTTTAACATTAAGTTTTCAATAACTACTTTGATTTTTCTAATCAAATTTGCAGCTTTGGCATATTTCTCTAGACATTTTAGTACCTCCTGAGTTGGCTGATAAAATGTCATGTGAAGTAAATCCTTACTAAAGCTAAGATGCACCAGTCTGCAACATCTGTTTTTCTGTCAGAGAAGGAAAATTTGGTCTGGTCTGATTTATAATATATCTAAAATCTCACATTCATTTCCTTGTTGTGTTTTGTGGGTTTGTTTTATTTTTCTTCCAGGTGTTTTTAAATATTAAATGTATCTGAGTATTCAGATGGGAATTGAAATAAAACTTGACTCACCCTGTCTTCCTTCTTCCTTCCTTTTTTTTTTTTTTTTTTTTTTTTTAGGATAGTTTAGTTACCGTACTTTCCCTCATCTGGTCTTCCTGTATCTCACCCAGCCTCCCAGGGATCAACAATATATTCTTCAGGACATCATTTAATTACATGAAAAAGCCCCCAAATGCACATGTCTTAGGACAACCTGTTCCAGTACTTACTACTGTCATGGTGAAATAGTTTTTGCTTTTGTCCAGTCTGAACCTTCCAAGCTGCAATTTATGGCTGTTGTCCCTTGTTATGTCATCTACCAGTACTGATTTATCATTAGTTTATTTAGCATTTTCCCTGTTAAGAGGATTGTTATGGTTGGAGTCGCTATGCTCACGTATCTCTCAGGCTTATAATTTTTTTCTTGGTTTTCAAAGGAGTAAGCATTTTAGGTGAAAAAACCTTCAAATATGAAAACCCAAATATTTACCAGTTTTATTTTGTCAATGATAGATGGAGTAAGTGTTACTTGAGCTACCAGAGACGGAAAGAATGCATTTAACACAATGTTGTTGGCATTTGTAGGCCATTACATTATGCAAGGTGATCCTGTATTTATTGAGAACTTGCACATAATTTCAAAAGACTGGCTATTTTTCCTGTTTTTTTTTTTTTTTTTTTTTTTTTTTTTTTTTTTTTTTGTCTGTCTTCATTTCTCTTAGCAAGAAAATTGATCCAAAGAAAACTGAGATATTTTTGTTGAAATTGAATTGTTTTTTATTTAATTTTTAGCTACTTCTCTAAGCTCATCAGGCAGAGCCACCTGATTGAGATGTTACCCAATTACGTGGGAAGGAAAGAGTGGACCAGAAAAATACCTTCCTCCCTTGATCATGACCATACTAGTGCTGCCTGATTGGATCCTAGTATTTTAAAGCATTATAGCCCCGTTTTAGTGAGTGCTTAAACTCATGTATAACTTTAATCACTTGAGTAATTACACTGATGCTAAACATAAGAGGTAAAATTGGATTCGTGTCCTGAGAGGTTTGTCTCATTTATATACTGTGATTTGTTGTATGCAAACAGAGCTAAATCTCAACTCAAGGAAAATCACTGCTCTGCTTGTGTTCCAGCTTCTGTGCATCATCAAAAGGAAAACAAATATAAGGTTAAATTTCAATTCTGAATTTTTCTGATGTACAAAATTCAGTGCCAAATCTGTGATATTTTTTTGAAAACCTGAGATGCTGAAACTGTTTCTGAGTTAAAGGGGATTTTTTTTGAGTTCCAGGAATATTTTTTACAGCTCTATCCATTACAATATGAGCAAGTCTTATTTCATGCAACACTAACTTAGAGATGCTTTCCTAAGGAGAACTGATTATTTTATTTGTTTTCCTTTAGATAGTGCCAATAGTAAGTCAAGCATAAAGTTTATTAAGCTCTGCTAATTTTTTGTCATCTTTAGGAACTGTAGATGTACATACATACTGTAGATGATTTGTACAATTTTGCTGAAAAATAAAAAATTCCAATTTGAAAAATCTGAAAAATGCATAGATCTTATCAGGAAACCTTTGTGTCTTGTGAACTGTCTTCATAGCTAAATTGTAAAAACTAATAATTGTTAATTCTTAGTATTTGTTGCATAAGCTTCAGACTTGAGGTCTTGTGGGCAGAGAGGTGTTTTAAGTGGTGTACAGAAGTCTGTAGCACATATATGGAAGCATTTCTTTAGTTTCTTTTATCTCACATCTCTGAGCTGATCCTGCAACAGTTCAAGAGCAAAAAAATGGGCATCTTAAGGGCATGGTATTGGGTTTAAAGATGGTGCAAATTCAGCTGTTTTTATCTTCAGAGAATCTTCATTTTATAACTAATTCCCAAATTCACTGGAAGTGGAAGCAGCAGTATCAAATTCCTTAGTGAAAAGAATGTCTCTCTATTGATTTTTGGATCCAGGAGTTACGAAAGTAATGGATGTGTCATAAAAACAAAATACCTGTCAGTCATAAACCCTATGTGGTGGAAATGTACTTTCTCATTCCTGTGAATGTGGTTATATACAATGAATAGTATGTGCACATTGTAAAAGGAATGCAATATTTTTGTTTTTCTTTAATATCCTGGCAGTTTAATTTAAGTGGCTATGAGATGAATGCCAAAATTGGGACAGCTGTACAAAGACTGGTTCTAATCCGAATCCTCTCTAAAATCCTTTTTTTCAGTAACACTGTCCAGAAATGAAATTGTCATATCTTAGATAAATCAAGCAGCAACTGAAAAATAGTTTACCTGAAACCTGTGGGAAAATAATAAGGTGAACTTATCAAAATCAAGCTCTTCCAAAATGTAACTGAAAAGCACAGTTTTCTTTTCTGCCTGCAAAATGAAATGTTTCTGCTGAATTTACATTAAAAAAAATAATTAAAAAAAATAATAAAATAAAAAAAATAAATAAAAATAATAATAATAATTAAAAAAAAAAACAAAAAAAAAAAACAGTAAAATGGTAAGAGGTTTTGTATGTCTGCCAATAAGAAAATACAGATACAGATCCTGGGGCTTCCACATGGAAATACAATGCAGTTTTGGAAAAAAAAAAAAAAAAAAAAAAAAAAGGTTGCCTTTGTTCTTGTGTTGTCATCCTTTGAAGACACTTTGCTGTTTCTGTTTCAATGGGAACAGTAGTTCTAACAGGCCCTTAGCAAACACAAAACTTCTTTCAAGGTCTAAGTGGGAGGAATGAAAAAGACTACTGATGTAGGTATAGATCTGAATTGTCTGCAAAAACTATGCTATTCAGGTAGTTGATATCTCTGATATACATTTAATGAAGGCATACTAAATAATAAGCTTAATCAAGAGAATTAGACGTATTCCTACATGCTTTAGGTAGATGAAGGAAAGTGTAAAGTCAGTGGGCCAGATCCTCAGATGCAGTAAATCAACATATCTCCATATGTACAGAAGTGTCTTACAGCTTCATGAAATTCTAAAAGTAGTTAGGCATGTGCTTAAGTTCTTCTCTAAAACTGGAATGGTACCTAGCTAAAGTTAAGGTGGCCTCAACTGCCAGTGATGAATTTAGCACACCGGAGGTCTGCAAATAAAACAAGAGCCATGAGCAGTTTCTTCTCCACTTTTAATATGTTGTGTACACGTTGTGTGCATAGAAAGAGAATATTATAGACACATTTTGTATAATATACATCATACACATGTCTGTGTATATATTTTTAAAGTGTTTCTCTAATACCGAGGAAGAACTAGATTTTATTTATTTATTGTAGAATTGAAACATAGCTACCTATTCAGTGTTATAAATGTTCTTTCTTTCTGGGGGGAAATGGGGAAAAAATTCCACCTTGTGGTAAAAATAATTAAAAATATTTCTAATGATGAAGTGAAAATTTTCATAATGGTGATAGATGCACACTTAGCAATTTTTACTAAGTATGGACTTAGAAAAATATGCACAATCTTTCTTTTTATTAATCTACAAATGTAAAAGTTTTGTTTTGAATGCTAGTAAACTAGTTCTAGAGCTATTTCATATCTTTATAGTCATTTTTTGTTTATTTTCATATATTTCAGTATGTTCAGTTAAGGGTTTCTAGCACCTCTCTTCAGCTTTGCTGGGATGGGGAGGAGAAGTCCTTTTTATAATTTTTGTGTTGGTCTTTCATTTTTCAAATCTTAGAGAAGGCTAATACAAATGCTAATATTGAAAGTTGATAACAAACATGTTTAGGAATCAGAAAGTTCCATGTGTACCACTTAGGTTATCATATTTTTTTTCTGTCTTGTCTATATATCATGGCTGAATAGACCCTTTATACTAGGCATCATTCATGTAATGTATGACAATCTCACGTTCTTATTTGCCTTGATAGCACAGGGCCTCTTTAAGTCCTGAAAGACCTTGTGAAGGGATGTAAGCAAGGAAGAGAAGAGAGATCCCTCAACAGAGGGATGTTACCTGTGCTTTCCTTACTTGTTTGTTAGATTCAGCTGTGTGGCCACCAAAATGTCATCTCATGCATAGAGTCATAACAAGAGAATTTGTGCACCGTTAGTCTGGGGCATCAGTCAGGTTTTTCTTGAGCCTGTATGTATCCAGAACTAGACTGAAAACACTGTAATCATGAAAGATGGGTTGATAACCTGAAAAAAATAACATTCTCATCACATAAAGATTTCACAAGTAAGGCACTGGAGCTTGTGAGATTTCTTTCAAAGTACTAAAAATGGTTCTTTATAGCTGAAAAGCCCAATACAAGCTTAGTCATTTCCTCAGTTCATCAACTGGCCAGTCTATTCTAGTTTATTCATTAGTGTTAGGAGTTCTGATTTCAGTGCCATATAATTCTCATTATTTACGCTTTATCTTATTTTCATTTTAACGAAAACCCTATGCTTTAATAACATCTGTCTCTGGAAGTGATTAATTCCTGCTAGAGCATGATTTTTTTCCTGTGAGTGAACATGTGTTTTAAGAATTTATATTTGTATGTGTGCATATAAAAGCTAAAGGTCATTGCCTTTAAAGGTGCACCTAGTTTTACAACTTCTTCTGCCAAGTTTCATGGCAAAGGTTGATGTGAAGAAATCATCAGCCTTCGATGTCTCCACTTCCTCTGGTCCATCTGTAGCCAGACATGTATGGGATCTTTGAATCTCTACTGTCATGGTGTATTTGGAAAATTATCTTTTTTGTCTTGGTATTTCAGTTCAGGGCCTGCCTTCAGGCCTTTAAAATATCTGTGATCTCTGATCTGCTGGGCCTGATGTTCTTTGTGAGCAAGCTGCACAAACCCTTGCACAGAGCATAAACGTTGCTATTGTTGATGATTTTTCGTTGTAACATTTGGAGGGGGTGAAGGGAGGAGAGTAGATGAGAAGAAAAGTGTTTACAAATGTCTAGTGGTCTATTTATGTACTTACACATTGGTGGCGTCCGCAATCAGCTGGAGAGGCCTTCACTTGGGATAGCTGATATTCTTGGAGGAACTGAAACCACCAGTAATTTTTTGATGACTTCCCAATTCAAGTGCTGTTCCTTGATGCACTTAACCTTGAAATGTACACAGAAATGCTGATGAAATTCATTGTAAATGCTGAATGTTGTCATTATGGAGCAGTTTTATTACAACCAAAGCTGTTAAGCACTGTCTTCACAGATTAGCGGTATTTAGGCCTGTCTTGTGTAAAGATTGAAGCCAAGATACTCTCAGACCAAAGATCCTGGAGAAAGCTGAAGCCCAGCACTTCATAAGCCTTTCCTCTGCCTTCTCCATCCCCATCATTACCTCTGCCATGCTGGAGCAAAGCCCAGACTAATGCCCTCTGTGGCATTTTGGTCTTCCTTTCTGCTTTATTAGTAAGACTTACCTCATTAGTTACCAACAAGAATATTTTCTCCCTGTCCAATTTCCTGAATACTACTGGCCTTAACTTGCAGTCGGGTCCCCTAGTATTGACCCTGCTAACATGCTGGAGTTTAAAAAAATGTGTCTTAGCTAAACCTAGTTTTCTAAAAGCATTCATTTTTATATAGGGTTAAAAAGAGGTGGATATTCCAGGTCTTCTTCTTCTTCTTCTTCTTCTTCTTTTTTTTTCTTTATACTCATTTTTCATTTCATTTTACTTCAATTCATTTTTAAGTTCTAGCTCTTGAATTTGGTTTTGCCTTTTCCTGCTAGATTAAACAGCTTTGTGCAACCTAGTATTTTTCCTTATTTAAGACATTTGTAGACTGTAATCAAGCTACCTTTCAATCTTCTTTCTGATAAGTTAAACAGATTGAGATCTTTGTTTCTCAGTGTAAGGCACTTTCTCCAAACCTAAACTAATTTGTCTGGCTTCTTTTTCACAAGTCCTTCAATTTATTGGCAACTTTTAAGAAATGAGGGTGCCGTATTCTTTGCAGTATTCTTGTTTAGATTTCTCAACAGCTATAAACAAAGGTAAAATTATTTTCTGCGTCCTACTCACTACTTCCTTGTTTTCTAACTCATTTCTACAACTTTATAAAATTGCTCTTCTGAATGACAGATTTTTATGTATGCAAAATTCTGTTTCAAGGTAATCAAAACTTCATGAGTGCAGATCAAATTCAGAAACCAGATTCAGTCCAGAGGAGGAATGAAGTGTTTCAGGAGACTACACATTTCAACTATTTTTTAATAGAAAAAAGTATTGATTTCTCATTGGAAAACTGACCTGAATTTTAAAGGATGGGAAGAAAGGATTTTTAAATGTTTCCGTTGATCCTTATTTTTTTTTTAATTTTAATATTGTTTCTACATATTTTCCTACATACACATATTGTGGCCAACACCAGCCAGCACAAAACCAAAATGGTTTGCAACTTTTGCATCTGTGCCAGTCTAAATCGAGGAAGTGAGAAGTGGGTGTAGTCTAGAACTTAACTGCACAGATAAAGACATAGTACTGGTGCAAGCTGGAGAAGAATGACTTCACAGCATATTAGAAACACTGATGATCTTAACACTTGATGCAAGGACTAAAGAGAAAAATAGCACCAAATTCCTTTTGGAAGACTGTAAATGTAGCTAAATTATAATATTCAGGCAAATACTCCCAACTTGTTGCAGGGACTAAACAGACAAAATGGTGTCAAAACACTTGTAAATAAAGTATAGCAAAAGATATTCAGGAAGTAGTCCAACTTTTAACTTACATTTATGTATTCCTATGTTTTACAGAAATGAGAGTCTAAAAACCAGCAAAGCAAATCCATACTTGCACCTACACTCATAGGAAGAGATTGGGCTTTATAATTACACTTCTAGGTTATTGTTGTAACACAACAATGCAATAGTAGCATTGTTGTTGCAGGTGGTGGAGGAGTTAAGACTTTGAATAGAGGAGGCTGAATTTCTTTGCTTTGTCCAGATGGATAGAATCATTAACCAGTTGATTAACAAATCTAATAAGCACTTGGATTTTTATTTTAGATTTTTGCTGTTCTTGTATTATTTGTAGCAGAAATTTGTAGGCAAAGTGGAGAAGGAAAAGGATACCACCAAAGGCTTTATTTCTTTTCCCACCCTGTTTCCCTTTACTACTTCATTTCATCTTGGAGAGATTTTTTTTCCTTTTCATTGTGTCACATTGCAATATGGTTATTTTGCAGAACTAGGAGAGGCTTGCAGAGAGGATAAAATATTTATTATATTAAAAACCATTTACTTAGTGCTCTATATGTCTTTTACCTTACTGCAAATCCTTACTGATGTGAACAGGCTATTTTCTTTATTAATGGCTTCAAAACCAGTCTGTCCTTTGAAAGGAGTTTTACTGTCAGGTGACCACACTGAACACTGTGTTCCTCTGGAAAAGTGCAAAGCAGGTGAAAAATGTCCACTGATTCTGGATTTCTTAAGATCCTTCTTTTCTAGTGCAGCTCACATGTGCCAGTGGAGACATCATGACATGCAGCTGTGTGACACCCTGCCACACGATACACTGGAGATAGGTGATGCTCCACTTTCTAGCTCGTAAAGGGGATAGGACTCGGCAGAGTTGAGGGGTCAGTGTGGGTCTCACAGGCAGCGAGGAACAGTTGTTAGATATGTACGTTGTAGTAGCTAAAGTGGAGGGTCATGGGGTGTTTCATCTCTTGAGTTTCAGTTCCTTTGCCCCTGGGTGTAATGTTCTGTAATGTTCCTTTGATTTGCTTGACTGTGCCTTTGAATTCAATGGCAGAATCTAGAGCCCAGAATACTTAATTCCAGTACTTAATGAATACACCAAATATTCAGTTTATTAAAACATCTCTACAATTCCTGGGCTATATTGCCCATCTCCTTCATACTTCATAGCATAGATTAACACCTCCTGAAGAAATATAGCCACTGACCTGGCAGTGCTAACATTCTAGGAGGATTCCCAAAATGTTGGAACAAATTCAAAATTATAGGACGTCCTAAGATAAGGTTAACATTAGAGTTAAAGGTTATTATTTAAGTTCAACAAGAAAATTCAACACTACTTTGTTAACTGATTAACAGTAATATAATGATGAATTCAGTAAGATGTGTTGTAATATGCTATTTAAAATGAAAATGTTCTGGGTCTATTATGAGCTAATTTATTATATTCATGGGGAAACTGCTGTAAAATTAATGTTGTGTTGTGCTTTAATATTATCATCAAGGAATATTAGTTTTAATGAACAAAGATAATGAAAGAAAGTAGGAAAAAGCAGGAGAAAAAATAATTAAGCCACCGAGTTTTAAAATTCATCACTTTTTAGTGTTCTGTAAATGAATAAATAAGTGGTAGAGTTGATTACTGTGCTGCTGCAGGAGCTAAAGTCACAATAAAATCTAAGGCTGAATTAAAAAAAACCTGAAGACTCCTACTGAAGTCTCAGAGTGGCAGCTGCCAGAAAAAAAGCAAATTAACAGAGCTACCTGCACCTTCCTGAACTAACTGAGAGGTGCCGTTTGCCCAGGTGGCAGATCTAGCTAAGACAGCAGCCTGTGCAACTCTAGACCAGCGTTCACCATGGTGTAAGCTGCAATCAATCGAATTTATAGCAGAGTACAGCCTCAGGTCTATATGGACACCCCTTTTAATACCACGGCAGTTATCCAGCACTGTCTTGTAGATGAGCGGTGTTAATTTCAGAGGGTTGTGCCTGTGACTTCTGGAGGCACCTTTGGGTGTTCTGAACCTGAATTGTTTACATAGTATCTGGAGGAAAAAACAGAGGTGTATCAAAGAACAGAAATCCAGCTGTCATTGTAGGCTCCAAAGGTAACTAGGCTGTCATTCCTTGCCTAAAGAAAAGCACAAAAAGGAAAGCAGCAGTGTATCCCATGTAATTCCTGTGTTACGGGGCAATAAATAGTTCACTCCTTGCCCTGGCAGAATTTTCTATGGATAAGCCTGACATCTGGAGTGCTTTTTATTGAGTGAATGGGAGTGGGGAAGTAAGAAGATGCTTTCATTCTAAATCAAGATGTGTGAATGTTGTTAGGTCTGATTATAAACAGACCTTTATCTCTTGCTCCAGTCAATTAATTGTTGATGTCTGGCATGCTGTAAATGCCATGAAGCTGTAGGTTTTTCAGCTATACTGAGATACACTTAGTTCACTCATCAGTGCACTCAGGACTGACTTTCCTCAAATCATCTTTTCTGCACAGAGAGGTTCCTTTTCTTATTGTGCTGAGTTATTTCTGCTCTGAAGCAGAGGCTCAGATCCATTGCTGATACAATACTATAGCTACCCTGAAGTTAATGGATCTATGGTGAGCCACACCAGTTGAAGATTTGGCCAGTGGGAAATTTTTTATTCCAGAGCTCTCTAAAAGGGAAAGATAAACTGGAGAACTCCATGAAAGGGGTATTTGAAAAGAGTGATTTTAATAATTTGATTTCACAATTTGCTCTGTGATACCAATCATCACGCTATGTAAAAAAAGCTAAAGGTCTCTCAAATAAATCTTCTTTTCTTTCTCCCCTGTGACATTATCTTTGCCTGATCAAATGTGTCCTAAGTCTCTCTGTGAACAAAAGTTGCACACTTTGAAACTCACTTCTTAATGCAAATCAGCTTGCTTGTTTTCAGCTTCATAATCCTTTCCACGGCAACAGCCTATCAGGATGTCACAGATAGAAAATGATGACTTTTGATGAGTAATAAGCAGCAGGGGTGAATGAATCCTTCAGGAAGGAGAGGAAAAAAAATCCTCTTTAGATTAGATCTAACAAAAAGAGCTGAATTCACCAAGCATGTAATTTAAACCCAGTGATGGTATTTGCAAAGTTTACTTGGTCTTAAATTCCCTTTACGTACTCTCTGTGCATGATGCAGCATAACTTCCTAGTCCGCTGGGTCTCCATCAGCACAGCAGCTGACAGTGAGAGCCCTGGAATTTGTCCCAAAAGAACATGAAAATCTGGCAAAGCATTCCTCATGAATGAAACCAATGAAACACGAGAGAAATGTTTCCGTGGGGGAATTAGGTGGAGTTTAACGTCCATGTACCTTTCTGCAGATTTTTACTTGGTAGCACCTATGCATAGGAAGCTTTTATTTCTTCTGTCAGAATTGTCTGCCACTTACTGCTTATGCAGAGGGTGTTTTCCTAGTTACTAGAGGCATAACTAACAACTAAAGGATATTTCTTGCTGCAGGGATTTTGTATCTCTGGAAGAATATTTGAGTGACTTAGAGATTTTGTCTTGCTTTTGCTTAGGGTTTATGTTTTTTGAAAGGCTTAATACAGAAATATTGGGGAACTAGAGTCCTGAACCCTCCCTGAGGCAATGACTGCTCATGATTAGGCTGGGCTGCCTCCAGCCACGGGCATTTCAGTGATTTTTAATGTTAATATGCTGCCACTATTAAAATCTGGGTGTTCACTTGCCCTAGGGATGCACAGAATGTAGCACACTCCCAAATATCCTTCCCAAGAGGGGGAGATATATGTGTTTTTAACAGGATCTATGCTGGTTTTAAGTCTTTGAAGAACTTTGCATACTTGACCATGGCTGTATTCACAGCAGCCCATAAGAGGAACCAAATAAGCATGCAGCTTCGAAAGGAAACAGAAACAATAAAACTTAAATCCAGCCTTCCTGTGTTGCATTCCCTGATGATTTCCCTCTGGCAGGAGCAGCCCATGCTTCCTCAAGGAGGTGATCTAGTTCATGAACTAGTTCTAGAACTTCATGCTGGCTGCTGATGAGCGGCCCCTTATGATGGAAGAAGCATGATTCTTCCCTTGTTATTTCTCACTATGTTGCCTTTCTCACATCTACATTAGCCTCAGGAAGGAGTGAAGCCTATTTTACATTCTCTGGCAACCTAAAGCAGCCATATTAGTGACAATCCCAAATACTGTCCTTTTGTCTTTGGGAACCATTAGTATCTTTCTCAGGCAGCTGATTGTTGGTGTTTCTGTATGTGTTATGCATGTTCTTGGGGGTTGGAGTCAGATGATCTTTAATGTCCCTTCCAGTCATTCCATGATTCTATGCACCCAGTGGTAGATAGGTAGCACCTAACTTCAGGTAACAAACATTTAAAAAAATGGTAGGGATGGAAGGGGAGAAGTCTTGTCTTAGAACGTCAACATGCAGTTTTTGATGTCATTTGGCAGAGGCCACAGTGCTTGTGTCTTTCAGAGCAGAAAAACTCTGATGGAGTAAGTAGGCCAACCTGGACAGCCTACCATCTTGACATACATTACCATTCACATTTTTGATAATAGTTTTATGTGATGGAGATTGGGGAAGAGGTGTTATCCATTGATAAGTTGATGATTTAAGCACAGCCAGTGGAATATGGTGATACTGAATGGAAAAACAAATGCAATTATGAGTAATGCCTTTGAAGAATAAGGTGCTTAGGTTGTCAATGTGCTAAAAAAAAAAAAAAAAAAAAAAAAGAAAAAAGAGAGAGAGAGAGAAATTATGTGCTGTAGTCATAATGGCATTGAATAAGAAAGGCTTTGGTAGAAAGGAGTCAAAAATCAGACATGACTATAGACATTGCTGGATGAGTTTTGGAAAAATCCAAAAATAATCTCTAGCCAGCTTGCATTTTATTCTAAACTACTTCTTAGGATGTGTCTTGCAAACTTCTGCACAATCAAAAAAAGTTATTGGTCCATGGGGCCATGTCCATCTCCTCTATGCTTAGTCCTGCAAGACACTGCCAGCTCCCCTCATGTGCCAGCTGACCTGTCTTGGCTTTTATCTACTGAATGGAGTTATTAGTGGAACTTGCTAGCCTGCTGTGGGTATTGTGGTGCAAGACAGACAGGTGAGCTCTTTAGCAAACACGGGTGGAGACTGGAGAACCTGTTGGCCTCCACAGAAGTGAGGGGAAGGTAACTTCTCAGCTCATGGAGTTCATGAAACTGCAAGGATAACCTAGAGGAGGAAATAAGAAATGCTCTTTATCATATGGTAGATTTTCTTCTGTCTTCCCCTGCATACAGAATAAACTTAATAATTATCTCATTGTTGTGTGACTTAGGGAACAAATATTTAATAGAACCTCAAGTCAGAGGCTTACTTTTTGTCTTCCTTTCTCTGTCCTCTAATATTTTTATCTGTGGGTTATGCCAAAATTGTGTCATTTTATACCTGGTGAAAGTTGGACCCTGAAAGAGGCAATCACAGCCCAGGTTCCTAAGAATCTGTTATATGCTTTGACTTTCTGTATGAATGTCTGCTCCTTTCCCTGGTGTCCATGTTGAGGTGAAACAGAACAGGCACATGCAGAGGCCTCTGAGAGGCCAATCCCAACACAGTGTTAGAATCACCAGTAATTTATTTGGACACTGGACAAAAGCAATGGGAATAAATAAGTCAGCAACATTGCTTGTGGAAGTGGGCAGGTAAAATCTGGAATGACTCCTCATAAATTAGGCTGGGTTTTGAAAAAGGTTTAAAAACGTAAAAAAGGGTCTTTAGTCACTACATTTTTAAAATTATTTTTTAGCTATTTTAAGATTTTATGGCAGATCTCTAAGTGTTTAGTAAATACCAGTTAATTTTTAAGTGAGGTCACCTTCATCGGGTCCTCTAGGATTTCTCTAGTCTGATACAGAAACAATTGACCTTAATATGTGGAGGGAACAAAAAAAAAAAAAAAAAAAAAAAAGGCACCAGTTTTGTTTTAGTACACAGTTTCACGATTTTAGAGACCAATTCCATTATATTCATTCCAAGTGTCAGTATTAACTGAATGAGATGATACTCAAAGTGAGATAAAATTTGCACATATAATGATCATGAACAAATTGGTTCTAATGGATTTCTATCCATTTGAAGGAACAGGATTTGGCTAGAGCCTGAAACATTCAATTTATATACATAAATTGTAGGATATAGGCTTGAGGAAAAACTCGAGGATTTCACAGAATGCCTCTTCAGACTTTTATGCTGTAGGCTGATTTTTGTAGTTGCAGATAAACAGTTTATATAATGTAAATAATCATTTTATACTTGGCATTTAATTGCTATTGAAATGTAATTGGAGACCATGGTTCTTTCTCTTAAATCAAGACAGAATTGGCTTTCATTCTGCATGTTTATAGCACTGAAGTAGAGCTAGCTAGTATTTTCTAAGACTTTGAAAAAGATGTATCAGTTTTCAAATTTCACTAGTTTGTACACAGCAAGATGAATCATGCATCAGTGCTAGAAAAATTGTTAATATGCAGTATGTTACTGTTTGTTTATCCAAATAAAAATAATTATTTGAAATCAGGTAAACAAATTGCTTTATTTATTTATTTATTTATTTATTTATTCAGAAATAGTAACACATCCTTCTTGTTGCTTACTATTTGGAAACTTAAAATACATGTTTAGTGAACAGTTGACAGTTGAAGAACATCCAGAAGTACAAATAGATGATTTAGTTAATACAGCTAGTATGTTTTAACTAAGCTGCATACTTCAATTATTTTAAGTTCTAAACTGTATAAAGTTCTGTTTAAGGCAGCAACTGTTGGAATGAATAAATTTGCTTTAAATAGGAGCTCAGTAAATGTTAATGAAAACAGTGAAACTTGAAATGAAGCTGGCACAGGCAAGAGTTAATGTACAGAGCTGTATTTTTGGATAAATTTTGTTTAAAGAACGCATGGTTTGATTCCTTTCTATTTATTCTAACATTCAAACCAAGTGAAACTCCAGGGAATTATTAGAGAGAAAAATTAAA
Source organism: Nettapus auritus (assembly GCA_011076525.1). Taxonomy (NCBI): domain Eukaryota; kingdom Metazoa; phylum Chordata; class Aves; order Anseriformes; family Anatidae; genus Nettapus; species Nettapus auritus. The sequence continues at coordinate 78,048,750 of CM021766.1, forward strand.
ACAACAGATGGACTTGCAGTTACGTGCATAAGGGCATCTTTTCAAAAAGCCTCCTGACAATTTCAGATATTTCAAGTTATTCTTTTTAATTTCAAATGAAGAATCTTTCTTTCTTCTGCAGAGCTGTCAATCTCAGCAAACCCATATGAAAATGATTTTAAAACATCATGAAATATATTTTTCCACTTGTCTTTTTTGAAGTACATTGACAATCATCTTATAAAGTAGGTAGAAAAATGCGTTCCATTTTTTAACGGATGCAAAACATGAGCATTCAGATCTTTCAAACTGAGAAGACTGCATTGCTTAGACAGGAATGATTTCTTTGCAGTCAAGCACGTTGACATGGTCTTTGAAGACAAAATAACAAATTTTCCAGTGGTCTGTCTACTTTTAGAATTTAAAAAAGAAGTTTTTGGAAAGGGGGCGTTCCTCAATCAGATCAAACCTACCTGAGTATCTGTAACCCAGGCATCTGGTACAGTGTTGGATTTGCACCCCAACTGCAATGTCAGAAGATAATGAAATAATTTGTGAATTACAGGAAAACAGAACTGTTATTGCTATACCCTTTGATTATTTGGCCTTCTGCCACTTGTTTTTGACTGTCACTATTAATCATGAGGGAAGAACAAAAAGGGTAACAAAATCTTTGTCAGCTTCTCCACAATAACATGGCTTAAATGTATGTACAGGCAAGTTTTGAAGCTTTGAAGCAGAGCTGTCTACATATAACTCAGTCTGTATGAAATAGATGAATTAGAACTACAAGTGCCACAGAACAGCTGACCATAACAGGGGAATATGTTTGGCTACCTCAGTGATGGGCACAATTCAATGATTTAGACAAGCAGATATGCAATACTTACAAACCTGTGAAACTGGCAAAGGGCAGTTTCAAAGCAGGCACAGAGCCCCCATATGAATAGGTTGGAAGGGAGCTAGTCAGAGTGCAGAAGAGCCATTTTGTTTGCTAAAATGTTCCTCTGCTAACATCACAGCCAGATCAAAGCTGGCTTCCATTGCATGTACAGTCGTGGAGTATGAAGCAGCGATTTCAGATTTGTATGGGTGTTTTGCACCTCTGCCCACAGGTAACTACTAGCACTACGCACTGAAGACTTCTTTACCTCTTTAAACAGAGCTAGGCTTCATGCAAAGGGTACTCAAGTTTTTTCAAGCCTCTCCTCTAATTTACAGATGGATAAATATACTCACTCTGACCTTTCTGTTCAATATTTACAGCAAGTGCAATAAACTGTTTGTTTGTTTGTTTGTTTGTTAAACTGCTAACACTTTTTTTGTTAAACTGATAATAATTCACAATTTTGTATATGAGATTATACCATAGAAGTTCAGATAAATTGAGAATCTATGGGTATAAATGAATTCCACTTCTTTGAGACTATCCAGAATGTTGGTTCTGCTGTTTTAAGAAATATTACTGCTTCCATAAGAAGTTTCTGTGGAGGCAGCAGGGGAAGGAAATAATTTTTTAAAAATCTTTTATTTTGCATTATTTTGTAGTAATGCTTTGTGTTCAGATTTGAAGCATTCATCTGAAAAGGTTATATATTAATCAAAATTCTCTTGTTAAAATTTATTTGGTTGTATATTTGATTTATAAGTACCCCATTCAAAGTCTACATTTTGTTACTGAAATCATATCTGTTAGCGTTCAAGTTTGACTATGTTTTTCAAAGCAACTAACTTTTTTACAAATACAACGAAAAATAAAATAAAACAAAATGCAAATACAGTTTGAACATAACTGTATTTTATTGCTAATAGGTGCTCCTCAATTCATTTTAAAATGCTTTCTCATGAAATTTTAGTACTCTGTAACATGAAAATAACCCGGTGTCTTTTAAATATTAAATCTTAAATGAGGCTTCAAAGATTGGATGACATATCCAAAAGTGGGACCTATTTACAACAACACTTAATATTTATAGTCCCTTTTAATCTAATGGGCTAGAGCTGTTTTATTTTTATTGTAGATTATCACAGCTTGGTGGTAGCATAGCTAATTGAGCTTGCACAGCTAATGCATTGACCCATTCACAAAATGTATTCCCAAGATTTATAGCTGTCACAATGCAGCAAAAATTTGCTGATTTACTTAATAAATTTATAGCACAAGTAAATGTGAAATGATTCAATAGGTGCCTTTTATTGATATATTTAGTTATTCCTTCTCTATGCCAAAATGAAGTTACTGACTAATGTATATCACCCTAGTTGGTATTTGCAGTATGAGCTTTGGAAACCTTCTTCTGCAAGTGATACTGTTTTAGTTTTCACTTTCCGTCATGAGAAATATATAAAATGTTTTGAGTGTTCTGTTCATAAATTCCAATGATGTGAGTGAAATCAATCTTTTAAATTTCAATATTGCTTAATGAAATTAATTTTTGTAACGCTTTGGTTATACGTGTACAGACTCACATTATTTTTCCCCTGGTCTGATACTAATATCATCATCAAATTTATTCGTACTATTGTATTAATGGGCAGATTTGGGGCATGTTAAGTCTCATTCAGATCTTAGGTCGCTATAGCTATAACATTAGGTCATTCCTTCATTTTTTCCTGAAGTTTGTCCTAAATTAAGAACAAAGCCTAAATTCAAATTGAATTGTGGTCTTTAAAAATTACACAATTGAAATATCACTCCAGACTTCAGTAGGTGTTTGCATTGGTTCTTTTGTATCAATATGCTTTCAGAATTAGTCTTTGAATTAATTTTGTTTTGAAGTTGATTGCATGCCTATTTCAGAAATGCTGGGAAAAAAAGTTCACTCTCATTACAGCTGCTGGAAGTTATGTTATTAATGAGTTCATGATTTGACACCTGGAATATTAAGATTTTTTTCATGCCTGTTTGTGCCTTTTGGGGTAGGTAGACAGGCTTTTAGGACTTTTTTTTTTTTTTTTAATGTGTGCCAAATAGCAGACGTTTCTTGTCCAGCCTCTCCTGTCTGAGAGAACAGCTTGAGCTTTATGTTCCAGAGTAATTTTATGTCTTACTGAATTAGACTTTTCTTGAGAAATGATTGATCTCCAGTTCCAGGTCTCCTTTGGCGCACATAACTGATCAGATGTGTAGGTCATGGAATCAGTCCTATCCCATTGTTCTACTGAAATAATTAGTAAGTTAGCAGGATGGGCCATATAAACGTGTCTATCAACAGTAGTAAAGCTGGATAACCAGTTGTTTTTCAGTCTGAATACACACACGGAAGTGTGCTTGGGAATGAGTTCTGAGACTTCCTTCTCAAGGATGGTGAAATAGTAAGTCATGATGGCCAAGGTATTCTAGAAACCCTTCTTTTTCTTTGGCTGTAGAAACCAAGGATAAAGATGGAGGTTTGGGTCTCTTCAATCACAGGAGCTGAAAATCTGTCTGTACACTTTATTTTGATGGTTGGAGTAAAACTACCTCAAAAAGAAAGGGTAACATTTGAATAAAAACGCATAGGCATATTGTTACTGATAAGGAAGTTATCAGATATAGGAGGAGGTTCTTGAAGGACGAGCAGCAAGCAGGGGTCACGCCCATTCATCAGCCAAAGTCTGAGGCTGGGGTTCCTGAAGTTAGAGAACTTCAACTGCAAGTCACCATCAAGAAACACCGATGAGAGTTCTGAAGTTGGATCTCATTTTGGATTTTGGCTCGGATGGACTGTAAAGTTCAGTAGATTTAGTAACAGACTAACTTACCACTGAGGGAGAAAGGAACAGGCAGCCTCCAGAGCTCTAAGTAAGGTTTTGCTTTGCAGTGCTGTACCACGATAGGCAGCGGGATGCAAGCTCAAAGTTTAGTTTTGTATAAAGAAAGGACAATGCATAGCATTCACATTGAAGTCAGTGATCACACAGTGCATATAAAACAGTACACGCTCTCCAATTCTGTCTCCTCATTATAGCATTTCAACTATTTTCTAAGGTGTAAAGATGTGTAGAATGAATTGATGATTTATTTTTAAGACCCTAAAGCAGAGTCAACAAAGTACAAAAATAACTGGATCCAAATGCAGGCACCGATAGCTTAAAAAGATTGGTTTTGAATGCTGTAGCTGCCTTTAAAAAGGATGTGAGGAAAATATTTCAAAGTCAGTTGTGAACATTTGGGCTTAGTAGAAATTTATGAAAAATAAAAGTCTGACAACAAATGCATGGCAACAAAGTATTCTATATGCTTTTTTTTTTTTTTTTTTTTTTTCTAAATCATCTTTTGTGTATACTTTTTCTTGTAAGACATGATGGGTTTTCCTCTGTAGAGACTGTGGTGTCTAGATAATAGCTAGAGGTCTCTCCTCCTTTTTCTCCTTGCAGAAGACAAACCACCCTGGAGTCTCACATATCAAGACATTACCACCTTTGCAGTCCTAAGGATGAACTGACTAAGTCTCATTATTTTGCCAAGATATATACAATACTGCTGAAAAGTATATAATAACTTAGGAAACTATTAACACGAAGTTTATGGCAGTCATAGACTCAGACGTTTCTAGGTCAGTGTAAGATTTCTGCTGTCAAGAGTTCGCAAGCCTCTAGATGATGCTGTAAAGAAAGATTCACTCACTGTACTTGAACAGTGAGAGAGAAAGAGAGAGTACTTTAGCCTATTTCTTTGCTAGCTTGGTTCCTTATCTGTTTTCTGAAAGCTGCTGGAAAGCAACCGAGATTTAGCTGCCAGGTCTGAACTGCAGGGGTGGAATTGGCAGTAGTAAAAGCAAAAAGATTCAGCAAATAAAAGATAATATAGATCGTCTCCTGTTGTGCCTGTTTTCAAATTACTGTGTTTAAATGAACTTCTTGTTCTGCAAGCTGTCTTTAGTCTCTCACTTGCTGGCCTCCAATGACCTTTCTCTGATTTTCTTTTTCCTTTATAGTCCCGTGGCATTGCAAACTTTTATCTGCCTTGTTGGTAACTTAAATATAGATAAATTCAACACGTACTTTTAATCTTATGGGAAGTCTCATCTCAATTTCTTGCTGTTTAAGCAATGAAATACAGTGTAAGCTAATGCCTTGTGCAGTAGACTCCCATATGATTTTTGCCTTGTGAATATATTTATATAGTAAAATTCCCACTCTGCCTTTTTTTCCTCAGCCCTTGTAATAGTTACTGACAATAAAAATCCAAATCTCTTGTGTTAGAGGATAAGACTGATCTTAAGATCCTGTCTCTCACCTTCTTCAGTACTTACATAAGGACTGCAAAAAATTCTGTCAGATTCAGTGGGACAAATATGATCTTTATTTTTTCTTATTTTTGAAAATAAAATTGGCCTAACATAAATGCATCTCATCTACATTTTGGTGATGTTCCTTGGGATATTTTTCCTAGATATTTTTATTGACAGATATAATTAAAAAGAAAGGAAAAAAAAAAAAAAAAGTACTGTGTAATTGAAGAAAAGTGCTGTGGAGTTTTGGTTTTCTTTTCTTTTTCTTGCTTAAATGTGTGCGTGTTACTTCAGGAGTTTCAGAACAGTCTCTGGAGCTTTTTCTAAAGTATGTGGAAGTTGTTGGATGGATCTTGATAATGGATGAGGAAGAGAAAACTGTCTATTGTGATCTCACTGTGGCATTTACCTGCTCAAATGGTTTCAGTGGTCAGAGTAGCATTGCCTGGTAGAGGGAAAGGGTTATCCAGGACTTCTTGGCTTCTTGCTGTTCAGTGACCAAGTACGTACAGTGGAGCAGGTGCACTGCTTCAGAATGGGCAACTGTACAAACAAGTTGAAAGAGGAGGGCAGCAAGCTACAATTGCAGAGTGGTGATCTTGAAACTAGACTGTGTTGCCTGCAGGTAACACCAACAAAACGATGGCAGCTTGAGGGCTGTAGTCTTGAGGAAGAGTAGTAATGAATTCAAAGTCAAGGCTCAACACAAGTATTTGGAAGATGGGTTGTTCACGTCCCCTTATTTCTTTCTACTTTCGTGAGATGGGCCTAACTAAACTACCTAATTCACCTAAATATGACCAACTGTGAGAACTACATCTAGTGAAGCAGCTTTAGGGCCACGGGTGAAAGGCAAGTTGCTAATGTTAAGTGAAATTATTTTATTAGAAATCTATGCTTCTACTAGCAGAGAAATTGTTGTGAAGTTTAAAAAGTTAAAGTAAGAAAACCTGGGGATGTGTTCCTTCTCGTGTTTAATACAAGAAGCCTTGTATGCTTGAGTAGTTTTCAAAAATGCTTATTTTTTATTCTTTATTTTTAGCAGTGTGATTTCCTTCAGGGACACATAGATATTATTCATTTCACCTCCACTTCCTCTGTGCTAGTGAGTCTCACAATGCTTTTCATTCATCTTTTTTTCTGTCCTGTCCCAACCTTAAGTGTGCAGGGAGGTGAAGTGTGCTTCTTACAAACTCCTATAAACTAGAAGCAATGCAGATCATGTAATGTCCAAGGGGAAACTATAAAGGAAGGAATCTCAGTCCTGTGAGTCTGTTACTACTGGTCTGAGGCATCGTTATTATTCAGAAGATGGAAAATAAAAAGATAAAGACTAGAAGAAATTCTGCAGGAAATAGTATTCAGGTGAATTTAATGCTAAGATTTTTTTTTCCTCTTGATACTTAAGCTTCCCATCAACTATTTATTTTGTTTGTGCCCTTTGTTTTTTTTTTCATTCTTTCATATAATTCTCTCAAGTAACAAGAAACCCCTGTATGTCCTGCAGCTCCTTACACAGTTCTTTCTAAATATCTCCTATTCAAAGAGAAAGTGGCTGACACCACTTCTGAAATCCTCTAAGTTAGGACAGGTACAAAGTCCATCATGGAAGAAGCTGAAAATCAAACTTTTCCAGTTCTATGTGGAGAGGGCCTTTCAAGGGTGCAAAATGCTGTTGCCCAGCCTTTCAGAGTTGTTGCTTCCCATTGGAACTCAGAGTTTTCAACAGCAATCAACTGCTTCTAGTTCCCCTTCCCTGGAAGACATCTCTGGCTGCAGGTGCCCTGGGAGAGAACAAGCAGGGTGACACATAGGTAGACTCTCTAAACTTTATTTGCTATGGTATAGTAGAAACAGATGTCTGTCAAAATTTAGGAGAAATTTCTTCTCAGAAAGACATTTTTAGGCATTGGAACAGGTTGCCCAGGGAGATGGTGGTGTCACCATCCCTGGGGGTGTTTAAGGAAGGGTTGGACCTGTTGCTTAGGGACATGATTTAGTGGGTGACATTGGTGGTAGGGTGATGGTTGGACTGGATGATCTTGGAGGTCTCTTCCAACCTTAATGATCCTATGAAAGTGTGATATATTGTCTATGAAAGTCTTACTGTGGGTTCACAGCAGTTGTTGCATGCAGATATGTTGTACTTAGGGACTTGTGAAAGACACAGTTTCAAAGGACCAAATAACTGAGGAGAAAATATATATGGTTCAGAGTAGCTGAGCAACCCAGAATTAATATTGGTTTTGGCCAATCTTGGAATTTATTTAAGAAAACCATTTCCAACCTGCCTGAGGAAAAGCTAATTTCACAGAGCAAGTTGCATCCCCAGCTGATAGTGATTGCTGAGCAACACCCTCTGTTGACGAAAAGTCTGGCTTTTCTATGCGATAGTGGGCTCATTTGCAAGTAGCTGATTTCCCCCACACCCCCATCTGTGTGTGCACTCCCCAGAGATGGGACTTGTCAGGGTGCTGTATTCCATGCAGTTTGTGCCTTTGTTAAGGAAATCTCTGCTCATCGGAGATATACCCTGACTCTTTGTGTCTTGGGTAGTGTACATTCTGTTTTCTCCAGATATATTCAGCATCCTGATGTAATATCAATTCTTCAAACTGCTCAGCTGGTACAGTTAAAAAAAAAAAAAAAAAAAACATGCTAGTATACAACAGTATTTGTGACAGTTTTGAGTTAAGTAAGAAAACTGTGGAATGTTTTCTATATTTATGTCTCTTTGAAATGTTACTTTGCTAATTTATGCCACCCACTGGGCAGCTTGGCTCTCTGCCATCTTTCCTGTTGCCCTGCACAACTATGTTTGTAAGATTGGATGGTGTAACCTGACAATTTAGTGTTTTCAAGTGTTCAAACTTCTCTCGGGGAAATTATATATATTTGGGTTATTTTTCTCAGCTTTACAGCATGCACAGCATAGAAATATTGCTGGAAGGTGAAGTTTTCCATACTTCATAATGTAATTCCATAATTCTTTTCCTTTTTTAGAATTTATAAAAAGGAGCAGCTCTGAAAATGTATGTGGGCCTGACACTCTGCATGTGCCTATAGGCGGCTCTGATAAGAAACTGTAGCAGAGATACTAGAACAGATTGCCCAAGGGAAGTAGTGGAGTCATCATCCCTGGAGACATTTAAGGAAAGGTTGGACATGGTGCTTAGGGACATAGGTTAAGGGTGGTAGGTGGATGGTTAGGCTAGATGATCTTAGAGGTCTTTTTCAATCCTTACTGATTCTGTGATTCTATGTCAATGGGATCAATGGGCTGTAATTATTCCTTTACCTGCCTTCTACACAATCACGGGGAGACATCTTCTGGGCTCAGGCCTGTCAACTGCCAAGCAGCCTGGCTGTGGTCCACCAACACACTTAAGCACGTACATGTCTTGAAATAGTTATGTAGAACTATGTCTTCAAAGAACAGTTTGCATATTTAAGAGCTTTGTTGATTCAGCACCTAAATAATACAGCATCTTTCAAGAGGAAGCCCTCTGTACCTCCATTTCATCTTCTGTCCTTTGTCCTGTCCTCTTAGAGCACAAGCGCTTGAGGCAGCAATCATTTCTCATCCTCTCTGAATGCGTGTAAAGCATTCAGTGTTTGGGGATTTTTATTTGAACTGAAGCTTTTTATTGTCTTCAGTAGTCGTAACTACTGTTCTGTGAGGAGAAAAGAGAGGGACTTTCCATTTCTTTCTAAAATTACTCATTATTATTCTTACCTCTTCCTCTTGCTCCCCTTTACTCTTGTTAAGTATTCTATTTTTGGCAGGCTTTCATATTTTAGGCTGCAATTCAGAAATTCCCATGTGATTTTTTTCTAAGAATATAAAATATTAATTTTAAATTTTCAGTTTCAGTAAGAAAATGTTGCCAAATGTGGAAAAAAAATAAAAAATAAAAAATAAAAAAATAAAACGCATTTTCCTCAAGCCCCTGAACTTGCCTACTAGGACCGTGAGTAACAATGAAGTCCAGAGAACAAGTATCAATAGGCCACCTTCCACTAAGCATGGTAAGATTTTTTTTTAGTTTGTCTGCTCCTTCAAAAGTGATAAAATGAGCAAACAGAGATGGATATGAAATAAAATTTCTTAGCCAGATACTTCCAAATTCTGATAGAAACTTTGTTTGGACCCAAGCTAAATACCTCTGACAACACAGCCATAATTCTGGACCACTGTTTATTAGCAGTTTTGTCAGCACGTCGTATGTAAGAAGGTTAAAATATAAACAAATATGGAGGTACCAACATCAAATCAGCAGGATATACTATGGAAAGTTTTGGAATATAAGAAATTTTCTTTAAATGCAATTTATAATGAGCTTGTTTCAAGGGCCTCATAAGGTCTGGCAAGAGGAACATCTTGCAGATGCACAGCCAGAGGAGCAAAGACAGGGACAACGTATGCTTCCCAGCTTCCAAGAAGTCTGATGGAGAGGCTTGCAGAGTTTCCAGAAGTTCTGAAAGGTGCTTGTCAGCCTAGTAAGTATTTTCACGTCATCATAGGTGGCTTGTTTGTAGCTGTGGTTGATAAAGGAAGGTGGCCTGGATTCTTCTCTTATAATTGCTATCCATCATATCTTTTTCTCTTGTGACTTCCTGATGAACCCGATACAGTTCAAAAGCAAGTTATTCTTTTATGAGTATGTCAGCCTTGAAAATCATGTAGCCTTCCAGTCCTGCAAGCTTGCAATATTGTTTTAGATGAGTTGTTGTTGCTGGATTTTCTCTATGCATTGAGTTAACAGTTTGAAAGTGAATGGAGAAAACTGTCTAGTTCATTCAGGACAAAGGAGATGTTTGTTAACTCCTCAAGTCCTTGACACCTGGCATTTTTACACTATAATAGTTTACTGGCATTCAGTTCTTCCTTCACCACTTTCTATATCACTGCTTTAAATTTACAGTATGAGATATGACTTTTTCTGCATTTTTGCAATATCCCCTCTTCTTCTAGATATCCACTTTGTATTTTAGGCCCTTTGTACATTCTCTTTTTCCATCTTATTTGTCCTTGGACTACTTTATTTTTTCTGGTAACAGACAATGAAGTCAATGCAACAGTTATGCAAACCGAGTTTCATTTTGGTTTTGTTATTGTTCAATCACTTCATTAAGATTTTTGTTCTTTCTTCTCATTGATTCAGTTATTACTTTTCTGAATAGAAATGAGCTCCTTGGGCACTGATCATCTATAATCACAGAATGTATCTCTGTAGTCACGAGTATAGTGGGGCGGGACTACAACTGCTAATTTGGTTTCCAGCATAATCCTATTTTACCTCCATGTACTCACTTGTTCTCTTTCTAAGCTCCTGAGATCCTCTGTGTTTTCCTGACATCTGGCCTCCTTCTCATATCTTAATAATGCTTCTTATATCCTCTCTTGTTTCAATATAAATCCTCCTCCCTCCAGTCATCTTCACCACCTTCAGACATTCAGTGTTTGTATTGATTATAGTTAGATTCAATTTGCATAAACCGGTGGTTATCTAGCCAATATTCAGAAGTCCTGTGAGTCTGACTTACCTCTTTTTCTTTATCAGTCATATATAAATAATGATTCTTTAGAGAAATTTAAAAAGCAAACCTGTCTTATGTGCTCTAAGCACACTCACAGTTTTAGAGGAAATAAAATTAATGTCCTCTTCCTACAAGTAGTCACTGCCTGTCCTACCTGTAGATTGATTTCCACTTTTTGCTCCAACTACATTGAGCAGATTGGTCTCTCCATGATGGCAGTCCATTGTGGTTCGTTTTTTGCATGTACACCAGCCTCTTACAGTCACGTTTACAATGCATTTACGACATTGCACAATGGCTATTCGTATAGGGAAAGATAAATTAAAGTAGTCTGCAGACAGAAATAAATGACCCTTACCACTAAGCTAAGGATGTATGGTGTGTCCAGAAGTGAAAATGTAATTGGAAAGGGTGTAACTGTCATACTTAGTAATCATATGTTCATTTTGGTATGCAGTTACTCCTCTGCTATAAATGGGCATCCTTTTTTATGAAGGTGTTAGAGAGCTAGGACAGGTGAGCATCTTTCACTCAAAGGCCGTTAGAGGTGAAGCATTAAAGGGTGGCTTTGCTGTCTCTGTAATAATGCACTATGGGATAATGAGGCTGGCTCACAATGAATAAAGCCTTGTTCTCCACTATATTAAAATGAATGGTTTTATATGTGATAAATGCATCAAATAGCTACGCAGAGCTTGATAGATAATTGGCAAATCATGTCACCTTTCAAAAGAAGGTCATCTCTTAAACTCTTGTGTCTCAGCTATTTTAACTCCAGCTCTGCTGTCATTTAAATACTTTGATATTCTCAATGTCAGCAGCTGAATTTGTCTCGTTTAACAGTGTCGTTCTCCTCATGGGATTGCATCTCGTTGCTATATATGTGTGACTTTTCCATGATGTTCATTTGAAGGAAAGAGAAACCATAACAAGCATAATTCTTCTTTTGTTTGGAACACATGTATCAGCCCAGAGATTTGTATTTTATAAATGACTGTAGCAATTGTGTGGGTGTATGTATATCTTTTCCTTTGTCTTTAGTACAAAATTCACCTTGATTATTTATCCCATACATAACTGTGGATAGAGATTTCTCTAATATTAATTAGAGAGATTACTACAAGCGCTTATGGCCATTAGGGACTAACTTCCCATATAGTAGAAAAAAAGGTACTGGTAATAGGCTAGTGTCTATATATATATATATAAGTGCTGTATTTTTTTTTATTTTTTTTTTTGGTAAAAATAAAATGCATGTTTTTATCCCTTTGATTTAAAAATACAATTATCTTAAAATTTCTTCTTGAGCCAAGAGGTAACACTGAGTGCCTACAAACATAAACTACTAACATGCAGTTTGGAAGGGAGCCTCCCTTGGCTTCTCATCCCTTGCCAGTGCTTTTAAGCTGAAGACCAGCAATCTGACTGCTGAAATATATACATATATATATATATATAATTGCTTTTCCAGTAGTTTGGGTTTTTAATTATCCTATAAATTTAAGAATGGTATCATTAGTTAGAGAGAATACCAAACAAAGTGTCTATACTTTAGAGAGTAGTTCTACCTCTCCCTGCCTGGTACATTTCTCCAGTTTCAGTAGGCTTTATAACACATTTTGGAGGACAGATTAGTTGGAAGATGAGTCCAAAATGAGACCAATGGGACAAAGTCTTGGCCATGGCTAAAGGGTTGTTTTCCTTTGATGACTGAATATGCAGACATTTTAATGCAGGGGATCCTGTCCATGCTAAGTCCTTTAACTAGTAAATGTTTCTTTTCAAACCAAAAGTAAATCTAAATGAGGGAGGGAACAGGGTGGAAAATAAATAAAGACAATGACACATAACGTGCCATGCAGCTCTGCATACTCATACTGAAACACTACATTTGTCAAGAGCATGCTGGATACAAGTGCTGTAGATGGGGTTGTATAATGATTTCAGTTTTAAGTGCGTGGTTTATGTGTTCCTTCCTATCTAGAATCTTAGCTTTTGCAAGCTGAAAATGCCCATCCCTTTCAATAACACTCTTTTTCTCTTTCTCTGCCCAAAGACATTTGCTTTATTTGTTTAATTGCAATTAAGATGTTTCTGAATAAAAGGAGAAAATTACATACTTTTCTTATTATTGTGCTAAATGACTCCCTCCTTTATTTTAATGAACAGTTCTTTTGCTGGAATTAAAAGTTGAAATTCAGCAAGAAGTCTTGTTCCATATAAAAATTACTTGGATTTATTAGAGTCTTGTGAGTGCACTGTAGACTGTACTCCTAGCATTGATGAAGGTCCAGCTCTCCATGCTGTAAAACATCGTTAATTCCTCTGAAGGCTGTAGCCTGAAGTGTATACTTTGAGAAAGTATACACTTATGTATGTAATTAACTGTGGGTGTCCTGCTCTCTACAAAACATAATTAAACTAAGGAATTCAAGTTAAGTCAAACATTGTTATCATATTGTGAACAGTGCTACTTGGACTAGTGGCTTCTTAGGACAAGCAAATGTTCCCAAACTGGACCATGAAAAGCTCTTCAAGGTACCCAATTTGTAAGCTCTCATCTATGTCTTCATTAAATTAGGGCTATTAAGGGAGGTGGACGTGTTACTTGAGAGCAGAACACCAAATCTGTACATTTCCTTCATCTGCTGAATGACTTGGAACTACCCTTACTTACAAAACAATTTGGGAAAACGGATATCAATTTGAAAATGCTTCCTGGACTCTGCATTTGGTGTCAAGAGGGTATGCAAGAGGTAGAGCACTAGAACACCTTGGTAATATTTCTGTAAGTTCCACTATTTGCCCTCATCTCATTTTAATTCTTATGGCATGGGAAGGAAATGCCATTGTATCTATCTGGCAGTCACATTCCATTAACTTTTTACTGAAGATGAGTGCAAACTAAGGTGCAAGAAAAGGAACCATCTTGCCTGGCATGTTGTCATGTTTTTGTGGCAGATTTTTTTGAGCAAAAATATTGATTTATGTTTTTACAAATAAAACTGCACCACTTTTCACTAAGCTTCATTGTGTGCTGTGACAAGGGCACTTAAATCCCTGATTCTCTGATCAACTAAATGGAATGAGAGATCTTGTTATCTACCACAATGGAGTGGTTCATGAGAATTACTTATATGTATAGTCTGTTTCCTTCAAAAAACATAGAGTTTTTATAGTAAACTTGCTGGAGACTGGAATAATAGAAGATTGAAGAAGTAACTGGTTTACCCGGAGTAAGTTAGAAGCAATGCACAGTGGAAACAGTATAGCCTTCCTTGCAATGGGGTGCATGTGGTATGATATATCCTGTGGAGTTAAGACATTTCCACAATGAGTCATCTTGCATGACCTCACACAGAGGTCATAACCTATTTGCAAATGGATTAACCTGCTTCAGAAAGAGAGAAGTTTTCTTTAGGCCTGCAATCATGCAAATCAGAAAGCCTGAGAAGGAAAAGGAAAATCCTGTATTTTAAAACATGTGGATGGCTCTGGACAGTTCTAGGAAGAGTATATAAATACAGAAACTCTTGATAAGGAAGTACATACGTTCTTTTAAGCAAGACCTAAACAAAAACAAACAAACAAACAAACAAAAGTGACTGCTGGACTGCTGTCATTAGCTCTGAATGACCTAACCTCTGGTTTTCAATTACTTGCAACTTTTCAAAAATAGAAACCTTCTTGACTGAAACTTCATTATTCATCCCTTCCTAAACATAAATACTTTGTTTTCTTTGTTTTTAGTGTCTGAGCTTAGAACGCAGTCATTTTTTTGTAAGCTGAAGTAAACTGGGCAGGAAAATATACTCTGTAATAAAAAGAGGGTTTTTTAAATAAGCAAAATTGCTGAATTTTGAAAGCTGACATTTTTTACAGAAATTACACTTACTAAAGGGAATAGGAAGGAGATCGGTTTTAATCTGTCCAATTTAGCAGTTGAAATTGATTTTTGAGAATGTACAATAGATTCCTCTTCACTTTCTCATTCAGTGGTGAAGTGAGCAAACCAATAGTACTGATCTTTACGTCCACATGAGCATGACAGGCTTAAAGTTTCTATTTAGCTACCCAAGTACTTGGGCCACAGCTGAAACAGGGTTTTCTCTGTCCTTGGATAAACTGAAAGAAACTAGTTTGCTTTGAAAATTCCTGTGCAGCTAATAAGAAGCTATTACCCTCCATGAAAAAGAACGGACAGCTGTTCACATCTTCTCTTGTATGATCTGTGAGATCCTCTTATTTCCTAAGTATGAAAGTACATGTGATACATGAGAGGAGATGGTATCCTCGTACTTGCACCCAAGTGAATGAAGAAAGTGTTGTCAGAAATTTAGCTTAAATATGTTCTCTTCTGCATTTTCTGAAAATAACTTTTTGTGCTCTTGCTGCGCTGTTTTTGTATGTGTGGTATAGAACAGACATAGGATTTCAATAAAACTATTTTTGTAACCCGGATAACTGCACTTCATTATACCTTAGATTTATGTTATGACCACTGTCTAAATACAGACTAGCTTCTTCTTACAGCAGTAGTACCACAAGGAAACTTCTTTAATAATTATTTTCCCTCAGCAATCTGCTGCTTTCCTAAGAAAAAATAAAATAAAATAAAATAAAATTTGAAGATCAGAGAAGCCATACCACAATGGTTTGTTTATAAAAGACTGAAGTGGTTGCTGCTAGACTTAAGTTTTGAAGTACTATTCAAGGGTCATAGTCTCTTGTGCTTGTGTAAGAAATTGTTTGTCAGCTATCTGATGTTGCATTGCTTCAAGACCATACAAACAGCCTCCTTAAGAATAAGAGAAAAGCTTGCAATTGAACAACCCATGAGAAGTTCCCTTGGATACAGATGTGAATCTGAGCTTACACCTATTCTGAGCTGTGTACAAGTGCACAAGAGGCATTGGAGAGGCTCTGCTCCTCACTTGAGTTTTCCACTGTGTGGTCTTGGTGTTTTATTAACAGCCTGTTTATTTTTTTAGCATTTTTGTTATTATTCTCCTAACATTTTGATTAGAGATAAATTTTGAACTGTACTTCCAGCATGAGCTCAGTTTTCAGCCTGCTGCCAAGCCAAAACCAAATCTGCCTGATCTTTTCATTCCTTTAATTTGACAAATAAAGACTTGCTGCAGCATTTTCCTCCTAGTGATGACACCTGATCAGTGCCTGTCTGATTTTACCATTTGTGCTTCTATGAAGCAAAATGGGGAATATTTGATATTCCTATTGACTTTGACTTCTCAATCATGCATAATTTCTCTCTTTACACCACTCACAATATAGAATCTCAGACAATAGGAATTTCACCTCTGATCATAACGTTAGCTGGAGTCTGGGTAGGTTAAACCATTACTAAGCTTTCCTACATCAGTTCTAGACTTAATTAGAACCTAATCCTAGTACAGCATCCATTTAGGTGGGGAGGACGTGGAATTTACACCATGATGTTTTAATCTAGTGAAGTCTAGTCAAACTGAATTACAGAAATATTTTATTGAATATGTACCTACCTGTGCTATGTATGACAGAACTTTCTGGAAAAAAATTAAAAATAAAAATCGGAGCAGCATTACGAGACTCCTTGAAGAATTAAAGTTGTAAGTGCCCCTCTCCCCCCACCTTTTTTATTCCTAAGGACTCTGGACTTCTCTACATTTATTTAAACTGGGAGCTAATTTTGCCTTGAGGCTTTGCAGTGCTAGTGGCTTATCAGGTAGTCATCCCCAAAATATAAGGCCTTTTAAACTCCTGTAGTAAAAAATCAGTCCAAGCTGAAAGCAGTTCTACTGACATATTCCTATTATACTTAAACTTTTTCTTCTTTATTGAAATAATCTTTAAGACAATTAGTGTCTTGGTCCATCTTGCATTTTTCCAATTCAAAGACAAAGGAAGTATTTCTGAGGATGCCAACAGAATATAATATGCATAAATAGAAAGATTGTTTTCCTATTATTTTGTCCATATCTTTGAACAGTTTATTCCTTATTTATGCCTTGGAGCACAGTTTGAGTAGAACATCTGCTGGCGTGAGGTTGGGATTAAGATTCCCGTGATCTTTATCTTGTAATGTGTTCCACTATATATATATATATATATAACCTATTTAAACTGTTAAATCCTGTCTGTTTTTGATTGAGCAGACAGAAAATCAGACTTAAAATATATTTGGATAAAGAATGCTTAAGTAGCTTTTTCAAAATTGAGCTAAGTGACTCTTGACAAAGCTTCATCAGTGACATCCAAAAATCACTATTGAAAATTGTAGCCATATAGCCTTAGCATTTCTCTCCACGTTGTTTGATTTTGTCTCTTTGCCAGCATAAAAGGCACAAAAGCTCTACCTTTGCAAGTGTACTAAGATGTATGAATCATCTGGGTAGCATACCTCTTAAAAGGTCATGGCTAATCACGAAGAAAATGTACTTTATACAGAGTAGCTACATGAGAGTGAAAAAGCCCTAATTAAAGCCCTGTTACTATTACCCACTCCATAATTTAGAATTGATCATATGCCCGATTGCTTTTTATCAGTGAACTATCTCCAAAATAATTATTTTTATAGAGTTTTCAGGGGCCAGGCTTTAGGCGAGCTTCTGTGCCTGGTTCCAAGTTCTTGTGGCTTGATTTGATGATTGATGGACCAGGCCTGGAGTATTGCACGGCCTGTCCCAGAAAACTTTGGCTGTTTGTTGTAGACCACAGAGCTTTCAGGTGCAGGAGCTGAGCACAGCATGCAGGGTCCACAGTGGAGTGTGCTTTGAGCCTCATGGTGTCTTGTGAGACCTCAGAGTCTTCGTGGTTGTCCAGGGGGCTACAAGAGGCCTTAAAAGAGCCAGAGGAGCCTACAGCCACAAACACTCCTCTTCCTTGCCCAGAATTGTATCAGTGACAGCGCGGTTTGGCATGTCTATGGCAGTGATGTGTACAACCTTTGTCACTGCTTTGTGGTGCTAGCGTGACCTGCTCTCTGTAAAAGATGTTACAAGACCTGATGCTTTATCTCAGTGTCTCCAGGGTGCTGCCTACATCTCTGCTCTGTTCTGAGATCTCCCCACCACAGCGGGCTCTGCAGTGCAGTGCTTCATGTTTAGAAATGCCATGCATGGAAAGAATTGCATAGCTGATAGCAACATTGCCTTCCCTGGAGGATATTAAAGGTCCTACAGCACTTGCAGGGAGGACCAAGTACTAACCCTGCTGCTGACATTGAGGCTGCTGCTTAACAAAATTGCTTGTTAACATTGAGAGCCGGCAAGAGCTGTCACCAACCTGGGTCGGGCCTACTCCAGCAGGCAGCAGGGCAAGGGTCAGGAGAGGGGCACTGCTTGTAAGGTGCCTTGCAGGCACGTGTGCACATTTTTGCTCATCCTCAGTCATCTTTAGCTGGGACTAGATGTTTTGGAGACAATGGTAATGTATGTGCATGTTGCAGAAGGTTCCCCCTTGGAGTTTAAATGTGTGGTGTTTATTTGCACTGTCGCTTCAGTTCCAGACTGTTTGGAGGGTGAAAGTTTTAGCACAAGTACTCACCACAGTTCGTTGTTGCTACATAGCCACACCATTGGTGTTATCTAGTGCAATTTCTCAAATATTTTTGTTTTGTCAAGTGAAATCTCATCACGGTTCTCATCTCAGTCTCCAGCCTTTGACTCCGTATTCTTCTGTCAGCATTAAAACCACGGAACACTGTGCTGGGTTTGGTTTTGAAGTGTTTTGTGCCTTTATGTGAACTGCTGAGCCTGCCTTTTGCTATGTAACCTCCAGCATCACATTCCCAAGGGAGGCTGGCAAAACATCAAATGATAGCACGCTGTTTATTTTAACTGGCATTGTCATGAAGGTATGCTGTTAGTCACTTACTTCCCTAAAACGTTGCTGAGGGAGATGCCATAAAATCTATGAAGGAGCTGGAAGTTTGTCATTAGTTTTTTTGTTGATAGCAAAAAGAAGTGTGCCTGCTGCCCTGTCTGAGGGCAGAGCAGAGGTCTTCTGTCCAGCACAGTGTTTGTGTGCTCCCTTGGAGCTGGTGAAGGGCAAGGTCATGCCTGTTTGTAACCCATCTTGCTTCTTTCCTCCATTAAATAATGTGAGGAAGGAAAAGTGAGAAAATATAAAATGAACTGAAACATGACTAGAACCATACATTTCCCACTCTGTACAAAGTCTTGGGGTAAGCTGGAAGGGATTCAACTGGTATTAGCAGAGGAAGGGTATTTGGGAATAACATTATGTGTTGATGCGAATTTCTGCAAGAACCTCTGGATGGGATTTTGCATTCATATTCAAATGCAAATATATATAGTGGGTACATAGTGTGGTTTTGTTTTATTTCCAAAGTATTTCTTTCTTGGAACAGAAATACATCTGAAACCTTGATGTGGAATTGCATTTTTCAACTAATGACAAAGCAGGCCCCTTGTTTCCAAGGGCTCTTGACCCAACCAGTTTAGCAAATTAATATTGCAGCTTTCTCAGAATGACCTTTTTCCTGTGAAATTAACGCGTTCCTATGAATCATCAGTGCCCACATTTGACAGATGTCAGTAACTGGCAAAAACATGACCACTCAGGTAACAGAAAGCTGATTACCTAACAAACGGGCTCATCAAACTGTAAAAGGAACAGCTGTCTGAGGGATGTGTTTTCTTTTTGTTTTCTTTTGACTATCACCTGTGGTGATTCTCCTTAAAAATAAAATAGGGGGTAAGAAGCTTAGGAATGTAATTTAGTGGTTTTTTTGTTGTTGTTGCTGTTGTTGTTGTTTTTTTTTAATGTTTTACCAGTGAGTAAAAAATATATATTTACTGACTTGTAATACAGCCTGCATTGAACTCACTGATGAAGCTCGGTGGCTGAGAAGGATGATGCTGCTTCTCAAGCCTTTGGAGAAGCTGGTTACCTGATCTGCCACTGATCCATAGCTCTACATGCTGCCATCATATGTGGCATCCACCAATGGATGGCAGTACCTTTCTCCTTCCCCCACATCTCACATCTGCTTCAGTTCTTGCCTCCATCAGTAAGAGGAGAGCTAATCTAAAAACGAGCATAGGGGATGGTGTGAACAACCAACATGAGAGTCACTTAAACAAATGGATTTGTAAAACTCAGTTGTTCTAAGCCTGTCCAACCCAGGACTGCAATTTGAATTAAACATAAGGTAACTTCTTTCACTGAATCGATAAGTGCAAATAACATAGCTTGCAACCATGTTTTATTTCCCAGACAGAAATGGTTCTTAACAGCTTTCTGAAGGCTATGCTTCAGCCACCTGCTGCTAAAGTTGTTTTCTTTTTCCTAGAAAATTTGATCTTCTACAGCATTAAAACAGACAACTATGCATTCAGCATGCTTGTGCGTACTTGGGGCTAGAATTTGTAGATGTTTGAGAGGCGTATTTTCTAATGAGCATTATAATTTTCTACAAACTTCCTTTTAGTGAGTATAAATGATAGGGATAGATGGAGGAGTGATGGTACTGTTGAATGGTTTTTTTTGCTCATCCTCACTTAACTCTATCTGGGACTAGATGTTTTGGAGACAAAGGTAGTCCTTCCTGTTACTGAGAAATGCCCATTTGCTGCTTAGCCATGAACCTCTTTTTTGCTTCCCTAATAATATTTTTCACTGCAGGATCCTGTGCTCTTACTCTCCTTCTCTAATATGTGCCCTCTGATATTTGGGTTGCTACAGGGACTTTAAAGCATGTATTTTGCAGTACTTGTTTCCATTTTGCAAATATGCTGAAGTACATTGTAATACCAGTTAATTTTTGCAGCTGGCGTATGATGTATTTTAGTCCCAACAGGAAAGTGACTTAAACACGGACACTGAGAACAGCTGTTTACAGCAAAATCACGTTTCCCAGTTGGTTTGCTCTGAGCACAGAGTTCCCTAGATAAAAAATAAAATAAAATAAAATAAAATAATAATAATAATAATAAAATAACCTCTGCTTTTACTTTTGTTTAGAATATTCTCCTTCCTAAAGCTATAAGCTCTGGACCAAGGTTCCACATTTGCTGTTTCCACAACTCTCATCCAGCAAAGCTAACCTTGATGAAAATTCCCTCCATTAGGAGATTTTTCCTTTTCTGCTATTGCTTTCACTCTCTCCATGCCATGAA
This sequence comes from Nettapus auritus, assembly GCA_011076525.1. Taxonomy (NCBI): domain Eukaryota; kingdom Metazoa; phylum Chordata; class Aves; order Anseriformes; family Anatidae; genus Nettapus; species Nettapus auritus. The sequence continues at coordinate 78,069,628 of CM021766.1, forward strand.
GCAGTATGTTTTCTCTGTCCCTCCACTTGGTGCCCTGTATTAGCAAAATTGTTAGGTACCAACAGTGAGATGTGATACTCTCCAGTATTAGAGATCATTAGAATTTTATGGGATCTACTTTTCTGTTCTAATACTTTCATGTATTACAGATCGCTCCCACTTCTCAGTCTATTTCTCTGTACAACTGATCAATGCTTAAGTAGCTAGCAGGTAAATGACAGAGCAAAGGAATTTAAGATATTTTATTTTGAAATATTCTTTCTGAGACTAACATGCAGAATAGGAGAGCGAAAAACCTGAATTCGTATGAATCAGCATACTCTTTGGATGCTAATTTAAACAAGATGAGGATCTTGGGTGCCATATAGTTTCTGATTTTTAAGTTTGTGTCTTAGAGAACCTCTGCAGTTATGCATTAAAACTGTTGTATGGACAGCAGGCAAACTGCATATATTAACATGTTGTTGTTGTTAAATCTAAACCATTTTTTTTGTAGAAGTGCTTAAGGGGAGAGAAAACATCCAAAACCTAGTCCAAATCGAGTCTTTATGACACAACAAAAATAAAAAGTAAAAGCCAGACAAACTGAACATGTTTTTTATTGTTATTAAAAAGAATATGGATCTGGACTGACAGCTTGTAAACTAAGATGCAACTTGATCTGATTTCAAATGGCCAAAATGTTGTACTATCCTCAAAACATCCCATGGAAATCATGATGTTTTGTTTTTAAATGATTAAATACTCAGGGGCTTGATTTGTCTTCTCAGTAAAAGGAGGTTATGCCTTGGAAGATATTCCTGTTTGTTTGTTTGTTTTATTTTTTATTTTTATTTTATTTTATTTTATTTTATTTTATTTGTGGTTACCTTGTGAATTAGCTGTTAAAAGCAAAAGAAAACAAGCTGTATCTCAGCAGTCATGCAAACAAACGTATGCTTGGGTGATCTAGCTATACTTTGCTCCTCAAGCTCTCCACTGTTTGCTCCTTTTTTTTCCCCTGATAACACGGCCAACCCAACCTTCTTTCCCACTCTACCATACATGCACTTATATCCCCATTTCTCTTTCTCTTCAGTGTTTGATGTGGTTGTCTGAAGATTTATCTGGGTACTGTGGAACAAGTGCAGTTTATCAGAGATGCAACTAGGTTTTCTTTTTAAACAACAGCTTTTTCATAAACATTCCTTCCAGCCTAGCTACTAGTGGTTTAATCAACAATATGGGCAATAAAACACCTCTTTATTTACACTGGACTGACACTTTCTTGAGTATAATAAGACAGACTTTGGCAGGTGCAACTTCATAGATAATTTATAAAAGCCCAATGGACATTTATGACTCTCCTACTAATAATTATGTGTTTATAAAATATCTTTTAATAGAGGTGGATACATGTACACAAGTGATTGTAAAGTTAAATGAACAAGACATAAAACCAAAACTGACAGAATGATTCAGTTGGGAAAGTATAACGAAGGGGAAGAAGGCTGGTTATTTATATATAAAAAACACGTCAATGTAATATTTAGGTTGCTCTGGCAGAGGAGTGAACCAAGAGCTACTATTATTTCTCAGCAAATGATACTAGACATCTCTGCTGGCTCTCAAACCAGCTCCCAAGCTCTGTATACAGAGATTGGACAGGAGATACTTAAGTAGCAGTTACCACCAAGTGAGTGAATAAGTGTACAGCATAACCAAATGCTTAATTTTTGACAGAAAAGCAACATCTTCTTAAGCACCATGTCTGTCATTCCACAGAAATGGAATATATTTGTATAAAATTATACTTTTTTCCCCTAAATTATATTTTACAAGTATTCTTTAGCATTCCCTAAACCAAACTGTTTATAAAAAGTGGCAGTGGAAAAGCTACATCCATTAAGTTTATCTGATAAATAAAAAGAACCATGCTGTTACTTATGGAAGGGAAAAATAGCAGACAGTCACTTCCGGTTCTTGGTGGTTTTACTGAGATATTTTCTGCAATAGAGGGGAATGTACAACCATAAAACTCCTGGAAATTAAAAATAACTCCATAAATAGGTAATATCAAATTACCAATTTTCAACCAAAGGAATCTGGATGCATTCAGAGGACTAAAGATAACAAGTAACATTGATTCATTGAGAGAATACCTGAGGGCAAAATTCACAATCCTGTGTGCAAAATGTAGATGCTCACTCAACAGCTCAGTTCATTACCTTGGTTCTTGTTCCCTCAAGACATGTCAATGTCTTTTAGCTAGGTCCAGGTGTAATAGATGTCACAAACTTAAATGTTGAAGTGCTAGGTAAAAGTTACAGTTTTCGAAGTGATGCTAGTCCAGTTTTAATGCACATATGTAAATCAACTCATAGAAGCCAAAATATTTTAATCTGTGGTTATTTTTTGTTGTTGCTGTTGAGTTTTGGTGGACCTTTTCTTTGTCCTCCTCCTCCTATAAGAACTTGGTCTTTGGTTCCAACAAAATCAGGCTCAGGCACAGTTTTTGCTGCAGTTCTGGCTGCTTTGTTTGGGGAAATTGCAGTACCCTTATTTCAGCACAGTTCTTAGGTTTCACCCTAAGGTCTCAGATAACATTCTTCCCATACACACAGATGTACCACTCTCAGGTGGGGGTAGAAAGGAGAGGAAGAAAAGGATTGTGAAGCTGAAATGGCCAGAGGGTGCAAACTGTAGATACTACTGTAGAAAGTAAGGATGGGGTCAATGCCATTACCTAATACATCAACACCCAGAACTGAAATTCAGAGTGTGAGCCATATGGTTCATCTGTGTTTGCTGGAGTGGGGAGGGGGAAGGGCAGGGAAGAACAAGCATCACGCTGTGAATCACATATATGATTTTATATTTATAAATATATCAGATATAAAATATTAAATAAATAATATCCTGTAAGAAACCTGGAATCTGAACTTGAACACAATGTTTAGTAAACAAGTGTAATTTTCCTAAGAGCACAGGTTATACTAACCAAAAATTAATTTCTCTCTTTCTCTTCAGATATTACTAACTTTGAATCTATGAAGATGGGTGGTAGAGATAACAGATGTGAAAATCTCTCACATTTATATCTAATTTAGAATTAGATTAGTTTGATATTTTTGTGTGAAATTTTACTTCATTATTGCTTCAAAAGTTCCATGGATACCAAAGCAATCCTTCTAAAACAGATTACACAACTCAAAGTAACACATATTTGTGCCTGACTTTCAAACTGGGTGAGCTGTGCAGTCCTAAGTTATACTTTAAATACAAAAACAAACAATGGATATCTTGAGCTACTTTGTGCTGGAGATACCAGTGCAGATTTAACCTGCCTCATGGTGGGGAGAACAGCACATGTGAAAGACATCCCTTTTTGGGATTCTGGTGGCAGAGTACAAGTAATGGTCTGTGTGATCTTTAATAATCACCAATAACCTGTTTTTGCATTGTGCAAGTACGTGAATTCAGCAAGATAAGTATCCCCCATTTGTGCTTAAAGCTGTGTTCTGAGCTTGTTTAAAAGAAGTTAAGAGAAAGTGAACTCCTAACTAGGACTTGAGGGACAGCTCTTCACTGAAACATCTTTTTTGTCTACTACTTTCTGACAAGTACAAGACAGAAAACTAGATATTCATCGTGAACAAGAGATACTATCTTTCATCTCTTGCATGATGAAGGATTTCTAAAGTAAAAGTTCGGAGTTTCTAAACTCCGAAAATTTCTAAAGTAAAAGAGCAATTGGAGATCAGGAAGACTTCTGCAAAGACATTTGCATTCCTACCCCCTTCCATCACCATGACTAAGAACAGGAAGATAAAGGAATATAACAGAATGATCCTAATTATGAGCTGATCTTGTCTGGAAAAAGTAAAGGACTTGTCAGCAGTCCTCCACTTATCTTTCTTCTTTTGAATGTTGTTTCAGGCCATTTCAGGCACAAGGTTGTCTGGCTGATTTTGCCCAAACAATACGTTAGAGTTGTGAACAGTTCCCTTCATGTTATCTGTCAGGATACATCTCTGTGGTTCAGTGCAGGCACTTGTTAGTTGCATCCACTCTGACCTTAGGTTAAATAGCTTCCAGATGGGCACTGGCTCGTGCTCTGCCAGTTTGGAGCACAGACAGCACTTGTGTGAGACTCCCTGTGATGTTCTCTCTGGACATATCTTCCAATATGCATGAATACTTTAAATGTCAAAAACGTGAAAGAAATTGCCATTCATCAGGGTGTGTAGGAATGGTGAGTAGGCACCATCCCAAAAGCATGTAAATCCTGGAGAGGCACTTAATGCCATATGGCAGAACTACATTTGGGTGTGATCCCATTACCTAAGGGAGCAAGACAGGATTTCAAACAACCTGTGCCTGGCCTTTGTTTTTTCTTTCTTTTCTGGTGTGTCTTTTTTGTTCTCAGCCCCTTTCTTCTTAAGAGAATGAAATCCTTAGTACTATTTTACTGTTGTCTATTGACTTGCTAGGAGCCTGTCTTGTCTCAGTTTTATAGGTGAGCCAGTCAAGGAGCAAAAATGCCACCACATGGTTTTAATGACTGACTGAGATGCCTCAGGAATGAGCCTCGCTCAAGTACAGTAGCTCATAAACAACTGCCTGGATAAAACATGTTCTCACCAAGCATCTGTCAGGCAATATATGAATGGCAGATCAACTCATACATATCATCTTCCTGTGGGCTATACACAGTCAGGAGAAAGGGCTAAATTCAAGGAATAGTCTGCAATAAATAATTTGCTCTTATGTAGAATCTTTTCTTCTCCATCCATTTTTCTCCTGGTTTCTGGTCAGCACTTCTGGGCAGACTGGTTTCCCAGAGGACTTCGTCAGTTGCCATAGTCTGCTGTTGAGAAATAAAGTTCAGTCATAGTCTCCCGTGTAATGTAGAAGGGGAAAGCATTAATTAAAAAAAAAAAAAAAAAAAAAACAAAAAAAAGGCAAGCTAATACCTACAGCCCTGTGAACAGACCCCAGGCAGCACAGAGCTGATTCTTCTGGTTCATTTCTCCTTCATACTTGGGCATATATGCTGAGTCAGATAGATGAAACTATGCCTAGAGCAACACACTTCAAATGCTTTTTTTTGATGTTCAGAACACCTGTCCCCTATCCCTCCCATTTCATTTTAAAAAGTATGTCTCATAATGTCATTTCTCTTTCTCTGGAGAAATGCATTCAAATCCATTGACATCTAACAACAACAACAGCTCTTCATGGAGATGATAATTGTCTAAATAGAGGTGCCTTTAGGATATTTAAGTGGCTTTAAAGTTCCACATTTCAATCTGGTTCTGCTTGCTTTTTTTAATAACAGCTCTCAGGCAGTGAACCAGCAAGACATGCTCCAGCCCAATACAGCAATTATCATTGTCCAGAAAACAAGAAAGTGGTCAACAGTTTATATTCTAAAGGGACAAGCAAGAAACAAAGTCTTGGACAATTTAGGAAAATCAGGAAATTATCTTTTAACATTTGACATTTTAGTGGTTAGATTAACTGTGGTATATATTCTTGTGTCTCCTCGTCAGAGATGCTATTGCAAAAGGATCTCATTATCTGCAGAATAATGTCCAGTTTAAAAAAATTCCAATGAATTCTTCACTTTGAATATTTCTTGCAACAGAAGTTTCACCACCTAAGAGATTAAATTGAGGTATTTTCAGTTTCATTCTCTTGTTCTTTTGTCTAAGAAAAGGTTTACCTGTTTTTTTTTGTTGTTGTTGTTTTTTGTTTTTTGTTTTTTGTTTTTTTTCTATAAGCCATTAGTCATTACATATTAGTGTTACCTTTGTTCTTCTTAAATGTGCCATCTTCACTCTCCTCCTACAAAACTCCTTTTGTGTCTGTTACCCATGTCCCCACTGCTCACATACCTTCTCTCAGTAATTTGCTTGGCATAGTGGGTCATCACTGTACACTGAGCAGTGGGTTTTGTTTTTGTCTTTTTCTGGGGGGGGTTGGGGGTGGTGATATTGTCTGGATCATCTTCTAGAACCACCAGAAATAATTTAGAAGTCAACAGTGTGCAAAAATAGGTCAAATTCTTTGTTGCAATTTGTGTTACCTTGCATATTATGTGTTGTTGTGTTCTCTGTTCACCCAGCTTCATTGGATCCCACTGGAGTACCATAGTCTCTCTCGTCTTAATTATCCTGTATAACTCTGTGGCATCTACAGGTTTTTGCCACCCTGCAACTCTCATGGATCTCTCCATGGTTCATCTGAACAAACTTACCTCACCGTGGGACTTTGAGGCAGCTACTGACAACTTTTGACATACTTTAATTTGACCATTATTCCTTCCCTTTAATTTCTGCCTCACAGCCAGTTTCTATCCAGTGGAGGATTTTAGTTCTGATTTTCTTTCCCACTGTACCTGTAAGACATAGAGAGGTATTCAATCCTTTAGTGCCTCCCTGTAGGGCGGCTAATTTTCTCTTGTCATATAAGCTATAGATACGAGGCCACCTGCAGCTGTTCCTGACTCCTGCAGGGCAGTAGGCTTGGCCTCCTTCCCAAGGCAAATCCTTCCCCTAAATTCCATGGTCCCTCTAGGAAGCCCATGAGCAGCACAGAGTTGCACAAAACAGTAACACGAAACTGCCTTTTCCAGTGAGGGAGGAAGGCTTCCCTCCAGAGCATCCCAAAAGCCAGCAAACAAAGCAGTGTTATCTCAGGCAGTCTCATCACTCGAGGGAGTGCAGTAGCATTGCAGTAATATCACCACACAAATAGAGATGTCTCACAGATCTAGACTCTCTCTAAATAAGGGCCATTCATAATTCATTGCTGGCTGGTCTAACAGTAGTGGTCATTATGATGAAGCAGTTTGCAGGAAAACAGAATCATAGAAATCTGTAGTGACTTGATAAATATTAATAAGTTAGTATCACATGGGGCATAACTCATCTTACACACTTCTTTCAGCTCTAAACCAGTGCCTGTGCCTGCCCTTGGATTGAGGAGCATGGGTAGTTGCACAGGCCTTAAAGTATACTTCTAATTCAAGCTGGCAAGGGTGATGGAAAGCACTCTCCAGAGGGCAGAGCCTGGAGCCTTGAACTGCAGTTATTACTTAGCTGATAATTAATTAGTACTTAGTGTTCCTTGAATGACAGTGAGTTTTTAACACTTACAAGCACCACACTGCTCAGGAGCTCTCTGGATCAAGGCTGTGCTGTCTTGTAGCCAGAGGATTTTCCTTCTTGCTGAAGCAATTTTTGACCAGTTTTTCTGTCTCTAGCAGAGCACGGGCTACAAACAGTGCAGAAAACAAGATCTCCAAGACCTAACCGGAAATACTGCTTCCTTTCCTTCACCCAATGGAACTAAAAATAAAAAAGGTTACATTCATTTCTACTGATGTAAGTATTTGCAAATCCGTATATTTGTGAAAGTTTAATTTCAGGCCTAAGTTGACCTGACATGTCTTTTTAAGGAGCTTGCCCAAGGCCACGTAGTGACTCTGTGTCAGCCAGAATTAGACCTCAGGAACTGTTGCCTTTCAGTCCACTAGACCAAGCTGCCTCTCACACTGCCATCATGGCTCTCCAGGCCAGATCAGTCTGATTGGTTTCTATATAGGGCTGATCTATAAAAACATGCATATCCAAATGGCTTGAGAAACCAAAATATTACCTTTCCATACCCACAGAGGGCATTACCTTTTGACTTTTTCTGTGGTAGAATTAAATCACACCTGTGCCATATGCTTAAAAAGAATATATATATATATTAAAGGGCATTTAGAGCTCCATGACTGTTGGTCCACTGTGTCTACTCAGCAGTTCACATTAACGTTTGGACAGGATTTCTCTTTGCCATTTGGCTGACTCCATAAGAGATGCAAGTGGAACTCATTAAAAACTTGAGCTCTGTTTCTTTGTTATCACTTCTGGCATCCCTATACTACAAAACTTATTATCCAGAGATGGTGTTCTCTCCTTTCTCTTTGTATCAAGGGCTATGCAAACAAGATAGCGTCTGTGTTCCTGACTATATCATGTACCTTAAGGTGCAGTGGAAATCTGTTTCCAGTTAAGGTCCAGCTCCAGAATTTGGCTTCTTAGTACAACAGAAGTACTGAAACCACTAGTTGAAGGTCTGACACTAATGCAGTTTACAAAGAAAGATTGATTATGTGTATTTCGTTGGGTCTGCTCTGGGAAACTGCTGCTTATACAATTTTTTTCAAGATTCAAGCCCTTTAAAACCTTCACTGTACAGACATGTACTAAGTAGAAGGCCATCACAGCTCCTTTTATAAAGTTACAGGAAGTCGGTCAGCCTTCAGATTTTAGTGATGTATGCACCGTAGCTGTGGGAAAATTTCATACCATCTGCAGGTAATGACAATAATGTCTTGCACTGATACAGTGCCTTTCATTTGTGGATATCAAAAGGCTCTCTAAACATTAACTAGTTAAGTGACACTGTTCCAGTGAGAAACACCCTTCTGACTTGTGTGGTTTGGGTGGCTGTTATTAATCTAAGAGCTCTGAAAAATCTGTCATCCATGTGCTTGTGAGGAAAAGATAATGACAGGCAAAAATATGTGGTATTTTTGGAGCCCACAGACTGGGACAGTTTGAGTAGGGAGGAATACTTTAGTGCCATTTTTATGCATTTTGATGGTGTTCTTAAAAATCCTTTATTGGCCTAAAATCTGAATAGCCATGGAAGAAGAGATAAACAAGTCTAAGAATAGCTGAAAGCAGTGCTTTTTGTAGGGGAGGGAGTATAAGGAAGTCTTGACGTTGAGTCAAGATTAAAAAAGTAACCATACAAGTCCCATATCAGACACAAAACCTTTGATTGCCTATGGTATCATTCCAGCAAGCACCTGAAAGTTGAGATTCCTTTTGAAGCTTTTATCATCCTCCTAATGGATTCTAAAAACATTCTGTCCTTAGATGGATTAATTACTTAATATTTTCGTCTGAAAAACATGATGAAATCCTTTTGACTACTGTTTTTCTGCTGGGCATATGAGTTTCAGTGTTGCCTGTGCTCTGGTAGCCAAGTTCTAGCCTACCTCTCGGAGGGTCGAGGGAATGAACTTTCCCTTCTGGCACTTCAGCCTTTGCTGAGGCGAGGCTTTACAGGAGAAGGAAGGAAAGGCTGAATCACCTCCCAGAAGAGACTTGGTATCTGGCAGAGTCCAGCACTGTAACTCTGAAGTGTTCAGTGTGTACAGTGGGGATGCTTACACCTTGTGGCATAGCTTTTTCCTTTGCTGTGAACTGATGAATTTTTGAGGCAAAGCCTATAGGATTCCATCATCAGTAACATGGTACTAACTTGCAAAGGCAGCAATTTTGTGTTCTCTGATGCCCTCATTTTGCAATGAGCTTTGCACAAGCAAGAGCTCTTCTCCCGAGCTAGAAACAACTCTCCCTTCTTAGGCCAAGCAAGGTGAAGCTCAGTGTGGGATTGCAGCCCTAGTTGTCTCCTTTCTGCAGCTGCCAGCCACATTGCAGTGGAGGCACTGCCTGATTTTGGGCTGAACTCTGTAAAGGCCAGCATCTTTACAGAGGTAGCCCAGAAAAGAAGGTCAGGCAATGTAACCATCTATCCACATGTAACTCTCTGTCAAATTCTTTTGCAATCGTTGCTCAAATAGAGTGATTTTTGTTGTTGTTTTGTTTTTTAAGAAAGCACACAATCAATAGTGGGCATGGCTTACAACAGTCTGATTGTATTATTGTGTTTAGGAAATAGATTGTGCAAGATCTGGAAGCAAAGAATTGCGAGTATGCATGAGGAGCACTGTTAGAATCCAGCCAAGCTCAACAGTGAAGTATCCTGATATTAAACCAGGTCATCTTAATTTGAATCAATAGACTTGCTCTACTTCTAAAGGTGCAAAGAATAGCATTGACTTCAGTGGGACAGCTTGAATCCTTAAAATTAAGGATGAGTTAGAATCTCTGGGAGGAGGGAGTGTTTGAATCACCTCACTTTCCCCATATCAGTACTGCTTTAAAGATGAAAGAAACAGTGGATGCTACTAGCTGTTGTGTCTATAAGGGAGAAGCAGTTACCAGTCCCTTATTGAAAAAATAAATAAATAAATAAAAATAAAAATTAAATCCACGATTCCTTTACTGTGTGAACCTATCACAAAAACAGAATCGTAGAATATCCCAAGTTGGAAGGGACACAACTCCTGGGTCTGAGAGCCTTGTCCAAATGCTTCTTGAACTCCAGCAGGCTGGGTGCTGTGACCACTGCCCTGGGGACCTTGTCCCAGTGCCTGACGATGCTCTGGGTGCAGAACCTTTCCCTGACACCCAGCCCAACCCTCCCCATCTCAGCTCAATGCATTCCCTCGGGTCCTGTCGCTGTCCCCAGAGAGCAGAGCTCAGCGCCTGCCCCTCCGCTCCCCTCATGAGGGAGCTGCAGGCCGCCATGAGGCCTCCCCTCAGCCTGCTCTGCTCTGGGCTGAACAAGCCAAGGGCCCTCAGCTGCTCCTCACACACCTTCCCCTCCAGAACAACCACCATCTTTGTAGCCCTCTTTTAATATCATAATAAACACCCAACACCTAACCTCAAGGGAACATAAGTCCTAGCTGTATAGTAAATGATGAGTGTATAATCATCATTTCACTGTTTTGTTACCATGGCCCAAGAACTTGTACCATTTCAGAAGAGGCACAGGTGGCAGTCAAGGTAGAAGCAAAATAAAATGTTTGTGTGTTGTGATTTTTTTACATAAACTTAAAAATCAGTATTAAATATGTTTTGATATTACCAAGTAATGTATGGATCTTCTTTTAAGATATTCTCCCTAGAACTGGTGTCTGTTTCAGGCTGACCTTGCTTGGGCTGGCATCTCTTGTGCTTTCAGACCCTGCAGGAGTCCCCGTGCTAAATGAGGAACTTACAGGAAGAGCGGGCTTATGCAGAGTATTAGTGTTACTTCTCAGGAGCAAAGAAAAGGCTGTAAGGAGCACTCTTACCCCCTTGCTGTGCTCAGCTGGCAAAGCTGCTCACCATTACTTTGAAAAGGAGAGAGCAGAGGGTGGTCATCAATTGCAGATGAACAGAGCTAGTCATCCACACTCAGTGGCTAGTGTCAGGTTAGAAGAAAATGGTGCCTTGAAGTTCTGGTTAAATTTCTGTCAAACTCCACCTTTTATCTCCTTTGCCCCTCATTTGTTAATTACCATACTCAATATAATGACAAGTTGTGGGGAAGGAGAAGAAATGTTTTACATAGAGAGTTTGTTTTCTTTTATTTGTTCATACAGATACCTTTTACACACATATAATGCTAATGCACATACAATTCTTTCTGTAACAGCAACATAGCTCATTTCTCATGAAAATATATACTCTTTCAATCTTTAAAGATAAGCACAATGCCAACTTTAAATATGCCAGAAACATCACACTCTTGAAGGAGGAGAGAGAGTCACAACAAATTTTTGGTGCCACATTGTGCTTCACCCTAAGTGTTGGCTGCCTTTTATTGTTGAATTTAGAAACAAAAGGAAATACCATTTGCGTATCATCTGATAAATTAGCATACTGTAGGGCAAACCAGTCCTACTTTAGTGCTATAGACAGGCATTAATGCTCTTGTAGAATTACTGATACTGATGGCTGATGAATATTCTTTCTACCCATTTTCTTCTCTAAATATTTTAGGGAAAAAAAAAAAAAAAAAAAAAAAAAGCCATAATGAGAATAAATGAAGTATTTCTTTACTAAAATCCTTCTGCACATCCGTCCTCCCACTCTGGATACACAAAGAATTTGAGAAAGGATTCTGGTTTTGACTTTGGTCCAAGGACAAGCCTCAGGTGTTGTAAGGCTCCTCAGCATCAACCGTCACTCAGCTGGTGCGAAGCTCTGAGACTGGCTCAGGCAAGCACTTGCAGTCAGGCAGAGCATGCACGCTGCCAGTGCCCTCATGCAGGGTACTGGTACAACAGGGTCAGGACAGCCGAGCACTGGCTCAGTGAGGTCCTAGGACATGTATGCGAGAGATTCAGGTGGGTGTGAAGCATGTCCCGGAGATGCTGTAGCGGTTCAGGGTGTTTTGCTGGCCATGTGGGTGTCTGTCAAATCATCCATTGCTGCTGTTTTGGGGTGGGAGGTTTAGAAGATAATGTATTTTCAGAGACACTAGATTTGAGGTCAAATTATGACATGTCACTGACCTTCTAGGTGAACTACAATCTTTCTACAGTGTTACCTATGCTGAGCAATTCTTCCTCTGGATGCAGAAACAAACAGAACAACCACAAAAAAAGCCCTGCCACATACACACCCACAAACCATGATTTTGCTTAATGAGAGCAGTATTTGCAGTAGAAACTCACTCTCAGCCACCCTCCTAAGTGCTGCCATCATTTAGTGTAAATGGTTTCATAACAGCTTGGAACAAAAATGATTTCAAGTCAGAAATGTGTCATTCAGAGCAAATGCAGAGAGAGGTTCAAGTGACTATCATATGTGAATCACTTTGAATTTAGCTTACTACAGGGTATAATTACCTCAATTTATTGTGTTTACGAACATTTCTTTTTGTGTAAAGGTGTTTTTCAGTTTTTAAAATCCTTTTGGTGGACACAGATTGAGATAAATTCCAACAGAGTGGAAGAAATACCCATATTTCCACATTTAATGTCATTAATTGCTTTAAGTAGCTCAGTACAATGATGCTTTGTATTCCTGCAGTTTGTGTTTAAAGTAAATGCCAAAGACTAGATAAAGGGACATGATTAACATGGATAAATTACAGGGAACACCTTTTCTCTGAGCAGCTTCAGCCACCTCATTTTCAGCCTGTGTTATGCCTAATTGTTAAACAAGGAGCACACTTTTACGTTAGTGACTGAATAGCCTTTTCTAGATAAACTTTGTCCTAGGAAACAGAGGAAAAAGTCAGTCTCCTCATTGGTTAGTAGTCATTCTACCTTCACATCCTTCATACCTAAAGGCTCTGTTTCCAGTTTGGCAGAGAAAATCTTTAGTATTCATTGCTTTCCACCAGTGATGCTGTTTCAAAGGTTAGAGGAAGGGAAAAGATTTGCATAAAAGAACCCTTAAAAAGTAATGGAAAAAAAGTGACTCACTCCCTTCCTCCAGAGTCTTGCAATACTCTAATTTGAGAACTCAAAATGTGTTTTGTTTTGTTTTTCCTGGCAGTGCAATGCAACACTTTGAGGAAATAGCCTGCTGCAGACAAACAGCAAGACAATAAAGTGTATGAGCATCTGGCTGTTTTGTATAGTCAGCTTGAGGAAACTTTTATCAGCCCTAGGGGCTGCAACTATACCACCCAGGGTCTTCCCACAGCATGTTAGAAGTGGACAATATTCGCCCTTGGTTACATGCTTGATGTCTGAAAACTAGAAATGTTCCTGTTTTTCAAAAAGCTGGTGTGCTGACTCAGTTTGGGAATGCTTCAGAGACTCCACATCTACAAGATGGGAGTCCAAGATGAACTTTTCTTCCTGTGAATACAAAGATGGGCTGCCATGAGGCGTAGCAGTCAGGTTTTTTCCTTTTGGCAGGAGTACTGTAGGGTAGGAAACCAAGCTAGATGCACCAAAGCTGTCTGCCACTGTGTGTATAGTTGTGCTGTTCAGAAGCTTTAAGTAAACCAATTCTTTCCAATGAACTTTGCTATTGATCCAGGGCAGTAAATGTAGGAGCCTGTACTTATTCAATCACATGGAGAGTCATTAACATTTTAAGCATCTCTGTTAACCTGGAACAGCCAGGAAACCCTGATTTCCAGATTTCCTGTGGGAAGCAGAGAAGCAAGCATATTGGTGATTACCACATTTCTGGCTACATTCCTCTCACTTTCCATTAGCGGAAACATGACCAGAAATCTCTTCTGCCAAAACGTGTCCTTACACCTGCCTCCATCCAGAATATGTCTCACTTCATGCACGCGGATTACAAATGAACGAACACTGTGAGTCCCGATGTTTCAGTAAATGAGGATGAAGGGAAGCACTGCCATGCTGTGGCATCTGGAGATTCTGGTTTGCCAGTTCCCATTTCCATCAGGCAGGATGAAGGTTATCATCCAGTTCCTGGGGTCCTCATTAATGGCTTCTGCACTGGGCAGCAGGAGGCAGTGAGAAAGCTAAAGAGTGAGTGCTGGCCTTTGCATTTTTGCTACAGAAAATGCAGTTCCTTAGGCTAGCACCAGCTACTCAGAGACAAACTCAGACCAGCACACAGATAGAGCCAGCCTATTTTTCTCCATTTTTAGTTTCCATTCAACCCCCCTTCAAAAGCCCCTCCTTAGTGCACTGTGTACCTAGGTATATTCAGCCTACAGCCTAGTAGTCCTCTGTGAGAAATCAAAACAGCACCATGCTGTTGCTGCCCCTGTAAGGTCTGCTTTCATAGATTCCCAACATAGAGTGAGTGCAGAGTTAAAGAGAGAAGAGGGGATATAGAGGGCAATAGCCCCTGCCCTACCTGCATGAAAAGATTTGGCCAGGATGGTTCAGTGCTGCATCCCATGGGTCCAGCTCCTGCACCATCTTAGCCACGCAAGCCTTCCAGCTTAAAAAGCTGAAAAGCCAAATGGGGACAAGGCTGTGCAGGCAGCTTGCTTCCTCTGGGCAGTTTTCTGGGTGCCCCCATGCTGTGCCTAGATACCTGGTCATTGCAACATAAGAAGCACAATTTTGGCTGTGAGTCCAACATCAGGCTCTTGTGGCCCACCTTGGCTGAAGGATCTCCTTCTCCAGCATGGTGTGGTGCAGTGCTCCTGCACCTTCTGAGTTGTCTGCACTTCCTTCCCCAGGGGGAAGAGACTGCAGTACTGCACGCCAAACTTTCACACTGAACTGAGTTCACATTGAGCTTGTACTTAAGTATTCTGCATTCAGTTAGCTCTCAAGCAGTCTGATTATCACTTAGGCCTTTTCTGATAAATTGTGTTAATTCACAGGAATATGCTAATTAAATCATTTGCATTCTGTGCAGCTGATGGAGAAAAGGGGCTGAGCCATGATGATCGTATCCAGATGGAGATGTCCCTTACTCACTGGATTTGTGGAATACCACTTGCAGGAGATGCAGGTGAGCAGCACAGGGCTGTTGTTAAGTGCAAGGGACTATCCTGCTCATGAAAGTTTCTGTAAGAAAACATAAAGGTTAGCCTTTTTCTTCTCACTCACTTCTTTACTATCTATTTCGTTAAGCCTTTGCATTTATGTTCCTAATTAAGTTAACAAGTGAGTTGTGCTATTTAATTCAGCATATGATATCTCATTGTGGTGCACACACTTCAATAATAAAGCAGCATTATATAATGATTCTGTTTTTCAAGCTTGGAATCTAGATCAAATAGTGTATGATATCTTTGAAGACGTTTTTATTGATGTTCTTAAAAAATATGAATATGATAGTAGTTGTCTTTGCATACTGGAAACCAGCCCCACTTGTTTGCTTTGCTTTGGATTGATTTAATTTACTAGGAAGTATATGTATAATTATCTCCTTCCCTTTTGTCTGTCACATTTCCTGGAGCCCAAGCAGAGCATGCTTCTACACAAAGCAGGCAATGAAAAGAATGGTATCTCTTGAAGGAGATTTTGCCTGTTGCTTAAAAGCAATGTCTGTTTCCAAACGAAAATTATGTTAAGGCAGATTGACTGCTCTGAATAGGTTGGAAACAGGCTCTCATAACCTCAATTAGAATGCCTTGATAACAACATTTGTGAGATTACAAACTGAATTAGCTACTTAGAGATGTATTTGAAAGTAAGCAGAAAACATACAATTCATACTGGAAGTGTGAACTCTAAGTCTGTTCTATTCATTAAAAACCTACCGGTTGCTGCATGATTTATTATGTGTTGTGTAAATAAATCACATCAATATGAGAGAAGAGAGGGAGCCAACTAAAAGCTCTTGCAAAGCAGTCTTTCACAACTTCCCTTTTGTTGGTTGCATGTCATATAATATGATATAAAATACAGATTATTTGAAATCTCCTTTCTCAAGAGACCAGAGGCTGTAGGGGTTTCAATTAGAGGAGTAAAAAGGGAAGAGCAGTGTATGCAGCTTCTCAAATGATGGTGGCGAGGTCTTGTGCAGACTGTATGTAGGAGGTGTCGTTCAGGTCTGGTTCGTCCCTAGCACATATGATGGGATTAGGAGTTTCATTTCCATTATCTGTGCTGTGCTTGGCACTTTACAAATGAAAGTGTGTTTCTGCTACTGAAGGGTTTACATTTAGGTCAAGACTTTACTAGCCATTAAGTGAGCTTGTGTGAATTAGAGCTGGATTTGCTGATGGTAGCTGGAGGTACAGCCAGGTTGTAACAAGGCTGCACTTGGAAATTTGTAAAAGAGGCAGAAGTACAAAGTGGAGGATGGGAACAGAATTTCTAATGCTAGCATTTGACATCGGTCTGCACAAAATTAGGACTGGGTAGAAGAAAGTACAACTCCACTTATGTTAGGGGTTTCAACTAAGTGCCCAGCTGCTTTGCTCTTTTGGAAAACCCCAAAACAACCAAAAAAAAAAACACAAAACAACTGGTGAATCTGACCCACTACTTTTAAGTGCCTTGCTTAACACTCTCACTTTCAGGTTTTGTTCTTTTTTTTCTTTTTTTTTCTTCTTTATTTTTCTTTTTTTTTTTTTTTTTCTGTTTTAGGGTAAATAAATCCCATCTGTCTTGTCAGTTTTTATAGCATGTTCTGTGTTTATAGTATTTGGCATAGAACTGAGTGAGTGTGAATATTAAAAGGCCTATTTCTTACCCAAAACTTTTTCTTTGGTTATCTAACAATAACTACTGCACAGCAGAGCTAGTAATTTTTTTCGTAGCTCTGTTCTGATCAACAGAACAAGAGAATCTCTGAATGGATTCTCCTTCAATTTGAAGCAGTGTTTTCTCATTGATAGTATTAGGAATTAACCTGAAATAAATGAAAAGCTACATGAGATTACTGTTCTCATCAGACTTACCTCTAGTGTTTAAGCGTTGATTTTACTGCAAAGAGAAAATCTCAATCCCTTCAACTGATTAATGTCCTGTTCCTAATTTGCATGCGTGGACAGTATCTACCCAGAGGTCAGAGCAGAGGAGTGAGGTGAGCTACATTAATACTTCTTTCTCAATCGTGGGTTTGGCAGCAAACACAAAGAGGCTGAGAAGGAAAGCATGTGAAGATTCATGCTCATGGGAAAAGATCAGAAGGGTGATTTTCAGCTCCATGATGTGTATGTTTCTTTGAATCAGTTGTAATAACAATCAAACGTACGTAGCAGCAAAAATAAAGGCTTCTCTACTTCTGCTTACTCCACATTTACTAGATTTAGCTCATCTCAAAAGATTTTTTAATTTGTGATAGGGTTTTCTGGTGCTGTTGCTATCCAAGGCAGAGAAAGCAAAAGCAACCATAGGTGGTGATTCCCAGAAACATGGCATGGGGTTAGTAAGAATGAGAAAGGAAGGTGGGCAAGAAGTGGAAAAATTGAGGTAAATTGACCTTAAGAGCCTGATATTTCCAGCTACTAATTAGTGAAGGAGGTAATTGCATAGTTGAAACCTAATTTAATATAATTAAGAAAGCTCATTTCTTTAAAACGATAGAAGCAGAGAGGGACACTAGTTTTTCAGCTGACTTTAAAAGAACTAACCATGGAGCAATTTCTGGAGTAACTGCTCCTGGAAAGAATACAAAGTCAATCAGAGAATGATCCTGCTTCTCCATGGCCAGTGTGGAGGGCAGTCATATCCACCGTGCAGGGGGTCCCTCTTGCTCTACAAGGCTTCCTCGCTGTCTGCGAGCAGAAACCCACATGCAAGGGGAAGCTTACAGTTGAATGCAGTCCATGGTTGCCCTTCATTGTTTGAATTTAGAAAGAGTTTTAGGCTCTTTAAAACTTAGGTCTGAATCCTGCGAGCACTTGCAGGTGGTGGGAATCACACCAGTCAGATCACAGGGTCAAGTTCACTGCAGTATTTTAAAATGCCTGAGCAGCATGTTTCCTCTCAGAAGATTTGTACATAAGAACTAGGGAAGGATGAGAGGCTTATGCGGTGTTTAAACTAATGGGAGGTCTGTCTAATGGCTGAGTGTGTTTCAGCTTGTGGGTAATAGGGTATTAGGACAGCTTGAGAGATCACTTGCCTGTGTCCTCCAAAAGAAAACTGGAAAGAAAATTGCGGAGCTGTAGTTTTTTTGTCCTCCAACGCCATACAGGACTCTTGTGTCTTTCAGAATACTATCCCAGTCCGTCCAGTGCTGGAAACACTACGTGTGGTGTCTCCATGCTTCACACTGAGGCCAGTCCCAGGCTCAGCATTGGGTTGCACTGCCCCTGCTCCTGTCCTTGGGGGCTGCAGCACTGGGTTCCTGCAGCAGCAGAGCCACGCGGGCACATAGTCAGGCATGGGACGGGATGGGAGCGACCCTCCCAGGACAACCTGGCAGGTCCTGCTGATCGGGTACCTGGCCCTTCCTCCACAGCCCCAGTGCAACCCCTTGCCCTCATCTCTCCCTCCATTTCAGCAGGAGAAGCCCATCTGGAACCTCGTGGCATCTGCTCTTCAGCCTACAGGCAGCAAAGTGGCGAGTGTTGCTTTACTGAGAGGCTTGGAGCCAGCCCTGTCAGATACACTTGTATGTTGTGTATTTACAGTATCTTGTTACATTCCTTATGAGTGCTGACATCTCTGGATGTAATGTATTCAGGATCAATAAATGCCATTAAAATCTTTATGCATATTGTAGTTAAGAGGTAGGGAGTGTCTGAACAAGTCCCATGTTAAGGGAGCATATGAAGTTGACAAGCTTTCACTTTAAACTCCAGTTGTGAAGGCCAGGTCTTGACGGCAGTTTAGTTACTCGTTCATCTGAAACACCCACACTCCTACTCTCTGAGTTATTCTTATTTATTAAAATAGAAAAGAGTACTTATTGGAAACAAGGAATATTGAACTTTCTCACTTGAGGCTATTAAAAATCGACCCTTTTATGTTCACCTAAAAATCTTGAGGGTGTTTTTGATCACTTTTTTTTTTTTTTAATCAGCAAAACTCTCTAAATGATTTCCAGTCTGTTTGATTTGGTTCTCTATTTACCCTGAAACAAATACCTAGTACTGGTAAATGTTGTTTCAATGCCCATTAAGGTGGTGTGAGATTAAAAGATAATTCTTAAATAATTTTATTAAAATGATTATGACAATATTTTCACTTAAGAATTCATTTTAAAAAGAAAGAAACAAACAAACGAAGAATATTTGCTTCCAGAACATCTCAAGACTGTGGGGGAGGAAAATGTGCAGGAAAACCCCAAATAATCACTCTCACTATGTCCATGAAGGCAGCCAATATCCTCGGCAAGAAAATGAAAAGTAGTAGGGAGGATTATAGCTTACCTCAATCTGTTTTCCATGTACCTGCTATGAATGTATTTTACCTCTCCCTTTGGCGCGTGATGTTGTTACGTGTCAACCCAGAAACATTTCCATCTGCAGCACTGGTGTTCTTTCCACTGCAGCAGCTAGCCAACCCCCGCACAGGAAAGGTCTCCATCACTGTCACTTCCAGTCCATTAAACTTTGTGCAGTGTGACATTCTTCCCTGCACATCCTCATCCCTCTGCATCCACCCAGTCTGCAAGGAATTATACTTTTTCGTTTCTTTTCTTCCCCTTTTTCCCCCCAGTCAGTACAACTCCCTTTTCTCCTTTGCAATGCTTCCTAGCATCAAAAAAGGAACTCGCTGGTGTTTGTTCCCAACCCAGATGCATCCCAGGTTGTGGGAGCACTGCCTTGCTGTCCTCGCAGATCTGCTCCTACTGCCCGGGAGCACCTAATGAAAGGAAATTGTACATCCCTCATCCAAAGACTCCCACATGGTGCTTCACAACAGTTAGCACCTGGTCATTCCCAAATGAAGGCATAGGGGAAACACAGTGGCAAAAATACCGTATTTCCAGGGAAAATACTTTAAGATATAGAGTTCAGTAGGAATGCACATCAGTCAAGTCTCAAACACATGCCTCTATCTCAGCATCATGCTGCACATACAGCAATTGCTGACACTTGCATCTACCACCTCATTTCATCTCCAGTGTGATGTCCATGCCTCTTGCATACAACCTCACATGCCTCCAGTGCCTGTTGGAAGAAAAAGGAGCTATTCCATTTTTTTAAAGATGTGTCCCATGGTGTGATTCATTAATTTAACACTGTATCAAATTCTTGAAGCCACATCAGCTTTATGGTACCATAAAATGTCCCACCTAACACAGAATGTGAGCACCTTGCAGTACCTTCCTAATACTGAAATGATAATTGCACCATTGCACTGTTTTATGAGGCAGTAATCCAGTTCCTGAGCAGATAAACTACAAGGCTGAAGGCTGAGTAGTTTGTCTTGATGAGGAAACTGTATTATTGTCGAATAAAATAGCAAGATTGTACCATTGCCACTTTCCTGCTCTTGGCATAGGGGTGTTTTGGTTTATGTTCTGTTGTTGTTGTTTTAACTCTTTCAATGTACCTTTATCCAGCTACTAAAACTAGACAAAAACCTCTACAGATTTCTGATTAATTTAATTCAGTGTTTAAAATAGTTCACAATGAAAAGATACTTGCAGCCAATGCAAGTGTCTAATGTAAATTCGTTTTGATGTTGTGGGCAGGTTGGCAGTATCGAAAAGTATCACCTGCAAAGCAGTGCACTGCTGGACAAATTCCCTTTGGTTTGATTCTTGTTTGCTCAATAGTGATTTTATGCCAGGTTCTGATTTAAATGTGAAGGAGTCAAACAGTTCCACCTCAGGTGTAGCCCATGCAGACACGCATAGTTTGAGCAGAGAGAGGCAGCTCACCACTCTCTGCACGGCGTGGCGAGGTGCCTGGTGCTGGCACCGCCCAGGGGCACCCGCCTACCAGCCAAGGGAGGCAATACTGATTGTGACCATCCAGATCCTCCACTCTGGGAGGACAGGCCTTGAGGATGGGTACCCATGAGTTCTGCCGCTGCTGAGGACTAGGCAAAACATCACAGGGGTGGTTTCAGCTTCATACGGCTTGCTCACCCCTTGCACAGAAGTGCACCCATGTGCACAAGGGTGTTTGTGCCTGCAGAAAAGTGTTCCTCTCGCAGTCACCTTGTGATGCCTTGAGTGTTTTTCTGTTTCAGCAGTTGTGTGTCTAAGTGGCTCTTGATGACTTGGTCATCTTTCTTAAGCTGCTGGCTTTGTTATATGAAGCTTCTATGCTGAGCTGTACAAAATCAATAAATAACAATAAGGGGATATTTAATCTCCTTCTCCTGCAAGCCTCTATTCCTTTTGACATACGCAGGGAATGTTGAAAGGCAAATTATTTCCAAATCAAATGATAAACAGTGCCCTTTGATAACTCTTGCTTATACAGGGGATTCTGAAGAGAAAACAAAAATGTCTCTCTTCCTCATAACTTCTTTCCTCAGGCTTAATAGAAAAAGATAAAATGAGAACCATTACAATGGCACACGCCAATTTGCAGGCAGAATATATTGCAGGTGAGTAGGCATTCACCTTCAGAGATAAAACTGAGTCAGAAAGAAAGAGTCCACATTGCCCTTAGAAGAAGTGATCGTTCACATCACACTGGATGTTTTTTATGCCAGCCGTTTGTCTCTCAAGCAGCAGACATCTTTTTGCTGCACTCTGGCCCCACAGTTCAAACAAAATGATGCCATT
Organism: Nettapus auritus; assembly: GCA_011076525.1. Lineage (NCBI taxonomy): Eukaryota > Metazoa > Chordata > Aves > Anseriformes > Anatidae > Nettapus > Nettapus auritus. The sequence continues at coordinate 78,091,335 of CM021766.1, forward strand.
ATAGAAGAGGCTGTCCAAGTCATGAGAGTTATTAAATATCTGTTCAGCTGGACTTAAACTTTTCCTTTCCCCTCACAGGACAAATGATGCTGTCTCTTTAACGTTAGAAAATAATAATCATTATTGTGTAAAACTGAGGGAAAATAGGAAATCATGAGAAAAAGGTGACTGAATTAAGGGATACTTTGTATCTTGGTTTGCAAGGGGTACAAGAGAATACAGTGCTAGATCCTCTTCTTTCCTCTGTGTCACCTACTGAAGTCCAGGTTGGCAGCCTGAGAAGGTCGGCAACCTCCATGTCCCCTGCCTTCCCAGAGAGATGGACAGGGCTGGAAGTGGGTGTCTGCTTTTTGGTCAGCTCTGACCACAGTGTGGGCACACACTGTGCATGTTCAATTATCATTGCAATGTCTACAGTCAGACTGAGGTCTGTATTTGTCCATGGACACAAACTCTCAGAAGTGTCTGTTACTTCAGGATGTCCAGCTTGAGGTAAGCTAGAAGGGTTCATTTTCACAAGGTGCTGAGCTGATCTTTCTTTTTGCCCTTTTTCCCTGGCTTCTCTTGAATGGGATGCTTTCAAAGCTCTGAAGTCAAGGGCCTCCAGTGGCCACTCAGTTTCCAAAGACTGTGGTTGCTCTATAGGTTTTTCTGAAACACCATACCTCTTATCTCCAGGCTCCAGATAAAATTGTAATGCAGCACATAATTGCACAAGTGTCTCAGTAATGGTGCAAACACAAATTAAATTGTGGGATATTTCACATTGTGCACATAACTCCTGATGCCTGTTTTACAGGCAGCATAGTTTAGCAGCATGCTTTTTAAGATGTAGCGCTACAGTAGATATTAAATACAATAAAATAAATGTATGGTCTTTGCCACAGAATGAGATTTTTTCCTTTGAGGGATGACACCAATGTATACCAAAACAATCTAGTTAAGTTAGTTCTATTCTTCTGGGAATAATGTCTAAAAAATGGTACAAGGAAGGAAACCAAATAAAACCTTGACCAGCTACATTAGACTCAGTTTTTAGAATAAATTTTTTTACCATTTTGAGTGAAGTGTGAGAAGAGTATTCACCATTCCCTGAGCCCTATCTCCTACTGGTCTGTCACAGCTCCTATCCTTGTTTTTTTCAGTGGGTCACCTGAAAAGCGTGCTCTTCACAGGTCCTTTAGCATCTCCTGTTTTGAGGACTGCCCCTCAGCCACTGAACTTTTAAGGACACAGTGTGCAGCATTAACACTGTCTTGCCTGTATTCCACCCTTCTTGGGAGCAGCAAGGACCCAAAACCAGATCACAACGAGCCAGTTCCTGGCATCTAACTGCATGGTCAGCTTTGCCTCTCACAACCATGTGTTATACTGTGAGAGCCAAACAAGTAAAGCCAACAAGCAGAAAAACAAGCAGTGTTTATTGTCTATTAATTCTTTTCTTTCTCTCCTCTTTAATTTTCCACACATGAAAGAGAGGAATGAAAGAATGAACCTCCATTGCACCCGCTCACTCTACAGAGCTGCTTTGGCTCAGAGGCAGAATTTTCTTGATTCTGCCCAAACAGATTTGGGCAATGACAGGTTTTGTGTTTCAGAGCACAAGCATCAGCAGGCTGGCTATCTGTTTAGTTTTATTTTTTCATATGACATAATCTCCTTCCAAATAATGCCTCCCATCATCTTGGTTGATGCTATTTCTACATGTGCTGCTCACAGTAGCACTTTCAGCACTGACATTTCAATACGGAGGAAAGCTAAAGGCAGAGATTTCATTACAGAAGCTCCCTTTGGGCTTTTGGCAAGATGTAGTGAGATGCCAGTTGTTCCCAGTCATTTTCTGTAAATGAGAATATACTGGAGCATTCAACCAAGCAGAGGATATTCAACATTATTTCCTTCTGTTACATACACCACATTTTGTCATAAGTGCTATGAAGAAGTTCAGTTGATCATGCAATCTCTTATTAGGTTTTTCTAGCATCTTCCAGACCAGCATTTATTCAAGTACATGAAAGTCTTGAAGGCTGCCTGACACATCATACTCTTGCCTACTTCTCCTCCCCACACACACACCCTTTTAATATATGGAACAGAAACAAAAATTGAAAGGTATTAAAACCTACATTACCCATCAGAAAGGCAGATGATACTAAACTATTTTTTTCTTTCCTAAGTCTTCCAACTGTATTCTTTCTTCTAGCATTTCATCTGTGTCTTATTGAAGGTTGTGATTGTAATATATTACTATTTCCTGAGCACTTCTTGTATGTCGTTCAAGTATTTGGATAGATGATAAATTGTATTTCAGCACTTAGGTTTTGACTGGAAAGGTTTGGGGAAAAAAAAAAAAAAAAAAAAGTAGGAAATGTTGGAAAACACCCAAAAGTTATTGTTCTCAGACTCCTGCTACACCAAGGTGTCCTGCTTGTTCCTGTTGCCACTGCAAATGGCCCCATTTTGCTCTCCTCTGTAATGGCCAGCACTGTCAGGTTTGCTGCTTCTGGGTGAGCTCAGATCTGCCTGCTGCCCATCCTGAGCTATGGTACCTGTGAAAGGCAATGATGTTTACCACAATGATGTTTACCACAGGGTAAACAAAGGTAGGAGATTCTCATATTCCAGCACAAGGTGGTGTTCAGCTGGCTCCAGCACCAGTAGAATGAAACCAAGTCAACTGAACACTGTCCCACGTTAACCACTGGAGCACACACCATGGTTTTTGCTGTTGTGCAATATAGCCAGCACTTGAGACTCTGCTGCCCTTGGTCCATTGTCACTAGTACTCAGCCCAAAGAAACGGATGGGAGTTTGGTCATGCTAGCTCCCATGGCACCTATAGCTACTTACACAAAGGATGGAGAGAGGTGAGTGCTTGCATAATCTAGTTTTAGCCAATCAGCTCACATAATGGAGGTAATTTAGTTACCCAGATGAGGTTAATTCTCTTCATGAGCTGTGTGAGAGAAAGTTCTTCAGAAGGGTGCTTCTGGGCAGGAAGATCACACAGCTGTCAGGCTGACATCTCAGCAGAGGCATGGTTGCTCCCATGCTGATGAAGTATGAGTACCTTCCAGAATCAAGAGGCCTCGGGAGAGGAAGGTATCTCCTTTCCCAGCAGCAGGTGCATCTTTGGAGGCCAGCTGGGCACTCTAAGGACTCCTTTGCCACCTGAGAAATGTGGAAGGAAATTATCTCCAGCATCTTTATGTAATAGATGCATGTGTCCTTCCACTGCTCCCCAGTTAGTCATTATGATTCCTGCCCAAAATCAGCCAGTTTGTTTTTCAACAGTTGTTTTATGGTTCTTTTTTTTTAGCCAGGATATCTTTTTCCTGTTCCACACAAAGACAGTGCTGGTCTGTAAACACTCCGCTCAGAGGACTGGCCTGCTTTTGTGATTTCTGCTTTATTTATTTATTTATTTATTTATTTATTTATTCTTGGAAACCACGTCCTTTGTTTCCCTCTGGTGTTGTTTATTTTACCATGCTCTGATGGACACTGAGGTCACAGCTTTTTACATATTAGTTACTCAAAATGTTTCAAAGGGGTCATCTTGCCTGCCATCTTTCTGCCAGTTTTACGTTTGCCTGGAACTGCTTTAAAGGATTTCCATTTCAGTGGCCCACCCACACACATGAAGTCTAAATCATGGGTGGGTGGCAATTTAAACTGGGTGAAAGAAGAAAAAAATACCTGCAGCCTTTGTGCTGTCGTCTCTCCATTAATGAGCACAGAATTCACAGAATTCACACTCTAGGTTCTGTAAACCTCATTTAGATGTGTCAGCAAGAGCCAGAACTATATTAAAGGCCTGAAACTGGAAAAATAATTAAGAAGGCTCAATGCCAATTGCTTTTCATCTTCAAACTGCTGCTTACAGTTCATTCCCAACAAATACTGAAAGGTCATCAGCATTTTTTTTTCCTTTTTTCTTGCTCATGCAGGTTATTTAGATTTCTTCTTGGTGTTCTCAGCACTCCATGGTGTGGTGCAGAAAAAGAGCCCAATATACTGCAAGCCAACAGCTCATCTTTCATATTAAGTGGAAGTCAGACAAGGACAGTCCATTATAATTTTTTTTTATTCACAGGTGGTATTCACAGTGCTTCCTCTATTTTCTGTTTTCTTTCCTATTATCATGGATAATGCAATGGAAATGTAATCATTTTTAATCAGGTTTAATTATATACTTTATTCTCATTCTTCATCTCTCCCACTTACTAGAAAGGTGAGTTTCTGTTTCATTCTGCTTCCTTTGTTGGAGCACTGTAGAGCCATCAAATAACAGTATGTGCTAATGTGCCTGCATAGACACAACTGCCCTCCCCAGAAGCCTGCCCTGACTTCAGCATCCTCATTTGGGCTAGTCTTGCTGTGAGGATTAATGTCAGGCGTATCTTGAACTGCAGTGAGTTCGTTCATTGCTGTGTGCCAACATGCCCTTGGAATTACGCCACAAATCACAAATTCTGAAGCATCTCTCATGCTGATAATAGGTATGCATTGTACCTATCATATTCATCTCAGGGGTCTCGTGCTTCAAAGAAGATGCCAGGCTAATTCTCATAAATATCCCTCAGTTTATTAATGCTGAAAGGTGTCCCTCTCATCTTTTGATATTTCAAAGTAAAGTTCTGAGGAAAAAGTTAGTCTTGGGTTTTAAAAATCCTGTTAAAATCCTGTTGTTAAAAGCAAGATACTCTTACTTATTACCTTGAAAACCTTGGATTGCTTAAATAATTATAAAAATCAATTTAATTTCATTTATACTTTTTCTGTTTTAGTTTTTTATCTTTGCTTTATGCCAGCCGGTAAGGGTTGATAAATTTCCTGCGTATTATTCTCTATCATTTCTAAGTCTGGGTTTTCATGTACTAGCAGCATTTGAATTTGAAGTGCTATAGGCAAGGGTACAACATATTTTTTTAATTCATTTTAATAACCACTGAAATAATAATAATAATAAAAAAAAAAACTGCACTGAAACATTTACATTTTATCAAGTATTGTGTTTAAAATAAAAACAACAATACGTACTCAGAATGGGGAGGAGGAGATGTTTGTCCCCACTTTAAATCTTTAAACTGTCCAGACTGGGTGTTCCTCAGCCAAGGTTCAAGGATTCACAGTACAGGTCCACACTCCCTTTTGCATCCTTTTCTGGCTGCTTCTATCTTTTTATAACCTACTGCCATTCTGGTGACCTTTCCTTCTTTTCTCCAGCCTTCTCAGAAGTGAGCCACAGGCCAAAAAAATGGGGAAGGATGAAAATGGAAACAGAATTGGCACTCACAGATTCATCCAGCACATTTTTTTTCTGCTCAGAAAGGGAAATCTTTGTAACCTTGTCCAAAATGTCGACATATTTTTAAACAAATGTTGACAAGGGTGGGCAAACTCCAGCAAGAGTTCAGTTCCTCGCTCATAGAGACATCTACTGCTATGATATATGCTGAGAGTATATAGGCACTTTCCAGGTTGCAGTAGGGTTTTAGACAGTTTGATAATTCGGCCATCATTCTCCCAGTCAAGTCTGAGGGAAATGTGGGTTTGCTCCTAAGGCTGGTTTTTAATAAGCCAATAGAGACTAGCTGTGGGCAAGGTCATTTAACAGCCGAATGGCCATCATTGCTTTACGAGTGAGCAAAGTTACAACAGACAGGAGGTAGAGTGAGTCACAGCTATTGAAAGTTTGTAGTAAAATTAAAAAACAAACAAACAAACAAAAAAAACATACATCTTGAGCTTCTGTAGCACAGACCTACTGGGCCTGTTATTCGTGGGCAGGAAGTCCGCAGCCGGCTGTGACAAGTTATTTTCATTAAGACTGGAGAAATCTAACGAACATAGAGGAAGCGGAGCTTGTTTGTCAGTGACAGAGATGCTTGTGCTTCGGAGTGAGAGCTTCAACAATATGGGGATGGCATAAGCCAGAGGTGAAAGCCTGGCTGTGTTCAAGATTTGAAGGATGTGGGATTTTTGCCTTTGACTTCAAGGAAGCAAGGATTTCATGCCAGAAAACTACTGCATCTAACATTGTAAAATGTATCGGTTGTGCAGCCAAAGGATAGATTTAGCTGATGCAGAATTTGTCATATAGCAGTGCCATAGAATCTGTCACAGTGCCTGAAGATGAGAAAGCACTAGTAACAACAACAGAAATTGAATCTGTGTCCCTCTCGTGACAAATGCCACCTGAGTTAGCTATATGTGTGATTTTGACTGAAAATCTGAAAGTGGAAATGGATAATGGAGTTGTTTATTCTTTGGCACTTGGTGAAAAGTGCAGAAGTAACTGCTGTACTTTAAATCAACTGTTGATATTTTTTATATGATTAACAAGGATTTTAAGGTTCATGAGGAATGACTGAGGCTGTTACCCCTTCACGGCACTATAAAAAGGGATTTTATTTTTAATCCTGTGAAGAGCACTGTGAATTGCTTTGGTGGCTTTGACAAAATAACAGCTGTGGTGACTGACGGCTCTCCAGCTGTGTGGGGGGGAGTCAACAGCTTTATTGGTTTACTTAAAAAGAAATATGGAGTGAACTTCCTACTTTTTCAATGAATGAGGCACCGAAAAGCTTCATGTGGGAAGGTACTAGAACTGGCAAATGTCATGGAAGTTGTTAAAGTGATTAACCTTGTTAGAGGGAGAGTGAAGCTTTCAATGGCTTTCACTCTGTTTCTGACACAAAAGTCGCTGAGAACAGAGTTTGGGGATTGTTTTCTTCAACTTGAAGTGTAAAAGGAGATATTTTTAGAAATGGGAAATATTTTGTCCTTAGAGGATTAAATATTATTTTTCTTGATGAAGCCTTCCGGAGTCAATAAACTCTCGCCAGACCTTATCGGCACAATTTGTTCACTACCATTTTGTGTGACTTGGCATTTGCTTATAAAGTGATTCTTACATCAGGTTTATTTTTAATACTAACACAAAGATACTGGAAAATACAATGGGCAGAAGACTGTCTTCTCAGCCCAGTTATCCAATATATTTCTCCTAGAACACCAGATGAAAAATGAATTATCCATAGAAATTGTTCTTTTTTTTTTTTTTTTTTTTTTTTTTTCTGGGGGTGGGTTAAAATACTAACAGCTGCATCTTTTCATATCACCATGTGAATTGACGTGCACTTTTCTGAGAGACAGCAATACTGGAAACCTTACACAGGCAAATATATATATATATATATATATATATTGATTCAGCAATTCTTGCAGTCAGTCCTGAAGAAGTAAAGTATGCCATGATACCCAACAACATCCATGCTTCCACAGTCTGGGTTACGCTATGAAGTTTAAGTAGGTAACCACTGTTGGATATGGAGTTACCTGTTTCAGCCTGGAGATGGCTGAAATAAAGCATCAGATTTAGCCCTGGGGAATGGAGTATCAGTACACACAGTTGTATGATGAGCCCTTTGTTGTCCATCCCCAAATTAAGGGTCTCTTATGGTAGAAGAGAAATGACAGCAAACCTGGTTAGTGGGAGCTGTGTCCCAAATGTTCCCCCCAAATCAGAAAAGTTTGCTTCAAAAAAACTCTTGTTCATTAAAATAAAATAAAATAAAATAAATCCTCCGAGGTGGAAGAATTGATTTGTATCCTTTTACATCCCATGTTCTCAGAAACAAGTTTCAATACAGATGTAGACAGCATAAAAAAGGACAAAATCCTTGAAGTGAAATTGCCACTGAAGTCCTCCTACTGTGTTAGAAATAAATGCTTCTGTGTTTTTTTTTGTTTTTTTTTGTTTTTTTTATCGGTAGCATGTTGTTTCTGTTAGCATTTTGGAGTGCTGTCCATCCTTCTAAATGATGAGCTATAATGGGCTATTGTGGGAAGAAATGGGGAAATAAAACCAAACCAATATTCTTTCATTTTAGTCCAATTTTATGTCTGTGGTCTTGATCTTTTTCCAGTTTATTTTGGTTGCAGGCCACAGCAGTATTACAAAGAGATCATTTGGCTTTTTAGTATAAGTAATTTCTGTTCTAAAGGAATTCCCTCTACCTGGAGGAAGTGCTGGTATAAATAAGACCAGACAAGTGATTGTGCCTTTCTTGAGAATTACTGGTGCTATAAATTTTAGCTAATCCCAGACCCAAGGAGTAAGCACTCTAAAGCTCCAGGCCTTTAAACACATGAATAGCTCTACTGAAAGCCATGGCACTTTGTGTGTGTTTAAAGCTAAGTACCTACATAAGTATTTACAAGATCAGGATCTAAGGCAGAATGTATTACCCAAATAGCTCTAACACCTGATTTTGGATCTGCTTTCAGATCTGTTTTCAGTTCTACTTTCAATACTGGTATTGTTTGACCCTATTGTCACAATTGGATTGTCCTTCCTATTCACCACGACTCCTGAAAAAAAAACAAACAACACAACTTTCATGTCTTGTCTCTTGACGCTACAGAAGAGGCTATTTGTACTGTGTTTCAGTGAAGCCTTTTATTCTGTACATGAAGTGGACACCATATTCATCTCCTCCTTATCCCCAAAAGGTAAGATTGTTTTTATCAATACAAACCATCTGCTGAAGTGTTATGGTCACTCCATTAATTCCAGAAAGCTGCTACTTCACCACACCTCTTTACAGTTCAGGAGCAGCTCTTCTCTGCTAAAGGCAGCTGTTTACAACTGCAATCAGACTATTCACCTGCTTCTATGCTTTATTATTCCTGATGCAGTAGGCACTAAGCCAGACTGACCGTGGATGTACTGTGAGCTGTTGTGAGTGGCAAGGAGTAGTAGTATATTTAAGGAAAGCAACAAAGCCCATCAGTCTGGAGTTCTTCATGTTTGTGTTAAATGGATTTTCTGTTATTTTTTTTATTTTTTTTTTTACCCCATAGTTGATAGTTTTATTCTTCCCTGGATGTTTTTTGTTCAATGAGATGGCAGGCTGGAGGGTTTTTTTTTTTTGTTTGTTTGTTTGTTTGTTTGTTTGTTTTAATGAGCAGTGTGTCCTGTCTATTAACTATAAGTACATGTGAAAGACCTTCTAAAGTAGGAAAAGAGTGGGTAAAGACAACTAAGAGGATTGAAGTCTTCCTCTGTTGAAGAGAACTTGTTGACTGAGATGGCAGAAAGGAAGTTTTTCTCAGCATTGGATGTATTCAACACTAACTCTGCATCTGTTGCATGGAGGGATATCATGTTTTAGTGGCTGCTTTGGACATATGATGAAAGACCCCCTAATACTGTTGTTTGAATGAGATCTTAGCATGTACCTGAGAAAAGCCTGTGATGCTCTTCATGCTAGAGGTTCATCTCCCAAACCTGCTGGGGTTCCCCTGTGGGAAGAGATGGGCCAAGGCACATTAGTTACCTGCAGCACTTGGCTACGTTAAGAATACTCCACATAAAATCCCCTGCAGTTCCCAGCAAAGTGATGGATGTAGAAGAGGCTCAGTGAGCTACTATAGCTTGGCAGGGCTAGCTCAAATTGAAACTGATAATCCGTTCTGCTTGGTCTTTCAGCAGTATGAATAGGAGAAGAAGGAGGCTGTCTGTTAAATGACATGTGGAAACTTTTTTTAAAATTACTCTGGGTATAGCCTATTTTATTCCATCAAACTGATTGATTTAACCTACATAATCTGGTGCTCTAATATTTATGCAGTGGAGATATTACCTGTCTTTAGATTATCAGGGCATTCATTTCTACCTCTGAATGCTGTTTTCATAAAGGCACTCATAGATCATCTTGAAGACCTTGTTAGTAGGATCTGCCCTTTCTGATGGATGTGAACCTGGCACCTAGGGCTATGTAATCCTTTCAAAACCCTCTGGTTTAGCAGCAACCAGGAAAAAAGCTGGTGGGGAGTGTTATAAGTTACTTTCTCATAGAATCAAACTATTTCAAGATTTTTTTAATAAAGTGAGAAAGCTTTATTAATTGAGTAATTAAGTAAGCAGACACAAGCAAAACAGCGCTGGGCGGCCGGGGAGTCTCAGCTCCACCCACGGCGCGCGCTGGAGTGACAAACTATTTCATATTTGTACAGCAGAACACTGAATATTCAATTAATGCCTATACATATTCATTACCCAATCCCGCCTTCTCTCGCTTCGTATGCTGATTAGCTTATCAGTCCTTTGCGCTTGCGCAGATTCTTCCAAGAATTGTGGGCAGGGGTCTTTGGGACGTGGGCAGTGGTCTTTGGGAGGAAGGCCGTAGGTCTTCCTCGCAGTGTATTTTTCATCTTTGGCCTGGAATGTAGTGATTTGACAGGCTTGCAGTTTCTTTATCGGCCTGAGCTAGTTTATGTTCTTGTTGTCCATTTGTTTTTCTTTCTGCCTGGGACGTGATGGTCTGGCAAGCCTCTGCAACCAGTCTCCACACATCCTTCGCCTCCTGGCCCCCCCCCCCAACAGCACATCCTTCAGACTCAGACAACCTCCTCCCCAGCCAACAGATAACCTTGACTATATATTCCAATCTCAGTATGCAGACAACAATTTATTCTACTGTCTAATTAACTAAGCATTATTTTACACTTAACTATTTACTTGCTTGTTTCAGAGTCCCAGTTACATAGTCTCTGACAGGTTTTATTATAGATATATTCTGATAGGTTCGGGTATTGTTCTGCGGTGAATTTGTTTTAACATGAGATCACAAGGTCTCTGTACAAATCGGGAATTTTACTTAACCCTGTGATATCACAGTCTGTTCGCTTAACCACATGTCTCAACCTTTGTTATTGTGTAACTTCCCCCTCCTTACTCAATGAACAAATATTCACAATTTATTACAGGGAGTCTGGGGGCAGACTGCTGCATCTGATGCTGAATGACCTGAGGAGGGAATAACTTTCTGCAAGGATGGACACAGTCAGTGCAGGCCTGAGGAGGGAGCTGGGGTAGCAGGCAGAGGGCATTTGGGTAGAAGATTGTAGTAGCTTGTAGTAGCTTTGGAAGTAGTAGCTTTGAGAGGGGGGAGCTGAGGACAAACTGTAAAAGACAGTTCAAGAGCCAGCTGTGATTTTGTTTGATGTTTGGACCTGACCAGACTCAGGTGTCTGTGGAATAGCCTTTCTGATTACAGCCTCTCAGCAGAAAAAAAAAAAAAAAAATCTGAAATAACTACTGACTTCAACTGCTTCAAAATACCCAACTTGAGTCTCATGACTGGGTTGAATCTTCCAAAACTCCTGAGCATCCAGCCCCTGAAAACTGGGATTCAATTTTTAGTATCTCAATTTGAGTGGGAAGTGTTGGGTTTTGTTCTGTGGCTTTTTTCCTTTAAAGGGAAGCCTTTGAAACCTTAACCTTTAATCTTAGTAACTCCTGAATCATCTTCTGTGTGAAGAGAGGAGATAAATTATTGTGGACTCATTTGAGGATTTACAGCACTTTAACTGCTCGCTGTCTGACCCACAGCATTTGCCTTGAAATACAAGGGCTGATTTGAAGCTTTTTCATAGCAGGTATTGAGTTCCTATCTGGAGTGAACAAACACTGTGTGCAAGGTGGGAAATATTCTTTGTCTGCACATTAGAATATCTGGATTTATGACTGCTGATGTCTTCAAACTTTTTGCACATCCCTTTTGTGCAAACATTTGAATGATTTGATTTGCTAGGAGTGCTATATATAAGAAGTGGATTTGAAAACTGGAAGGGCGTGTTTAGGGTGCCTTAGATCACTGTATAACAAAATAAGTAGTGGCCTTGCCTGGTGATCATTACGTGTCCCTTGTCCTTATTTTCATCCTAGCCTTCCCTCCTTCAAATGCCTCCCTGTGCTCAGTCAGACTAAGAGCCTAAGAGCTCTGTTCAAGTACTTCATTTTAGTATTTCTCTCTTCTCTGGGGAAAAAAAAAAAAAAAAAAAAAAAAAAAAAAAAAAAAAA
>CM021766.1:78103309-78190160 GCA_011076525.1 Nettapus auritus
GTAAAAAAAAAAAAAAAAAAAAAAAAAAAAAAAAAAAAAAAAATCAATGATGGGGAAAAGTAGAGCAGCAGGGAATGGACCTGGCTATACTTTCAAACCAGTGATGTCCATGATAAGAATCTGTTGAGCCGTGTTTTAATCTAGTTTAAGAACATAAGCATAACTGCAAAATATGATAGATTTGTTTAATTATAATGTGTTCTGTTAGACTCCATCTTATCCAGAGCACTTAGGCAAGAGGAAAGCACCTTATGAAGGGTGCATACCACCATATCCAAGTGTGTAAGTCTTCCTATTAATCACTTGCATAATGCAGTGGTAACACATACATGCAAATATTTCATTTGAATTTTAAATTGTACAGTAAAACCAGCTCCTGTGAGCAGAATTACTAATATTGTAAAGCTTGTAAAATGGGGATGATAGACACAGAGAAGCACATATGCTGGAATAGCTGTTAGCATATGGGTAGTGTTAATCATATGGGATGTAAGAATAGAATATAAGTAGTCATTGTCCTGCAATTCAGATGGATGTTGAACTGCTTGACTGCTATTCTTGTCTCTCTACAAATTCCTAGGTAAACAGCTAAGATCCTGCTGCTAAAGCAGGCAGTACGTTTGTGGGAGGCTCAGGTTCATCCCCCTGCTTGGAGTCAGACAAGAACATCAAGCTGGTTGCTTTGTCCCTGTGGGTTTGCTATAAAAATCCACATGGAAGGAACCAGAGGAACCAAAAAGATTCTTGAAGAGTCCCCAGTGGTCACTTCTCTGGTAGGTTTCTCCTTGTTGGAAGCCTGATCCAAAGAAAATTTCTTCTCCCCTTACCCAGCGAATCAAAAATTTCTAATGACAAATCAATTTTGGTGCCGTAAAGCACTTCTTTGATTATGAATCAAAAGCAGTGGCATTTAAATAGGGACTTAAATTGCAACATGGTGTGCCCTGACTGGTCTGGGCAGGACACAGATTTGAACAATGTGAATTTCTTCCTGCCTTCATTTATCCAGAACCATAGAGATGGTGTTAATACACACAGCTGTTGAAAGATCTAAGTTAATATCTTATTTGGGGGGCATCAGTTTCTCAAAGAAAGAGGAAGGCACAAGGGTTTTCCTGTGCAGATGTAGGGCTTGCAAGCACTAATTCTGTGTGATCCTCACAGATGTGGGGGGGGTTGAAAGGATATGGTACAAGACTTCAATTCCCACATCTCCAAAAAAGGCCTGCCAATTATCTGGAAGTCCTAGATGCAGTAGTTATGCAGCCAGTCACCAGTTTGATGGCTGGTCCATGAAGTAAGGGTGAAGTTGCTGCTTTCCGAAATCCTGTGGTCTTGGAGATGGAAAACTCCATGTTTCACTCCATAGAAGCTTTTTTGCTACCCCTTCTGGAAGGGAACCACATACTTTTTCATTGCATTGTTAAGAGGTGAAGCTAAACCTAGAAGCTGCAACTTGGCATAACTCTTTGATCTGACAGATAGGAATGCTGCACTGTCAAGTTTATAGTTGTAAATGACACTTCAGTGTTGAGAGAGGCAAAATTTATATTTCACCTCAACAATTTTCTACTGTTTCCTAGTGAATGACATTGATGTGATCTTCCAAAGATGGGAAAAAGTGTTAACAGTTACTGCAATGAATTGGTGTTAATCTGCCTTCTGTGCACATTGCATCTGATCCATGTTTTGCTTTGGGTGGCCGGCTTTGTGGTTTTCCAGAATAAAATTTAAACTAGGTCAATTCAGTTTATTGGGATTCTGGTTCCATGGATTCTCTTCACATTCTGCATTAAAAGCCAAACAAAAAAATCAATCTTCATACAAAGGCACTTGTTGCTGGATGCTGTCTTTGCTTCACCCTCTTTCTAGCTGTGTGAAAAGAATTAATGAGGCACAGATCACAAACTGATGTTTGTAGTTGTTCAAGGGCTTTCTTCTTTTGCTTAACTCCTCTAAATAAGGACCGTTAAATCTGCTAATTTCTCAATATTAAAAGCGCACTTAAAAGTGTTTCATCATTATTCTGTGACTAACCATAAAATGTAATATTTTCACCATGAAACTTGTCAGCTTTGTCCCAGGCATAGACAGGGTTTTAATAATGGATGTTATCCTCCTAAAATACTTCTGTTTTCTATTTAATTTGCATGCATGGATTTTTATACCAATTTTAGTTATCAGTAAATTACTAGGTTTTTATGGGAGTGACTCATGCCTGAGTCGAGGCCTTATGCATCCTGTGACCTAAAAGTCATTCTGCCAGGGATGCTTAACTGTTTTCTAACTGCCTCATTTTTAAGTGCAAATGACCTTTATAAAAGGTGCTGAAATGACAGTGCTGAAGAATGGAGCCCCATTAATCTTTCCAGGAGACTTTAGCAAAGGCTAGAGATAGCAAAGGTACAGCAAGTATGTGCAAATGTACCATAGGCAGGGTGTGCAAGAGGCAATTATCGGCTGGGCAGCTGCAGGTTGAGTCAAAACTTATGTTTTGCATGAAGTCGAAATAACTACAAGCATTTTCCAGACCGGCAGCAGGAGAACCTAAGCAGGGTTGAAAGGTTTTGAGTGCTGTTCCCACTGTACTGATGCATTGAAATTATTTGACCCAGGAGTTCTTGGAATTTACTTAATGTGCTGGTTTCGGCAGAGAAACCAAGATCCATCTACAGATGCCACATCAGCTTGAATTCTTGGCAGGTGGAGCATTAGTTCTTCTTTTCAGGTCTTTCTGGTTTGGATACTGCCAACATGGCAGAAATGTTCAGAAGGGGCAGGGCTAATTGGGATCTCCAGTTTGAGGTCTGTTTCTCAGAAAGAAGATGCATGATGCAGGCTTCACTAAGCCTAGGCACCGAAGTATTCAGCGTGAAACTGAAAATACTTAAATAAATGGTGTTTTATCATGAAGATTTCTGATCACTGCGAAATACAGAAGTCAGCCATGGGCACAACAGTTTTTCATCTGTCTCTTCCCCCTATTTAAACCTTTATTACAATGAAGGGTGCTAAGGTCTGATGCTTTGTGCTATTTTTTTTTTTTTTACCTCCCAATTCAGCCCACTACACTTAGAGGGGCTGTAGGAAGCTGCATGATTTCTCTCTGAACAACAGAGGCTTAAGATGATGGAAATCAGCCCTGATGGGCAATGCTTTTATTTGTTATCAGACACAGAGAAAACATACAAAAAAGGTGAAAACCTCTCTTCAGAGCCCTTCACTGCTGGCGCTTTATACATAGGTGTACACTTACACCAACATTATTTCCCCACATTCTAAAATTAAAAATATAATACCATAGTAATATTATTTATCAAGTGATTTTTGCACTCCACTAAGGGAATTTTGACATGTGACTGTAAAGTACCCTTTGTCTGCTTCCAGGTATTTTTCTGCTGAGTACCTGCATTGCTGTATGCCTCTGTCTCATGAGGTAAGACCAGTTTTCATTCCAAAAAAAAGGCAATGCCTTCTGGTTTCTTTTGATTACCACATACCACATGTGGATGTGTGATGGAGAACTGATGCACAGGGGAAGCTTGGACTGTTTGGTAATGGTGAAATTGCTGTAAGAAGGGCTCCCATGTTTAGCCTTGCTTTGTTTCCTTCTTTTGTGTTCGTTTGCTTGTTTAAATATTTTATTCCGCTTCTAGTTGAAACAACACGATAGGAAGTACCTTGAGGGAGAAGGAAAGGTATTACTTTGTTTTATGGTTCATTGTTCTGCAGGGGGAAGTTGAAAGTATAAAGCTGTACACAACCCATGAATTGAAAGCCTCAGCCTACAAAGCTATGTGAGGGTTTTGTTGCTTGTTTCCATTGACAAGGAGGAGGGGAGGAAGAAGGGGAGGCCGAGAGTGATTCATTACAAAGAAAACAGAAGCACTATGATAAATGTATGATGTCTCAAGTACTCTCAGAAATGGGTTTGGCATTCTCTGCTGAAGAGGATATTATGTTATTGGACCAGGCAAATAAATTTGTCTTAAACCTCTTTTTGACAGTCTTTGGCTCTCTGGAAGGTGCATATGCAATGCTTATCCTGCAGAAGTCATGTTTACTAATATCTTAGCTAATCTTTAAAGACTGAAGTAAGAGAACTGGTGCAAGTCTAGGCCAGAAGATATTTTGATGCATCATCCGTACTGAGGTGCATATCTCCTCAAAAATGCTTTAAAATTATGCCTTCACTTTGTTCATTGCTTAATGCTTGGAATAGTTCCATGGCCGATATGCTTTCCAAAAGTTTTGCATTAAATATAATGAAAGACCCCCTTCATTTATGCTTAAACATTTCTGTATGACAGGTGTTTTTACTATGCTTCTGACAGTTGCACTTCATCCACTCCTTTGTCTTCTTTTTACAAAATCAGAGACATCCACTACTCTGTTTCCAATATAAAACTTCTACCAGAAAGCCAAATACCAGGTCTGCTAAATTTCCCAAAGGAAAATATTTTTACCCTGAACAAGTCATTATTTTTTCACATAGCTCTTGAATGTATTACACAAAATGAAGATGTACACACAAACTCAAACTTTTCCAAAAGAAAAGGATCCTAACAAATGGCAATTTCAATAGCCCACTTATTTCTAAATTTCTCTTGGCTGAGAAGTAAAATATCTGCTTTATTTCCTTGAACCTTGGTGGCAGTGAGATAAAACAACAAGTGGAGAATTGAGCTGTAGTCTAGTGCTGGAAGCAATATCTCTATCCTGAGAAATTCTTTCAGGATTTTCAAAATGTTTCCTTAAGTTCCTCAGGGAGAGAGAAGTGCTCCTTGTGTCTTCTCCTCCTTACCCTTGCCCCCAGCTACACCAAGAGCAGGGTAATCAAAGCACCTACTTGGAGTGTGGGAAACCACAGGCTATTTAAATCTAGCAAGCCATCTGGATTTTGGTGGGAAATCAAGACTTCTTTTGCCAGTCTCCCACATGCCTTCCTTTTGTCATCTGTTTCCCGCGGCTAGCTCTGTTATTCAGGTTAGAAAACAAATAAAAACAAAAAAGATAGAACTTTTGTTGCTATAAAGAGAATAAAGTGTTTCATAGAATAGGTTCTGTCTTTTTTTTTACTCCCTATTTGGATGATTAGGCAGTTGATGGATGGCTTGGAAGAAATATTTATTCCCAATTTTCTGGTGGGTACAAGTAGCTAAGATCTGGCATGAGTGCTCAACACCTCACTGAGGAATTAGCGAAAACAACAAGAAATAGTCTCTGATTTCTTTTGTGTTTTTTTGTTGGTTTGTGGTTTTAGTTGGGTAATGTAGAGAGTAAGGTGTGGTGACCAATAAGCAAAACTTTAAGCTCTTCCTATCTACATAGCACTTACATAGAGGATATTAGTCTGTTCCTTTAGAATGTTCATTAGTCAATAAGTCTTGGATAACTTTGTTTTTTCTTCACAGAAGTATATGCAACCTTATCCTTTTGCCATCTGTAAAAGTCTCTTACCACTGGAAATAAAATTCTCTCAAGTAATGGTTATCATAACATGAGTTAACAAATCTGTGCTCTGTAGGTACACCCTAGAGTACCATAACCTCTGCTGAGGTTTTGTGGCTCATAATAGCCTGAGGTGTGATGTTTCATTATGGCCAAACATGCAACTTACAGTTTACTTTAAGACCTTTGTTACTGGGGGGAGGGGATGAATTTGTTCCAAATCAGTCTTTTCTTGCAGTATTTCCCCCAAACTATTTAGGAGATTGGAATATTATATTCATTGGAGATATAACGATAACAATCATCTTTGCAAAATATTCTGTAAAGGAACATCAAAGACTCTGTGGCCCTGTTCTAGGGACTTACTCTGCATGCATGTGCACTGAAATTTAATGGACTAAAAAAAAAAATAATAAAAAAAAAAAAAAAAAAGATTTTTTTTTTTTTGACAGTGCTTTGGTCAAAGTAGGCAAGAAATTGGAAGCTTTCCTGACAGTCATCAATCAATGACCTAGTAAAATTGATTCAGGGGCAGAAAGGCTAGGAGTGTGTTATTACTACACCATGTTATAATGATGTGATGATCTCCCACTTGGACACCTGACTTCTTAAGGTGCTCTCTTATTTTTATTTTTGTAATTATTATTATTTTATTTTATTTATTTTTTTCCCTCCAGGGGAGTCCTGGACAAATTACCTGTTTTATTCTTCATTGAGTAGTTCTGTGGGATCCTGCCAATATATTGATCCCTAGCTCCACTCTCATGGTGGGCGTTAACTTTTATTCTTTTCCCCTGCACTTCACATTCATTTAAAAAAAAAACTGAAATCACCTTTCTGGCAAGATCACTTAATAAGCCTCCTTAGCCTTAGAGCCTACCTCAACTGTGCAGGGGCTACCTGCTTATTCTGTAGTTCTTCAGCTGTAGGACCAAGCTGGAGATTTGCCTGAGCATCTGTAAGCATGAAGGTCAGATGCTATAATTTGTTTTGTTTTATCTCCAAAATAAACAATTTTACTTCCTTCGAATGGGAAAAAACACACCACTTTTTCATTTTCAAGCAAAGCATTCCTGTGCCCCTGCTTCTCTCTGTGTTCTATTACTGAAGAGCTCCAATTCATACTTGCAGAGTGCCTGGCTAAATGGAGCTTTTTAGGGATGCAAATTTTTTAAAGGGTATACTACCATTCATTTGCAAGTTGCAAAGATAACGTAATATCCAGAAGCATTAGATTTTTAATATACAAGCTCAAAAAAAAAAAAATGGAGCATGTCCATTAAGCCTTTGATGTTTGTGCTACAAAGCCAGTTCTGGGTATAACAATAAATGTAACTTAGTCATGCTTTTAATCCAGGCACTCTCCATCACATTGAGCGAGAGAGGCTTTAGCAGAAAAAGGGTTGTTATGTTTAGTGCTCATCTGAATCACTGAGTGCATGTTCTTAAAAGTTTGTTAGTATTGATTTACTTGCACCAAAAACCCCGTACAAAAACAATTGGGTTCAGAATATTAGACTGCTGGCAAGTGTATATATATATGTAGGCAATATGCAGCTTGCATTTTATTTTTGCTACGAGTTGTCTGGAAAAAATCTGGTGTAGGACTCAGGTACAATAGCTGCTCTAGATAGTAGCTAAAAGGATAAACTGGACAGTTTGGTGTAAATCCCTTTTTGCTCCATGCAGAACAGCCAGAATTATACAAGCTTCTGTGTTTCAAAAAATAGTCACCATTTCCAAATGAACTGGATTGGGAAGAGGCTGCAAGTGGTTATGTGCTTTAGGCAGTTCTTGACAACAGGTCAAAAGTAGGCAGAGCTACAGAAGTCCTGTCGTACACAAAACTATATTTATATAAAGTATATATATTTCCCTACCGTTCTTCCTTTCCTTATCTTTACAACTTTCTTCTGCCAAACACAAGTTACAAAGCTGCACCCATATTTGTTCTGTGCCCTTAAAGGAGGAGCCCATTTCACTGAGGTACTGGTCACTTTTCAAAATAAATCATTTTATCAGCATAAATTTGGAGAATCAAAGTTGCCATAGGTGACTTTTATGGGAATATGGGAAAAAAGTGCTCTCCTCCTCGTTGACTACAGAGCTCGCAACTTGGAGCTTATACAGGATGGTATCTGAGAAATCACATTGACCAGCTCCAGGGAAAGACCCATATCCACACTAAACTAGGAAGAAACATGATTAGACTCATCTCAGTCATACAGTAAAAGTTAAAATATCTGGCACTCTGTGTATTTAATTTTTGCCTGCCACTTCTTATAGAGAAACAAAGACGATTCTGCTGGTGAGCCATCTGACACCTCTAGGATGGGGACAAACCTCTTGGAGCCCAATAAATCTCAAAGTCATGATCTGCAATCATGCTTCTACCACTGCAAATGCAGTGATGCTGTTCTCACTTTCTCTTATGTGCATCCATAAATTGAAGTGTTTTTAAAAATATGAAAAATGGCCAGATTCTTGTTTGATATACAGTGTGTGCTGGTCTCTAAGCATTTCTGAAAATTGGTGAGCTTGTATTTGCAGGTGAATTACACTGCTTTTCCTTGTACAGAATTACAATTTAGTGAATCTTTTATTTCTGCAAGAGAAACTGAAAATAGGTCATCTGAATTCTCCATTACTATACTCTGTGTGCCCCTCGGATATTGGAAAAATTGAGACAAGTCAGTTAAATACTGCTGACAAAATAATATGCACATCAATCAATGACTGGAAACAGTGTCCAAAATGTTATTTATTACAAGTTTTCATCAAATATGCATTATTCTAATGATGGACACATTACAAAGGCAGACACTTTAGAGAAAAATGATACGGAAGAGACTAAAAAAGATTGCAGTCTACTTGGTTGGGAAATGTGGTTTAATTTAAAAATCATATAATTGTTATGGGAAGAGTCATATAAATCAAACATTCCAGTGTTGACAAGATTTTTATCAAGCATTCTAGTCCTCCGTAGTCTCACAAGTATCGCCCAATGAGCATGTATAATAAAGTCAATTTCCAAGCTGTTGCAGTAAGAATAATGACATAACTTTTCCTCTCTCTCTTTCATTTTTGGGAAAGTTTTGCCCTATTTATTTGAACGACATTGGTGTGAATAGGGAAAAGTGCATGAATATAAAGAAACCATCCACTGTGCCTATAAACTCACATACAGTACATTGCCCTTGGCACAGCCACAGTTCTTACAAAGTCAATAGAAAAAAATAAGTCCAAATTCTTTTCCTCTGTAGTTCAGTGAATTGGCTGGGTGGAAGAGTCCCTGGTTCTTTTTCTTATACTGGAACGAACAGGTAAAAAAAAACAGCCTGCATGGAAAATGGCCGCAGGAAATATAGCAAAAACCTCTCAGCATCCTTCCTGCCCACACCACCCCATCTCTTGCACAGGCACCCATAAGCATGCACCCATTTCCCATTTATTTGATTTTTCTCCCCTATTTTTCACTAGGTTCTGCATGTAAATTAGCAGTTGCGCATGGGGTTTGCTTTCATTTTCAAGTTTGCATAAAGGAAGCTCTAAACACACTGCTGTTTCTTGTGGAATCTTCAGAAAGTGATGAGGTTTCAGAAGGAAGATGCACTAGTAGAAGACTGAGCATCTCTGCATGCAGGCCAGTTAAGAATGAGTGTCAGTCTGTTTTGGAAGGGAAGATGGCAGCTTGAGGAAGATTGAGGCATTGCCTAAAGACTGAGCTAACCAAAGAGGAAGGAAACCTGAGGACTTTTTTATTCACAGCAGCAGTTTCTAATAACATGGTGAATCAATTTTACAGCGCACCTTGACAATAAAATGGAGTACTTTTTTTGAGTGGGAATTGCATTCTGAACACCTGGAGACTACCTTGTAGATAGCATTTTCCAATAACCCTCACCCAAAAAAAAAAAAAAAAAAAAAAAAAAAGTTACATCAGTGAGAAGGTGGAGAAGAAGTAAGAAATGAAATTCGTGGCAAAGAGGGCTTGCAGCAGTGTGACAACTGACTCTTCTTGGAGTTCAACTTTTAAATAGAAGGGGCTTATGTGCCAGTTCCCTAAAATTAAAAATGGATCCAAAGGAAATGACTTCCCAGAGAACAAGCTGACCACTTTGGACAGACTGGACACAAGCCATCAACACAGCTGCCTGTGGCTCCAGCCAATTGCTGGTCTGCATGCTGCTAGGGGAGTGCTGTATCTTCCATAAAGCAGCAAGCATATGGTCCTTTCAACAGCTGGCTCAAACAGAGGAGGAGGAAAAAGTGGCAGCAGAACCCCGGGGTTTGCTTTGTTTAATTATGGTGGACGGGAGAACTTCACGTGCCAAGGAAGCACGTTTAAGATGTGCCTGGAAAAGGAAACAGGAGATTTTTGCCAGGAAGTTGGGTAATTGTCCTTAGCCCCGTGCCATAGAAACATTTTGCATGAGACTTTTTCTCATATTATTGAACTGATATTTTGAAATGGCATATATTTCTGTGTGGTGCACAGATCATATATTGTGTATCTGTTTCTGGTACAGGTTGTAAATAGAGCTAGCTGCTCACCATGGATTGGTCTAACGTTGGTTCAAATTAGTGTGAGATTTTGCTGGGACACCTGTGGTCTGGAGAGCAAGTTTCCTTCAAGGTTTGGACCAGGAAACTGTGATTCTTACTGCTGTAAATGCAGAAAGAGTGGGAACTACATAAATGGCAAGAGTATTTGAATTACCTGCTCATCTTCCTAGGGAGAGAGCTTGAATGGATGACATTACTGCAAAATACTGTGTTCTGGATGTATTACGCAAGATGTTTATTACAGCTTGATTAAAATTGTGTTGAAAACACGCATTGAAAAAAAAATAAAAAAAAAAAAAAAAAAAAAAAGAGGTACATGTGGATGTGCTTTATTATTAAAAAAAAATAAAAAAATAAAAAATAAATAAATAAAAAGGCAGTTCCAGATGGGGATAATCACCCTTTTTCAATTTCTCTTATTACTGCTTGGTTTTAATACCAAGTTTTCTTTGGAAATACATAGTCATTTCTATCGATCAAAAAAACTTAAGAGAATTCTTTATTCTTTTCACAGTAATGCCAAACTGAGGTGACTTGGATAATAGCATTTCAATATAGTTTTGTTTGTTTGTTTGTTTCTTTGCTTGTTTGTTTGTTTGTTTGTTTCCAGAAGGGAAGGAAGAAAGTAACTGGATTTTCAGCAGTTTGTATTACACCAAGTTCAGGTGGAAATCTGAACATTCAGGCCACTCCTTTTTGTTTTGAATGATGCCACATCTCCCATTGTCTACTAATAGACAATAGATATTCTTTCTTTTCTGAACCATTTTGTTTTCCAGATTGCATTTGTATGGAAAGAATGTAAAGACCGAAGGATTTTTTTTTCCCATTTGTTACTGAAGTATTTGCAAAGAGTTCTTGTAATGCCCACTTCTTAAGAAAGTATGTAACCCACCCCAGATTGTTAGAGTTGTAAATACAGGGGGCTTAATAAGTCAGCAGAGGTACAATAACTAAATACTGGATCCACAAACATGTTTACATTGAAGTTTTGTTATGAGTGTATTTTTATAATATGGGAGCTCTGTATTAGCACATGACATCTACATGTTATTTTAAAATGCCTCATTTCTGCTCACAAAATCAGAGGGAAATCAGAAAATAGTTCTTAGTAATAGAACCCCAGAGTTAGTAATAGAATCTCAGAGTTAGTCTGGGATCATTTTGTTCAAATATGCTTTTCATCTTGAAGTGGAAGTAGGGCATGATCCACATACAATTCCTTTACATTCAGTAAAATCTACCATATATAACTCCGTATCTGTATGACTAATGAGTTAGGCTTTGTACTCTAGTAATGAGATTTAATTCAATAATTAGTTCTCACTTTGTATATGTTTTTCCCCCTATCTTTGCACGATAATCCTGAATGACCAAGAGTAGTGTCCTCTCTAGCCCTCTTGGTGTGGTTATTTTAGAAATACAGACAGTAGTATTTCATTGTGCCAGCCAGTATCTTCTGTCAGTGAGTCCTCCCATAGACCCCATTAACTATGGGATTATCCATATTTCTCCCTGTGCAGGGCCCAGAGCAGAGGGCTGGGAAATAGCAGTGGGACAGTCTTGGCATGCATGTGGAGGACAGGAACTTGTGAGGCTGCTGAACACCATGCTCCCAACCCAGCACACAAAGTTGGAGGAAGAGCATTGAGCAGGGGGTTTGAGGAGCAGCTGCAAGGTAGCAAAGTGGAACAGAGCCAGGGGCTTGAATTTTACGTTTACAAGTGCTGCTGGAGCTGAGGGCAGAGTCAGACAGAGGCTTTGTCCTCAGTGCCAGAAAAGGAGGGGAAAAAAATAGTGTGTACTTTTCCCAAAATAACAAGTTTGTATTAACTATCTGGCTGTAAAACCCTGCACAAACAAGACACCTATCGTTTCTACCACAAGTTCAATACAAAATTATATACACTTCCCTTTTAGGTTCATCTTGCTTGGATTATGTCACTGAAAAAACTGCCAGTATGTTATCTTGACTGGGACTTTTACTGAAAGATAAGGCTAATATACAGCTGTATTGCTGTTAAAAAAAAGGACAAGGTAGCTTTTGTATTTGTTTTTTTGTTGTTGGTGGTGGTGGTGGAGGTTTTTTGTTTGTTTGTGTGTTTGTTTATTTTTATTTCTTTTTCCTCTTAGGAAGGACACAGTCTCACTACCCCCTAAAGAAGTGCTACAGACAGTTTCCATCTCTTTTTGCCTGCCTCTATAATAATAAGATCAATTAAGTGGGCACCTTTAGCCTCCTGCCTTACTATACTGTTTTCTGTTCTGTTACTTTCAACCACTTTTGCTATCTGTAGCACCTAGCAAAATCTTTCTGAATTTCTTTCAGCTGAACTAGCAATAAAAATCTCTTCATTATTCCATGATGGCTCATTTTCCAGTTCCCCACTGCTCCCACCAGCAACCACTCCCCAAGAAAAAAAAAAAAAAAAAAAAAAAAACAAACAGTGAACAGTGAACGTGTCCATCAAGAAGCACCTTTCTTCTTTTGGAGGAATAACACATGGGATGCAGAGTTGCCTGTTCTAGTGGTAAAACAAACATTCATGCCAAAACATTATATCTGTAGGCAGAAAAGACTTTAAAATCACAGGTGTGTTCTTCAGTTCTCCTAAGTGCAATGGAAGGTCTCTGCAGGGCCTTTTCTAAAACTTCACCTATTATAAATAGTGACTTTCTCAAGCCATGAGATTTTCACAATTTCCTCTGGGAAATAACTCCTGTTTTAATGAATCCTGCTTGTTTTCCTATTTAAATATAGCCTTTTGACTGCGTCTCATTACTATTAATTTCTGTCCTTTTGCCATCACACCATTTCCTTTTGTTTCCTGTTATTGCTGTCTTGGAAACTTAGAGGTTAAGAAGCTATGAGATCATTGTAGGACTTTAGGTAGCTTAAATTGTGCCCAGTTTTCAAATTTTGTCTTCTAATTACTGGTAGATGATTTTAAAAGCAGAAGCTCTGCCTTTCTGAAGTAACTGGCACAGTGAGGGGTAGGTCTGGGAGGGCCAAAACCCTGGAAAAAGTCATGCTGCAGGTTTCAGTGAAGTGTCCTAAATCCAAACTCACGTTAGCAAATATGGCTAAGATATACTCCAGCATAGTTTATTCTCAACATGATATTAAAATCCTCCGAAGTTATCCTGGCTGCTTGCTACAAGTGAAGGTCTTGAATTCTAAATGCTGTTGTGAGCAATTCTGTCCTTGATTAACCTATTAAGCCCCATCCTGCTATCAATGGATTACATAAATATAACTCAGAGCAAACCCACCCTGCTGAAAAGAGGAAATCTTGCTGCTGCTACTCCACTCATGTTCTCTTCTGGTGTTTCCAGAGCGGTTGTTCTCCTCTGGACAAAGGAAGGACTTCCATGCTTGTGACTTTCATAAAGATCATAAAGAAGTAGAAACTGTCATAAAGTCCTCTGTTTCCAGTTGAGTTACAGTCTTGATTTATAGGCAGCCATGATTTATAAGCTAAATCCTTTATCCCTTAAGTCCCTTTTTGCCTGGGAAATTTTGTTTCAAGTGTATGAAGCTGAAAAATAATTTTTGAAATCAAGGTCTGACATAACCTCTTATAGAGAGCAGCATAAGTCCAATTAAATACCTCTGAGGATCTAAGAAAAACTGTTTAAGGTTGCAAATGTCTTTTAATTGTGTTTTCTGTTCTTCTGGGAGAATCCCAGTTGAACGAGAGCCTTGAGAAAGCTCAAGCAACTGATCTCTCTAACCACAGTATAACTAAATAGAGCATCTGGGGATCTCGTTGTTTCCCCTACAAATGCTCACATTTAAGATGTCAAAGCTGAGCCTAGACTACACAAGGAGAGAACTCTAAGTTAAAACATGATTTTGGGAAAGCAAAATAAAAGAGTCATTTATCTCTAAGATTGGCCCCATTTGCCGTGCTCCTGCTGCTATGAGAAACATTCTTCACACCAGGTCTTCTCAGAAGATTATCCACAGGGAGAGAAAAGTGGTTCCCACAGTGCCAAAAGTCACAACATCCATCAAGCATTAAGACAACCCTTTCTGAGGCCTGTTAGGTTGCATATCTTGGGAATCCCATGATGGTGAGGTTGGAGGGGAGGTTGAGGAAAGGGAGATTTATACAAGAAATTGTTTTTTTAATAGAAAATCCCCTTTCTTGGAAGCATGGAAGTAATATGCCACTTGTCCTAATGCTTACCTTCTTAATCACAAAAGAAGCCTGCTGCTTGCAGCCAGGAATTTGCAAATATAAACACTGTAGGCAAACTGCTGAAGCAGTGCTCTGTGAACAGCCTGCTGCCAGGGCTGCTGCTGCTGGAAATGATGCTCAGAGAGCTCTTGAACGCGTGGCACTGTCTTTCTGTTCTATGTGCCCATTCGGCTTTGTGATAGCCAGCTAACTCAAGTACCACAAGGATACTTCTGGGTGCCTAACCTCAGTTATAGCTTTGTTGAAAATTCCACATTGCCTTGGGAATGTCTAACATCTGACAATTTTTCTAAGTATGTTTCAGCTGACAAGGTGGATTAGGAGTGGTTTGACCTACCTCCTCAGTTTTCCACCTCTGCTCTTCTTGTAAAGAGGCTTTTGGTAACCGTACATTTACTGTTCAGGTACCCAC
The DNA here is from genome assembly GCA_011076525.1 of Nettapus auritus. Classification (NCBI taxonomy): domain Eukaryota; kingdom Metazoa; phylum Chordata; class Aves; order Anseriformes; family Anatidae; genus Nettapus; species Nettapus auritus. The sequence continues at coordinate 78,117,944 of CM021766.1, forward strand.
AATTGTACTGAAACTTTAGTCATGCAAATGCATGAAGACTGAAATCCACTGCCTTGGTTACCTCCTCTGTGAGCTCGCTCCCAAGAGCTGAGGTATCTTACCTGTTTGCCTTGACTCAAAGGTTATGAGAAAGGCTCATAACCTGTACAAGAAGAATATATAGAAAGGGCTAATAAAGCTTAAGGGCTTGTTGCTCAGCGTGGAGTTCAGCAGCCTGAGAAGGTTCACAATGCTGAGCTTAAGACACAAGATCTATGTTCTGTACTGCAGTGCAATTGCTTGAATATCTTGTACTTTTATTCTCCTGAAGACTGCTTCTTGTTACCAGTGAGCTCTGACAGCTGCGGCTATTTAGCCTTTATTTACTCAGATCTCACCACATTGATTTGCATGTATGAATCACTATGGGGTGACCATTGTTCTGCTTCCCACAAAATATACCTTAAAGGGCGTTGGTTATGGTTATGATGGCAAAAACCTGATGAGAAGGAGTAAATGCAATTCTTCATTTCCAAATCTTGCTTCCATCTCTTAAAAAAAGACGTATCCAAGAGCACATTTTTATTCATAGAGGCTCTACAGAATAGTTGTCAGTTGTACATTAAGGACAAGAAGTGATTTCTGCAAACAGAGCAGTGATACTATCTTGGTGCTGTTAGAGAGAGGATAACTAGTGCCAGGATGCATAACTGATCTGTCTTAAATGTGTCTGTGAATGTGTGATTGCTTTGCTTTGTATTGCTCGTTCAAGAAACAGAAATGGGATTACTCAAAAGGCACTCGATGCTGCAATGACTCTGTAGAAAACTTCTTTTTCACCTTGCAACTTCCTTGAAACAGTTGGTTTGCCAAAGATTTTACAATCTGCGTGCTCCACTACAATTTCCTTTGCAGCACAGCACATTTCCACCCTGGCCTATACTTGAGGTGTTATTGCACTTTACTACCATTTTTTTGCATTGTCTTCTTGTACCAATGCTGTGTTGACCCTGAGAATCTTGCCCAAGCCCTGAGATAGCTGAATGGCCTATGCAATATGATTGTGCATATCAATAACGCTAATATTCATGCAGATGACGGTTTGGTCTCAGGCAGCACAGAGAGGTTCCCACCACCTGCTCTGTAGAATGATGTTTGCTTATTGATGCTGACTCTTGTCTGCGAGTCTCGGCTGTTGCGTGGTGCCAGCTACAAAGCTGACACTTATAACTGCTCTTCTGCGTAAAGAAATGATCATTAACAATACTTAAGATTCATAGTGCTCTATTGTAAACGCTGATAGGTCTAGAGCTAATTTTTACTTCCTATTAATGTCAGGGATAAACCTGATGAGTTCATTAACTGGATTTATGCAGTCTGTTGCTGCTGACAAGAAAAATATTAAAGCTTTAGTTAACACCTTTTTCATGGGTACAGAACAGGCTGAGCTTTTGATTTGCTTAGTTGAACTTCCAAGACACTGAATATATATCAAGTTTGCCTGCGTGTGGAAGATGTGCTCTTAATGAATATTAACGTTATTCTCTGTATGTGTGGGCTGACTTTGACGGTGACAGGTAGAGATGGCCTTGTTCTGGGTTTTGGCAATAGATGCAAGATATTTGCTAGAGGAGTCATGAGAAGCTTCACTCCCCATTGTGCTACCTCATGGTGTTCAACAACTCCGCAAAAAATAGTGCCTCACTAGGGGCAGAATGATCCTCAGCAGTACAGACTGGGTACGGACTGGTTATGGAGCAGCAGCTGTGCACAAAGGGGGTCCTGCAAGAGCTTGTAGAGAAGACTGAGCTATAATTCCCTCAGAGGTACAGTGCAAAAGGACAAGGAGCAATGTTAACAAGCTACAGCAAAGGAAACTCCAACTGGATATAAGGGGAAAATGTCCTGCTGAAGCTGGTCAAGCATTAGATAAAACATTCAGAGACATCACGGCATCTCCATCCTTGGAGATATTTATAACTCAATTAGCATTGGCCACAAAGAACCTGGTCTAGTTTTAAAGTTAATCCTGCTTCGAGCAGAGGATAGGGGTGGAGAGTTCCTGATGTCCCTTCCAACCTCCATTTTTCTATGATTTTCTGAGTGTCTAATTTAATCAAGTTCTTGGCATTTTTAAGTCTCCATTTGCTGGCCCTGCACATAATAATGTACATGGCACTGGGATAAGACCCCTGGGTGATGTTAGAATTTCATCTCTCTAGCAACAGTAGTGGTGCACCAGCAACAGTAAATTGAAGGAAGATCATAAGAGAAATCTCAGCCCAGGGTAGTCAAGGCATTTAAAAAGGGGGTTTTGCAGATTTCCTTCTTCCTGCAATGATGGGTTCTCTGAGCCTGACTTTGATCTTGCAGTTCCTAAGGCAATTAGCCAGCCTTTTGAGTTGTCCTTGTTGTGTACGCCCAGTGTGGAACGATAAAGGACGATGGCTTGAAATGTAATTTACTGATTTATATTAGCTTGAGGCCTGTTTCTCTGCAAACCTAATACTGTTAGTAGGACAAGGAGACAACAAGCAGTTGAAACTAAAGGCCATTTTATGTGGCCTAATCAGAGGATTATATTGGAAGAACATGTACTTGGCATGAAAATAAATCAGTAATTGGAAGATATTTTTCCCTGGAAAATACTAAACCTTCCATCTGAACCAATGCATTTTTACATAAGCATCTGGTAAACAGAGGCTTGCTTGGGATTCAACAGTATGGAAACTACAAAGACTAGCATTAATTTATTAAAAAGTAAATTAAAATCAATGAAAAAGATCTAAAGACTAGCACTGATTTATTACAAAGTAAAATAAAATCAATGCAAAAGATCCAGAGTGATATTTCATTTGAAGAATTTAGCAGGGGAAAACCACTCAATGAATTATTTCTGAACCATTTTGGAAAAGGAAAGATTTTATTTATTTATTTATTTATTTATTTATTTTAATTAAAAATATGTGTTTCACTAATAATCGCCAGCTTTGGTAGTTTTTCCCCCATGTATTTTATTGGAAAAAAAATGAAATAATTTTTAATAATTTTTCTATCACTTACTATCCTCATGTTCTCTCAAGAATACAAATCTTGTGCCATTTGATACAGCACTAATACAGCAAGCTATTGAACTAAAATGTTTATTTACCTATTGTATCTGACAACAGAATTCACTTGGGTAAAATTTCAGTGTGATTTATCCCCTGAGCTTCAGTAAATATTGCTGCAGCTGTGTGCTTTAGGCCATTGAACAGAAAAGAAAAGAGAGACATTAATTGTATCTTTTAACATGGCCAAGACACACATTTACTAGATTACAGTAATCAAATAGTGTACATCCTTTTCAAAGAAAGAAAGAAAAGAAGGAAGGACAGACAGATGGATGGACAAGTCTGTCTACCAAAAAATGCTTGTGTAGGGCATTGTACAGTAGATATTTTCCTCCTTAAATACCTTGTCATCCTTTATACGTGTTGTCACTCTGTCAATGCTAAGATTTGATTAATGTGGAAGAAAACAGGTAGAAAATAGTAGCAGATGGAAATTCTGCACTCAGGCAATAGCTTTTGGTGCTTTTTTGGCTGCTGACAGAGTGAGTGAGGACTTCAGAAAGGGATGAATATTAATATGACTGCATATGCTTGTTCACTTCTAGAGCTTGTAGTTAAAGCAGGAGTGATCAGACCTACTTTTCAGGAGCTAGCTGACTCAGTCTGGTGGACTTGATGTAGCTGTGTCTTTGGCCATGTCTATAGCTGTTTAATTTGGGAAGGTGATGTCCTGAAACATTTCTACCACCTTGAGCTCTTCCTTTGCGTGCTTGCAACTCTTTCACTTAGTCATCTCCACATAAGACAGTGGTGGCTGGAAGCCAGGGGAATGTATTAAATCATCTAGCACATTGATCATTGCTCAATGTCTTTATACAATGCCTGTATATTTAATAACTTTTTGACTTTGTCATAGAATAAGCCCCATTTTTCTCTTTTGCTAAGCCCTTTGCCTGATTTTGTTCATATGCCATTGCTATAGCAATGCAAAACTTCTTTTTAAATAAGTACTCTAAATAATTACCTTTGATTCTTTCCTTCCATTAGTTTTAGAAGAAAATCAAGAAAACACAAGTTGCTGTCTCCCTTTTTATCTGAGCATGGTGTTTGCATATAAATAAAATAATTTATAGATCCTCATGTGTAACCTGGTGTTTAGATCTTCACCAGAGGGAGAAGCAATGGCTTGGCTGATGGCACTTTGTAGGTGTGCATCATGCAGCACTGTCTGCTGGAGGGAAGCAGTTAGGGAGGTCAAACACATCTCAAAGCATACTTGCTAGAAATGTTTATGTCATTGGAACTTAAGTCTGCATGTTCTTGCAAGGTCATAAAATATAAATTTTATGAGCCTGATTCTTCCGTCTTTTACAACACTGCACCACTGCTGACATCTTAGGGGAAAAACAGATGCACACTGGCATGAATAAAGGTAGAATCAGTTCCCATATCTGTTCCCAAAGTACTTGCTGTTGTATATCTTAAAACTGTCCTGATGAACTAAGCCTCATGTAGTCTCTTTTTACGTACCTTTTCTATTTAAAGCTCAAAAGTTTTTGTTCAGAAACTCTCCCGCTTGAATGTAATGAGGTACTCATGTGGCTTGGAAACTCTGAACATGTACGGTGGTATTCAACTCTCCTGACCTTTGCCATCTAAAATTTAGACAGCAAATAACTGAGGTTTCCTCTGTGATGAAAACATGGAATGGCTTCCTCACAGGGAACTACTTAGTAACTTAGCATTCTTCAGCCTGGAAAATAGGACAGTTGGTTCAGTCTGAGACAGCTGATTGATGTGAGGGTACATGGCTATAAAAATAGCGGATTGGGTGAGTATGTGTGACTGATTACTCATTGCATCCAACACATGATCTAGGGGGCATCAAATGAAAATATCATGTGGCTGTTTCAAAACAAACACAGGAAGGCAGATCTTCTCAGCATGCGAGGTTAGGTGTCTCATTCTTTGTCACAGTAGTCGTCATCATAGCTCAAAGTCGGCATGGGTTTAAGAATAGGATAAATTTAAAGAAGAAATTTTACATATGTATAAGACTACATTTTTCTGAGGAGATCTGTAGTTGCAAGTTGTTGAAGGATGAAATTGTATTTCAGAGAACAGCATATATAAGTTCCTTGTGTTTTATACTCAGAGCACTTACTTGGTTTTGGACACTGTGGCAAGTAGTTGGCTGGGTGGAGCATTGGTCTGATGTAGTATGGCTGTTCTTGGCAGTAAAAGGAGAGAGAAAGAAATCCAATCCACTTTAAATACCAACCCCAGGCAGGGCTGAGTTAGCCACTAGCAGTACTTCATAACTCCAACAAGACCTGGATGATTGACTTAAATTGACTAAATTTGTCTTTTTCTTTTCTTTTTTTTTTTCTTTTTTTTTTTTTTTTTCTCCTGGAAATACATTGGAAGTACGTTGAAAAAATGCTGTTTCTAGGAAATATATATATATATATATAATTTAAAAAAGACGTAAAGAACAATTTAGATCAGAAAGCCAACTTGACTTTAGGAGGCTAAGATTTCATCTGTGAGGATGGATGCCACCAGTTGTGTTCACTGCATATGTTCTGGTAGCCTTGTTGTGAAGACACTAAGTCAAAGATATCATATCCTTCTTTTCATTAGGTAAAGCAGATGGCATGTAGGCAAACACGCATTTGAATTTTCCTCTCCAGACATACTCTAAAACACTTAACCTGTTTGCTTCTCAAAAGAAGTGTTTATTCATGCTTATTTACATCCTTGTATGATATAATAAGTAGCAGAAACTTATTTCCAAGGACGTTATGAGGTCTGATGACAGGAATCTGATATAAAATATAAAATATAAAATTCAGACAAAAAAAAGAGGTATACGTTTTTTAAGAGGGATAACTAAACAAAGACATGACTAACCTATTAATGCATTTGATCCTCTATTAATTAGATTTTTAAATAAAGACTGGACATCTTTGAAAAGATGCTTTGCCACTCAACTGAAAGTTAGATATTTGATGCAGCTTTTCTAATGCAGACTTCCTTGTGTGATAGCAGGAGATAGTTTGGCTTCTGTCATGGTTTATTGCCTTTAAAAATCTATGAAATGAGTAATCAGTTTTGGTTCTCAGGAAGCAAATAGAGGCACAAGAAGATCAAGAGATGCATCCACATTTGTGCTGGGATGGAGACCAGTCCTCCTGACAGTCAATTTAGTGCTTTGATGGCTAGACTAGGTAGCTCCTTGTGAAGAGCTTTACATATAAAGACATTACATAGCTCTACAATAAAGACTTGACTAAAAATCTTATACTCAGCTCCTCAGAGACTCTAAGCAGCATAACTGTCTTCAGTGGAAATACACAGATTTATACCAAGAGCCAATTTACAAAATCTGTCAAGGACAGTGTAGAAAAAGGAGGCATACTTTTAAATCTTGTAATTGTTTCATGTGTTAATTTGTAAGAAAGGGATGCACACAAGTAATCTAGCACTGAGCTGAGACAGCATTATCTCAGATTTTGTTAGCTAATCTCCCATCTGTAAAGCATGCTTTGTTTGGATTATCTACAGGGCACACATTTCTCTGTGAATTTGTTTTCTTTGGGTAATGGGAATATATTCAAGGAAATTAATTTGCAAACAGATACACTCACTGCTGGATGAATGGGTTCTCTCTGGCACTTGAGGTATAGTGCTGCTGGTATCTGGATTGCTGGCATGCGCAGGAGTCTTCAGATTGCTTGCCAGAAATCTTCCTATGATGTTCTGAGGAAATGTATGTGACAACTTTGTAGTTTGGAGGGTGGATGGGAAACTTCTGCCAACCACCTGAGAGCTCAACTGGTTTGGGTTCGAGGAGAGAAAAGTCACACAATAACATGTCTCTTTTAATGCAACAGCAGGCAGTAGCATACATGTGACTGCCAGCATGATTTGTCCCCATCACACCTTTCTTATCTGAAGTCTTTGTTTGGTCGTGCTGTGGAAGTACGCAGTAGAGATGGTTATGACCCTATTTGTTTTATTTGACAGTATAAACTCCAGTATGTTTTATTTCATGTTTATACTGTAGGCAAACTGGAGACTGTGCATCCCTCAGTTCTGAGGGATGTTTTCTGAGGCTGAACACAGTCACCAGACATTTTGCTACCTGTAGGAAGAAGTAAAAAGCTACCTCAGGATTCCTGGTATTTACAGAGCTGTGAGTTGTCTACAGCATCAAAATAAAAATCAGAGGTGAAATGGAGAAGAGGTAAAAAGGGTAGTCCACTGCACTTGCAGCAAATAATGCAGAGAATCAGATTTAACAACATCTTAAAGAAAGTGAAGGATTTGATGCATTTATGAGCAGCAAAGAGACTCTTTAAAAACATTGTCTCTTGAAAATCCTCTCTCTTTTTTTCAAGCCCTAGGTGTTTGTTTTACTGACCTGTCTTTTTGGTTGTTGCTGTATTGACAGAGAGAAAGAGATGGGGAAATTCATTCCTATTTTTAGCTTGGTAGAAGTGCTCTTCCTGATATAAAACAAATAGCATCAAGGCTCTGGCTTCTGTTAGAAGGCTCTTGTTCCTGTTTAGGGCTCAGCTTTTAATGGTGATATGCTTGAGAAAAGTTAGTTTCAGAATAAGTGCCCAGTTACAGACCCAGAGGAAGGTGACGTCTTTAAAAAGGTACCTGGTATAAGCTAGTTATCCAAGCTCCATCTATGGTTGCTTCAGAGAGAAAGGCATCTCCAAAAGACATTTTTCCCAGCTTAAGATAAGTGCCTCAGTTAGTGAGATGTTGAACTTCCACAAAGTGCCTGTACCTGACTTTTGGCAATAACAGCAGTCTTGACACCCAGGTTAAGCTAAATGTCTAGTTTCTAGATGGCTAAGGTTAGGTGAGATGAATCTCATCATTACCCAAAAGCACAACTTGATTTATAGCTCCTGGATATTTTTTTTTTTCTTTTAACTAAAGCAGCATTAAAAATGTTCTTTTGAAAGAGTGAAAATTTTTGAAGTAGACACAGGGACAGTCCTTTAATTTTTATTCCAGTATATTTTGTATAAAAGAATATTGATTGAGTCTGTTTCTCAGCTGGATTAGATTCTTAAGGTGGTGGGTATGATAGAGAGGGATACCATGTTGGTGGACTTCATATTGAGGTACAAAAGGATTGGGAAAAAATGTCAAATAAGACAGATTCTACTGTGCTAATGAGCAAAAGTGTAAGGTGGAAGACCATCTGGAGCCACTATAGAAAACTGAAAAAAAAAAAAATATTAAAACAGATTCTTCAGAGTATAAAGATGACGAATCCTCTGTACTGTCAACTCACAGAGCTAGGATATGGTCTAAGTTAAAGTTTTTGGTCTTGTAAATATATACTTAAGTAAATATGTTTGTTTCTGTAGTTTTCTGAAGGTGAAGGACAAACATGTGTCTTATAGCTTAAGGAAAAGTGACTTTACCAAAAATCATGATTTTATGTTTGGTTGGAATAAATGACCTTGCCATCTCTTGAAGGGTCAAATTTTCAACTTGTATAAATCAACATACATCTGTTGAAGTCTTTCTTGTCCTTCCCACTTCATTTTTCACAATCCTTTAGTCTCATACAAGTACTGTAAAAAGATAGAATGACATCTTATGTCCTTGAGAGATTTAAGGCCTTCTGTTTAACTATATCTAAAGAAAAAATGTATTCCAGGGGACCCAATTACAATATCTTTATCCCTGCAATACAATTAAAGCATGACTCCATTTCTGCAGCATAGAAGAGACCTAAATTCTGTCTTCGACCATGCTAAAGCCTCTTTATTCAAGGTTATAGCATGGTTTGGGAATATGATTGAGGCTTTTTACACAGTAGAAAGGATTGTCCTTTGACTGTATTCAGGTCATGTTTGAAGCTTGCCACACAACAGAGCCTGTGACCTTCATGGGAGCACAGTGGTGGGGCAGAGATCCCCTCTGACAACAGTATTTTTTAATGTCATGGTTTAATTGCAAGGGTCACTTCGTTTGCCAATAAACGTGAAGGCAGATGAGGAACCAATGATGTTGTGCTGTATGTGAGGTGACGAGTATAGCGCCTTGAACTGAGTCTGTTATAAAGGTCTTGTAGTGTAATGTGGATGATCAAATTCAGGAACAAGCAAGAAGTTTGTAAATATGTATCTAATTAAATAGCAGTAAAAAAAAAAAAAAAAAAAAAAAAAAAAAAAAAAAAAAATGTTTGCGCAATCTGAGCCCCTCTGCAGAGGGAATAATGGGTGTGAGTTAGGCCATCAGGACTGGAATGTGGTCTTCTATCTAGTAAGAGGCAGGCCTTTGCAAATATGTTCATATTAAAGACTTTGAGGACAAAACAATGCAGATTTATGATGCTAAAACCTTTCATGAACCTGTATGAGTCTGTTTTTTTAACTGTTCAGTGGGGTGAAGAATACTTGAAGAATGACAGAAAATGAAAGAATGCTTTGTTATTTAAAAAGCTTTTTTGCATGTTCTCCTTCAGTTTCACTAGAAAACTTACAAGTGTGGTTTTAATGGTATGATATGAAGGAGTGAAGGAATTTATTGTACCAGAATGAAATATTTAATTTCATCCAAATATTTTTGAACTTCTCTATTTCCCAAAAAATGAAGTTAATTTGTAAAATCCCCAATTGAATGTTAACAAAAATTATTTAAATTAAAGCCACATTATTTCAGTAAATTGGAAATACATTTTCAATTAATGACACTAGTTATAGCTCCTGCTTGAAGCTTTCCTAACCATCTTGACTGACCTCTCAGATTACATGCTTAACACTATGGGATTTTACATCAGTTTCTGTTTCTGAAGCAGGTAGGGCCTACAGAAGAAATGTTGCCTTCCTATAAAAGGAGTGCCACAGAAAATGGAATAACTTGCTTGGAAATGTGACGTGGCTAGCTTCCAAGTGTGCTTCTTGGGTCTTTCCTGGCCCAAACAGCTGAAAATTCTGGAGGATCAGAAGGCACCTTAGGATTCCCCAGCTCTTTACAACTTAGTGTTGGCACATATATTGATGTATGTTTGTACATCACAGATACACACATGAAATATCATTTCACTGAATGGAGAAGAAAAGGCTAATGTTCTTCAGCCCTTTCCATGCACAGCTTATATCCTCCTGTGTCTTTAATCTTTAGCAAAGAAAAAGCAAAACTAAATGTACAATGCTACATCACTAAGATCATCTTAATGATATCTGACAACCTGCCAAAAGGCAAAGGAGAGGGACAGGACAACATAATGCAAAACTTCACAATAACTAGTGCTGATCTGCCAAAAAGATGTTCAGCCCTTCTGGGAAAAGGTTTGGATTAGCACAAAAGTGATGTTGTTGTGCTTTCTGTGAGTTGTCTCCAGAGAGATGGTGGGATTTGCACGTGATGAGAAATAGCCTCAGAGCATTTAGTCAGAGAAGGAAAAGGGGGAGGAAGACTTGGCTGAAGTATTGGAAGTTTAAAAAGGTCCCTATAAAAATTAATCAGTCCTGCCTCTTCATTCTGTCCTCTAGTATGACAAATAAACTACATCTTAATGAACTGCACTACTGCAAGTACAGGAGGCCAAAGATAGCTGAACTGTATTTAAGCTGCATATGTTAGTCACCAAATATGTTCAAAAAAAGCTTGTCATACTATATTTAATGGGGAAGGAGTTTTAGTAGAACAACTTCATAAATTTTATAGCTTATATTTATGCCAGTGCAAGCCAAATTGGTATGAACACTAACCCAGTCTCCTAATCTGCAATGTACCACACTCAGCAAAGACTGGGGTCTGCTAAAGTCCTCAGTGGTCAGTTTTGCCCATGCAAAGTCGATAGCCCCTGGTGGTCACACCATCCCAGTGCTCTGCCTCCTGACTGCTCTCCACTTGCTCCGCACCCGCTTCCAGCAGTCAAGAAAACCCGTGAGAGTGCCCTGATGGTCACAGAGATCTCTCTTTTCCCTAGTCTCTGCTTTCCCCTGGGAAACATGAAGCAGATAAGAAGAGACTTACGTAGTGGCAGAGCTTTCACCACAGGTGACATCTGCACTCCTACTTCCAGGAAGCAGAACACCAAATGGAGCTGGTTCCTTTCAAGGTGAACACAAAACATTTCTATAAAACATTTCTTCTCTGTCACTTTCCCTCAAGAAGTATGCACTTATATTCACACACTATCTGCTATACTAGGTCTAAAAAACTAACTAACTAAATAAATAAATAAAATAAGCCCACAAATTTAGTCTAATCAAGCTATTTATTTCTTCTCTAGGCTGTGGTGGTAGGGGGGAAAAGGGGATTTGTTTTTCCCTTTCTTTTCTTTTTTGAAAGTGCTGGGAGCAGAAAAGCATGGGGCTATTTACAGTTATAAATGTACAACTGCGTATAGTAGTGATTGCTAAAAGACAAGAGACTATAAAGTGTGATGAGTGGGAGAAAGTGATAGGGGAAAAAAAACACTGGAGTATTGTGAGTGTCTTGGGAGCCTGATGGAACACTGGAATAAGGAAGAGGAATTGTAGTGGAAAGGAGAGAGAAAGAAAGATAATGAGAATATGGGAAGCAGGAAGGTAGTTAAACCTACTCAGGGCAGTGAAGTAGGAGAGTGAGAACAAGAAATGAAACTGAAAAGCTCTCTCTAATGTATGGCAGGGAGAGTGCATAAGAGCCTGAGAGGATTTGAATGACGAAAACAAGATGATTACATACATTTCGGATATGGCTGAATGGCAAATGTAAAACATTTTGCTTATACACGTGTTTATGTTAAATAAAATAAGATATTCCTTATCTTTGAAAGACTTCCTTCATAGTCATGGTCCCCCTTTTAGGGCTATAAAGGATGATAAGGAGAACAATATAGAATAGACCATGGTTGACTGCATCTCTTTACCTCTTTCTGCTGTTCAAAGTCTTTCATACCTGATAATTTTAGCAATTGCATGGCCATTTGAGTGTCTGTATTTCACACTATATATAGTTAACTGGCTCTGAGAGCCTGCACGGAGGGTTTCTTCTCCCTCCATAGCCTCAATATGCAAAGCAGTTCACTGCTACATGTCTACAGATGGTGCGCAGCTGAGGTAGATCACTTATGGACAAACAGTTCCTGCTTGGAACGATCACCAACATCTAGACGCCTTCCAGAATGTAGGAACTTAGGAAAAAACAGTATCCAAATTTAGATCATCTTTCATTTTGATTCTTTGATTCAAGGGAAAAAAAAAAAAAAAATCCTACTGATAGAACCAATCCTGGTTTGCTTGATCTGTAGTTATAGGGTCCAGAAAGTAGCTGGAGCATTCAGAGCTCTGCCATGTGCTAGCATCAGGCAAAGTTCATTCACATCATATTTTCCCTCCTCTTCTCCCTTTTGGGTCGTATAATGTAAAAGCCATGTAAATAGAAGTAAATAATAATAATAATAATAATAATAATAATAAAATTAACCTTCAAAAATCCTCAGTGGTATTGTAGCAACCTTCAGGTACCTTTTCAGTCTGAAAAATAAAAGGGAAAGCCAAAACATGGAGTCTCCATCCTATTAGCAAAGACCTTTCAGTAAAGGGTTTTAAAATGCTAGAATAAAGGAATGTATTTCTGTTACATTTGAGAGAGATTTAAAAGCTTGGAGAATGGTGAGTAGTGTTATTAGTGATTGTAAAATTAGCATAAAACTATGTTTATTCATTTTATCCTCACCTGTGAAGGGTTTGCTCTTTTTACATATTAGGGATTCCCTTGGTCAGTGTGCATGGGAGCAGCTAGAGGGGAAAGTCATACTGCTTGTGAGTATGTTACCACACTCTTAATGATTCCCATATTTGCAAAAATCATATAGGAAAGCTTTCTACTGTAATGGCTGTTTAAAATATATGTAAAACAAAACAAAACAAAACAAAAAAAAAACAACAAAACTAAACGCAGTGTCTTTTAACATAAACATTTTAGAACCACAGTTTCCTTTTGGATGATGGAAAGGCAGAGCCCTCATGCATCTGAGGTAGGATCTCTGTGGATCGACAGCTGCATCCGCAATGCAACAGCTACAAGTCGATAGGGTTCTGCACAGCACAGCTCATCTCCCAAGCACTTTGAATTGCAGACCAGGCCTAAGCTCTTCTCTCAGACTCTGCATTTTTTTTTCTTAATGTTAAGGGAAACCTTTTATCATACCTTTCTTTTTCAGTCTCCTCTCTGCAAGGTGAACCTGCAAACCTGTTTCTGAAACTCAAAAGACTTGCAAATATGGCAATAAATTCCAAGTGAGTTGACCTTTAGCCCACAGCTGTATATGAAGTTACCTTTACAAGACTGCATTTCATGCTGTGTGTGGTTGAGCTTTAATGGGGAATCTAAATTCTGTTTAATTCGTTGGTAAAATGCCCCTTGGTTGATGGAGGCGAGATTTTATTCCTGATTTCTGCTAATCACAAATTCCATAGCTTGCTTACTGACCATTGGAGACTTGAGTGTGGCTTGCAGTCACCCACTTAGTGCCAGTTCTTTGTAAGCATTGATTGGGTACTTCTGAGTGTTACTACCAACTTTTAATTGAAAAGAAACAACTGTTATGTGCTGGAGAAGCTGTGAAGAAGATTCAGAATCTTCTTAGTAAGTCAGTGATATTTGAGTCTATATGAACAACTCTGCTCTTCAGAGTTTGAACATGAAATGCATATTATCATTACATCAGAAATTTAGTTCGTTTATCCCTGCTTGAGTAACCTTTGAATTATTAGCTACGTCTGCTGCTCTCTGCTTTCAGACAATGTCTCATCTCGCTAACTTGGTTTCCCTTACCTTACTTTAGTCTACTGTATTTATATTTTATATACTTTACTCAGTTTAAAACCCTTGGCCCTGAAGTTTATTCACAAGTACTCTTTTTTTAAAAAAAAAAAAAAAAGAAGTAATCAGAACTGCTATGCCAAATGCTTCTTACATAGTCACACCCCAATATAAAACATTTTACAGTTATATAGTTACGTTAAATAAATGTTATTACTGCAAAATCATACACTGAGGACTGAGGAGGTACCAAAAATTACATTCCTCTCGACTTTACTTAGCCTTGGAAATTGCTGTTATATGTAGTGATACTCTTTCACAGATTTATCACCAAATAAAGTTTCCACAGCACTACTGCTTCACTTGTGTCCAGCATGCCCTAGAAGTGAGCTGGAGCTGCATAGTGGAATTGTCTCTTTTCTCCTAGAGTCCTTGAAGGTTTGTTGTGGAAAATCAGATGTATGAGCTGTATGAAATTAGGGACTAAAGGAAGGAGATTGTCTTGTGATTAAGGAAGCTGAAGGGCACCTAGAGATTTGAATGCAGTTGTACTTCTGCCTGGAGTCCCAGCATGTCATTTGGCAAGTCACCAGAGTTATTTGTCTCTCTTGATATGTTTCTCATTTTTTGGGGGAATGGTGTTGTTTTAAATTTTGGTCCAGAAATCTTATCAGTAGAAGAGATAATCATTTATAGCTGCTATCTAGCTAAATAGGAGTTAGCCTGCACAACACTGGCTTGCTTCTTTCTTTGATCTTGTTGAACTTCATTTTCCCACTTACGAAATACTACTGTGTGCTCACAGAAGTGTTGACAATGGGTATTTCTGAAACACTTAAAAAAAAAAAAAAAAAAAAAAAAAAAAAGCATAGGATAAAAAAGCTGTAGTAAAACTGACAAAGAAAAGGGCCTTAAGAATTCATTGTTCAATTAAAATTTGGGTCTCAGGCTAAGTAGGAGTTGCTCATTCATGATTTTAAAACCAAAAGTGCAACATCTGCAGAATCAATGTTCTCTGTGAGAAAATATCCATTACCTCAACATTTTTCAATTGTTTCTCAGGGAAAACCTAAACAATATATCCCTTCAGCTTTAAACAGCATAGTGTGGAATCCTGTCTTAAAGAAATTGTAATTTGGGGCTGCATATGGTCCTATGCTAATAAATTAGCAGTGCCTGGGTATGTTCTCAGACAGAAAAATGCTGTTGTCTGTATCATAAAATTGTAAAAATATTTCTTGGCACAAGTTTGTCCTGAGCTGATTAGCACTTTTTCTGAACAGTTGCATGGGCCAGGGACCATCCCTAGTAGGCAATTAGTGCCTACTAAGTTAGGCTATCCTCTTCTGAAGGACAAAATAGTTTAGCACCATGCCTGTATGCCGCTCTGCATTTGATGGTCTCAGAAATTATTTTGTATTATGAGATCCAATAGAATACAGCTACATGGAGTATATAATGGAAAATATCACTTATTCAGGGGATGTGGAACTTGAATATGATGAATATGACTCTTATGACATAGCAAACCACTGCAGGGTAATACAGGTTAATATATGTAATTTTTATATGTGTTGAGGAAAAAGGGAAGGATGACAAGTGTATGAAAGCAAGTCACACACTGACATTTCACTGCAAAGCACAAATGATTCATCAGCTGAAAATATTTGAAAATTACGACCAACAAAGAATTATGATGTTTAAACATTTAATTATGACGTAGGATGGAAGCCTTTTTTGAAATATCAGCATTTCCTCTTTGCAATTATTCTCCTGCAAAGATCGATCTTTTGCACAAGAGCATGAAGAAGGCTATATCCAGTGCAATTTGGGCTCCATACAGGCTTTCCACCCTACTTCTGTTTTCTGTTGCAAGAGTTACAAGGTAGACATTTCTCAACAGCACCTAAGGGATGCGCAACCACCTGTCTGCACACAGCAAAAGGCAGTGATGTTCAAGGCCATGGAGATGTTCTTCTACAAGCAGCCCTGAATTAATGAAGTGAAATCTGTAAAAAAAGTTTTACCAACCGAGGAAAAAATCTGGCTTTATAAAACCTCACAATAAAGTTGATTGTGAAGCCACCACCAAAAAAAAAAAAAAAAAAAAAAAAAAAAGTTTTTTTTTTTTGATATTTCTTTTTTTAGCAAAAAAACGAAGAGCCTAACCACTAGTTCAAAGTAATGCCCCAGGCTAGCAAGGGAAAAGCACAGGAAGGCATCCCTGGCTCCTTCGCAAAGAAATGGTCATTACTCCCTTCCGCTGTGACATCCATCACAAAGAATATGTAGAATAAGCTTTCATCTTCATCCCATGAAGCCCATCCCTTGATGAGGGATGAATCATTCTCATCCCTACCTTATCTTCTCACTCGAGACCTCATGTTTTTTGTTAATTTGCCGTCCATAACAGAACCTCCCCTTGAAGGAACCTTTTGAGTTAATTTCTGCTGTTGGAGTCCATCGTGTCCTATTTCCTTCTTTGCTCCCTCAGTATTGCTCCCAGTGGGCAGTTACATCCCCTCAAGATTGCCTTCACTCCATTTACTTGGGCAGAATTTTTTCACAGCCATCACCCACTCCTCAAGCGCTTTCCTTGCTGGTGGCTATTTTTGGTTGTCATCCTTCCTCCTGCCCTCCTCCACACTGACCCTTAAGAAGGCTCATTAGGTCTGTAGTTTCCTGTGGCCTCCTTCTTTGCCACCAAGTTAATATTTCTCTGCAGATATTTCCCTGCAGATTCTGATGCCATTTTGGAACAAGCTCATGCAAGCTCTCATCAAGCTCACCTGCCCTTTCTACTCTCTGACAGCGTAATAGCAATGTGATGCAGCTGGGCAAGGGCAGCTGCTATTAAAGCACTGTAGGATCATCTGCCATGATGAAACATGTCAAGGGAGAGAAGTTGGTCTTCACCCAATGGGCAACAGTGGACTCTTCCCTTGTCCTGTTACCTCATCCAGTGCAAATGACAGATGGGACTTACTGAGTGAGGCAACTGCTACATGCCCTTTTCTGTCCTAAGCTTTCAGATGCTCTGGAGAGAAACCAAATAGATTATCAGATATGACTCAGGCTTTGTTTACTGCATGCTGTACAGCCCAGACCTGGAAGTTTGCAAGTGTTGTAAACCATGATGTTCTCTCCTTCTTGCTTTTGCTTTCCCTCCCCAGCTAAGGTGCAGATGGTGGGCAATGAGAGATTTGCAGGAGGCATTCATGTGTAGTTTTCACTCTTACATCTTCTGTAGGATGTACATGTGCATGTACAGAATTAAGAACCTTCACCAAAATAGTTGGGTAAAGGACACATATTTCCCACATATGAATAGATTCATTAACTTTTCAATTACTGTTGCTAAACACTTTTTTTTTTTTTTTTTAATAATATATATTACATGAAATTAGAGTTTATCCTACCATTTTGACCAAAAACCTGTAAATGTCACACAGTTGCCTGAAACTCACACATTTTGTGCCCACTTCTCTAGCTGGGTTGGTACCTCGTGTCCTGCAGTGCAGCATCAGAGCTTCTGGCTGGGCACCCTGGAGTGCCCACTGTAACAGACTGGCCCAGCTGTATGAGGCCACACAGCAGGAGGGAGATCTCTGGGGAAGGGTACCACTGGGGAAGGCCTTCTTCAGCTGCAGCCAACTGCTGTCCTGTCAGGTAACTGGACTTGCCAGACATGTCTCTGGCACACAATGCTGTCTCACAGGTGAAGTTAATCATCTCCAGACTGGAGGAAATGCAAGGTGCTGCTCTCTCAGGCTTGAACTACAAAATAAACTTCTCCATCAGTATTATCAAGAGACTCTGCTCAGCAGTATCCCACTGTGACTGCATGCTGCTATCAGCCAAGTGGCACGGGCTCAAATCACAATTGGTAGGTCTCCATTAGTATTTCACTCTATATATATAAATGAACACTATTTTTCATTAAAATTATCCCTTTTGTCCTGGGGAAATAAAAATTTTCTCCCCCCAGTGTCCCTTATGTTAGTGAAGAAGAAACATAAGGGAATTCCTTTGTCTTTGCCAAGGCCAGCATGAGCTTTTCTCAAAGTCCTGAACCACAGTAGAAAGTTGCTTGGTCTACAAGGTGCAAAGTCCTGCATCTGTGCAAAGGTGATGTGATGAGAGGAAAATACGGCTTGGTGAAGAGAGGAAGACTTTTTGCTTGGTTTTGGGACAAAGAACAATGCTGCACATTAGCAGAGCATCTGATACAGTCCCTGGTAGTTATTTACAGTGAAGACAAAGAGCAGTTTTATGAAGGTGTGTGGGATTGTAGGTATCAGCAACTTATGCTGTCTTATGAATATCAGAGTATTAATATCTGTGCTACTTTTTTCTAGTCTATATCCTGGGGCTTTCGTAACTAAGGCTGTGGAAAGAAAAGAGACATTTTTATTATTCTAACCAGTATGCTTAGACAGGTTTTCAGGTATCAAAACCTTTTTGTGTTACTCTCTTTTCATCTTCATATAATGAAGTACACACAAGGAAGCTGGTGTGTTAAAAAGCCAGCATCCACCATCCAAACTGAGGTTGCTGGGTCATACAGACAAGTCAAGAAGGTCCACAACAAAGTAAAAGTTGGTACGCCCACCCTTATTTCAGCTCAGCCTTGTGGGGGTACTTTGAGATGATCTTTCATCGCCGGATCACATGCTCATTTTCCTGCAGAACCCTGCTCATCCAAATCAGATGAAGATCCCCCCACGGGCCAGCAGCTGGTGATCTTATTTCTGGCATACTAAAACTGTTTTCAGTGTTTCACTTTTCCACTTCACAACATTTTAGTGTAATGCTCTTGCATGTTAAGAGTGATTCGCCACCTTTTCTTACACAGCACTGTCACTCCAGGTTTGAGGAACGTCCCCCGTCCCCGTCCCTCCCCCCCTAAAAAGCCGTTAAAATGTAGACTAAAGTCTAATTTACTGTTTCTGTCCAAGATCCTAGAAAACTGTACTTCAGCTGCAGTCACACCTCTATGGGAATGCCAGTTTCAGTCCATTTCAAAGAGGGCTTTGGAACCCTTTCCCAGCCCCAAAACTGCTTTGCCAGCTGTTTCCTCCATGCTGGAAAGCCTTGACCATCTCTCCCCTGTAATTCTCTCGGAGTCCTCTCCTGTTCTTGACACAGGGGCTGGGCAAATCCTCTCTGATTGTTCAATGACTCACACAGATCTGGTGCTGCTGTTCTTGACAGGTTTTGAACGTCCGCCTTCTCATTCGTATTTTTGTATAAAAGTGTTTGCATTTTGGGAAACGTTGTTGCAGGACTTACTCAAACTCTTTGGGGGGAGCATTATTCTTGGGCCCCATGCTGTTTAAAAGCTTTAAATATGCTGCTTTTGGGGACAGTTCTCAATCTCTGCACTTTCTTGTGTCAGTGCTGTGTAGCTGCAGCTCAGTTATTCTGCCTCTTACTGATAGTACAACCTCCATGAGAGACTGTGGCCTGGGCTCTGTCTCTGCAGAGGTCACACGTGAATTACAGCTGAACATCAACAAAACCCCAACTGCCACTCTAAGCCCCAGTAAATACTCATCCTGATCATGTATTATCACCAACTCTATCCTTACCGAAGGACATGAGTGTATTTTCAAGCATTTATCAATTAAGTCTCAAAATATCTCACTGAGGTACTGCAAATTAGGTGATAAAAGGATCAATTTACCTAACACTGATATGCACCTACTTCAGAAATTAAATAGCACATCATAGCTATTGAACAACACACATTTAAATCCCTGCATGATGGACTACATCTACAAATGAGGAAATTAACTCCTGCACTGCAGTACTGCCTGGTTCATCCAGCAACAGTTGCAGCCAGGAGTTCTTGTAAGTGAACAAAGAGGTAATAAATGGTTTTCTTTACAGAGAAAGAAGCACTTTTTTTTTTTTTTTTTTTTTTTTTTTTTTTTTAATTGTTGCTGGGGAGAGGGGCAAGTACTCTGACTTCAGAAAATGTCCAAATTTGACAGTCTGGATCTTTTCTTTTGTCATGGTAATGAGGTACTCCAGGGTTCCAGTTTCCCATCATTTACGGAAAAAATGTGCAGCAACAAACTTTCAACAGAGATGTGAGCTTCAAGAGGAGCTAGAGGTGGTCTTCTCAAGACTTTCAAGCTCTGTGCAGAAAGCCCAATGGCCATACATTTGTGATGCTCCACAGAGGGGTTTTCCTGCATTTGTATGCCCAGGAAACCCAGGCCTCCCAGCAACTGTTTAGATGAGCTGGCAAAAAGTCAGACAGATTTGTGACAGAAATCCTTTTTGTGGCTCATGGGCAGCTCATTAAATGATATTTCTGAGAGATATTTCTGTATCAAAGAATTGACAACTTCTGATGCAAGCTTGTCTCATTGGAAAATTCCCAACTGCTTTCGCATTTTCTTTTTGATAACTATGATAATGTGACAATCTCCTCTTTTAGAGCCCCGATCATCTTTGTGCCAGTGTAAATCAGGCATAAAGGTGGCACTGTAAAACCAGCCACTGGTTTGCTTTACACTCCTTGATGAATGCTCACAAGATGTCTTTCTATCATTTAGAAACTTTGGTAGAATATGGTCCTCAAAAAAGGCTAATTTAAAGATTAGGTTTCATATTCTGTGACCTTGGAGCATGATTACAGCAATGATTCTTTTGCTTTATTCTCTGCTAATTGATCAGCAAGTTATTGTTTATGCGTAATGCAGCTGCAGCCATGGATTTTTGGCTAGGTCTTGGCCAGAACAATGCTTAATAACTGCATCTTGGTAATAGTGCTGCTTGGAAAATCATTTTAATCACATGTGTGGCTTGCCACCTTTCTAAGCACCCTCCCAGCTTGACTGCACTTATACTAATACTCTCAATACCAGGAAAAGAAGCTCTACTATTATTATTTCTCAGGTGGGAGAAGAAAAAGGTACTCTTTCTTAGGCGATCCATTGATGCTGAGAGCAATCAAGCTATTGACTGCTGAGCAGTGAAGAGTCCTTGCTTGTCACTGTCAAGGCTCCTTCGTTTTGTATTACTGCGATGCTCAGTGAAGCAAAAACTGGCTTCTCAGCCCACTGCTTATGCTGTGCACATGGGGTGGGGAAAGCCAGGATGTTAAGCTTCTGTGTGGTAGAAAATGGGGTAGTTCACCCATGAGAAGTCGAGATGCACCCACCTGGAACAGGGGACTAGAGCATCATAAACGAATGACTTGGGCGTTCATCTTGGAGCTCAGTGACTTCAGATCAAACCTCTGGCCTGAACCAGAAAGCAATGATTTGTTCTGGCTCCTGTGTGTATACATTAGCCACAGAGTTACTGTTTTTTGAAGAAAAAAGAAGATTGCATCCTTCATTGGCAAGAGGTTCTACATTGGATCTGAAAAATCAGCCCTCTCAACATTTAAAAATCAATAACATTTTTCAGAAATGGAAAAATAATACCTTTTTTTTTTTTGCTAGCTGGTTCTGCTCCACCCAAAACACACACAGCCAGGAGGGGTAAGGGCTAAACACTCCTCTCCCAAAAACAAAGGTAACACCAGGCCGTTTTGCATTTCTTAGGCTCTGTTGTATTTTCTTCTGGGATAGAAGGTTTTTACTTTCTTTCTGCTGTGGTTTGTGTTTTTTATATCAAGTGCCAGTCCCAAATGGATAGGGCCACTGTTTGGCCACTGTGCAAACACGATGGTGGAAAAACTGATTCAGTAAATCCTCCCACAGATTTTGAAGCAAATGGATTTGAGATCCCCCTTGTTTTCTTGCAGGGTTTGGGTCCAATACAGTGCATTATAGAAGAGCATATTGGAAGAAATGGGTTTCTTTGGATCTGTGTGAAAAGCCCACCCAGAATGGATACACATAATAGGGCTTCTAACAATTTATTCACTGTTGGGGCTTTGTATTCCAATTTAAGATTTTCTATTGACTGGTGCCAAGTCCTGGAGATAAGATTTCCTCTCTCCTTTCATTTTTCACTGTGAATAGTTGGTAATCTAGAGCCTTACAGAAGGCTGTTTGGACCCAACAGCTTTTGTGCTCCCCTGTCAATTCCTCTTGGTGTTATACTTCTATGCATGAATGCTGTAACTTTACAGCATGACCTGCAGACAAGAACAGAGGCAACTGGAACCTACTAGACCATGGAGTTCATTTTCCAAGCACCTGCAGCTCCTGTTGAAGTTGGGCATGTTGGCAATTTCTAAAAATGAGACCCCCTCCCCCACCTTTTTATAAGAAATTTTGCCAAAAGCCTTTGGGGCTGAAGTATTGTTGCAGGAAGGCTGATAGTTAATAAACCTTGTCAACCCTGCTTTGTTCTTCTAATCACATCTTATAGTGTGTTTTGGTTTAGTTTTTAATCTCATCTGTTCTCTCCTGCCTCTCTCTGCCTGTATTTTTAGCTTTATGACTGAAAGCCCTTGATGGGAAATGCATACACATGCATCACTTGCAGAAAAGTGAAATGTGCTTCTACCACTATTTTTTTAATTTACAGTACATACCACTTTTATTTTTCCAGGAAAGCTTTTCTGTAAAGCATTGCCCTGTTTTCACAACTGGAAACCAAACCTTATTTTTCATAGATACACAAATGTTTTCGTAAGCAGATTGTTTCTTTTAATAAAGAACAGATGCACCCAATTTTGTCTAACTGCTGCTCGGGACACAGCCAGCATGAGTCCTGACAAGCTGGAGGATTACGTTCTGTGGTTTAGAAAGTCCACTAGCAGAAATCAATAGAGCTGCAATCAATCCAGCTATGTTAATCATCATTAGATGTAAATTGGGAGTCCATGTTCTCGGTCCCCTTCTTTAAACCCTGGGGAATCTCCTTTATATTAGTCAAAGTTAATGATTTAACAAAACAACCTGTGTGTCCAATGCACATACCCCGGTTGAGATACCAGTTTCACCTGCCTTTTATTAATAAATATCAGAAATACAAAAGTTACAGATAACAGGGTTGCACTTCCAGGCAGTATTGCACATGCTGCACTAACAGACTCCCTTATTTATGATAACTGTAAACAACTGATTTAATACAAATAATAAGGTCGGTGAAAGCTAGGTGATTTCTTGATTGTGCAATGCATTGGTGAGTCCATCAGATCTGTCAGTGCAGGAGCTCCAGGACAGCTATGTTCTTTGCAGTAGCTACAAGGAAGGTGTGTGTCTTCAGCTTCAGCTGTAGAAAATTTCATTTTCCCTTTGGTCAGGCCATGGCAAGCCTGCCAAAGTAACTACTGCAAGCGTCTACATCATTGACATTATCTTTGGACGTCTATAATCAAACTCATGACTTCAGGCAGAATAGTAAAAGTGCTTACCAGTTTAACACCGGTGCTGCAAATCTGTCCCTTTCTGGGCTGTTTGGTCCCGAGTGCTGCATGTCCAACAACCATTCACAGCGGCCATGTTGTGTGACAGAACTGGCTCTGCTTGGCTGCCTTTGTTCGAGAGCCACCATGCAGCTAGAATAAAAAGGACACTGAAGTGAAAGGGTCAGGCTAGCCACAAATGTTAATTATCCTCCCCCTGAACAAAGTGCTTAAGCAAAGGGGAAATTTCCATAGATGGGTGCTCTTTGGTGCCACTAGAAATCAAGCTATTAATATGTCTTGGGAGAAAAAAAAAAAAATAGTTGTTGATCTTCTACTCATCTGAATAACTACTTCATACAGATGTTGAGACATAAAGACAAAACTCTGAGTGGCGAAGTCAGCACAATGTGATTGGAAAATACAGGGAAAACCAAGGGCAGTTGTGAAGAAGTTGCAGAGTGGCTTGTTGGAGCATGAAGAAAAAACAAACAAACAAAAAAAAAAGGCCTATCTTTTCATATTCAGTGTTGAATGTACACAGAGACATTAAAAGATCTGATGGCTATAATCTGCTCTAACTTTTATCTGTGAGAAGTGATCTAATAACTCACTCTTGGCTGTACCAGTTATGAGTTATCACTTCGCTCACTCGTGAAGATGAATGTAAACATCTTCACAGCTCTCAGCCATCGTGCATTCAGTAATTCTGTGTGCGAATGAATAAGCTACGTTATTAAATTAACAATAAAATTTGGCTTCACTTAAGTTACAGCAGGGGATATATTTTTCTTTTCCTCTCTTTTTATTAGTAAACGAGAATTTGTAGCTGCGTGAGTGTAAATCATGAGCTACTAAGTGCCTACCCACATTCTGTCTGTATGCTGATGCAGATGAACTGATAGAAAATTATATATTGTAGATTATAACATTTTTTGAGAAAAGTAAAAGCCTATATTTCATAAAGGAAAAGGAAACTAAATCTCAGTTGCTCTTCTGCAGCAAGTAGACAACAGCAGCTTTTTCCTGTAAAAAATGAAACTGTTAAGTCATTAAATAGGGGGTTTAGTATGGTACCAGTAAATCCCACAAAAGTGGTCATTACAGCATTTAACAACAGATTTGATGTAACATTAGCTAGCCCTGTTTGCTTGGGATCATTAAATATGTGTTATTAGCTGTCAATAGTAACCAGTTTTACATGCATTATTTGATAATATATGCCTTACATATATCTCATACGCAACTAAGCATAAAGGTAAGACTCAGTGGAAAATAGATCGCCTAACTCTATCAATTTTTACACTTCATAAATAAGATTTTAATATTGTAATGATTCTGGTGCATACTGTAATTAGAAGAGACAATCAGTCTTCTTATATTTAAAACATGTCTCTGTTACTGGATTTTGAAACTAAAGATCTTATTCCAAATACACTGCTGGTCAAAAAATAGCCCTTTTCCACACGCTACCACCCTCGCATTCTCCCCTCCCCCAAAGACTTCATGCTTCACTAAAGAAGAACATAACTTTTCACTTCTAGCCCCAAAGTCCTCTCTTCTCAGAGAAAACTCACTTTTCCACATCAGGCGTGTTCTTCTTGCATATAAATTTACTGATCTGCAAGTCCAGCTCTCAGGCAAAAAGCCAGTAACACATTTGAGCATCTCCGCTGCCCTGGCGCACGGAGGGCAGGGGAGGCTGAGGCTGGGAACAGGAGTAGAGGCACAGGGCAGCCAGAGGCCAACTGGCATGGCAAGCAGCTCCCCCAGTGCCTCAGGCTTCAGCTCAGGCAGCTTTTGCAGCTTCTCTTCACAGCTGGAATCAGGTCAGCTCCTCTCCCCAGCTTTATCCTCTGGCTACTTGTGTTTGGCAAGAGAAAGCCCTTCTCAGTGTATGAGAAGACCTCTTCTGTGCACACCTGGAGAGGTGATTCAAGGGATGTTTTTTTACTCCTGCTTTTTTGGGTTTTGGATTCCTGTTTTGCAGGTTGCTTATACTGGAAGAAGTATGTCTGGTTCCTCTCTGTAGCTTTTTCCCCAAGGCCACGATACTGCATATTCCTCCCATGGGGTTTACTTGTACAGCTTGTTCCAGTTTCAGAGAGATGACTGATTCCGCTAAGGTACCAGTGCATAAAACTGGAGTGCCAGGATGACCGGTAACATCTGTAGGATAAGAATGGTCTTTTTATGTGTAATGAAAAGGATTCCTTCACTTAACAGACCACGTTCTGCAAATACCTCTGCTCAACTTTTACACGAATATTAGGCCATGATGCTTGAAACAACCTAGTCACAGAGACAAACAGTAAAAGTTTTAGCTACTGAAGCCTTCATATTACAGCAGATGCAAGAAGTAATCATAAGTGTCCACAGAGTTTACATATTTACAATATGAATTTGCAAAGTATGTCTCAAATGCTTATGCTTTTAAATTGCCATTATCCAGTGTGGAAACCTTATCTGAGGTCAGTGGTACAGGATCAAGTCCCATGTTTCAGTACTGCTGCAGCAGCTAGCAGCACAACTTCAGAGCGGTTAAAAGTGGCATGTAAGTTTTCTAGTGGACACAGTCAAGAGAAGAGAGCTCCTGTTGTTCGCAGTACTTCTCCCTCTGAAATGGGGTTTTCTCCATTGTACTGTGTCCTGAGCTGGCTCGAGGTTTTTCAGGGGTGTGGGGAAGACCAGTTTTGCTGCTGTGAGGGCTGCAAGGAGCTGGGGAGGAAGTTAGGGCTAAGCTGCTGCTTCCATGAAAAAAAGTGTAGGGGAATGGCGATGGTTTGGACTGCTGTTGCTCCTGCCATCAGTGAGAGGAGATCAGGTTTCTGGGAGGATCTGCTCCATGCCCACCAATGCATTGGCCATCATGAGAACAACCCTATTTCCCAATGCAGTAATGACCACTCTCTCCAAGGGTGTTTTACAATGTCATAGCTGTCTGTTTTCTGCCAAGTCTGCCTTCTTCCCTTTAGAGTTGTCTCCCTGCAGCCAACTTTATGTAAAGCTTTAAGTATTTGGTTGTCATTTTTCTTCCAATGCTGTTTGATGCGCAGCTGCAGTCGCGTTGCCCAACGTATCACTTTCTGAACATACAGGAAGAGGTTAAACAAAGAGCAACCCCGAGGGAGAAATGCGTCCCTTAATAAGAAACTCGTTGAACAAAGTGGAGCCTACTTTCCCGTGGTGTCAGATCTCATGGTCAGATTCCGCGGCATCTAATAAGGCCTGGGTGCCACTTGAAGATGTCTCTTCTGTGGAGGGAGCCATTTTTCAATCAAATGTTTCTGCCTTGCTGAATTCCAGCGCTGAATAAAAGGTGAAGTTATCTTGTAACCTTCCCCTCTGTGGTGATGCTAATAGGATCGTTCTTGTCCCAGCCACCTGTTTTCATATAGCTTGTAGGAGCTTAGTATTTTTGAGAGTGGTTTTGACTTGATTTGACAGACCAGTGGTTTCAGAGCAATACTGGGGAGATGGATGCAGTGCACATACGTAAATGAATGTATAACCTCTGTTTCTGTGGGGAACCAAGCTAGGAAACACTTTTGAAATAACAAGATTATTGTTTTCCAAAAACAAAAAGTATAAGCTCATATAAGGCACAATGCAGCAAATATGCTAAATGCTGTACAACACCAATGAAATAAAACATTTCTCCACTTTTTACAGAATTGCTCAGGGTTGATTTATCATTGCACTTTTTTTTTTTAAGTAAATGAAAGTCTTAGGGCTGGAAAAATAGTTTTCACTAGCATGTTTTTGTTTTTTATCTAATTTGTTTCTTTATGAAATGTCTATTTTTTTCTGCCTTACATTTTAAGGGAATGTGAAGACTGTGTCAACAACACGATAATCAGTTCAAACTAGGTTTTGAGACTCTCCAGATATTCAGGCTTTTATTCAGTGGCCAAAAGCTGAAGGATAGAGAATTCTTCAGTCTAAAGAATTCTTTTAATTATTATTTTTTTAATTAAGAAGCAGATTTGAGAGGAAATGAGCATTTTTCAGATGTATGAAAAATAACTTCCCATCAATCCTAAGTTTAATATTGATTCAAATGGGAGAAGAGACTAAGTCTGAGCCCATTTTAAAATGCAAGTTAGGATTTACTAAAATAACTGTGTCAGGGAGGCTGGTATGCAGAGAGAGGTAAGATGATGTCCACAGACCAGGAGTTTGTACTGGTGTAATGGCAGGGCTTCCCTTCCACTATGCAAATGTCTACATGCAAAATCACTTCTGGAGAAGGTGCATAGTAAGGTGAACGTGTGTATTTTTATCAGTTTTCCAAACTGATATTATGCTTACTGCTGAGACAGTCCACCAGCTCCCCTAATATTCAACCAGGTTGAACACGGTCTCCCAGCAGGCATCAGGAAAAGAAGCCAAAGCTGAATTTTATCGTGTGCCTGTCCAATCTGGTAATAGCAAGCAACTTCTGCACGTTTTGTTGGGTACTCTACACCAAGTGCGTAATCTTCAGCAAAACAGGACTGTAGCTTTGGTAGTGGACCATGCTGTTCCACGGGTGTTTTATACATACAAACCACCATGCTGTGCCACCAGAGTGGGAGTTGCAGAGTTAATGGACTGAGTGCTTAGCTATGCTCTCCTCTTGGACCAGCCACTGTATTTTATCTTTAGTAGACTGTGCTGTGTTAGCAACAGTGTTTCTATTACGTTAATTTGGGTTTGAGTGGTTTTCACTCGTACTTGTGCAGTCTGGCTAATATCTCCATGAGCTGGTCTCTGATTAATCTTGTCAAGTATATCCTACCATCAGCGCATACCAAGTTCTTATAAAGTACTGACATATATTTGTCAGCAGATTCAAGTATTTTCTGTGCACATAGGCAAAATTTGGGTCTCCTTCAGGTCATATTCACATTTCATAATAGGAGTGCAAAAAAAGCCTGTAAAGATGAAAATTGCAATTGCATACCACTTATTAGAAAGAAGAAATAGCTGAAATATATGATGACCTTCAGTATCTAGACTGCACATTAAGTAAACTTACTTCCCAGCATATGAAAGAAATAATCTTTACTAATAACCAGAATATACTTCTCCCAAATGTAAACAACACTGCTGGTCTGACACGGCAGAACATTAAACAAAGAAGAGAAAGTAATTATGGTAATAGCAATCTTTGTTTATCAAAAATATCATAGGTTGAGCTGGAATATAGTAGAAGCTCCTGCATAGCCTGTGGGAGACATGATAGCCTTCTGGATGGTGCTCATGCCCAGCATTGGGTTGCTTGGCTTCTTCATTGCAGAAACTGTAGTGCTGTCTGGAAAGCATGTCTGCAGGTCACCAGGTCCATCCAGCTCACTTCCACTCAGATCTTTGTTGTTGCTTTTTCTAGCTAAGCCTTGCAGACCTCAGGGTCAGAGATTTGGCAGCCTCTCTAGCTAGCCTGTTCCTGTGCTACAGTACTCTCATGGTGGAGAGGGCTTTTTTTCTAAGTTGTTATACCATCTGCTGACAGAGACAGAGGTTTGAGTCAGACACCTTTGCACTTTCCCTTCATGTACAGTCAGGCTCCTACCATTTTGCTTCTTACCGTCTTCATCAGACTTTACTCCAGCTCCCCTCTGCTTCTCCTTGCAGGGCACACGCACATGGCCCCAGCCCATCATGGTAGCTCTCTGCAGGACCCTCTCCAGTTTCCCCCCACCCCTTTCCAAGTGGGAGCCCCAGGTCTGGGTGCAGCATCCCACAGCAGCTTCACCAGTGCTGAGCAGAGGAGGACAAGGGGTTTCCTCAGCTCCTCCTAAAGCAGCCCAGTGCCTGGTTTGCAATGACTCCGTTGCCTCATCCTTAACTTGACATCTGCCATAACCCTCAAGTCATTCTCTTTGTCTTGTCTATCTGCTGGTAACTTGCTGTTTGCTCTTTCTCAAGTCATTAATTTTATTTGCACGTGCCCCTTATCCCTGCTGTTTCAGCGTCTCTGTCAATTTGAAGTGAGAGCTCTGTGTAATCTCCAGGAGACTGTCTCATAGTATGTGTTTGCACAGTACTCAGTGCAGTGGGGTCCCGTAAGCTTGCTTATATATATATTTACTAACAGAATTGAGAGGTTTGGCTTTCTATTGCTATTTTAATCTACACATTAAATAAACTAAGTCATGTCCTGATTTTAGGACACCAGCAATAAGAACCATGTTGCAAAGGAACTGGCATGATAGGAATGCAAGGAATATAACAGATTCTTGTCCTGTTTTGAATAAACTTCAATCTGTGTAAATGTCCAGAGATTCAGTAGTAACAGAGTCTGCTTCATTGACGTGGAAGATAACTAATCACAGCCCATAATTATATTACTAAAATACTGCCCAGGCATATTGCTGAGCACTGGAAAGCAATCATCTATACTCTTCAATTGTTAGAATATTGCGGTACATGCTTTTTGATCCATATCCACTCCTCCCAAACAAATCCCAGCCAAGTTCTGGGAGGTGGGATTTACCAGGCACTATTCCCAATAGGTAATTTGTGGTCACTACCTCTTAGAGATCAAGAGAATTTAGTAGCATAAATCTGGGACGTGTCATGTAGCTGGATTCAGTGCCTAGGAACAGTACTGGGCATGTTTAATTTACTAGAACAGACATAGCCATACGTGCCTGCCCTGTGCGATTATGTGGAACTCCAGTTCTGTATTCATACAAGCAGTAATTGAGAAATAAATAACTTTTCCACCATGACTGAAAAGGTGAGTAAGGCCCATGTTGCCCACAATGAAGCACAGATCAATAAAGTTATGCTAAACAAAATAAAACTGTGTTAAGATGTAACAGAAACTCTGTGAGTTGTGAAAATAGGCTTTATTAGTATTTCCATAATAGTAAAAAAGGACTCCTGTGATTTGGAAATAAGGGAAATGTGCTGCTCCTTGCAAAACATATTTTTATGTCAGCTCAGCTCTTTCACCAGCCTTTCCTCAAAAAAAAAAAAAAGCTATCTGGAAAATTTCGAGCTCTTTATGTCTTTATGGCCTTTGAGTTCTAGCCAGCTCTTCACCTCATTCACTCCCTGGTTCCCTCTATCTTGCCGCCCCCTTTATCACCCTTTTCCATACCCATGCCATCCAGGGCAGGTAGCCTCCAAGTTCTCACTCCTGTGCATTTGCGGCTCCCTCGTTGCTTCCACAGCAGCCCATGTTGAGTGGCTGTGAAGGAGGTGTCTCCATCCACTCTGAAGTTTGATCACTTGAATGAGGAAGGGACCAGCCGTGCATCCAGGTTCACTGTGGTGGAGCTGGGGTTGCAGGACTCAGCAGCTTCCTGCTGCTACAATGGCAACAATGAGCTTGTTAGGCTTCTCTACCTTTCTGTAAGCATGTACAACCAGCTCTCAAACTACTTCACCTCACTGGATTTTCACCCCTCTTCCTTTTATACATTTTTTCTCTTGCTTTTTTTTTTTTTTTTTTCTAAGCATTTTTACAAAAATACATAATAGCTTAAGGTACGTGTTGACATTTTTTAAGAGTTTATGATTAAGCCAAAACATCAGCAGTCTGTTTCTTCTCTTGACATAGTCAAGACTCAGCTCCTGAGAGGCAGAGAGGCACCATGTCAGCATCCAAGAAAGAACAATGTGTAGCCAGGGGGGAGGATGTGTGCAGGTTTGGGCAGAGAGGGGTTGGTGGAGGGCAGTGGAAGAGCTTGAAGTAGGACACCATCACTGGGGCAGGTGCACATAAGGAGGGAAAAAAACACCCACAGCACAGTCTAATGATAGAAGTCCAAGAAAGACTATTGCAGGATTTATTTTGGATGCGCCGTGCTCTGAGAGGAGCTCAGAAGTGTGACCGTGGTCTCTGGCAGGGTGATTCACCCATATCACTCTTCTGGTAAACAGGGCTCTGAACAGTCTTTGTAAATCAAAGAGTTGCTGTAAATATTGCAGTCACCATATAATTAAGCCAAATTAATGCATTCAGTTGAAATTCAGTTCATCTCTGCACTGAATGGCTGCATTTCCTTCTGCTCTATTCCATTTCCCTACTGTAATGAAGCAGTGAAACCCCTGACTAAAACATAGCTTTAGGAGAGGTAGTCATGCCAGAGGGACCAACATGGGTGAGAGAACGGGACTGCATGATTAAGAAATTGCTACCTGCAAAAAACTTTGTGAGGATTCAGAAGAGCAGAGTTAAGTTGTCACTCCAGGCAAAAGCAGAATACTTTGACATATTTAAATGGAAAAAAAAAAAAAAAAAAAAAAGAAAAAAAAAAAAAAAAAAGATAGAGACTTGCAAGGTTCCTTGCTTCCATATTTAGTCTCTGTGTTGACTTTTCATTGCCATTCAGGATGGAAACTGTCCAAGAGTCGGAATGGCCTGCAGGAAGGACTCATGTTGCAGCCTCCCTGCTGCCTGGCATTATCCTACATGGTGCTGGAGCAGCTGCAGCCTGGGCAATGAGTAGCCCAGGGTGCTAATAACCAAGCCCTTTCTCACTTAACTGAATGTCTACAAGTGATAATTCACTGGTTCCATTTAAATACTTTGCCACGTTATATTTGCTTTTGAAGAGGCTTTAAAAGAAGATTAATGATGTATTCTGCACATGCATTATCATTAGTAAAGGTATGTGACGTGTTAGTAGTGCTGTTCGAGGTTGTTGTCACATTCCACCTTGCTTCAGCAGGTGTTGTCAGAGCTGTGTGAATGCCAGTAGACAGGCTGTTGAGCAAAGGGTTTACTTCTACACCTTATTATTTTTCTTTTCATTTGTGGTTCATCATTTTTGAAAGAGCAGTATTTGCTTTTTCCATCAGACAAAGTTCTCCATCTCTCTGTCCTTTATTTTTATTTTAGTTTCTGGAAGCTTCTTTATTGGATTTTGATGAAATCAGACTTTCTTCAGAGCTCTTAGATTGGCTGTCAAGGTACTGTCTTATTCAGTAATGTGCAAATGCAAAAATTCAGTCTTGCTTTCAATGTGTGCATGTGTGTATAATTTTTTTTTTTTCAAGCACCTCTCTAATAATCTAGAAAAACCAGTCAGCATAGCTTATCTGAAAAATTAATTAAGTATCCTATCTAGTACACTTCAAGTATTAAAAATTAAGACACACTCAAAGCCTCACAGACAAAGTTACTTCACTTATTTTGGTGGAAAGAAAAGTGATCCTGCCTGTGTCAAGAAATAAAAAGTTTACTATTGCGCTTCCAAGTCAGAATAAAAGGTGTTGTTTTTTTTTTCAACAGAGCCAAGTACACACAGTTGTAGCTCACCAGCTCACAGTAGAGGACTTGGAAGGGTACTGATGAAGTTAATGGGTTTTCAATAGCCCCTCAGAGACAAGCCTGTGGAGTTCACTAGGTGAATTACTAAAATTGTATGACTGTCAGCACTTTTGAGCTGAAAATGCATTGTATTTAGATGCAGCATAATCATTTTAAATAGTGCATTGTTTATCAATGCAGTAACAAGATGGAAGCAGGAGGGAAAAAAAAACACTGGTGAAAACACCCCGAAGAATACAGTCTTATGTTTTGATCTGAGAGACATCGAGCTTGGCTTTTAGAATGTGCTGTTATGCCTTTATTTACAAAGGATGTTTCTGATGGTGGTGGCTGACCTGACTCTGGGCAGAGATGCAGCTGAGAGTTTCATAGTCTGCATGAAGTCGTGGTGATGATTAGCCAACATAAAGCTTGGTGGGAAGCATCTCTGGAGGTTAATAAGAAAGGTACAGATGGGAAACCCTGGGCATAAAAAGGAAATATAACAGTAAAAAAAAAAAATAATAATAATAATCACAGTAACAGCTCTGGTTATATTGCGTCCCACATTGTTAACAGTTTCAGGAACTGAAAGGCAGAAATTAATTAGGTATTGAATTCCTCCAATTCCCGTTAAGAAAAATCATTGGGTTTTGCTCTGTTCCTTACTGACAGCGGCATCGTAGAGAAGAAGAGAGACTACTAAGGGCTGCTGTGTTTGCCTTCCTTCCGCTCCTTTTCTCACCAGCGGGATTAACGGAACAAATCTGGGCAGCGTGTGTCTCCATCAGGGGCAGGGCAGTGCTGCAGGCTGAGCAGCAGCCGATGCCTCGGGGCGAGTTGTGTTGGGCATCTCAGCAAGCAGAGCAGGGAAGAGGCAAGCCCTGAAGCACGGCTGAGCATCACTGACAGAGCTTGCTGGAGGGGAAAATTAAGCACTGGTCTGGGAACAAGCTATAATTTTCAGAGCCTGTTCTGCCGAACCTAACTTACTACCACTAGCACAGAGCTGTGCACTGCAGGCACGGAGCTCATTCCCTACTTTTTCTAGGTGGCATGTGCAGTTTCAAAATTAAAATATTAAAATCTGGCACCGTGACTTCAGTGAATAGGGAAAGCATGCATTCATGCTGAACTAGCTATCCCACATAAAATCCGACAACAGGCAATGCAAAGGAGTGGAGTTATAAGCCCTTATTCCATCCTTGTGTTACACTACCTAGATTCTATGAGGAAGCTCTTTAGTGTTGGGTTACTGCTTTGGGAATGGTAGGGGGAAATTCTGAATGTGATAATCCCGTTAACAGGAGGGGGAAATCTTGCAAAAGAAGGGGAGGAGGGTGTAGAGGAAATCACGTAATAGGGGTTGTTTCTGAGATGAAATTAAATTGCAACTTCCTGATATTTGCAAAAGAAAAGATTAACCTAATCTTCTAAAATATGTATGCCTGATATTTGAGTCTAGATCTGTTGAAAAAAAATAAAAAATAAAAATAAATTGTTTTCAGCCCTTCTGCTCTTATCCAGCCTACTGTGCTGCAGCATTTTTTGGTTAGTTTTCTTAGTTGTTAGTTGCTTTGTTAGTTTTTGGAGTCTTATTTTTGTTTCTTTTGTTATTTTTTGAGATCTAAATTCTCCTAGGGAAACCATTTTAGTATCAAATAAAATACGTATCTCCTGCTGGGCTGAGTTCTGATACTCTGCTTCATACCAGTAACAGCTCATAATGTACTTAGTTCACTGAGAAACACAGAAAAGCTCATAATAAAGAATAATGAAATGTTAGAATCCAGCTCAAGGTGAGCACCTCATCCCTCCTTGTATAAGAGCCACCAACACTTGCGGTACGTTCCTGCAGAATTCATATAAAACATTATTCTGAAGTCCAGTTCATTAACTAGATAATGAAGACTGAAAACATATTTTCTATAGATCTGAGGACATCAGGGACAGCTCAGTTCCCAATATTTTTCTCAGTTGGTTTCAGTATGTGGGCTTTAATGACAGAATCAATGTGTTGCAGGAAGGACATTGAGATTTTAAAGTATTGCTGTATCACACTTAATTTGCAATGCTTTTCCTTTTCTGTCAGCACAGTTAAGATGTGCAATCTTGCAGTGATTTAGTAAGGAGCAAAATGTTTTCAGGCATTTCCCCGTTTACTTTTTTTTATGTAAGGAATAATAAAAGTTCACTCATAATTTTTTTATGTATAAATACAGCTGCTTCTCATAGTGGTGAATGATCTGTAAAGGGCTCTGGTATTTGGATTTATTTTATTTTTACAAAAGAAAACATATCTATAATTAAGCTTATAGCATAAAGGATTTTCTTATTGAATTTTTCTTTTGACATGATTGATTTCTGTATTGACTCTAGGAAATAGAAACTAGTAAGTGGAATCTGACACAAAAGAAATATTTGGACTCTATGGTAATGTCATTTACTACAATAAGAGCTAAACTAGAATACAAATTGCCACCGGTTTCTTCTGCATATGCAAATGCATTTTTTTCCTCAGGGTCACAGTTACATCCTGTTTGAGGAGGGCAAATAAACACAGACAGTGATTCCCCTGTCACTGAAAAGGGTATGGGTAGGAAGGAATTTGTTCGTAATTAGGGCACCTGGCACAGAATTTTGGCCTGGAAAACATTAGCATACAATGTGGCAGAAAAGCTAAAGTCTCCCTCTGCTCTTTCACATGGAATAAACATGAGAATAACCTGCAGGTGAGTGCATTTCTGTGCCAGCCTGAAATAAGCTTTGGCTCTGCTCCTGTTGCTATTATTCACTGCTCCAGATGACCAGTGATACTGATATTGTTGTTAATCTGTGTTGAGCAGTGGTACTACTGTATGTCAGATGCACTATCGGTCATAAAGCTGCAAAGTGATGATGTTGATGTTCCAAGTGAATTTTTACCTACTGCATAATTTCATAAAACAATAAACACAAATCTCCTGCATTCATCCAGTAGCACAGTTAATTTGCAGAGCATCAGGTGAAAAATCACTGCAACTTGCTCACCTAATAACAATAACGGTCAGCCAGAATTGCTAATAAATCAGGCTTAGACACTCCAAGACATTCTATCTAGATTATTTATTTTTTCATTAGAGGGCCTGCTTTTGCTATTTGTTATTCCTTCTATTATTTACATTCCTCTGATAGCCACGTTTTGCTCTGTTACTGCCCAAACTCAGTTGAAGACAGAGTCCCTGCCTCAGGGATGTCATCACTATCTGGTCCGTGCTTCATACAGCAGCAAACCCTGCATGGGGATGGTGGCAGCAGGCGTTTTCCTCAAGCTCATCCATGTCTGTTCCCACATGAGCCTGGCATGGGGACCACACACAAGTGCAGAGGTCAGGAGGAATGGGTCCAGAAGCAGGGATGCGTTTTGGGGCTGAGAGGCTGCCGCAGGTGAGGTTTGACTGAGAGGGGCACTTCAGGAACGCACCTCTGCTGGCAGGGTGATGGCGCTGGGTTAGAATAGGCATTTGTAAGCTGAGAAAATCGAGACAAGATGTGGAACGAAATGCCAGTCATTTCTGTATCTGTGAATTCTTAATGTGCGGAATAAAATGTTAGCATGTAACATTTGACTGTTGGAAAAGATGAAAAGAGGTTATTTTCAAATTCCCCAAATGACATGAGTTCTGCAATTAGAAGTAAAGGAACTTCAAAGTCTCCCAAAAATGCTGCAATAAGTGTTGTAATGCCTCCGGGGGAGAAAAGTAATAAAGCTGTCATGAGATGGGGATCTTGCTTTGCCTTCCATTTTGTTTCTGGGCTGAGCAGCCTTCCATGCAGCAAATAAATGCATATACAGCTCCAGCCTGCCTGAGCCTCGGACGTCTCAGAGACCTTCCCTCTCTTGGCTTTTCTCTGATGCTGTTGGAAACAAAATCAGCAGAGCTGCCGTATCTGATGGCCCAAAGTTTAAACAGAGAACTGGGACAGACAGGGGAGGGCATCATCTGCAGCATGTCTTCGGAGATTCACTCCCCCAACCCTGAGCTGAGAGAACTCAAAATTGCTGATTTTCCAAATGTGCTTAAGCTCGCCTATTTCTCTTGCCTCTCTATGCAGATGGAGTGAATGGAAATAACTGAGTTGCGAGGAAAGGCTGTAGTTTTGGTGTGCCAGGAGACTTGCAGTAAGAACATCAGCACAGCTATTAAAACATCTTGCTTGTCCGTGCCCTGAGTTTTACACAGGGATATATATATATATTTTTTAATCTAAATAAAAAGCTAATAGCCAATTTATGAGCATGACTGACTAGATGGGAATTTGCTAGCATTAATACATTCTCATTAGAAAAGTTTTATTGTGCTCTTGTCAACAGAGAAGACATTTGGCCACAAATAACCATCAGTATAAAAGCAGGACCAGCTCCAGAAGTGTTTTCCCACTGCACTGCCAGCAGCTTCTGCTGAGAAACCCCCTTTTAGTCCAGGTGGACCACGGGAACCAAGAGCTTGTTCTCATGGTCTCCTTCTCATCTTCTGTCACACTGCTGCATGCAGCAGGGCCATGCCTGTGGATGCCACCCATGCACAGACCTACCGGTGAGCAACAGATTGCAGCATTTGTGTTTGGAGCCTGCAGCCCAACTGCTCTTTACAGCCTTGCTCTTCGTAGATCCATCACGACTGGAACGTCTCCACAGCCACCGCATGGGAAAAACGGAGTTAAAACGCGCCATCCTGCCTTGTAACTAAGCCCTCCTGGTTATTAATGGGTTTCCACAAGGACTCGACACGTAATGCTGAGCTCCAAGGGACCATGGCACTGCAACCCAGATGATACATTGCAGCCTTGCAACAGGCATGAGCTAATAATTGGGTATACCCTCCCTGCGAGGGAGACAGCTGCAAAGATGCAAATCCTGAAGTCAGAGCAGTTTTTCCACAGTTAGCAGAGGTTATGTAAACCCTGAGCCAAAGCCCCCAACATCTATTTTGTTTTGAACAGACGGCTAAAATCGGAATGATGAAATGTTCCAGATTCAGCAACTATAAATACAGGGATGACATGAACTGCAAAATTAATAGCAGGGCTTCATGCAAGTGTTGCTACCTTACAAAATAACACCAAAAAAAAAAAAAAAAAAAAAAAAAAAAAAAAAAAAAAAAAAAAAAAGTACAGCTACTCCATATACGCACATTTCTAAGTAAACTGTCTAGAAAAGAAAGTCTGGGTTGCCCGAGCCATAGAAAGACACTTGGGCACCTGAATCTCAGTTTGCATTGACTGGCTGCTGCCATGGGCTTTGAGATGCTTTGCGTGGCAGAGGGAGGAGTGCAGCCACTCTCAGTGCTCAGGGGCATCTGTGGGGTGCTCCATGCAGCAGCCCCTCTCCCCACCTCTGTCATGGCCCTGCTGGAGGATAAGGGCTCTGATATTCCATTAGGAACTTACTTAAGTAAGCTTAAAGTCTGCTCAAAGCTTAGTATGACAGTTGTTAGGCAGGAAACACTGACAGTTTCGTGTACAAATAATAAAGTAATAGCTTTATGTGTTGTGTGGCCTCTAAGCACTTCCATACTTCCATATTCAAAATAAATAAATACATAGGCATTTTTACAGTAAGCATGTTGAAAATATGCAAAGTAAAAATCTAACAACAGTGAACCTAACATACTGCACAATTTGGAAATATATCCCTTCATGTCAAAGTGTAAATCAAAGCATCTTTGCAGGATGCAAAGAAGGTTGGAAATTCTGAGCAATCGTATTTGGATATATCTGAGCAATTTAAATGATATTATTTACAGTAAGCTTTTCCCCTAGCATGAAGAAAAGAAATGGAAACCCATCAAGGAACCTATAAATATTTCGAGTTTGCATCTAGTAAATCATGACAGAGCTGAAATATTATAGCTGTTTCTCATGCTGGGTGATTTACTTTCTTGAGGACAAAATAATATTTCCTGAGATGTTTATGCTATGTAGCTGTTTAAGCAAGTCGCCAAGAGAGCAATGGTTACATTACCTTTCACTTGCTTTACAGTTTGATGAGGAGTTTCATTGAAAATGGCCTTCTTTCTGTCCAGTAACAGTGTTCAGTATGGAATGAGAAAAGAAAGAGAGAAAACTTAATAGAAGTTCTGCAAACTGTGGGGTGAAGAGTTTCCATGAGGTAATCACAAATATCTGCAGAAAACCCTTGCAGATGCTTATTACCCTTTTGTACAGGGATTGCAATGCTTCTGTGCACTGTGCATTTGTGTGTAACACTTCATTTGCTATGTCTGCGGTGCCCCAGCTGCCATTATTCAGCAGGCTTCATTTACCTCAGCAGCACTAAGCCAGGTTACATCAAACTGGTTACATTACTGGCACACAGTTCTCAGGGTTGTTTAAGAAATGCATGGCCCTTTTCTGTGGGGTTAGTAGAAGCAGAAATCTTCCCTTAAGATGTAACATTATGTGCTTTTGTTGGTGAACCACCGTGTATTTAAGTATCTGTTGGCATAAAACACTGATTAATATATACATATATGTATATATGGATGGATGGATATACACAGGCACAGACACACTCACCGATTCAAAAAATTGAAATAGACATTATATAAAAACTGGGCACACAGAAACATGGGTGAAGCACTCACTGATAAGTAAGAGTGACTTTAAACCATGGGGCTAGGAGCGGGATGGACACTGGTTTGTAAACATATAATGTTCCAGACTTGGGAAAGGTGTGCATTTCCCTATCCCCCAACTTTTGCTACTAAGGAGCCTCTGCCATTTGATACGTGTTGTCTTATCATAAAAAAGGAGCATATTAACATTTCAAACACACTAAACAACAGGAAAACAAAGCCACAAAGATCTCTGAGAAAATCCACAGCTGGTGTTAAGTGGCAGAGTGTCACTGAGGTACATGACGTCTTCTTCTAGTTCAAAGAGAAATTAATTCAGTGAAGCTCTCTATTTTGATGTCATGTAGGTCAGACTGGAGGCACACTGTTGTCCCCTGTGGTTTTATATAGACTGCAGAGAGTGGCCAAGCTTATGTCCTTTCTCTAAATAGCACCATGTATTCCCTTGGCTGGAACAGAATCCGGGGCTAAATGGACCATTGATCTGACCAGTAAGATATTTCCTATGTTTTCATGATCTTATCTATAAATCTCCACCAGCTGATAGCAGGAACAGTTCCAGCCTGCAGTTATGAAATATTTACCTCTTTATCCAGACTGTATCCTTCCTCTTGTATTCCACCTCTTCCTTTACCCGTATTTATTTGTTCTGCTCTTCAGTGAATTTGCAAGTTACCCAAGGAAGGGCAAATCTTGCATGTGGCTCCTGCAGTGTGACTAACATACTTCTGAGCAATATAAAAGAGAAATTAATAGATATTGCATTCTCCAGGGCCACCTGTTTTACTTCCCACATTGCAGAATTCCTTAATCCTGAAGCAGGGAAACAGCTTGTAAAATGTACGTGTCAGAGGAAGTAACCACAGGCAGCATAACCATCACAGTTGTGCTACTGGATGGCTTGGCAGTATGATGCCTGTAGCTCCAACAGGACAGGGTCTCAAAATTCACTTTCCTCTTCCAGAAATGCCTGCCTCTAGTTGATGGAAAGCATTATATCCAAGAGATTTTGTTTGTAATAAAGTCAATATGGCTTTCAGGTGGTGGAAGCCTGCTTGGCAGACAGCCTGTGTGCAATAGCCAGCTGGAGAAAACTCCATTATAGATCAGGGATAGAAAACACCCAAAACACTGCACGTGGATCTCTGTCGAGGGAATTACCACTACTCACATGCCATGAACAGAGACTAAATTGTGTAAAATACAGAAGGAATGGAGCACCAAGGTGGAAGTAATGTTTAGTGATCTATGTAAGCCCTAGATTTTATTGATTTAAAAAAAAAAAAAAAAAAAAAAAAAAAAAAAAAAAGTGTAACAAGGGTCAGAAGCTTGCACATGCAGGAGATAAGATACAATTGGATATCAGGCAACACGGGGACCAAAAACCAGGCTGTAAATATGGGAGATGGTGGGGTGGTGGAGAGACCACTGGCTGTTGGGTGAGCAGAGAATGACATTTCATCGCTATTTCTGTGCCAGTCTTGCTGTATCTTGACACCGTGCATCCATAAGCACAGTTGCTCCCTGCACTTCTGTGCCATACAGGAAATACAGTGGCCAAAAATTGCCAGTCTTTTGCTTTGATGTTGTGACTTTCAAACTTTAATGATTACCTGAAATTCAACTTTGGGGTTCATATCTTCCTTGTTAAGCATACCAAGCTAGAGAAGCTGAAGATTTCCTACAGGCGAGCTCCGGGAGGTAGCATGAAATGTTACCCTGCCGGCTCCCACCCTCCTCCCATGACACGTTACACACCTGGTAAAGATATTAACAGAAGGCTTCACATCACAGTCTAGCCTAATAGATCAAAAGACTAGGATTTTTTTTTTAGTGAAGTTTGTGCTGAGAAAGCATACAGTGAAGGGGGCAGGTACAACCCAGTACACATCCGATGCAGCTGTAGGGCAGGAGCCCCTAGCAGAGTCTGGGTAATAACCTGGCAAGCTAGTGCTGCTCCGTTCACCAGAGTTCACCTGTCAGAAACCCAAACACCATTTACTCTCTGCGGTGCCTAATGTTTGCTGAACCAAGTCAAGTATTTGCAGTAGAGTTCTGAAAGCCAAAATTTCCCCTGAGGATTTAAAAACTGATAATCCAATATTAGGTAGGATAACATTAAATTAGGGAAATGCAATCTCATGCTTCAGGGCATGTGCCAACTTCAAGCTAACGCAGGTAGGTAGGAAGCAAGCTGAGCTGTGAGCTTATTAAGCCACAAATGTCATGTACCTTCTCCTGAAGCACCTAGCACTGGGTGCTTTCCAAGGCCAGAGACTGGATGGGAGAGATTTAATCTGGTCTGGTAGCTATATTTCTTGTCATTTTAGAATAGATGGGTATTTTTCTATCTTTTTGCTGTTTCTTGACTTCTAGTAGGTTATGTAGAATTCTGCAAACAATTGTACCATGCTCTGATAAAAACACAGCATAACAAATAAGTAAGCAGTTTCAAGAAAGAGCTGTGTAGTGATATGCTGACAAACTACCTTGTATTTACGGAGTGCTCCCACAGTAAATACAACACTTGGCACTTAGATCTATCGCAACGCTACTCTGCATTTTTAAGCAATTAGGATATGCCTGAAAAGGTGCTGTACAAAATCAGTTTAGTCCCCATTCGTCATGAATGCCCAAGTAGCTTTGTGTGTGAAAGTAGCATGAAGAAAGATGAACAAAGGACTGCCAAATAAGTATGAATGAGGAGCTTTTTCTGTTGTTTCCTAGTTATTTGCAAGGACCTTGCCATATAATACAGCACCAGATTCTCCTACAGCTTCTGCTGTAATAATGCATATGAACTGTGTACATCTATGTATCTATACAATTCAGGCAATGTTCCTTTAATTTTTTTTTTTTTTTTCCTGTATCACCCGTTGGTGATACAACATTAAAGAAAGCTCCAATTCCAAACAAAACAAAGCAAAACAAAAACCAACCCACCAGCTAAAAGGGTATTTAACACATACTCTCTGTCTTGTTTTCTGTGGAATGCTAATTTCAGACAAAATTAGGGGAACCAATTTCTTTTTCCCTGGAGTAGCCTCTAAAATTATAGGTCATTTTTCCCAATCTGTATTTTGGCCCTCTAAATTTTGAGGTGAACAGACGACAAGTAAAAATTAAAATGTGTCTGAGATATACCGCTTTTCTGCAAACGTGACAGTAAAGTAACTAGTCACCTCAGCAAGTGTCAAAAAATTGTGATGTTACCCATGCATTTCAGAAACAGATCTCCAAGAATTCATGTATATAAAAGCAGCTCACCAAAAACTTAGATATGGCTGATTCTCTGCTGTTTCAGAGATTTTTGTACACAACTGAGATACAAACCCCAAATAGGGCAACACAGATTTTACTTGGAACACACAGCTTTTAACTTGGAATATTTTCCTTTTTTTCTGTCCATTTTCAGTATGCACAATGAGCATAATGGGTTCAGTTTTCAAAAGAATATAAGAACTGAGAACATATTTTCAAAAATAATTCAGACACCCAAGAGCTGGAAGAAATACCCAGCTGTTCTCCAAGTCAGTTAAAAATGCATGTAACTGCACTAATGAGACACCAGACCTCAGTCTGCTCAGTAGGGTTGGACTCAACACCACACTTAGATGGATATGTGCCTTCCAGATGGAAGTATCTCACTTTTGCCGTGCACACACACAGCTGATCTGCGCCTGTGTAAATTTACCTTCTGTCTGAATATTGATGCAATTCATGCTCTAAAATTACTTGTGATGATGGGGGTACAGATGTTAATTTTGCCTTTTGGGTGCAACCAGTAATTGATTTGGAAAGGAAAAAAAAAAAAAAAAAAAAAAAAAAAAAAAAAGGTCATTGTTCCCACCCAGCCCCTGCAGGAAATCATTGCCCACTCAGAGCATCTCCATACACCAACAGGTGATCTGGTATTTGCCACAGTAGGAGGAGATCCTCCCTGGCAGAAACTGGGCTGGGTGCAAAAAGGCAGCCGGAAGTACCGCCAGCAGGGGGACTGCCCGTAGTCTTGCTGTAGCAAATAAGGGAGTTTCTAGTTCAGCATCAGCGTATTTGCTTTAGGAAGGTCATGCCAACACCTCTCTTCTTACCTTTTTAATCTCACTCCTTCAGTTGTGACAAACTTCAAATAACTGTTTATGTGCTCATGCTCTGAGGGACAGAGCAATCTGTGCAGGGACTGCCAGAAGGAACACAAAGCCTTGAATAAAGAGCTGTAATAAACTGAGTAGCAAGTCTTAAATGCAGGTTATGTCTGTACTGGGTACCGGAAATACAAAATTAATCAAGTACTGTTTTATTTATTTATTTATTTATTTATTTTCAAAGTGTTATGTAACCAAGACAAAAAAAAAAAAAAAAAAAAAAAAAAAAAAAAAAGGAAAGTCCAAAATAAGTTCTCCAGACACCCTTACCAGCCAAAAGAGAGCCAGCCCAATCTCTGCTGAACTTCATAACTTTAATAAGCAATCTTCTTTAAAAATCAATACACAACCAATGTAGCAATATGAGGAGTTTCATATTACAATATAATATGATAGCTGAAATACTGCCATACTCAGTCTTCCTTGACAACAGAGGTCACATTTATGAAAGATTTTACTCCCACTCTCCTGTCACTTGATCCACGTTCCTCAATTCTGCTTTAAGAGGTTTGGAGAAAATCTATTACAAGGAACTCCTAACATCTAGGTGCAGATTAGATGATTTTTGCCTCCAAATAAAAAGTGTTGGCTAATGAAATCTGCTTTCACACCTCTCAATAACTGTCCCCCATTATTCATTTGGAAAGGAAAAAATACTGAGCTACTTCGTGTCCACATGAAACAGAAACCCACTTGGTCCAGTGGCAGAATGAATGTCTCCTGCAGGCTGAACTGAGTGAGGCGGTTCTGCTTTGAGGAAATGCTTATTTTCATGCCTCTCTACAAAACATTTTTTAAAAATTCTATAACTAATAATTCTGATAATTTAAAAACTGAATTAAAAATATTTCTTTTGATGTTGTGACATGTTTGGGTTGGTTTTGACTATTTTGAAGCTCTTTTTATGTTTGTCTGCCCTTTAACATAAATTATCTTAAATTTTGACTTGACATTTTGAACTAACAACTAGAATGTATTATTAAGAAAATGTTGAAACACATATTACTTTAAATGCCCAATTCAGTCTCTCATTCACATATATTTTGGCTCTGAAAAATTGGAAATGAGTCAACAAACCTTTTCATGGCAAAGCAAATTTTGTCATTGTATTGACAGGCTCTACATGAGGTAACTTAAATGCAAACAAATTTGAAGTTCCTGTTCAGGTACCGTTTTACTTGTTCACAGTTGTTAAGGAATTGTAAAATGCAAAATTAAGTTTCACATATCTGGCTACATAAAAATCATAAAAAAAAAAAAAAAAAAAAAAAAAAAAAAAAAAATCAAATCCCAGTATTGAAAATAAATTCTGACACATTTAAAAATAGAAGTTTTCTAATTCCTCTATCTTGTTTCTCCCACTAAGAAGCTGTTGTTGTGACCCAATTAAAAAGAAAAGCAACATAAAAGAGTTCAAGATGCTTAT
Organism: Nettapus auritus; assembly: GCA_011076525.1. Lineage (NCBI taxonomy): Eukaryota > Metazoa > Chordata > Aves > Anseriformes > Anatidae > Nettapus > Nettapus auritus. The sequence goes on from CM021766.1 coordinate 78,162,527, forward strand.
TTTATTAATTTCACTAAAACCTGATTAAACTTATGTCTTCGTATTACTATTACTATTTTTTCCCATTGATTATAGAAACAAGTTTACCCTAAACTCTTTTCAGATATTATTTTATGTTTATTTAGGCATCAGTCCCTTGGCCAGTGCGTCCACTCACATGACAGAAATACTTCTATTTACTTCTATGTAGTGTCCTAGGTTGTATAGTACTCAGTAAAATGAAGTTGTTGTCCTTTGGGAAGTGCCTGAGACTTCAAAATATCAATTCATAAAATAAAAAAGAACACTAGGAAAGTGACCCAAAAGAACACAAAATAAATTCCAGTACTTTAAAACGGTAGGCTTAATTTCTTTGGAGAAGGTCGTAGCTATCTTCTTGTACTGGGTCAGCCTCATTCAAGCACTCAAAGTGGAGTTTACCATAATTTAATCTCTTGGGATTGTTCTATCAAAGTCCATCCATACTTATTCTGATGGACAGTCCAGAAATATTTCAGAACAGTGTTTACTGCTACAGGTTTGGTATTTTTAGCAGACTTCAGGATATATGACCTTATTCTTACAGTAATCTATTCCCCATTTAATCACCTAACATTTCCTTTGTTTCTTTTACTGCTTCCATGTCTTTAAATCAGAGTTTAAAAAACATGTCTAATGCCTGTTGATTTCAGCTGAGGAGTCTGGCCTTTATTGCTACAGACAGGGAAAATAACTGATTAACATGCATTAGCATTTTCTACTGTTTGGCCTGGCTACTGTTCAGGCCAGAAACTTTTTTTTTTTTTTTCTGTTCTTTGACATACTAGGGTACTTCTGAACACTTTGAAATGTCTTACTCCTTGTACTTGCAATAGTCAACAATTTGAAGTGTGTGTGTGTATAATTAATCATGTCAGAAACAGGAAAAGACATATGGCTGATTTTTTCTTCCTATGTAAATCAAAGCTTTAATATTTCATTTTGGAAAGAATATGCCAGACCAAAGGAATGCCCTCTGCTTTTTACTTGATAGTCAGGAGACATGAATAATATTATTGATGTGCAAACACAAAGAGCTGGAGGCTTGTAGCTCTGTTTCTGTGTGATTAAAAACCTGCAGGAGGTACTTGGTGCCAATAGACACAGGATGTTTATGATATAAGGGAGTAGAAATGACAACTGACCTTTCCTGGAGACATAAATGAGCCTGCAACAACTTTGGGGCTCAATTTCCCTGCAAGTGCCTCTTTCCCCTTTCCTCTTCCCATCCCACATGACTCCATCATTTTGGATCCTACCCTCAGGCCTCCTTTGCTTCATATTACTGTGTCATAGTCAGCATGTACATTTTAATCAGTGAAATTGTTAGCCTCCTGTGAGAAACTTTATCTTTTCTTTCTATCAGCATTCCTCACAATGAAGAGATTGTTCTTCCTCTGCTCCTGCCTTTCCTTTCCCCAGGTATCATGCAAGGGAGCATACTTAGGGCAGCCTCAGTGCTGCCATCTCTCTCCCTGTCCCCAGGACTTCAAAAGAGCCTGGAAGTGTGTCCTGGTTTCAGTTAGGACAGGGTTAATTTTCCTTCTAGTAGTTGGAAGAGTGCTGTGTTTTGGACTAGGATGAGAAGAGTGCTGATAACATGCCGATGTTTTGGTTGTTGCAAAGCAGTGCTTATACCAAGCCAAGGACTTTTCAGCTCCTCGCTCTGTCCTGCCAGCGGGCAGGTTGGGGGTGCAGCAAGAGCTGGGAGGGGACAGACCCAGGACAGCTGACCCAAGCTGGCCAAAGGAGTATTCCATACCATCTGACGTCATGCTAAACAAAACACAGGGGTGGCTAGCCGGGGTGGGGGGGGCAGGATGCTCAGGGATAGACTGGGCATCGTTCAGCGGGTGGTGAGCAATTGCATTGTGCATCACTTGTTTCACACACACTTTATTATTAATATTATTATTGTTATTGTTGTTGTTATTGTTATTATTATTATTATTATTGTTTCCTATCTTAATAAACTGTCTTTATCTCAACTCTCGCTTCACTTTTCCGTTTCTCTCCCCCAGCCCAGAGAGGGAAGGAGGAGAGTGAGCGAATGGCTGTGTGGTGTTTAGCTGCTGGCCAGGTTAAACCACAACAAAGTGACAAACTTGGTAGCTTTGAATATTTCCTTTTGTTTGGTTCAGTTCCTCCTTCACTCCTCCGCTCAGCCACCAAAGTAGCCCTGCGGCACCTTGCAGAGCACTGGGTGGGAATCACTCAGGTGGCTCCTGAGCAGCCCGTTGTCACCTGGGATCATCCCAGGTACCCCAGCTCCTCAATCACACATAATCAGTAAAAGTTGCTGCCACAATGCCAGAGCGAGAGAAAACCAAAATGAACTATTTGCCTGCAATTTACCCCATATTAATCTACCTGTCCACTTTTTAAGCTTAAGGAAAGTAGACTAGCACTTATGTTCTCTGCAGAAAATAATTGGTGGATAATAATTTGGTTAGACAGAGGTGTTGTGATAAAGATGTGGTGATATAATACAAAAAGAGTCCCTGTTTTTCCATGTGATACTCTGCTTTCATTTGTCCTTGATCCTTTTGCTCTTTACAAATTGTACAAAATGGTAATAGTAACACTTATTGGCAAAGTATTTCAAGGATTAACAGTGCTGAGTATTGCCCTCATTTAATAGGGGGACAGGCCAGGCTATGTCAGCTATGATACAGCACAGTAATTGCACCACAGGCACCTTTAAACTCCCCTGGCTTTAGTCTGCATTATGCCCCTAACCTTAGAAATGCAGTGCAATGACTTTGGAGTCATCCAATCTCTATTTCATGTAATTCCACTGCTCAGTGCATAAACAACTGTATCAAATCAGAAATCCTGGTATAATTTCCCTACCGAAATAATTTAACCTTTCTCTAACAAATATATTAAAATGTCAGTAAAACTACCCTCTTTCCTAAGTTCCTCACCATCTCTCTCTTTTCTTTTTTTTTTTTTCTTTTGATTTTCTTGCTGTGGTACAGTTTACATCAAAAACCTTCTGCTTATGAAGCCCAGTCAGAACTGCTCTGTAAGTTGTCCTGATAAAGCTGTTGGGTCACTGTTTTCATCACTTCACTTGTTCCTAGAAGTGAAAGCCTCGTAAACCTCCGGTGACATAATAACCATACTGCAGCATCTGATGGCCGTGGGTTGGACCCCACTTGATTGCATTTGCGCTTCACCACTTATAATTGTGAAGATAATGGATTTATTTTAAGAAATAAAATAAAAAATCCCAAATCAAAACTTTTAAATTCTGTTGCTGCTAGACTGCAAAGGCAGCAACGTTCCCTGAGATGAATAGCAGAAGACAGTGTAACAAATTAATACAAATGAAGTCATTCCTGAGTGACTCCATCTGCTCTGGAAATGAGGCTCGGACTTTCCAAAATGTGGCCATGATCCAGATAATTAGGCCTGACTCCAAATGAAGCCACACAGGTAACTTATAGCTTCATTAACTCTCTTTGGGAAGGCAGGCATCCAAAAACTAACCTTAATAGAGCAGCATATGATCCATTGACAATCTGTTTGATATTAAAAAATGAACTTTGTTTTTACCATGTTACATGAGTATTAGGCCAATAACACAGGCAGAACAAAATGCAAGGGACTGGACATGTTCTTGTATCTTGCATTACATGTCAGTCACTATATCCAGAGAACTGGGATCGTAATTTTTTGTTTACCAAGTTTAATCAAAATACATTAATAATCTACTAAACCTAAGCAAGGCACATAAGGTGTCTGCAAGTGTCTTTTCTCTGTAATCAACAGGAGGATTATTAGGTAATAACAAATGTTATTCATCTTCATAATGGCTAAATGACAGCCTGCTTAAAAATAACAAATGACTACTCTTCATCAAGTATTACAGGGTGAATATGACCTTCACGTACTTTACGCAAACAAGTCCTCTTTTCAAAGACTTCCCTAGTTCTTTAATTGATAATGATGAGATGCTTTATCTTTCCTTAGGAAAAAAAAAAAAAAAAAAAAAAAAGCCCTAGTATTACCATTTATTTTAGGCTTGGAGGCATTTTATACAGCCCTCCCTGTCAGAAAAGATGCTGAGATATAATACTGATTTTTTCATCAATAATAAATTAATGCATAATTAAAGTGGTTAGTGAGGTGCATAATGAACTCCTGTGAGATGTTTCCCCTTAATGTTTATCAGTCTTCTGTGTGATTTTTTTCCTGTTGATGTGGTGCTGCTTTAATGCAAAACAATTGGAGAAAATTGGGCTGAAAAAAAAAAAAATCCCAAGAAGTTCCTTTGTACATCTGTCCATACTGAGACAAGAGCAGCAATGCCTCAGTCATTCCTAGTAGAAGTCTGTCTGATATCGTGAAAACCTCTGTTGTTGATGATTCCTCCCCCGTAAAAATCAGTTCCAATCCTTGCTGCTAGAAATGTTTTCATAACATCTAACTTTAATCTCCCTTGTTGCTATTTAAGCCCATGTGTCTTGCAGAGTAGGCCTTGGCATTTCAAGACTGAAGCTCTTCTGTAGATTTAATCTTACCTTCTAACCAAATTACCAAATTTCTTTGAGCCTGAAAAGACTAAAGCAATGTGTAGCGTCTTACATGCATCAGTAGTCAGACTGATGAGGATGGAAGCCTAAACAAATGCTGTCTAATACAGTAAAAATAGTCATTCTTCCCAGCAGTACTTCTGTAGTAGGACTTTTTTTTTTTTTTTTTTTTTTTTGAGTTTAGGTGGTTTTGACAATCCAGGCTGCTCCGATCTGTGCAAATGATGGTTTATCTGAAGTTTTGTCCTTTTACAAATAATTACAGCCAGAAAAAGTATCTGTGCCTTCTGCTACAGTAAGGTGCAGTAGTTGTACCTTCAACTAAGGTAAATTAGGGCAATTATCTGTGAACTTTGTCTACAGATAGTGAAAAAAAAAAAAAAAAAAAAAAAAAAAAAGATAAACTACCATGCTTGCTTCTGCAATTTGAAAGATGTTTCTGCATTTGCCAAGTCACAGCCATATTTGACTCATTTGCCATACAATTTACACCCACAGGATTTGAGATGAGGTAGAATTAAAGCTTTCTCCTACTTGTTTCTTTCACAGTACGCTGGGTGTTGCAAACAAAACGTAATTTGCCAGAAATACTCAAAACAGAGAAAAAGTGATACAAGCATTGGTGGAGATCATTTTACCGATCTTAGACAATCATTTGGAGTGAAGAGAGTCGTACATTAGAAGGAACCTTTTAATCGTGCTCCATAAAAAGCAATCCAATACTGAAACAAGTGCAATATTGGCTTTGCTTAGTCTCATATTAATTATAGCACAGCACAATGCTCTCTGCTAAATTTTTGGTTTTCATTCGAAGGGAAAACAGTGATCTGGATCATTCCAGCTTGGTCTGGTTTTCATGTCATTTCTTGTTTGTTTGTTTGTTTTTGGTGTTTTTTCCTGCAAATCAGTGTGTGATTATTTGTCACTGACTTTTTCTTTATGCAGGCACAATGCAGGCATTGATTTTACTTTTTTTAACATGCTTATTGAATTATGTCCACAAATTAGCTAACAGTTGAGTAAATACCATTGCAAACAGAAGTAAATTACATCCTTTTCAGTTTCCTTTTTTCTCTTCCTGGGTTTACATGTATGCCAAAATGCATAACCTGTGTTAGGTATGCACACATGCACTCAGACACGCTCACATACATATGCGTAGAATGTTTCTTACAAATATATACATTATAAATTTATTCTGATTGTCTTCCCTTTTGACTGATACGACAAAAATTAACTGAAGGACATTCATTAGACGTTATTAGCAACTGTTGGGATATCTGTTTCAAGTTAACTAGGCATGGTGAAGGCAGGCAGATGGTTTGATGTTCTCTGACAACACTTGGTCAAAAGCTAACTGCTATTTGCTGTACAAGGAACATAACAGTTGTGCCTTCAGCCGTAAAGAGATGATTTATTAAAGTTATCAGCATCACCTCCTAAATGACAGTATTTTCCTGTTTGTACCTAATTTGGGAAAATCTGAGGAAAGGCATGGTGCAGGGGAGTACTGTCTGAAAAGATTTTCCCTTCTGGAGTTTCTTTTTCCAACTCCTTCTTAGGTATATTTGCTCTCAAACTCTGTCTTCTGTATTTTTTGCTTGTGTCAATATTTTATGCCCATTTGTCTCCTATGTGAAATTACAGAATTATCAATGTGTTTTTAATGGGAAAGCTCTGCCTTTCTTGTTAGAATGGTGAATTACAGAGTGACAGGCAATGTTGAGCAGAAGCCTGTTTTCCTAACCTTTCTCCATAGCAGAATTTCAGTCATTCATTAAAGAAGCCGATAACAGTATAAAATTAATGCTAATCACCTCTCCTCATACTATTTAATTTTTTATATTTATATTTTATATTTTTTTTAATATTTATTTAATTTTGGGGAGCAAGGCATCCTCAGCTTCCCCTGCCAGCCACCCAGGAGGGGATGCACAGGACTAGGAGGTGTGCTGAAATGCAGTGAGGTGGGAGCTGGGCAGAACGAGCATGGGCTCCGTCTCTCCGTGACTCAAGCTTATTCCCGTTTGTTGCTGTTTTGCTCAGGGCTGGTGACAGCCACCCTTGAGCCCTTGAGCTCCCAGTAGGCAAATCATCCCGCTCACTCCTATTCCCCTCCAATTTCCCATTCCAGTATCTTTTTTTTTTTTTTTTTTTTTTTTTTTTTGGTGCTTTGTGGATCAGTTTTCTCTCAAGAGAGGGCTGCATTTTGGGTAAAGAGTGCAGTGTGCTGTAATCTGAAATCAATGAAACACTCGGAAGTGAGGAAATGGCACTAAATAAATCAGTTAGCTATCAGTATTATGCTTGTTGTTCAATAGCATAATTTAAAAAAAAAAAAAAAAAAGTTTTCTGCAGATGTTTCTCTTTATTAACTGGGTAATTCTTTAAAACAGAAGGTTGTAAAAGGGCTTATGCTTTTCCAAGTTTCCAAGTTTAGCTGAGTACCCTTCAGCATTTTTGTAAGGATTGTAGAGGTGAGCAGGGAAGTATTTGATCCTTTATTTCGGGAGCTGAGATTCATCCCAAGTTTTGTATTAGGAAGGGTGTCTCTCCGTACTCTGAGAGTTCAAGTGATTTCTATGGCCAATCATATTTGGACCTGGTGTGAAATAAAACATAGGTACAAGTAAATCAAGTCACAAGAATTTGAGTAACATTTCATGAGTAATTTCTACATGAAAAGCTATATGTATACTTTTATAATGCATAAAAACTGATAAAAACATTTCTAGTCTCATTGAACCAAATCCTGTTGATTATAGGTATTTAGTCTTTTGGGAACATTCCTGAAATGGGACCTACAAAAACATTTTTGTGTACAGCTTTCCTTCAGTCACTGTCTACAAAACCCATAGATTTTGTGCACACAAATACCTGATGTTTTTAGAAATGAAGAATGCACAACTCTTTGCCAATACTGGTGCATGTTATAGATCTTAAGAGTCAGGATTTTTTTTACTAGCAGCCTTCCTAGAATTAATCAGCCCAAGATAACTGTATTCAATAGAACCCATTTAAAGACAGATCTATTGAAAAGTTTGTGTTTTTTTTGTTTTGTTTTGTTTTGTTTTGTTTTAATTAGAATAAAAAAAGTATTACAATAAATTTCTGATGTATGTCTTCATGATCACCGTATATTCTTGAAGCAGATTTTTAAATGGACCTCAATTATGCAGGCACAATGTTTCGTAGAAGCAAATGATAGGATTTAAATGCCTGATTTGTAATGCAGTTCTTGTTTTCATCCACAATTCAGATAGATTTTATGTCTTATTTATGTCTATCATTTAAAAGCTATTTGGAAAACAAGGCCTATCTGCAAGTTTTCTATATGTTTACATGCCTTAGTCTTTCCTATGTCTTTTCACAGATATGGGACCAGTGCAAAGAGCTAAAATCTAAAAAAAAATCAGCCCCAAAAAGTAAGAGGAAAGTTAGAGATTATTGCTATATTAACGCATGCTGATTGGCAGTACTAACTGTCGTAAAGATCTTTCAAAAACTTCCAGAGAAGCAGATGTGGTGGGTGTTGTCTGAAGGAAAAAAAAAAAAAAAAAAAAAAAAAAAAAAAGAAAAGAAAAGAAAAATGGTCTGTCCATTGCCTATGAATTTTATGAATTATTTAAGGAGAGATTATACACTTTGAAACTAATCTATCTGCCAAGCTCTACAACCCCTAGCTGTCTCCATCCAGGCCAGGTTGGGTCTGGAAGTTGGAAGTATATTAGGCAGACTACGTGGACTAACCTGCTTAAATTTACTGCTAGCCTAGAGATCTCTATGCTCCATGGCAGCAACATCACTACACTTTCTTGTTGCTTTTATTATTTCACTGTATACCTCTGAAACCTCATTTACACTTCAGGTGCCTGGGGTTTTGCTTTATCCAAGTTACCATACTCCCATTTTTCCTCCCACATCAGCCTGAACAGTGAAGACTTTCCTCAGATGTCTTCAGATACCACCTCCCCCTCCCCAGCCCAAAAACAAACAAACAAACAAACAAACAACAACAACAACAACAACAACAAAAAACTAATGCTTATTTGGGCAAATCAAAGACTGTTTCCTCCAGGGCAAAGACAAAACACTCCATTGTAACACCAGTATGAAACCACTTGCTTATTTATTCTGGAAAATAAGCTGCATAATATTGAAATAATATTTACCTTTTGTTTACTTAGATCTGGCAGCTGAACAATACTAGAAATCTTGGAAGTCCATACTCAAGACCAAGCAGTACAAAAAAAACAATGTCTCAAGTTTCTTTGTGCCTCTCTTCCAAGGAAACAGCACTGTTGATGTTCTCTTTTCCTTTTCTCCACCATTGCAATCAGCATTTTCTGATTTTGTGACCTTAATGTGGTCTTCTGTGATAGTCTCTCATGTTGGATGGGGCTTTGAGCAACTTGATTAGTGAAAAATGTCACTGCCACGGCAGGGGGGTTGGATGAGGTGATCTTTAAAGGTCCCTTGCAACACAAACCTTTCTATGATTCTACGATTCTATGATTCTGTGACTCTGTGTCTTCCCCCATCAAGTCTGGATCTCTGCACAACACGTGGGAAATGTAGCACTAAAAATACTGTACTGGTTCTAGCCCTGTTTAGCTGTGTGCATGGACAGGTGACTATGGAAGAGCACTCAGAGATTCCTCTGAGCTTGACTCTCCAAGGACAAATCTCTCCATATATAGGTCACACCCTTACCTATCAAAATGGTGCTTGGGGAAACAACTTCATTTGAATTCATATCTCAAACAGCCTTGGTGAACCTAGAACTATGCATGGTTTAGAATTATACCTGTTTAACCTGCTTGTAAAATCTTTTACAGCATATTACTTAATGCTGTTGTATTTCTCATTAAAAAAATTAAGAAGCTGGGCGTTCAGGTAGCTTGCATAAAATAATTACTTTTAAATACAACATTATGAAAGTCAGAAATGGACTGGAAAAAAAGGCAAAGGTAATTAAATTAAATTGCAGCACTTTTTTTTTTTTTTTCCTCAAAGTACTTGTTTAATATTAAATGAGTTATTTAAAAATAACTATGGACAACATATTAAAAAATAATAATAAAATAAAATAAAGCAGGTGAACTGAAAAGTAAAAGACAAGTGAAACTTAATATTCATAGACTTAGTTTTTCCTCTGGGTGTTAGAGATGGTCGGGTACTTTTTACTGCAACATTTCCTGTCAGAGAATTGTATTTCCTCAGAGCAAAACAATCTCTGCGGGAAAATGTCAATTATGACAAAATGGGAAGGAGGAGCAGTAAATGAATCCTTTTAGTGGTATCAAAACATTATGTTTTGAAGTGTTTCTGAACATTATCAGCATGGTGTTTCTTTTAATTATAATAATTTTATAGTGTGGTTTAAAACTGAAAATTGGAATAAAACATTCAAATGCCCTAAAATGGGTCTTTCCAGCCTTTCCAAAAGCATTTTTTAAATTTTATTTTATTTCACTTCCTTTGTCTTCAAAATTACATTTTTGAAAATTAAGTTATAATTTAGTGCAAAAAATGTCTCAGCTTGTAATTCTTAAAGGAATGAAGTTTCAGATTTCATGGGGTTTTACTTAACATCTGTTCATACCTTTTGTCCCCTAATTTGTTTTATATGGGGCCACAGTTGTCTCAGGAGCTGGCATATAGGAGAACAAAGATGTTCATGTGTTTTTTTTTTTTGTTTGTTTTGTTTTTCTTTCAAAGGTTCATCTTTTATTCAGTGGCAAAGTGAAACTTATTCATTTAAGAAATTTCACCTTCTTTTCTCACTGATCACCCATTCCATCACCATCCCACCTGCCCCATGTAAGCTAAATCAAAATACAAAAGTAATTGGGGGGGAGAGAGCTTTAAAATCGATTTTTTTTTAAGGTGGTATTTTTTAATTATTGTTTAGATAATTATACTTGTAATGTAATCTGAAGAACAGCTGTCAGAGCAACTGGAGAGAGAAGGACCAGTGGTGGTGGGTAATTGGGAGTAAAAGTGATGAGGAAGAAGGGAAAAAGAGAACTCTTCAACCAGCCTCTTTACTGAAGAAAATGTAGACTTCTGCAAAGGTTCAGAGCCATCCACAAGGATGAGCAGGTCTTTATTTATTTAGACTGACTTGATTAAAACAAGGTAATCCCATTTGCTAAAGACAGACATTAATGGAGCAATTTCATCTGCCGTAGTGATCTTTGCACTGAATGTAACGGTGTAGTTGCTTAAACTCTAAGTGCTCCTGACTTTAGTTTAAGTTTCCACTATTTCTAAGACATTTGTATACACTGTTTACACATAAAATATACCCCTATACTACACATGTCATCAATATCATGGTTAAAAATAGTCAAGTTGTCTCATTTTACCAATGATTGAATAGACACCTAAGTGGGTTGGGATTTGGTATGAGGACTCTCATCTCAGAGGTCAAGGGTTCAAATGTATTCAGAATCAATACTAACTGAGAGTTATTACCTTTGGGTGGCCTATGTGAAATGAACAGTGGTTCTAGCCTAATTTCTAGTTGACAGATGTCTGTGCCATCAAAAAAATCCCATCATTACATTTGGCAGTCTTCACATAAGCCTCAATGCAGAAGCCAAAGACAGACTGGGCACAGAGGTGGAATTAATCTCTTATGAAAGAACTATAGTGGGTCTTTCCAAAACAGAGATAAAACAGATTATTCAGGCAGTGTGAGGAGCACTGCAGTGCTAGTGCCTGCAGTTTGCTTCTTCCTCTGAATAAAGAGAGGACTGAATTTTCATACATTTTCCAATACAGTATGTTTTCGTAAGCCTCAGATTCACTTTTGTGGGGGAAAGTATGCAAGAGGTTTATTTGTGGTACCAAGTTAAGGTTGTGTCAACGTCTTCATTATAAACTGCACCAAACCATAAAAATTTAATCTGGGCTTAAAGTTGGCAGAGAGGTTCTTAACTCATAAGTATATTTCAAACCACATTAAAAAATATGTTAGGCCACTTATAAGTTAAAATACCCAAGGCTAAATAAAAATAATAAAAAAGTCCTTTCATCTAAGAGTGGAATGCAAAGAGGAAATCAGCTGTCAAATATTCTGTGGTTTAAAAAATATTCCTGTGTCTGTGCATCAAATGAGGAAGCTTTGACAAGTCTTTCTGATTAAGTCTGAGGATACTTGAGAGGTTCTTCTTGCTTGAACTGTTGGGAATATGCTATCAGCAGGTCCTGGAGACAGACCACAGAGAGCTTTAAAAAATGTGAGTGATAACATTTTGAAATCACTGCAGAACTTTACTGCCACGAAGAAAAAATATGTAGATTTGGCTTACTCCCAATGGGAAGATGAGCTGCATAGTTTTGTGCAGCTTGAAGGCGTTAAATTTGCCTGGTGGGAAGACCAGTTAAAAGAGAATTACAGCAGTTTAAGCATGAAAAATAAGAGTATGCTGCACATCAGCACTCTCAGTTCTCAAGCAGATACTGTGTGCCTCAATTCCTGCTGCATTTCTCAACTGGAGAAGAAAAATGATTTTAAGAAAAAAAGTAACTCTTCTTATTTGTGCATAACAAAAGCACCATATTTTTCTACCTTCAAGTGTCCCCTTCATCCTTTAGGAGATCACAAGCCTGAAAATGGTAGATCTTGGCACCAAAAAGTTTATCAGATAAATGCTTTTAAATGGGATGTAAAGGGCTGGATCCTAAATCCTCTAGGGCTGTTCCTAAGCTCTGGGCCTTATGATGCTTCTCATTTTCTGTGGCACTTTGCTGTTGTGCATTGATGCCAGTAGAATGGGACCTGATGTGAACCGTTCTGGGAAGGAAACCCAGAGATGCAGAATGCTGCTGCCTTCTCTAAACTGGTCCCAACACAAGCAACTGGGAAGGCAGGAACCTGGAGCTTGATGGGGACAGCTTCTCACCTGCAAGTTATGTCTTGCCCAGACCAAATGAATATTAGGCACAAAGCAGATGTTAACCATGTGCCCCGTCCCATCAAAAACAGTCTGAAAACTTATCAACATTCTCCATTAGAAAGGCTTACATTTTGTGTGTGTTTAAAGAGGTTTTCTTTTTGTTAACAAAAAAAAAAAACTGTTCAAGGCACTTCAGGGAGCGAAGGCACGTTTGAAGGAAATGTACTGGATAATATATTTTTTTCCATCTCTAAATTCTGTGGAGCTAAACTGTAGATAAAAATAACAATCTGGGAGTTTGGGATGTTGATGTAAGAGTTAGTATAGAAATACAAATATTCCATGTGCAGTTTCTAGAGATCATACTGTCTTGGAAAAACAACTGATATCCTGAAATAAAAGATGTAAGTGAACGTCTGTAGTGGATCAAATAATCCTCAGGCGAGCTACCTAAGTAGTCAGTAAAAAGAAGAAGGGTACTTCATCTTGATTTAGCTCCTAACTCAAGCGCTACTTCTAGAGGCCCATTTCTTCATGATTGCACTGTGAATGCACATGATTGTGTTTGTGCCCAATTTGTAAGAGCTGGGGTCTGGCTCATTACTTAAAGAAGAGCTAATCTGGAAGAGAGAAACAATGTTTGTTAGCTCCCTAAACAAAGAGAGGCTTCGGTGCGGGTGCCCACGGTGTGTTGCTGCTGCAGCGTGTGGCAATGCCGGGGCTGCCCCGTGCCGGCCCCAAGAGCCCCACAGCAGGGCACGGCTGGGCCCAGCAGCCAAGATGGCGGCGCCTCGCCTCAAGGACAGCCTGGGGAAGAAAGGAGGGCACAGCGCTGCCCGGCAGCCAGCAGAAAGAGAGAGAGAAAGAAAGGGGGAGAAACAGCCCTGCCGGCACCTGGGGGAGAGGCGGTTTTGCCCGCAATAGTATATTGCTGTCTCTATCCAGACCCCTGCGCTTTTTCACCTCATTTTCTCCCCCTCTCCTGCCAAGCAGGGGCAGTGGGAGAGTGGCTGGGTGGGTGCCTGGCAGCCAGCCCAGGTAACCCACCACAGTCTCACAGCAGCAAATGATTTGCCAGGGCCTCAGGGTTTACCTTGCTGACTGTGGTGTTTAACCATAGAAGAAGAAGCTGCTTATTGTCTCAAATTACCTTTGAGAATTTGATTGTTGTACAAAATTCAGCATTTATGAGCCAGAGGGGCACAAGTTGCAGAACATCAGCCCAACCTTTGCCCAATCATCTGTCAGAATCCCGAAAAGAGATGGTTTGCAACTTAAGCATTTGAGGCAGTAAGCTTGGAGGGAACTTGGCACCTGAAAAGGGAGCTCTCCTAAAACTTGCCAAATAACATGGAAGAAAACAGGAAAGCTTTTGTCTGACACTGTCACAGAGGCACTGGTGTAAGGAGGAAGTTTCCTCAGTCCACAGTGAGAGATGTCAGGTGAAGACTTGCTCTTGTCCCTTTGTGAAAGTCCACAAGGCAGCTGCATGAAAGCAGTGCTTCTTGCCCAGCAGGCTGCAGAGTCCAGGGTACCTCCACTGGGCAAGAAGAATATGCTTCTTTGAAAAGAAGGAGGGGACTCTACCAGGAAGTGTTTGTTAGGTTTGTTGTTTTGTTTTTAGAAAATGAAATGATTTATTAGTGTTTAGTGTTCTGTTTTTGCAGTGTTCTGATGTGCACACAGCTAGCAGGATGTCTCTCTCTCCTCTCTAGTTGTTCTTCCATACTGTGAAGGAGAGAGAAGGTTCCAAGTGTCAGATTCTTGCTGTCTCAAGACATCGGGGTAACAGCAGAATTACAGTGTAATTGAGTCTTAGTCCTCTTTGCTACAGGGAATGCACAGTTCTTTGGATTTGTCTCCATCCACAGGAAACTTTTTTTTTTCATCCAAAAAACCTAGGTCTGATATGTTGCCTAGTCTAACCGAAGGTAGCAATATATGTGCTAAGATAAACATATCCTGTGTATCTCCTACTCACTTTGATTTGTAAGTTTTTCCTTGGGAAAGTTCTGACTGCTCCTAAGAAACTGGAAAAGCACCTCGTATCTTGCCACCCTCAGTAATCCAATCACCTAATGAAGCTTTTTATAAAGGGTTGATGCAGCAATGTATTTAACTGTGTCAGTCATGGTTAATTTGTTTCCAGTTACATTTGCTCAACAGAAGAGCAGTTCTATAGAAAATAAATAAATAAATAAATAAAATAAAATAAAAATAAATTAATAATAATAATAAAACTTAAAATCTGATTGCTTACAGGCCCAGATCCATTTCACTTCCCTGAGATACCTCCAGGAGGAACCCAATCTCCTTACATTCATTATCTCCTCCTACAGCCAGTGAAGGGGGGAGAATGAGGGATAGACAGTTGCAGAGAACAGCGCTCATCCTCCTTGCCTTTGCCATTAGCTACAGGAAGAAGTATAAAGAGACAAAGTTCCTCCTGAAGGTGATTCAGCTAAGCAGGATGAATCCAGTGAGCCTGAGCCAGGAGCTCATAAACTCTCTGATTTAATGAGCAACCTAAATAGCAAAGGCTGGAGCCAATCATTCTGAAGCAGTTTGAGCACTAAGTGAGCTCTGGAAGCCCCATGGTTCCAGAACTAAAAAGCAATCAGAATATGTGTTTGTGCTGAGTGGAAGAAGAGAAAGAAGCTAAAAATGAGAGTCCGGAGGTTGCCTGGAACTGTGCAAAACATGGGGAAGAAAGTGAGACAGCATTTGACTGTATCTGCAAACAGCATCCACAGGTGCATTAAAAGAGGGAGACATTCAGAAGGTAACTAGTTTTGACAGTGGCTAGTCTGTAGGCATAACATTTTGTTGTGCTGAAAACAAGAATGCTTGGGCTGTTAGGAACAGATGCCAGAGAATCTGGGAAATTACATATATGCAAAGTGACAGTTAAGGCAAAACAACCCCCCTGATTGATGGGAGTTGGAGGCCCTAGGGCCACCACCACTTCACAAAAAGAAACTGTACCTACCCACGTCAGTAATGCTGGCTGTGGATTGCCACAGTATCGCAAGAGGTAGTGGTTATCTGCAGTTGCCTGAAATTGTTAGCCCAGACAGGAAAGTCACCTTGGAGTTTTAGGGAGGAGAGAGACTGGGGCCGCCTGGGGTCGGCCAGTTCTCTGAGGGCTCCTCAGCTAGGCAGTGAGCCCAGCAGGCTGAGGCAGTGTGGACATGCAGGACATGGGCACCAGTGTCGTATCATGAGGGATACTGCGTCCTCAGGCCAGTGGTGCTGAGATTGGAGGGGAAGTCTGAGCACTTGAACAACAGTGCAGGATGCTGTCTGAGCCCCTGGAGTAGGAGTAGGTGTTAGTCTGGTAGCAGTTCTGTAGGGCTGGGTGGTTACAGCTGGGCGGTTTAATGGTAAGCCTTTGTGTTACAAGGGAAGTTGCAGAGGATTATGCTCAGCTCCCAAGACAGAGGTTGTGCAGAAGCCTGAAGAACTGTCAAAGTGATGCAAAGCAGTTTGGTACTGGTCACAGAAGCAGGAGGCGGCTCTCAGGAGTCTTAAACCCTGAATGCCTAATGAACATTGCACCCTGCTAGTAGTGGCACCTCCACAGAGCAGGGAGGAAGCACCGTAGACAGCACCCAGATGTTGAGGGTCCTTATGGATGCAGGGATGCAGAGGAGGAAGGAAGACAAGCATGTAAATATGTATATGCACAGACCTCATCAGGTCTGCTGGTTAGAGACTGGAATGAAAAAGGTGTGCAAATATGCTGACCATCAGCTTTTAAAGATACTGACCATGAACCAGAAGGCAAAGGGGTGGGAGTTGCTTCAAATGAGAATATACAAAGGCATTTGCAAATGGCAAAGGCCGAGGAGCGGGACTTCAGTAAAGCAGGTGCTGTAAAACAAGGCATATCATTTCAGACACTGTCTCTCACCTGCTTTCTTCAAGGTTGCCCTTAAGTCAATGGGTGGTGCAGAAAAAGGTGAGAAAGCTGTTCTGGGTTCTCAAAGATAATTACCAGCAGTTTCATTGGTTTGTTTCTTTCTTTTTTATTTGGTTTTATTTAACATAACTCACCAACTGATTTTTACAAATAAGATAGAAACCCTGAGGTTCAGTGATGAAAAGGTTATTATGAAGACCTTCATGTCTGTGAAGTGATTTAAGAGGGAAGAAGAAATGTACCGAAGGTGCAAATTCAGTAAAACTGAAGATCAAGAATATGACATTTTTAGCGAGTAGAAAATCAGCTTAACATCATGAGATTCAGTCAGGAAGGCAGTAATAGAAAGTTTTGCCATTTAGTTTTTAAAGTTAAGGGCTTGAGCCACCAGCAACACTGGCAGCATGGCAGTCTGTTAGAAATCTCTCCTTTTTGGCACACCAACATAGGTGCAATTACTACAGCTGCATTCATTTTAATATGAACTACAGGTAAGATACTGTTCTCAGCCAAGATGATATAAACTTGAAGTGACTGTATCAACATGAACAAGTTAATCTTGTTTATGTGTTGTAACCAGTACATGTTTTTTATAACTCTTTTTCTTCTTTCCTGTCAGTGGAGAATGAGGAAACCTGTATTTGGCTGCTTTATTTTGGGTCTGTTTGGCTACACCTTTATATTAGGGGCATTTAAGAAGTCTTCCTCTCCAGAAGGGACCTGGAATGTAGGTTGGTGTGCTTCCATCAGGCTTACATGATGTGCTTGATGTAGCTTAGACCTTGCAGGAATTTATTGCTTGGCTTATGATCTGAAGGCTGTTGAAGTCAATATAAAGGGTCCCACTGTCTTTGAATGAGGTCCTCATGTTGCCCTTCACACTCATGCAACAACACAGGTCTTTAGAATAACTGGACTTGACAATCCAGAAGTGCGGGTTCTTCGTAGAGGTCTCAGTGCAAATTTGAAGAAGATAATCCAAGCCAGTGGTAAGCATTTGGGTAATAATGTGTTGTAAGATTAAATGTGTGCAAAGGATACATCTAGTGCACCACGTAGCCTCTGCTGGACTCTAGATAGATGAATCCTAACCAAACTATTTATCATAGTGGCCAGCTTAGTAAAAACATCTGCCGAGTGAAATACCTCAGCCAAAAAGCAAGCACAAGAGATAAAAAAGCATAAAAATAAAACTGGCTGCATTAAGAGAAGTCAGGAGAATAAACCTGAAAATACTTTACTGCTGTTGTAGATAAAGGTAGTATGCCTTCACCCTTGGTGTTATCTCTGGTTCTGGTGATCTGCGCCTTAGAAATGATCTGACCAAGTGTATCAGTACCAATGTTCCTATAATAGTGATATGTTTTACTACACCTATTAAAGTTTATTTATGCCTGGGAGTCCAAAAGCTTCAGTTATCCTCTGCTGATGAGGCTTTATGCTAGTCAACAGCAAACCTCTAACAACAGAAATAGATGGAAATTGGAATTCTTCCTTGATTTTTACAATGTCTGCCCCATGCACTGAGCCTTAAATCTCGTCTTTACTCAGAATATGGTTTGAATGGCTGTTTGTGCTCCCGGGAATGACTAAGAGCATTTTTATTTTCTCCTCTTTTTGTGCTACATTTTTTAAAAGTTTTATTTCCCGCAGTCTATCACCCAAATTCCAAGTGTTTCACAAGCTGGGATATTTCAGGCAGCTCTCACCTATTAAGAGGTGTATGTTGGTGTATCTCATTTATACAGAGGGTCGCAGCCTGCTCTTACTTACAGCCCATGCAGCTAACGTGCTCAGTGTTAAATCCCAATTTTTCTCTTCCTCACAAAACACCGTGGCCTTGGCCAGATCTGCCACCTCTGAGAGGTGCAGGTGTGCTCTCTCTTGGGTCACGCGGACCCCACCTCCCCACCAGCCACACTGTCTGGCCAAGTCCCCTTCCTGCCTTTCCTTCCAGAAGGTTCACATGCCAGAGCTGGATGTAGACACAGCCGCATGAGACCTGTCTTAAAATTCCAATGGAACCATGTCACTTGTTTTCAGCATTAAAATTCATCTGCTAAGGCCTCATCTTATGAATTCTCTGACTTTGGTAAGGTTTTATTTTTGATTTCTTAGATGGAAAAACAATTGGTCGTAAAGTACAAAGACCTCTAAAGTACCTAAGAGTTTTATTTCAGATAAGGAGTGAGTTTTTAAGAGAATTTCTCACTTGTCACACTTACTCTGTTTTGTATTGGTATTGAAAACATGAACTTTTGGATGAAAATAAACTGAAAGACTATCTGGGAGCATACCTGATATGCTCCAACCAGTAGCAGGCATTCTGGTCAAGAGCAGACTAGACCTAGTCTAAAGCAAACCCTTTCCAAAATGTGCTCAGTGCTGCTGCCAGATCTTCTGTATCAGCTGTTTCACTCTACAGGTCGTAGGGTGAGATGCACTGCTACTTTGAGTTACTGTTTGCTAATGTAAATCTAGCCAAAGAGGATATTAATGCAAAACTATTCCAGATCACATTAAACTGTCTCAGGCAAGTGGCATGTGTTTGGCAATTGAAGGGCGAAGTAATGTAGTACAATAAATGCTCCAGAGTTATGTAAATTCTGGCATTTAATTTTCTGGTAATTTATTTCAAAACAATCTGGATGTGGACAGTATCAACATAGTTGCAGCGATGTTTGTGAATACTAATAATAATATGAAAACCTTGTATCTTGAAACACAGTAAACACTCTGGTTTTCCAGTTTCTTATTGTTGTATAACCTTTAAAGGAGTCCCTTCAAAAACATTAATGTGAAGTGCTTTCCAGGGGTCTTTATCCTGCCCTAAGTGTGTGATGAGACATCTCTGTGGTGTCCCACAAAAGCCCAGGGCACCCACCAGCTACTGTTCACTGCAGTAGAGATGGAGACCTCACTCCCCAGAAACAGGCAGCTGAATTTCTGTTACTTTGAGAAACAACTGTAACATCAGCTGGTGTCCTTGCCTCGGTTCTCCCATGTTTTCAGTCCACTTCTGGGTATTTTCATTGGACAAAAGGCAACATTCGTCCACAGGTGCCTGGGAACAGTCTCCCAGTGAGGTGGTTCTTTCATATGCCCGTACTATCTACTGAACCACAGGCAGGCACAACAGATTTTTATGTTCACTAAGCTTTATACTGATAAGAACAGAAGTTCTTGGGTGCTTCCTTTTGCAGTAGCCCAGTAAGGGGGAGTGGTCAAAATGTACAGAAGCTTTCCTTACATATGGTAGGCTTTTGAGTCTGTGATCTTTGGGACGAAGTAAATGAAAGCCATTGTAGATGGGAAAGCTGGAAAGAAGCAATAGAAGCTCATCCTGTGGAAGTGACAGAGTTCATATCAAGATGACCAGAAAATAGAGGGGAAAAACAACAACAACAAAAACAGAAAACCCATGGAGATTGGCACTGCACCTTAAGTCGCACATGTTCATCCATAGGCAACTGTTAGACTCATATGTCATTCAAAATAGGGAGTCACATTTATAGGTCCCTTGCTTTCTCCTAGCCTTGTGACCCTCAGGACACCAGGTCTAAATTAGATGTGGTGTGTAGCAATCTCTCTGCTCCTATGTATTATTGGGCAGAAGAAATAAAATGTGGATGGCCAGTTTCTCAGCTTACTTACCCAGAACTTGAAACAAGCAGAAAATTCAGGAAGAGAGGAATTCTTTTCTTATTCCTGTTCACAGAATAGAGAAGTCAGTAGAGCAAGTGTTTCTTCTGTATAAACTTCCTTCTGAGTTTCCACTGATGATATGGTGGCAGCCACCCTAGCTACAAACAAAAGCAGAATTGGCTGGGGAATTCAGCTAAACTGAGAGCAAGAGAAATGTTTCTATTCTCCAAGGAGGACTTCTGTTCTTGGCAGGCTGGCTGTTTCCCTTTGAACAGCTGGGAGCATTGTTCAGTGCAAGATGGCCAAGAACAACTCCTCAGTCAGGGACGACTTAAATTGTCATCCCAGTGAGACACACTGCAAACTGCAGAGGATGAGAGTGGAGCTCAGTGAATTCTCTGATGCTCCTCCTGCCTTTTTGTGCAACAAAACAAAAATCATCAGAGATATGTTAATTGCAGGCGCCTCAAAGCAAAACTAGATAATACTTCCCAAGGGAGGAAGGCTCACCACATTACCTACTGTCACCAAACCATCAGTAATGTTTGCAGCATGGGAACTCGGACATAATACAATAAATTACCCTTCTCATTTGCATATTCACACCAGCACATGAAAAATAAAAGACAACAGACTACAGGGAAAGTCACTCTGGGAGTGAGATTCACTGGTCACTAAGGAAGTTATTATATTTTTTCTGCTGTTTGGATGTCCCCTTCTCCTTATGATGTCCTCAGTCTTGTAAGCCCATTTGGTATTTGTGAACAGCGGAGTATTCCCTGGTAAGGGCACTTGGGAAATATTGAGTAGTTTCTGTTAGCTTAAAGAATAAATAATAATAAAAAAATAATTATTAAATAATAATAATAATAATACTGAATAAAAATACTTTGATAAGCTTTTGAAAACTATGTTTTTCTTAGCTGTGCAGAAGGAAAAAGGATATTTTGGAATGCCTGTTGAGGATCAGATCCTACAAGTTGTCATTTATCTTCAATTTGATCTCTACAGAAGAGCACTACAGTATGCTGCCTGCTCTTTTAAAGTAAAGGGCTAGTAGCACTCCCTGAAAGCACTAGTTTGCAAAAATGTTTGCAAGTATGGAAGGAAAAATGCTGATGTGCATATTGGTGTGATTTATTTTTTTTATTATTATTATTCTCTTGAGGAATGGGAAGAAATGCATCCAGTCAAAAAGTCAAAGAAGCTTCTTGTTAGAGTGTTTCTGTAGCAGTTTAGGTGAAGAAGCAATTCCACATAGCAGCTATGAAGAAAGTTGCATGTTTCAGTTAATTTCATTACAGAAGGCAAGATCATAAACACCACAAGCCATACAACCTAGCTGACTGCTCAGTAAGATGGGGAGGCAAGCAGGAAAGAAGGAAGGCAGGCAAGTGGACAGGCAGGAATAAAGGCAGGATTGCAGGCAGGCAGGCAGGAAGGGAGGGAGGGAGGGATGGATGGAGGGAGGAAGGAAGGAAGGAAGGAAGGAAGGAAGGAAGGAAGGAAGGAATCTTTGCCATATCAAGTCAGTTGTTTAAATTTTATTCATTTTCATATGTTTTCATGTTCATGTGTAATATTTACCTGCCTAGCTGAATTTCGTAGTTTAGAATCCTTAACAAATTTTATTATAGCAACAAAACAACAATTGCCAATGCCATAGACTTCTGATGGTTATGAATTGACATCTTGGTTCAGTGAAGTGCTGTAGTTCAGAAAATCAATTAAACCCATAGTTAGGTTATGTTAAGCCCTGAGTGATTTGAGGCGTGAAAGAACACAAATAAGAACCCTTATTCCTATGAAGTGGTCCTCGTGAATATGAACTGAAACATGGTTGGATATTGGGAAAAATGTCTATGCTGAAAGAGTTGTGAGGCACTGGAACAGGCTGCCCAGGGAAGTGGCTGAGTCACCACCCCTGAGGTATTCAGATGTGGTGAGCAGGGACATGGTTTAGTGGTAGACTTGGCTGTGCTAAGTTAACGGTTGGACCTGATGATCTTAGAGGTCTTTTCCAACCTAAAGGGTTCTATGATCCTATGGTCTTGACATCTGTACCAGAACCGCTTGCAACTGCAGGAGTTTAAAAGTGCATGAGGGACATTTCATCTAGTGCATTCAGTCTGGCACCTTTTGTCACAACAGAACTCAGACGCTCGTGTGTCAGCTAAAACATGTTTTAGTGTTAGTGGAGCTGAAGTGAAAGTTTGAACACTTTGTAGGATGAAAGATGAGCTTAAGGAAAGTCTAAGGAACACATCGAAGCGCTTAAATACTCCAGTCCCATGTAAGTCTCTCAACAGCCCTAGCATCCTCTGCCCAGTCCAAGGACAAACAAAAAGACAAAGCCAAGCTGCTGTCAGCCTTCAGAGCCATGTCCTTCTTTCTGCTTACCTCCCACAGGGCTAAATATAGGCAAAAAGAGAGGGACAATATCCCGAGGAGAGCAGGCATATCCATGAGCCAGAGTGCCATCCTGTCTCAGGTAGACCTCAGGCAGAAATCTACAGTGCAATTTGCTGGATTTCCCTTTTTGTTTGAGGGCTGCTTGTCTATAGTCTCCTTCCTTCCCTTTCCACATCAGCAGCTCCTTTCCAGCAGGCTAGCAGGCAAATGTGCTGCCAGGAAAGAAATGCTGAAGTTCATGGTTGCTGTTTGTCATTCTGCTTTTTCTTCAGGAAGAGCTTTATTTTATACAGGTAATAAAGCTGGCATAAGAGTGAAAACAGAGTGGATTAGTCTGGTCTGGCAAAACGCAAAGTACTTCTTGGATGAATTTAAGTTAAAATAAAACTCTGTGCTCTGCTCATGTCATACAGCAGCCCCAGCGCTCAGAATAAATGATAACCTATCAGCTAGTGCATCCATTTGACACTCTGAAGTCCCTAATCTTCAGTCCTCATGGTTCTGATTGTTCTTCTCTGATTCTTAATACCTCCTCCTGATTCCTAGTACCAGGAATTATCTGCAGTAATTTTGTTTGAATTTCAACTGCTTGTCCATAATCTGAGTTCTTACATGCTTCACATAAAATTATTATCAGGCATTTCTGTATTCTTCCTTTTAATAAATAATAAAAAATAAATAAATAAATAAATAAAAGACGGTTATTTACATATTCACAAATTACACATTGCTTATCCATGATTGGTAAATTAAACCAAATAAAAAAGTAAAAATAAAAAGCGTAATGCACACCACCTGTCTGCGAAGGATACAGCTGACTTGTCAGAATGGGATAAAACCTTGAGGTGTTATCTAAATCATCACCTAAGCTTGAATGATCAGCTGGTGCCAATGATCACAAAAGAAACAGACACACACTATGTATTTCAGCTTTAGATTTAAAGGAAACACTGATCCTTTCTCCTGAGTATGTCTGGTTCCTGTCATCCAGATCAGGTATTTCTCAGTTCCCGTCTGGGTTAACAAAAATTCCCTGTGCCTGAAGCAACACATTAGCTCCAGCGGCCACAAAACTCAACTTTCTGTTACTTCCAGGGTCTGATCACTTTCTGGAAATATTCCAAAATCTCCTTGCTAAGTGATGTTTTTCTATTATAATGGCTGTGGTAAGGATTGCATGACATCACCTGGGACTTTTATCATTATAGTTCTGATTTACAGGCATGGTATTTGAGAGTCCCAGGTTTCCGAACTGCAGTCCAAAACCTTAAAAACAATGGTATCTACAGTCTAGAGTAAAGATACATGGATCTGAGAAGGGGTTTGACCCTGAATTTGGAGTCAGCATACCATCACATCCAATTCTGTCTACCTTTCTTAAAAAGTGCCTTAAGACATGAATGCCCTGACATCCCATTAATGCCCTCCATCCTACCAAAGGAAGACCACTACTTCCATGTAGTCATGCCTTGGAGATGGCACCAACTGGAGAGCAGTATTCTAAAGACTTCAGAACAAGACTTCTAGAGAAGTCATCGGGCTATGATCAGACAGCATGAAGAGATGCTGGCTCCCTGCTTGATGCTTCTGACATGTAGCTGACATCCGAATGCCCACTGCATTAGAGTCAGATGTGTGTCTGCGGGAGGCTGGTACATTTGTGGCAGGGAAGGCAGGGAGTGCCACATGCGCAGTGCCTTGGCCACTGCAGGTCACACTCCTGCATTCTTAGCAGAAGTCAAAGAGGAAGGCAGATTTGTCATAACATGCCAGAGTGTGACATGGGACAGCTGAGATACAGGCACATTTTTGCTGCCCCTTGTAGTCTGCTGTCCTAGGCGGCTGCCTGTGCTGTCATGTGGGTAGTGACAGCCCTGCAAAAAGTGCAGAAAAAAAAAAAGGCTTTGGAAAGGAAGCTGCAACCATTCTGAGCTACAAGCCTAGTTGCCTTTTTTTTTTTTTTTTTTTTTTTTTTTTCTGTGGAGGAGACATGATTAGGGACTGTATATTTCTGCATTGAAACCATTTATAAATCATTATATTTGTTAGAAATATATATAGTATAGAATAAAAAGAATTGCATTTTACATTGCAGGCTTTGGTGTATATATGTCTGCTGTCTCTGCTACCTATTTTTACTGGTTGTCTTCTACACCATGGCTATTACTGGTTGCATATAACCATGCCTTTTTGGTGGTGTGGCCAAGACAGCCTTACTTCTGTACATGTGATATGGAGCCACTTTAAGAATGTGTAGGCAGTCTAGTGAATCTGAGCAATTTCAGAGCTGTTGCACACGTAAAGATCAATTCTGCACTGCTGGAGCAATGCCGCCCCCCCCCTTCAGCCCCCCACCGTGCTATCACTTCCAGAGCTACGCACGCTGACAGGGAAATATGAACACAAATGCTGCAAAAGCAAAAATGAAGGGGTTGTGGGACCTATGCTGTCTGAACAAATATAAGAGCCCCCAAGTTTCAAATGAAATGGAGTGACATGGTCTTGTGAAAACTACCATCAGGGAGAGGGAGAAATATATTAGGATGCTTGTAGGTCATTGTTAATTAAAAAAGCATCTGATTATCATTAACATAAATTGTCACTGAAGGAAATGGGCCCTTCATTGCAGGAGATAAACTGGCTGAGTTAGCTTAAATTGTCTGAAGTACATGTACCATGCGATGGAACCAGTGAAGAAATGGAAAGCAAATTATAAATCTGCATGCAGGTAACTATTTCAGAAAACAGTTAAGCAGATGATGAACTTCAGTGTTTGTTGAATTGCTATAGTGCCACTTTAGGCAGTGGTTGAGCTAAAGCTATAGGAGCAGCAAATTTGTTATGACTAAAAATAAAATTTCTACATTTGCAGAAGCTAACAAAATCAAAAAGAACAATGTAAAAAGTCAGACACTCTTGATATTTAAAGGTATAACTCAGAAACAAACAAACAAACAAACAAAAATTAACACCCCAGCACTTTGATTAATTTGTATGTCTCTACTTGCCAGACAGTCCTGTGCCAAACCCTGTTATGGTTTGATTTAGTAATTCTTTCTTACAGGTAATTCCAACTAGTTAAAATTTGACTTGGAGGTATTTGGTCTTCCTCTTGCTCCAGAAGTCATTCTGTATTGCCAGTGGCTATACTAAGAATAGCCTTGTGACTGACACAGCCTCCAAAGCACTGGAAAATGTTATCATCTGTTTGAAACTCTACATTTTGGAGGAAAAATACCAAATCAAGCAAGAAAAGCTTTAAAGGCTACTCAGTTTTTTCCTTTACTGATGATATGATTGAAGATCTTTCAATATGAATCTTGCACATTAATTTCCTCTTCCTGCATCTATATAGAGTTTAGTGGTTGGGCTTTGGGGGTTATTTTAGTAAGTCACCTCATTAATTATGGAGTTACATTACAGAGTCCAAATTCTCATGTAGTCTCTTCATTTTATTTTGTGTGACCATTGCTGCATAACAGAGCAACTAGTACACAGGTGATGTTTGCCATCAGATAGCACAATGTGAGAGTGCAGTGCTGCAAAATTACAGTTTACAGATTCTTGTCTCAAGCAATGTAGTTCAGCGATTTCACAAAGTCAGTCTGGGTTACCAGAAAACAAACAGAGCTACTAAGACATATACATAAACAGATGTATAAGATAAGCAATAAGGTAATAGGTTATTTGTGATATCATTTGCAGGTAGTAAACTTACAGAAATCGGTGTAGTTCTCATTACTTTGTTGGAGCTAGAGCAATTCATGTGAACCATGCATTTGTCATGTCTCATGTAAATGTGGTTCTCAGGGTACCATATCCCTTTTCTAAAGCGGTATATTTGGAGATCAGTTCTTGTGGAAAGTGCTGTATCATTTAATATTAATTCAGCCATTTACATTATGATAAATTAATAGCTGGTCGAGTTTAGTAAAGAGTGATCTCTCCTACAGATACTTTAAAATAAAGCTTTTACTTCCTTTAGAATTTATTGAGCATTTTTTACTCCTTTGTCTTTTAATTTTCTTTGTTAATTTCCTTTCGTTTTCAAACATACACAAATGTTACCTTCAAATGTTCAGTGCTGTTTTGGACTATGGACTATTCCAGTATTTCTGAAAATATTTGAAAATGTCCAGACCTATCTCCTTTTCATTGTTGCTAAAAATGTCTGCTGAATTGAAAGTAGGTTGAACTCTCTGGAAAGACTTTTTTATGATTTTTCAGCTAGGCTCTGACTATGATAACCACTAAGATGCTTCCTGAAAATGTTCCCTTTTCTCCTCTTATATTTATCTCTAGCAGGCACCCTCCCTCCACCAGAAGGCTACTGGGGCCTTCTCTCTTCTCTGCAGATCTCACACCCAAAGGTGCTATCAAGGTTGAAACTCTCTGTGCCATGACACACGTGGTTTGTTCACTGTAAAACTCTAAACTGGAATCGTATGGTAGGGAAGAAATCAAAGCGTATGACATTTCCATCAAGTAGACCCCAGCTAGAAGTACAACTCTTCTGACAGAACGGGCCCTGGTCTGTGACAAGTCCTAAGCAACTAACCAAAAAACAAAAAGCACCTGAGAGACAAGCTTGTTGACTAGTGGATACTATTTGAACCCATTGGACATGAATTGCATGTTTCTCACATTAAAGTGATTGCTTGTTAGGAAAAAAGGCAGAGGCCATCCAGCCTTTCAAAGTGGATTCTGAGTGGTTAATACCTATGTAGCTGACCATTGTAGCTTGTCTTTACAGCAACTTGCTCTTCAAACAGTTCTCTATACTCACACAAAAACTCAGATACTTCCAAAGGGATCCTGAAATTCCAAAAGTAGTCCCTATCCTGAACTGAAAAGAGGGATTTTTTTATTTTTTATTTTTTTTACTTTTTATTCCCAAATGCCCTGGCTGAGTTAAAGAAGAAAGCCCATTCTATTTTTGTTGCAGATATTCAATTATACTAAAATATGAATGTATGACGAAGGCTCAATTGTGTATGAAGTCTTTGGGGGAAATGTTTGTTGACATCAACAGGATTTTTTGCTTGAGTAAGGTCCGCAGGATTTGGTCTGATATGTTTCTTGAGGTTTTCTGCCTGAATTGTGCTGTGATGACAGCTACAGTGACAGCAGTAGTGGATCAGATTTTCTTTTCTTTTCTTTTCTTTTCTTTTCTTTTCTTTTCTTTTCTT
>CM021766.1:78198440-78230589 GCA_011076525.1 Nettapus auritus
TCCTTTTTAATTTTTTTCCAATTTCTCCTTTTCTCCTTATTTTTTTTCCTTTTAACCTGTTTTCTTTTCTATTTTCCCTTTTCTCCCCTTTTCTATTTTTTTCTTTTCCTTTCCTTTTCTCTTCCCCTCCTCCGCTCCGTTTTTTCCTTTTCTCTTTTCCTTTTATTTTTTTATTTTCTTTTTCTCCTTTTTTTTCGTTTTCTCTTCCCCCTTTTTTTCCTTTTCTCCCCCTTTTTTATTTTCTTTTTTCCCTCCTTTTTCTTTTTTCTCTTCCCTCTCCCTTTTTTCTTTTCTTTTCCCCCTTTTCTTTTCTCTTCTATTTACTTTTTTTTTTTTTTTTTTTTTTTTCTCTTTTCCCTTTTTTTCCTTTTTTCTTTTTTTCCTTTTCTCTTTCCCCTGCTTTCTTTTCTTTTCTTTTTTTTTTTTTTTTTTTTTCCTCCTTCCATCCCCTTCCTTCCCCCAGCCGCTATCCGAGAGCCAGGATGAAGCCGGCGGGGAGGGCAAGGACCAGGGGAAGGAGCCGGAGCAAAGCGCACGGGGACTTTGCCCGGGACGATCCCTCCCGGCTCGGAGGGGCCGGAGCGGCTCCCTCCAACTTTCCGGGGCACGGACTAACCCCCCCGGGGGGCTGAAGAAGAAGGGGCTGTGGTGGTGATGGGGATGCTGCCCCTTCCTCGCTCCCGAGGGAGAAGCCGGGCCCCCCCGGGGGTGTCCAGCAGCGGGACGGAGGGGGACAAATGGTAAAAGATACGGAAGGAAGAGACTCAGTGGCTAGGACATAAATCAGGCGGAGTATATGGGTAGTTTTTTCCCCCCTAAAAAAAAAAAAAAAAAAAAAAAAAAAAAAAATAGCCACTTTGGAAGAGAAAAAGGAGGCTGATTATTGGCATCCAGCGCCGAAACCCAGGCAGCTGATGCTGAGGGGAGCCAAAGGGAGCAGTTCTTCTCGGTTTAAAAACAGCAAGACAGTCTCTGCCAAAGATTGCTGTAAACACTGAATAAAGATTTCATTGTGGCTTGGTGTGACTGGAATAATTAGGCACTTAATTGTTCATTCTGATCTTAAAGTGCAGTAATCAGTAGTGCACAGTAGGAAAAATATGGGGGAAAGGGAGCAAAAATAACAAATGGAAAATGATAGGAAAATATATCACTTTTTCCTCTTCTGAAGTTGTGTTTTTTTTTTTTGGTTTTTTTTGTTTTCTTTTTTTCTTTTTCCCTTTTTGGGACTGGAAGCACATGGGTCCCAGTCTATTCAGAGAGAGAACACCTTTCTAAAGCTGGGGTGTAATTGTGCTTTTGCTGCCAGTGTGTCAGCATCATTTTGGGCTGGACAAAATCAAATTATGGGACTTAAAGAAATCTCATTTTATGGAAGTGAAATGAGAAGATGCCTGGAGAATGAACATCTGAATTAGATTGACTAATACCAATTAATGTACACGTTTTACTTATATGTACACTTTATTGCCAACTCAGCAGGGATGAAAGCTAATGGTGCCAGCTTTTGTGCTGCTCCAAGACATTTTTCAAGCAGGCACACAAGGTTTTATTGGTAAACTGTTTTGAGTTTTTAACACTGTAATTGTGTCCCCGTTCAAATCAAGTTCCTTGCAGCAGTGACTCTTTCGTGGTAATCTAATGAAATGATCTCTTGTTACACTGTGTTAGCTACTCCCTGTGACACAGCAGGAAAACGCAACCTGTGCGTGGTTGTACCAGAGGAGGTTGTAAGTTGTCGAGCAAGATGTGCTTACAAGCACAGGGATATGACTTGCTGATATTAACTGAAAGATGGCACCATAGGCAAAAAATGTTTTCTTTCCTATATAGCATCCTTTTCCATACATACTTGTGTGTGGTAGGGAAACATACTAGTGGATTAATTATCAGGAAGGGTGGAAGAACGCTGTGTTTGAAACAGAAAACTTCCAGAAGTCTGTAGGCATTTCAGCAAAAACAATGAGTGTTTTAAAGTCTAACTGTAAAGGGAACATCCTTCATATGACTTCCCTGACTTCAGAGAAGTTATATGAAAGATTCATATCACTCAGAGACATCCATGTAGCCTGCCCATCTGCTGTATAAATAAATAAATAAATGGGCTGGAATTGAGCAAGGTGTACAGAGAAATTCAGTGAAGTATAATTTTCTGTCACTGCCCATGCAGAAAAACAGAAAGGGAGTTTTCATTCGACTTTGAAAAGTACAGCAATTTGCTATATCTTGTTGACAAGCTTGTTGGAGATTTTGGTCTGCACTTTCGGAGATTTTTGTGGGAATAAATGTGGAGAAAACACAAAGAGTTCTGCCAATCCAAAAGGATATAACTAACACAGAGCACTGCGGTCTTTGCTCAGGTCATAGAGTGTAGGACAAGGACAGCATGGTGTCTCCAGAGTTTTGCCCAAAGTGATGGTAAAAATAAATAAATAAATAAATATAACTTCTAGGTATGTAAGTGCCACAGTTAAAATCTGCTTTACTCACATTTTTATTAAGTTGTTGAATTTACGTTGTCCTACCACAGTGATACTTGGTACTCTGTCTAGGAAGAGTATTCCTGATTTAATGGCCAGCTGTATCAAAAGAAAGTCCTCCAGGCATTTTGCTCAGTAGTACAGTCTAGAGGAGGATATTGCCAACTTTATTTGCACCTGTCCAGTCTGAGAAGCCTAAGAATGCTCTCTTTTTCTTAAAGAAGTTCAAAAAGTGGAGTGATCAAGTTATCACGTAAGAGACCCTGCTCAAGCTTCTGCTAGTGATGTTCTGACAGAGAATGTTTCTAAAAATCTGCATAGTGTTTCCCTTACATAAATACCATGTTAAATTTGAGAATAATTTGAAGACCAGAAACAAGATTTTGGGAGGAGTCCAGAGTGTTTTTTCCTGTGTTTCCAAACATAAAATATACAAAAAGGCTCCTTATTTCTTTAATAAAATGCATTGAAAACACACTTTGGGCATTACAGCAAGTTTGGGAAGAGGTCTTTCTTGCATTCTTATAACGTGGCTGGCAAAACGTGCAGAGGATTATATGCTGTTACAAAGGAAACCATTTACTATTGAATTGTAGTCAAATACTGGATACCATCTTATACCTAAAAGTTGTTTGAAATGCATAGTACATCTTCATAATAAAATTGCATTGTCACAGACATAATTGTTATTCGTAACAAGTAGTCTCACAAACAGATTCCATCCCTGTAAGTACTGAGTCTCAGTCAGGCCAATTATGACTAAATTACTGCATGTTCTCTGCTGTATCAACTAATTAAAGGGTAATTAATAAAATGATAATTTCATTCCATGGCAATGTCTACATCTGGTTGTCATAGCAGAGTTTGTTTGACATATGGTTAAATGGTCAGATAATACATTGTATGAATGCAACATTTGCACAGAACACCTGGCAAGCCAGAGGAATTTTAACCCATAAGACGTTAATTTCAAGGATCTGTGTCAAAGTACTATTAGATTTGCCTGCTCATTCTCTTCACCTGCTCATCTTATGCATTTAAGAGAATTTAGTTCTCTGAGTTATTTTAAGTGAGAAACTCTCTTGGGATAGGGGTAGAGTGGGAAGGGAACTTGGGATGTTAGATTGGAAATGAAAGATAAAATATCACTGACTTGTCATTGTGGGAAGTAAACTAGGTGGGTCTCCATTTCTGAGAGCAGACTCCATTGGTCCCCCTAGTATTGGGAGGTTCCCCTTTAAGGAAAATCAGGCTGGAATTAGAACGGAGATAAAATTATCATTTATTTATTTATTTTCTACATACAGATGTATGCTGGTATAACGGCTGAAGTTGTGGTCACAACAGAATGGAAAAATCTGCATTGCAGCCTTCCCACACTGTACCTGTCATCTGTAGATAAAACAAAACTTAGCTCCCAAAGGAGAGTAAACATAAAAGTCACACACCCTAAGGAAATGAAACAACCTTTTACCAAGTCAACAGGTGATACAAATAAACAGTTCTATTGTAGATACCTATGTTCAAGATAATATACTCTGAAATATCAGTGGTTGAAACTTCCAAGGAAGTCCATGCATATTATTTTATACGTAGGCTTTTTAGCTTGTTTTCTTTTACTTCAAGAGAATATATATGTTAAGCCCCAACATGGCCATGAAAAATTGCAACCACTGCTGTTTCAAAGTATGCAAAAAAGTTCATTTCTGTCCTTTAAAAGCACAAACTGTCAGTCATGGTACTTTAACATGGGTTAAATTACAATTACAGTTTCTTATCTGTACTGGATTAAGCTGGATCTCTCATACAACTAAGGATGAGAAATGAAGTAGCAGGCATAATGTTTTCCTTCTCTTTGGGGGGGGGGGGATGACACAAAAAGGGCAAAATAACTAGTGCTTTTTCACCAATTGAGCAAAGCAAGAAGGATGCAATAAACTGCAGGAAGACATGAAAGTCTGTCTTTTCCCATGCAAGCAGTCCAAAAGGAACAGTTCCCTCAGTGAATAGTCAGGGTCGCTCATCACCTCATGCGGTCAGGTGCAGAGTTTGGCCAGTGATCCTTATAAAGCGCTGTTTGTCTGTCTCTGTGAGAGTCTGAGTCCTGTTTCTTGAGAGTTTCCAAGTGCACGGATCTATCTCATTTTCATTCTACTCATGGAACTCATTAACACCTGGAAAATCTTTTATAGCATTTAACTGCGTCAGATGCACTGTCCGGCACATGTTGTCTTAATAGGGCTTTCACTGTGGTATTGTCAAAGAACCCTTATGTCACAGCTGGGAACATGAATCTGTCATGTCAGTACTGTACCTTGTTTTAGACAGGAATAGCGTGTGAGCTTGTTTTATGGAGGAGCCAAACAAGCCCATGTACTGCATTACTGGGGAAGAATGTGAAGCTTGTTCTCCTAAATAAAGATTCAGGCTGGTGGTAGTGGAGTACTTTGTACCATTTAAACACTGATGCCTCTAAGGCATTGTAGTTAAGGAAAGGGAAGTTTGAGGCAAGCAAGACACGTCGTAGTCTTTTAGTGGTGTAACGCTGCTAGTTAACTGGATGTCATCATTTACATTTCTTTGGAAAAAAAAATTGCCAGAGGTTTCTAATTCAGCAGTACCAACTTGCTTGAAACTGGAAGTTGATATGAAAGTCCTCACCATGGGAATATTTGTTTTTTTAATACAAGTTTGATTTAACTATATTTGGCAATATAAGAAGGGGAAGAGAAGTAAATGTTTTCTAATTCCGTATGCTTTTTGTGCCTATTAAATCACTGTAAAAACCAATTTTAAATAGACTACTTTGTAGCTCTTTAATCAGAATGCCTTGGGTAATTAAAAAAGGATAGAACTGTGAAGACTGACTGCAGTACATGTGTAAGACCTACTTTTTCACAGGAATTTTTAACATAGTTACATACATTTCATCTGAAAATTAAATGCTTAAAATTCACCAGTTATGACAGTACCAAGCCTGTCATGATGATATTCCAAAAGGTGGAGCCACCCCATCCCCTTCCCCACCCCACCCCAAAAAAAAAAAAAAAAAAAAAAAAGATGTTTGCAGACTTGAGAAACCATAATTGATGTGAAGGAATTAACTTGGGTCCTCACTTAAAGGATTTATGGATGAAAGGAGCATTTTATGCAGTCACAGGGGGTTCAGTCCTTTAAACTACTTGTTTTACTTTGAAAACATAAGTATAGTTCACATGCTAAGAAATATGTTAAAGGGATTTCAGATACTCAAGGTGAAGGTACAATGTCAAATGCATTCTGTATATTTGAAATATACATGCTTCTATTGTTTTTGTAATAGCTCTTCAAAAAAGTCTGAGTATGCAGGGGTTGATACCCCAGAACCTAACCAGTCCAAACTTAGACTGGAATCAGCAAAACACCATAGTTTTCAGGTTACAGGACTGCCTTCTGAATTCCTCTCTTGATTTTTTTTTTTTTTTTTTTTTTTTTTTTACCATTTGGTTTAGGGACTCCTGTTTTTCCTAATGGTGACAGCATTGAGGTGCTCTTGGTTAGGTCCATGCTATTAGTTCATGTCCATGTCCTCACCAAGGAGGGAAGGAACATGGCTGGTTCAGGCTGCTGTGGGGCCACTAGGGAACACATGTGGACTTGTTTCTGAGAAAGGCCTTCCTTTAACTTATTTCTTTTTTCTTTTTCTTTTTCTTTTTATTTTTTTTTCAGAAGGACAGAAGCCCTTCATGCTTCTTAGCTTCTCTATAGATAGATACCTAATGGGAGCAAGCCCAACAGGCACTCAACAAACAGTCTAGGGTTTGCCCTGCTTAAGTATGCAGCACCAGACATCTTAGCCCAAGAGGTCCTAACAGCTTTCAGATTGACAGCACAACGGGGCTATATTGTTCTACATGATTCCGTTAAGTCTACTGCAGAAGCAAATCAAAGGTAAAGAATTAGTATACAGAATTAATCTTTCTTCATGCCTATATATTGTGACACACGCTTAAGAGCCCTTGCAATATCTTAGTTACATATTTTAAACAAGCTAAAGATTGAGAGAAAGACTAAACTATAAATCTCCTTCCTTGAATGAGTTTAATTTAGGATTGCAATTATGATGTAAAGGAAGTTAAAATAGCGGTAGTAGATCTCTACTTGGCAAACCTGTTAAGAAGAATATAGGTACCACACTAGGTTATTATACATGGAGTGTCTTTTGTGTGCTTAGCCCATTGCTGAAATTAGTCTATTCTGTAATTTTAAGATATATTTGAAAAGGAGAGAGGTGATTTAGCAGTTGAAGTTCCACCCGAGAGGTGAGAATTAGGAGACAAACTTACAGAAAAGGGAGTTCCTAAATGGTTTAGAAGTGCTTCCTTGCAGAAAATTTAAAGTTTTGCCCCAAGTGTCCTCCAATCCAAATATAATCTAGAGGATATTAACCAACCGTTCAAGTATATATACTTATTCCTTGACTTAAAGCCTTGCTTCCTAGGGAAAATATATTTTTAAGGAACAGAGTAAAGGAATAAGAGAGAAATCAGTGTGGCTGATAAATGCATGAAGCTACTTAGGGTAGAAGAACGCCTCCTCAGAAAGGAGGGTTTGGGAGGAGTATGGATTGGTGGTGCATGTCTGTTTTAGTTTGCCACTCAGTTTCTTTTAGTGTCCAAGGAAGGCAGCATGCATCTACCACTACTGTATCTCTTGACAGGATCCACTACATTTGCCTGTTTGGTTTGTGCTTCCCATGTGGATTTGCTTTACTCATGTGTTTCCTTTAGAAAGTGTTGCAGAGATGGGCAAGCACCGTGCAAGCAATTAGAGGTGCCTACTCCTCATGAACATGTCTTGCTAAGGCAAGAGGGAATGAACACAGGCTGGTAAATTTATTGTGATGGCAAGCTTGCTCCCAGACATCCTCTCTTCTGGGCACCCCATGGACACCCAAGTTCTTGTCAAGTATCTAGAATGCACCCTTGATAGTGACAACAGGAAGAGCTCCTAGACCACTGGAAAGACATCAGTGAACTACCGACATTATCAGACTAGTGCCCCTGGCAAACAGCCCTCCACACCTTACATCCTCTCATCCCTCCTTGGGAGGAAGGGCCATGAGGAGCAGACAAATATCCCTGGTAAGAGAAGCTCCACGCTAAGCACTTGTAGTGGAGGAGGCGCATAGGCATGGTGCTGTAAGGAAGAGCTGAAATCAGCCTTCATGCAGATGACAAGAAAGGATCTGTCAAAGCAGGCTTTAAGAGGACAGAGAGCATGTTGAGAGAAAATGATGATAATAGCAACAAAACCTTGCAGAGACTGAACAGATGAAGCTGCAGGAGAGCAAGAAAATGGAGGATTTGAATAGAGAGGCAGAGCAAAAGAAATGACAAATGTCTTAATAAAATAACAGAGACAAAAAAGGACAGATTGGATCAGTGTCGGGAATAGAATTTGGCTGAAGCTTGGAGAGGGACCAATACAAAAGAAACACAAATAACTTTTGCAGGCTTGTGAATGAGCATGGCAGAAAGCAGAGCAGTGTGTGGTAAAAGAGAGAGATTGGAGGAACAGCTTCTAGATCCCTCAAGAAGTCTCTAGGGTGAGTACTGGATATTGGAAGTGTTTTATAAGAAAATTGGTTCCTGGTTTTGCATGCAGATTTTCAGGTAATTGCTCATCAATAAGCCAAGAGAAAGGTATTTGTCACCAGAGTGTCTTAGATGCTAGGGTTATATACATTAGAGCTGGAGCCACTATATAGGCATTCTGTACTGAGTGGAGGCTAAGCTTTTCTTGGTAGTCTAGACTTTGGAAAAGTTAATCCTAATTAGGCTGAATTCAGAGGCACTGCTAAGGGCACAGTGGAGCCGCACTCTATCAAGTATGCTGTGGTTGAGGTGGGCTAATTGTTATGGCTCACATACATGGCACGTCTCAACATGAATGCAAGGACTCAGGAATGAGATGTTAGGCTCAGACTTGTAGAGGAGGTAATGACACCCCCCACCAAAACAAACAAATAAAAAAAAAACAAAAACAAACAAACAAACAAAAAAAAACATAAAACCAGCAGCTCAGTTTTTAGTCTCTACCTATCTGTTTTCTTGCCTGTGTGTCCCATGCTACTCTTCAAGTACCTTCTCGCTTGCTGTCATGCTGTTCTGGGGCAGTAGGAGGAGCTCACATTGAAACTCATTTATGTTATGATGACTGTTAAACACTTGACTATTAGTAAGGCAGTGAATGAACCATGGTTAGCAGTAGTGATACCTTGCAAGACTATTAACTGTTCATTATTAACTAGTCCCTATCTTCATCACATTCTTTTCTCACCTCTGGGTTCTCCAAAGGACCCACCATTCACTGGAGTTGAGCTCTGTTGCATTATGCATTATGTAGAAAAAATATATATAATGATGTGTGGCAGGTAGGCACTTATTTTTTAATTGAAATTCCCAAACTTGAAAAACTCATTTTGATTAAAATCTGTTGCTAATTTTATCTCTTTGGTTACGAGGTCCTTATTTAATTGAAACCTCAGTAATTATATCAAAATAACTTGCGGAGTGTGCTACTCGTTTTCTTCTTCACATGCTAATTTAATAAAGCATCAGTAAAATGGTCTTAGATAACAATTTGAAATATTTTATCCCCTTGTTCTTATTCTTTTCTAAGATATGTGTGCTTCAGTGTTAATACCTGCGCAGTGGGCAAAACATGATTGCCTCAGGAGTGAGTGGCTAAGGTTTTTGAAGCTACTGTCAGATCTGGACTCTACATTCCCGTTACTTTTAATAATCACTGAGTATCAAAATTCCCCAAGTAGCTACTGCTACCTACCAAATTGTCCTCAAAGAGTGGTGGACCAAAGCTGTTTTTATTCTGAGATAAATTACCTTCTTCCTTTCCCCAGGAACCCACCAAGTTATTTATTGAAGAAACGATTATCAAATGTCATAACATATTTGACTTACTAGCTGTAAATATCCAATCTATCAGCCATTATCTGCATTTAAACTTTTCTTAGGTCTGTCTTTTTAGACACTATAAAGAAGGGACTGAACTGATTAATTTCCAGTTTAAAATACCATCCTGTGCAGGATGATTGTTTTCAAGGAAGACCCCCTGCATTGCGGAGCTCCAGGAGAGTTAGAAGAAAGTCTGTTTTCTCATATGTCAGTGATTGGTGTCATCTCTGGCTGAAGAGATAGCTTCGGTTCTACATGCTCACAGGCTACTCAGACACATGTCTGAAATCATTGCTTTGATGAACTTCTTTCTATGATAATTTACTCATCAGGGTACCATTTCACAATGTCAAACTGTTACTTGAAGAACATTTACATGACGTAGTGAAGTAGAATACAAATTAGAGCAATATTTTATACAGAGATCTTTCTTTTCTGATTTGCTTTACTGCATAGAGACCACTTGAAAAACATCCCCCCGCTGCATAACCCCACTGCTGATGGTAACTTCAGAAATAATTATACAGTTCTCTTTTAACGGTCTGCTAGCAATCTCTGTAAGGATAAGAAACACAGAGTAATGTAATGCTGAATAATCTGAATGTTCAGCATTGGAAAAATCTCTCTCTCATCAGTGAAAAAAGGTAGAAACTCTTTTTCTTGAAGGCTATATACTAGATGAAAGTATTTAGAACAGAGGTATTATCAGTAAACTGCAAAGGAGGATACATTTGAAAGTTCTAGCCATATTGACCAATAAACAATTTATGGAGAGAGCACAAACAAACCGTTAGAATATTTTAAGACTGTAGCTTCTGACAAGTATACTTTATTTATGGCTTTGCAGTACAATCTTTTCCAGTAATGTTTACATGATAAAAAAAAAAAAAAAAAAAAAGCAAGGGGGGGGGGGGAGAGGGGAAAGAGGCAGACACCAAGTGCTTTATGCTCTTGTCCCCAGCCATGTGTGGGGTATTGTCAATGTCCGTGAGATAACCTCAATATTCCTGTCTCACAAACCGCTGGAGCTAGAAGAATCACAGACGTGACATATTAAATTTTTAAAGGAAAGGAAAGGAAGGAATGATGCTGCCCCATCTGAAACTCGTACAATACTGGTGCCAATAAATGAGAACCTCAAGCAGAGGTATTTGAGGCTGGAGGGAAAAGGAGGCTGGGAGGGAGGATGTGCGAGAAAGGTCAAGCCTTTGCATATCTTCTGCCACTGCTGGACACCCTATTAGCAAAGCCAGTTCACTCTCTGATTACATTATATATCTAGGTAAAAGCAGTGTTTGAATTCGTCTCCGAATCACCTGAAAACAACAGGGATTTTGGTTGCTTTTGTCTACACAGTGGATCTGGGAGCTTGAGGAAATACATGGTTTTTAAGTTTCTGAGACTGAAGCACCAGGCAAACTTAGGTAAAACTTTTATTAGTAGCTATAATATGTGCTTTAGAGGTGCCTGCAGGTGCTGTGTGTGATGCAGACCCCTGTGCTGTGCAAACACATAGGAAATAGGACTGTATTGAAGTGCTTGCAAGCCAAATATCAGAGTTGGGAGATAACAGTTCGGTTCTGCCAAAGCTTAGATTTCAAAATCACCATGTTTTAGAAAGAAACCAAAGCCCTTAGAAAATGTACAGACAAAAAAGCTGTCAGAGCCTTCACATTTAGGAATGAGTAGGTCAAGATTTTGATTTGTGTCTCTCAGAAAGACACAAGAAGTAGCCCTGATGTGAGAAATCTTTCTTGGAAAGTGTTAAAGTTGATATGTTTCTGCCCCCCAAAAAATTTAAAAATGATAATAATAATAATAAATTTGCTCTATTTACTTGAAGGAAAATATATCTTAAAAAAAACAGATGTTGCTGAACACCTTCCTCCTGACAACTTAGGCCAGAGTTTCTGAGTCATGGGTCACAAACCCTAGAGTCAGGGAGATGGCAGCACTCTTTGCTTTGGGGACCCACCAATAATGCCCTGTGTGCAAGGCTCTAAGGGGGCTGATGTAACCCCTCCTGTGACATGTGTCCTTTTGAACATCTTGTCATATATAGCAGGGACAAGACCATGGCACCGCACCATAGCCAAAGACATCTTCTGCCACTTCCTGGGGCAGCACAGCTTCCAGCCCACTGCTGGAGAAACGCCGATATGGAAAGTGTCATGTAGGGATAAAAACATCAGGAAGACCTTCACAATATCTTTAAGATGACTGGGAAGAGCATTCTGCTTTAAAAGAAACTTTGACAATGTTGGTTAACTGGGCAAGTGTGCCTCTAACAAACCTATCAAGCTTGATAAATGGTTCTCTATTAATATCCTAATTTTGCTGTATCTGATGAGCAGCTTTCGGAGTTCAGAGACAGAAAAAAGACGGCTTGAAAGATGGCTCTTACACAAAGCTAATTGCATGCAGGGTTTTCAGAAATACTAGGTCAGTTCCTATTCAAAAGTTGGGTGCCTGTACTTTTTAGTGGCAACACAATTAATTCTTCTGGACTTAAGGAAAAAAAGGAGTACTTTGATTTTTTACTGGTTAATGTACTGTCACGTCTTACTTCAAGTAACGTTTTTAGGTTTTAAGACATTCCACAAAGGAAGGCATATCATTTTAAAGATAAATTTTTGTATAAAACAATTCCAAAAAAAAAAAAAAATGATTGTATTATAGGCACTATGTTTATATGACTTTTGTAAAATACTGCTTTTTCAATGCTAATATTTCAGCAGTAGAAAAGAAATATTGCAGTTGAATTCTCTTCTGGACACATACATAAAAATACCATTTACACCAGTAGAACACTGAAAGCAATGTGATTTAAGTGGGGACAGATCTAGCCCCACAGGCCAAATTCTAGTTTCAGTTACACCCTATCTATCTTAGAGATCCAGGATTTACTGTCTCAGGACAGACTGGTGGTCTAATAGCTCTGGCGTCTTGTCTGGAAAAATGACCCATGTCAGATATTTCAAAGAAAGATGTAAAAGATCTTAACAGTGTGATGTGTCTCTATGTTATTATGCTTTAATAGACCACTGCAAGTTCACTGTTATACTGGTGAAATTAGAAGCAAGTTTTACTCAAAGATGATCTGGATTTAGTTCACAACAAGAACTGATTTCTGCTTGATTGATGATTTGTTTGTTGTTGTTGTTGTTCTGTTTTTTTTATTATTATTATTATTATTATTATTATTATTATTATTTTATTAGTTTACTGATATTGTTGTGTTACTGTGATGACCCCTTTGGCTCGGGGGTTCTATCCATCATAGCAGTCCTTGTACATTTTCCTGATGAGGTCTGTGCCTTATTAGGAGGCTTATAAGAAGGTGTTTATTCCCAGTGTGCTTCTTGATGCCCAAGTGTAAAATAATTTTTAAAACCAACACTATTATGAAAAGAATGACACAAAAGGTTGCTTATAAACAGTACTTTAAAAACTTGCTGTTCTGAAGAAAAATTAATCTGAAAAGGTTTTCAAAGTTGTTCTTTAGCTAGACATCACACTGAGACACTAGCTTTATAGTAGTGTTCTTACCAGTTATTCTGCCTTGATAGTCCCACTCAAAGGATTCAAAAGGCAAGCTGTAATAAAACAACTAGGTTTGATCACAAAAGTGTCAAACTAAGTATTTTCCTGTTGGAAAAGGGACTTCATTAAATATTAAAATATTCTTAGGGAAAATGGACGTTTTGGTAACTTGGTCCACAAAGGAAAATGTGGCTTACAGATTTTGTGTTTGGGATGGGATTTTGCACAGGTGTGAAGCATCTTGAGAATAGCAGCACAGTGAGACTGTTGTGTCTGGTAGGGCTCTAAGTGTGTCTAGGAAGAAGGATCCATGGGTTAGGTAGGAACAAAAAGACCAAGAGTATCAGCTCACAGTTGTGGCCATTTAGGTGGCATCAAGGAGCAACGCCACCACAACCCTCCTGCCCCAGCACTAAACACTTTATTTCAGAAACTTCACAATGACTTATTTCATAATATAGAAGTTAACAGGTTTTGTCTCTTGAAACTGATTCTTTAAATGTTTATAGGTAGAGAAATTGTATTATTTTGGCATTTTATCCTGACTTGGGAGAAATGCCAAATACTGTAACTTCTTGTGAGATGGAAATTTTGTTATTCAATCTGACATTAAAATTGTATGGTCATAGTAAATATCTTAAATCTCTTGTAAAAGGAAAAATAATAATAATAATAATATGTACTGCTACATTTCTCTTCAAATGGTCCTTAGCTAATCTAGACTTCACAGTGTGACTGAGGTTGCAGTCATTGCTCTGTGTGTGTGCGCGAGCACACAAGACTGAAAAAATCCTGGTCATCTGAACCTGTGGGTTCTCTTTATGGTGCAAAAGAATGTCTTCAATATTAAATACCTTCAATATTAGCATCCTATAAAAGTGAAATCTGGGAAAAGTATAAATTACAAACATAAAAGAGAATGGACAGCCCCCATAAGAGTGTTCTTGGTGACTGAGCAAAGATTTGAGGGCTTGGGAATCAGCCCTTCCCAGTGAGATGTTCCCTTCCAGTGGGGTGAGATGCAGGAAAATCCCCAAATTCCTTAGCTTTAGGAAAGCAAAAATTATTGTCTCTTAATCTAGGCCAGGAGGTCCTGCCCTGTCCTTTTTGTTCACTGAACATCTATGTAACCCATGACTGCTATTTTTTCTGTTGCTGATATAAATTTACTCTGCTGTTCTGCCATGTATCTGTCTTCTTTTCATAGCCTTCTGTTTCCTTGTCATGACCATAAAGTGGGCTTGCTGTTATGCGTGTTTTAGCCTGTGCTTGTCCATAGCATTCAACTGCAGAAGTACTGTTTTGTGCAACCTATAGGAAGTCAAAGACACAAGGCAGTAAAGTAGCACTGGATTTGCTCTCCTTTGCATACTTCTTTCCTGATCTTTACTGGAGGCATGCAATATACTTTAAATGTTTTCTGAAGGTCTTTGCACCTCTATCAGCACATTTGCCAATTAAGTGGTTCAAAACTTATATTGATATTGTCTTTTCTGTTCTTCTCTGGTGACTGTTGGGAGATAACCCATATATATATGATATTAATCAGGAAAAAAAGTATCGGTAGAGTGGGCTTTACTATTTGTCCCAGCACATTACATGCCAAAACAACAGGCATAAAATGCTGTGGTGGGTAGACATGCTCAAAGTTGGGCTTGAAGCAATTTTGCACATGAAGAGATGTGATTCCATTGTGTTACCATCTCTTGCTCCCTGTGACAATATGTGAAGTTTGCACATTTCTAGCAACCAGGGTGAAGCTGCACCTTTTGGGAAGCCACCCTGAGCCCCTGGCACAAACTGTCTCAGAAAGCAATGACCATTGCAGACCCTACCACCTTCTCCTTCAAAACGGAGGCACTGCTTTTTTTTTTTTTTTTTCTTAACATATGGCAGCATGTAGATTTAAAACAACAAAAACAAAGCCCTGCCAAAACAAAATACTACACTGCACACCTCGTTCTCCCTTAAGAAGACGAGAGGGAGAATGAACCACATGTGGCAGATGTTGGTCGTTTAATGCTCTACAGGAAGGCACTCGGATGCTACAGTAGCATACGACCCTGTGGGGAACAGAGCAAGACAACTTCCATGCCCCTCTTCTCAGCAGCCTGA
Source organism: Nettapus auritus (assembly GCA_011076525.1). Classification (NCBI taxonomy): domain Eukaryota; kingdom Metazoa; phylum Chordata; class Aves; order Anseriformes; family Anatidae; genus Nettapus; species Nettapus auritus. The sequence continues at coordinate 78,213,535 of CM021766.1, forward strand.
GAAACAGAGCCCATCTGTGGGTGGACGCAGTAAACCTAAAAAGACGATGAGTGAGTGCCTTCCACAGGAACCAGCCTTGGTGTTCCCACAGTGCATACATGACCCCTGTTCCTTGGTATGTAGAAGTGTGTTTTGAAGGAATTAAGTGGGATAGTGCCCTGCGCTGTTTTACTTCTTGGGCACGGATTCCATCCTTGTGTGTGTATGTGTGTGAGCATCATCCAAAGTAATCCAGGCAGTGTAAACTGTTCAAACTGTTCAAAGCTGTTGGATTCCTCTTCATTGCTTTTTTAGGGGCTGCCTCTGATCTTGGTTTTTCATCCCTGACTTTATCTTGAGAAATTTCTCCCGTTTCTTCATGCAGCAGGTTGCATGCAGATTCCTTTTTCTGGTATTCAGTGACCATCCACATTGCTTTGTACGTAGTTTACATCTTCACAAGCTGTAATGAAACCGAGACTTGAACGAATAACTGGATAAGCAGGCCTCTCTCTCCAGCTGTCATGTCTGGTTGTGGCAGCAAACTGGTGTTTCATTGTAAAAGATGTTAATTTCAATCTGAGCTGTGGCTGCGTTGAGAGAAGCATAAAAGGAATTCTTGATTATCTATATCAGTACCGTTGTCCCTGGGGACAGGCTCTGAATCTTCAGATCACATATGGCAAGAGTGCTGTGATAAAATATGCATCAATAAAACTTTGCAATTTATGATAATAAAGGAGCAGAAAGTTTTATACACTGTGATAATTATTCCTGACTGGTATTTTTTCCTTCCTTTCGTTCTTCTGTACTCCTTTATTTTTAAGCCTTTTCTGCTTGCTGTAACACTGATTGCACTGTTGAAACTGCGGGATTACAAACTGGGGAGCTCTTCTTCTTCCTAGGTCCCCTAACCTCCTATAGGCATCAGACTGCTTCTGAATCAGCAGGAATTTGCCCTCTTCTGGAAAGCTCCACAATATGACTCCTCACTCTTCTTCCTCTTTTGTGTATGCACACACACCACATCCAACATGAATTTCTGAGTAGCTTCCAGAAAGGATCACATTATATTTCTCTCATTTTTTTTTTTGCATATCTCATTAAAATAATCAATGAGAAATGCATACATTTGCTTGAAGATAGAGTTTATCTCATATTGCATTGTCACCTGCATTGTTTTAAACGTATTTCATTTCAATAATGTTTTTATTCTTTTGAAGTAAGAAAAATAATGATATGTTTACAGTCCCAGAAAATAAATAGTGGTCTATTAAATGCCACCAATATATTATCTGTGACCTTATTTTTTTTTTCCCACGTGTTTATGTCTGTGGTGGCCATGGTATGAGAGACCTTGTCTTCTGCTTCAGCACACTTGATCGCAATTAATCATATAGCTTGAAATTTATGATCCCACAGTACAAACTTGTTTGCATGCTTGGATTTTGACGGACTTCAAAGGAACTTTCACGTGTTGTGTTTACAGGCAGGTCTCCTTTACTGAACACCCTCTCTGACTTGTTTGCACAGCATCTACCACAGTGGGATCCTCATCTTTGCTGGGAAATCTAAGCCCTGCTATAACGCAAATAGTCATGAGTACTGTTGGTCTGGTGCTTTCCATTTTCTTTTCTCAATATTTTTATTTAGTTGGCCTACCAGAAATAGATCAGTTACTTTTATCCTTCTCTAAGCTTTTTTTCTCCACAATTAAGGATGAGCAGGGAAACTACTTACGGGAAACAGTTTAACCATCAAGAATGTTTTCCTTACTGACACTCACTTGACTAAATTGTGCGCTCCTGTGGAATGGTAGCAAAGTACTTATCTTGAAGGACATGCTTATTTCCTATTGACTTCAATAGCACTTAATCACCTGCCTGAGGTTCAGCATGTGCTGAAGGGCTCTGCACGTTTTGGGACTAAGGCCCCTTTCCAGAAATCTATACCAATTCAGTCCTGCGCATTCAGCCTTTCCCCAGGTTTCTGCAGGTACTTGAATTTAAAAGACATCAAAGACAATGAGATGTAGAACATTTGTGTAAGTGCTTATGTGGACTTAGACATCTATAAAAGCTTTGCTGAATCTGGGCCTACCTGATTAAAAAGGGCCCAAATGTTTAGCAAAGTGAACAGATCGCTTATAGTTGGAAGGATATTTGCAAGTACTTTTTACACAGCTGCAGTGGAAAAGACAAAATGTAATACTATTAGTTCCACTCTAAGGAGTGATGGGAGATTTATGTACCAAAAATAATCATTTCTAATTATACAGATGTAAGGAGGGGTGGACAATAAGGCCAACAGTGAAAAAAAAAAAAGGGATTTTTTTTTTTTTTTTCTGTCTCCCTGTTTGTGTAAATTAATAGGAAATTACAGACTATTAGAAAGTTGATTGAATCTTTTTTCTTAACTTTGCTGTTTTTCATTAGAGTGATCCTAAAAGCAGGTGGCTTTCAATTAGTTTTGTTGACAGTGCTGCCTAATGTCGTAATGATCCTTGGGAGAGGGAAAGAAAAGAGATTTATTGCAGTAGGGATAAGCTAGGCCAGGCAAAGAGACAGAGTACATAACCGCTAATTAACTCATGTAGTCATTAAAAAAAAAAAAAAAAAAAAAAAAGAGGAAGGAGAAACAACATGCAACCTGAAAGAGGATTGTAAAGCATTTCTGCTCTGCAGATCAGACCCCTGAGCTTTCGTTACACTGTGCATATCATACTAGATGGTGTATATGATCCAATTGCATATAAATCACATTCTCCCAATCTTGCAAGTCCTTGTCACAGAGCATATTTAATTTAACATTGTAATATTTATTTTCTAAAGTTGTGAGTAGGCCAAAACATATCCAGTAAAATAAGCGCTCTGCCACAGCACAGCGCCTGACCTACGCTCCAGTAGAAAATTAACCCTAATTCATCTTCATAGTGACCCTATGCCAAATAACTATTTCGGATGTTCCATTGCTGCCCTTCACTGACTTTGTAAAGTGAATCTGTAGCAATTTTGCCTAATTCAGTTTGGCTTTTTAATTACATCTATTCCATTCATTTGTTTCCACTTAAAACCATCATGTTGCGCTTGGGTGACTTGTAAGCAAGCTTTGCTTGGTCTTAGTATCCTTTAGGGACAGGCTCAAGCCAGAATGCGCGTATGTTTGTTGAAACCATGTCAAATGGGAGCCGCTATCTCAGATTTGAACCAGAAGGCTTTGTTTTCTGACACAAAGGGACAAAGTCTGTCTCATTATTTCCATTTGTCCCTTCCCTCCCCTTCCCCCACTCCCATCAGGATTATTTTAAATACACATTGTGGATGAGCGTTTGTGTGTATAAGCACAACTCACTCGAAACCAGAGGCCCTTTATACTTTAAAGCTCCTCTACAAATGATTTGTTTGGGGCATCCTTCACAATTATTTGCACATCTCTAGGACTGGTAAGATTTCAGCCAATTCACTGACAAAATCTTCTTTTTAGACAGTGTGTAGAGAAACTGAGAAATGTCAAGAGTTTTTATCATCTTTTTTATTATTATTATTCTTTATAAGAATTAATAGGAATTGATTAAGACTGTGTGCTTACTTCACCTGTTGTTTGAGTTATTAAAGTTATGTTTTGCATTATATCACAATACAGCTGGTTCTTCTGCTCTTCTCAAAATTAGCAGAGATTGCATCTGAATTCTGTAATGCTTTCGACATATGTAGAACTGGGCATATTTGGACTGTAGCAAGGATGTGAAGTGGGAAGGATGCAGAAAGGATGCTGAGATAAAGCAATCTGAGTCTTCTCACTGATCACTGCTGGGCATAGATGAAAATGTTTTGTGAGAAAGACTACCAAATTGCATTTATCTTGTGAATGCATATTATTCCTAAGAAGTTATGGTATGGGAGGAAAAGGTGCCATTTATTTAAAATTATTATTTAAAAAAAAAAATATATATATATGTATCAAAGTCAGGTGACTTATGGCTTTGACATCACATGAGTAAAGCTCAGCTGTCATTTCTTAGTACTAGTATGAAGCAATTCTTCTTAGCACTCTGCTTACGAAGAAAACTTGGCCTGTACAGGAACATATGGGAAAAGCAGAAGGTTAATATTGGAGGGAAAGCACCTCCACAGGTGACATTATAATTAAACCTCCTGCACACATTTGCTGAGTCCATGTGTGGGACAGAGGTGGGGTCCCCCCCACAAAGCCACCCCAGGGGATGCTCCCCAGCCAGGGCAGGGGCTGTGCCTGCAGCCCCTGCAGAGCCCAAGCAATGCTGTCCCACAGACACTGGGCAAACAAATGGTGCAAGTGTGTGTGGGGCCGTGAGATGAAGAGGGAAGCCTGGGGAAGGCAGGATCAAGCTTGGGCAAACAGCTGGACCCATGTGGCTCCCACAACGTGTCTGGGCCAAGCACCTCTGGCCAGGAATTACTGGTAAGTTGTGGAAATGTGAGTAACTGCCTAAGTGGGTGTTAAATTACAAGAACTACCACGATAAAATTGTACTCACCTTGGAAAAGATTTGAAGCTTTGCGCAGCTTTAGTAAATACAATTTGCAGAAACAGCACAGTGTCTTAAAATAAATGATGCTCACACAATCACAAGCTATGATTTATCTTTAAGCATCCTCATGCAGCGTGGTTTATTAAATTTCAACCTGGGCTCTAAACTGTTCAGTTTATGTAGATAATTAATTTGATTATCTTTCAATCAGGCTGTTCTGTGACTGACTGAAACATCCCCATAATGGTACTACAAAGATTTCAGTTAGCTTGCATGAGGAATTTACAAAATTTCTTGCACTTTTTGCTTGTTTGTTTGTTTTATTTTATTTTTATCTTTACTATCTTTGTGGCAGCAAGTTATTCTAAAGTACATAGTGTGGGGTTACTAATGCCTGCCCTAATGCTTTAATGCTTTTTTCTGAGCACACAGTCTGTATTCATTCTTAGCTATGCATGCATCTTCTAGTCACATTAGGTAATCTTTTTTTCTTTCCTTTTCCTTCAGGCTGAAGATAAAGGTAAAGAAAAACTGTGGGCATCTAGTGTATTACATTGCAGGTCTTAATGACTGTACATGTATTACTTTGCTGGAAAAAAAAAAAAAAAAAAAAAAAAAAAAAAAAAAAAAAAGAGCAGTAGTTGAACTAATTGTAAAAAGCTGTCTGGCTACAGTATACAGGATGAAAAGTGTTATGCATTAGGACATTCGATTCTATTACATTTCTTGGTGGCAAAATTATATACTAAGTACATTAGTTTAGAGTTAGAGCAGAATGTAAGTACTTAAATATTGAACAAGTTCTCACCCTATTTACTTCTTGTGACAAAGTAAGTGGAGTTTTTTACAAGCATCCATTAGATGTGCTCTGCTATAAAACTTCCAGTGAGTTCTTAAGATGGAGGTAACTTTATGAAGCGTCGTGGCATCAAGCACTGTAGGCGGTCTGCACGCCGTGCATTGTGGAGGACACTTATTCCAGCCTCCTGATGGAAGGTGATTACAGCAACTTTAATTGGCAAAGCAATGTTTCTAAGAAGAATTAATAACTGTTGTTGGACCAGATTATATAGTTAGGCACACTTTTGGTCCAATAACTTTTATTCAACTAAACCAGGCTATCTAATGAAGGATATTAATTTTGCTCACAAGACTTGTTGCATGGCACCAGTACTACTCTCTCTTGCTATACACTGCACTCTTCTGACGAGTTCCTGCAATAACACTGAAATCCCTTTGTGGGGACCTGCTGTATATGTGTCAGGGTTGGGACAAGAAGATAAAGCAGACCTGCAGAAAATAAAATTTGTGGGTTTTGTTTGTTTGTTTGTTTGTTTTAAGTGATGTGGTCCTTTTTCCCTTCCAGAATAGCAGACTTTGAATCTAGAGTGTTCAAAATACATTTTTTTCTAGGATAGAAATTATACCTTGTACTCCTAATAGCCTAATGTGTGGATTGTTGATTTTACTTATTAAAAAAAAAAGGCTCTAAAGTTGTGTTCAGTCTAGCTTCAGGCATTCAGGAAGATTTCTTCCCAATTTATGGAGTGCATCACACAGGATGCTAGTAAAACCAATTGTTTCATGGAAGTGATTGGTAGTCTGCAAGAAAACTAAATCTCAACTGGCTAAATGTGATAGCTACATACCTAGCTTGTACGTTGTAGCAGCACAAGTAACCTATTGCAGTTCAGGCAGTATTTGCCACAGAAAAGTAGCAGTGGGAGCGTGTAGTAATTGTGTTTATTCTTCTCAGTGTCCTTTGCCTTTCCCCTTCTCTGAACTGGGAATGTCTTGAAAACATTGCAGGGAAAGACTGTTGTAGTGGAAGAGCAGAAATGTCTCTTTTGATCTTAGACTTTAGTCACTGCTGTGCCAGTCTTGGAACATGAAATATTTGCTACTAAATGTAGGATTGAAAATTATCAAACATCTTCAGCATCAGATCTGAATCCAACTCCACTAACTTTGATGGGATTTTTAGCACTGAATTCCTTTGAAGTGTTATACCCCCTAATATATACAGGAAAGGGTAGACAATATCAGTGGACCATGGAGGAAAATGAGCTACCCAACATTTATTATTAAGGGCTATCTCCCAAGGGGTGCTGGGTACTTTTATGACACACTCCACAGAAACATGTAGGAAGACAACCTGCTGTAGCAGAGAGCTTCAGACTCTACAGTGACAGGTCTAGGTCCCTGTGGAAAGCTTTTTTTTTTTTTTTTTTTTTTTTTGTATTTGACCTGGATGGAAAATAGCCACAGATCCTCTGGTCAAGTTCTGTATGCACAGGAATAGGCGTGGTATGTTCTTCCCAAAAGCTCTATATCCCAAATTTAGAGTAAACAAAATGTAGTATTTCTTCTCACATTTTTTACAGGTAAATTTTATTCAAAGTGCCATTAAAGTATGGTGCATTAGGAAAAAATAAAAAATAAAAAAAATAAAATAAAATAAAGGCATAGGAACTGTTCTTAATAAGTACTAGGTATCAATTTAAATAGCACTGTTTTTGAATTGCTGCAGGGGGCACAATCTTATTCTTGAATCTTTTAATTTTCCATTGCAGTGCTCTATAACTGTCGTCATTAAATTAAGCTAGCATGTAGACTCATGTGGGTGCTGGAGGAACAAACAAAAAAAGCAAGGTTGATATCCCTATGAGCAGAGAACCTGCATGGATGCTTTGTTCATGCAAGGGATACAGGAAAGAAAAGAGTTAAGACAGCAACATGTCATGGTAATGATAATGTAATATTGGTAATGTACTCCTTGATAACATAATGTATGCTTTTTTCTTGAAAACAAGCACCTGAGAATAAATAGAATATGCTTCATTACCCATTAGGCTCAGTGTTATTAGATGCCAATGAGCAACTGGAATTCAGCCTTTGGGAGTTATTTGACTGTAAACTGGAGGCTGTTTCTTCTGTGAGCCATGGAGGCAGCTGTGGGGGACCAAGGGTATGTGTGGTCCCAGGCTAGCAGAGAAATAGAAGCAGTGCAGATGCAGGAAATGGGAAGTGACATAGGAAAGCAAAACATTTTAGGATCTTTAAGGCAAAAGAAGATTATTGATCCCAGCATGCCTTTAGCATTGGCACTTTTGTTTAGTGAAATACATTGTTATCTGAGGCCAGAATGTTTCGTTTGGGGGCTGTCTTGAACCCCCTCCATTACAGATAGATTTTCAGGAAAAATAGAATATGTGGCTACATGTCCTAATAGCTTAAAGCAGCCTTTCTAAACTCTGCTTCTTATGGCAGAATTAATTGGCATACACATACCTTTCTAGGATACTTTGAACTATATTGGAAGACAGATGTTTTATTAATCTAATTTTCGTTAGACTACTGTGAACAAAGTTGTAAATGAAATACTAACATATTTTTACTGAGATTATAATAATTTACCTAAGTAACATTAGTAAAACACTAGATAATGGTGACAAATTATCATGGAATATTTTAAGCAGTAGCCATGAGGCTCACAAGAATACTGAATAAAGTCTTTAGGGATTGCACAGGTAAAATAAATTCCTGATTCTTAGATGCTCATGGTGAGATGTAAGAGCTCATCTGGGTCTTGTTTTGTATAACTTCCAAGTAAGAAGCAGAAGAGCAGTCAGTACCATGAAATTTAAGAATAAGTTGCTCCAGGATCAGTGCAATTGAAAAAACTGGTGTCCTAAGATTTGTTTTCTACACCCACAGATGCCTGTCCATTTTCTGCAGTAGCTTGTTGCCTCTGTTCTAGCTCCTGTGATCTGGACCACCCCCAACAACATCTCCTGTTTGCCTCCCCGTGTCCCGTAAACATCTGGACAAAACTCCAGATTCTTTCAAGGCCCCCAGGGATGTACTCCATGACAAGGCTCAAGTCACCTATGTGCTAGTCAGACAGCTATGACCACAGGCTGCCTGGTATAGGCCAAGCACAAAGCCATAACTAACTGGGGAGAACTTCCTGTAGGTTTTCTTTCCATGGGACATTCATATGGGTCTCTCTTCTCTTAGCTGCAATATTATATATACGTAGGACTTTTGTAATTTCTGGTGCTGTCAGTTCTGAAATAAGCCCGCTGAAACTGGCTGAAATAACTGAAACTGAAATAAGCCAACAGATTTTAAACTAATTATGTGCAGCCCGGATGGAAAAACATAGATACAGAGCCATGTCTTAAGGAACACACTGTGAGCATGTAAGCTCCCATGGCCCCAGCTTTGAAAAGGCCCTGGAGACCCACCAGTCAATGCTAGGATAGTGTTTGATAATAAGAGATGATCCTGTATTATGTAGTCCTGTATAGATGATCCAGTCCCTGGTCTCATATGGGAAAACCTCTTGATGGGACACGTATTTTCTGTATTTTTGTGGCAGCAAGATGCTTACCCAGATGCTCAGCACCCCAGGCTGCTGCATGTCCAGCAGATGACTGCTGTTTGCTTGCAGATAAGTCGGACGTGGGCTGTAAATCTGATGTACTGGGCTGCATCTGCAGAGAGGCTATGTCTCCCATGGGCAGCGGGCCTGCCTAGACCCTGCTGCACAAGCAATGGGGTACACCTCATGCAACATGTATTTATCCAGACTTGTGAAGGTCCCCAGTCAGCACTGTCCTTCAGCATTTCTGTGGTGGCTCTGCCACGGAGAGAGGGATGGTAAAATTGGATCATTTCTGTTAAGAGGCTGTGCTTGAAACGGTGCAATCGCTTAAAGGGATAATATTTCCAGACGGATGAGAGAGCAGAGATACATCAGCAAGGCAAGAAATCTCTTGCCTAAACTGCAGATAATATTCCTCTTTTTTGTTCTAAAATAGAGTGAATTCAGGACTGGTCCATTTAAAATTGAATGTGATGCATATTCAGTAAAACTGAGACAGAAGCCTGACCCTATTTTTCACTAGCACCCCATCCTCTGGCACTGTTTCTATTCAGTTAAGGACATGCTTAATAAAAGATGCACGTTTCTGCCAGGGTGAATTTAATGGTACTGAAGTCCATCCCACTGCAGGACAGTGGTTAAGTACCTGCTTAACTTTTAGAAAGTCCCCAAGTACCTGCTATAATCCACTTCTGAAGCAGATCATCATCTCAAGTACAGAGACATCTACTTGGAATGAAAGTGCATTGAACTGTGCATTTCATTACAGATATTTATGAGGTGTAATTACTACGCAGTTAACAGGATAATACACTATTATTTAATAATTTATTAATAACTATTGGATAACAGTATAACTAATGCTTACCTGTCATTAAAATCTTTTAGATTAGAGTTGTTCTATGCATTGATGCCACTGGAAAAGCTTTTGTAGTGCAAGAGTGTGCATTGCAAAACTTGAACAATCCTGTAGTCTGTTATCCTTCTTCCAAAACTGGCAAAATAGTAAGCTGGAAAGCAAAACCTCTTCAATAGATTCATTCAATTATAAAATACTGTGGAGGAGGTGCGGGAGGAGGTGAAGAATAAATTCTTTCTTATGCTCTTGGTAATTAATTGTTTGGCCTGGAGATGAAACTCAAAGTCCCTGACTTGGGCTTGATGCTTGTTTAAATAGCAATTGCTTTTCTGTCCTAGAAATGCCCACAGACCAAAACTGACAGAAACTTTTTCAGACTGCTTACCTTAGCCTGTCCCTTTCAGTGACCATCACTTTCCTTCTTTGGGGGAACTTGTGTTGCCCTTAAAAAACAGCCAGGTTTTTTCTCCAGAAAAATAGAGGGCTGAGTCATTAACTTCTTGGCATCGATAACTGAATGCTCACTTGCTAGGCTTACAATGAGCTGGTGAACAAAGCTTTTCCATTTATGCTCTAAAGTCAAAGAATGGGGTATTCAGCTGATCTAATTACCTGTCCAAACAGAGCTAACCAAGTAGAAAAAGAAGGCCATGGGTCAGATTTGGATCTGTGTTATGCTGCTGAAAACTTCAGGGCAATCAGTAGTGCTGCTTCATATTTAAATCTGGCTCAGTGTCCACTTACCCATTAGTCTGAATCTCAGAATTTATAATCAGCAACCAGCAATTAACTTGCTGTGTTTTTGCCCCTCTGATTAATCATAACACTCCATATTATTATTAATGCAAACAGTTACCATAAAATATTTCTTCATTAGTTCTGGCTGGTTGACTTTTTGTTTTTCCCCTTTCCTACTGGAAGAAATAATTACCAGGAATAATACAATTAAGAGCATTTAAAATCAGTTCTATTAAGTTGTGTTGTCTAATCAGTCTCCTTTAAGTTTCACTGGAGGAGCTTCTTCTGCACTAGTGCCTCCTGAAGGACTGCTGCGTGCGCTGACTGTCCTCCCCTGGTGGCTGGGCGATGCACGGATCAGTGGGGTCCGTGCTATGTAAGGCCTTGACCTTTCATTGGGACGAGTGAGTTGGCCAGACAGCGCTTGCATTTGAACTACAGCCAGTACTATTAGGCAGCCCCAACCTGAGCTACATCCTCCCCTTGTAATGCTTCCATCTGGCATCATCAGGCGATGCAGCTTTGCAAAATGCCACGGTGTTACAAACCCAGCATGCAAGCGGGCAGGAGCAGCCAGGTGCAAAGACAAAGGGTCATCCTTCTCCTTCCCCTTCCCCTTCATTATGGATGGACTCTCAGGACGGAGAGATGGGTTTTGCTGGAGAGGGACACAGTGGTGTTACTGGGATGGGTACTGAGCCCAAGCTAGGGCTGTAAATTCATGCTAAGATGATGGCATAAAATCATCGTATTGCAGCACTTACATTTTCAGAGCACAGATTCCATCCAGAACACTTTGACTTTATTAGTTTGGACTGAAGTGCTCCCTTCCCCTTCTGCTTTGCACTTTCCCTTTTCCACCTTTCTTTTCCTCCCTTTGCTTTCTCTCATATTTTCCTTTTCTCCCCCCATAAGACAAAACCAAGTGTTCAATACATCTGTATGGGCAGTCACATTATTTTAGAGATTGCTATGAGATAGAAAGCCTTTGACCTAATGACCAGGCATTCAAACACAGACTAGACAAAGGGCAGAATATTATGGTAGCCTTTGCGTGATGTGTTTTGTCATTAGTCTTTTCACGAGTTAAGAGTTAACTGTTGAAATCAACTGGCTAAACAACTCTCAGTCCCTGTGAGGGTGCAGTGTGCTGGTAGCACCATGCTGATGAGCACAGCCATGTTCTGCAGAGTCAGGGGGGAACACCAGGCTCTAGGACAGAACCCAAGACCCACATCTAAGCTTCACGGTGGTTATGGCCAAGTTGGGCTCCTCATCTGTCCAGAAGCAAAATGTCATAAGGAAAGGCATGGCACATCCTCTATGATAAGGGAGTGTGATGAAATAGAGGATGAAAAAGGAGGCGGGGGGGGGGGGGGGGATTTGCTTGATGCCACCTCATGCCGCCATCAGGGAAGGTTTTCTCTGGAGAGCATTCAGTAATTCTTCAGCAATTCTGGGACATGGACTAGGAAGTATTTTCTTCATACATAGACAAAGCCACTTTGTTGCTGCTCTCGTGGGCTCCTATGATTTAAGACAGTGCCTTTTGTGATTATTTGAATATCAACAAAAAGCACTTGATTTCCAGGAATTAAAGCTCCATTACTGTTCAAGCAGCAGCCTGTCTCTTGCCTCTACAGTTTCTAAGTAGGGCAGAATCGTAGCTCCATTAATGTCTGGGAAAAAAAAAAATTAAAATAAAATGGGAAGTAGTTCTCTTTTGAGCCTATGCAATACCTTGAAAGCTTAGGGGCAAGTTTTGCTCTCATTAAACTGAGCTAAAGCCAGATTACTTTGCTTTCATGGTTATTATTGTTTTACTTCCCCGTACTTTGGTTCCTTCACTACTCGTACTTAAGTTAGATCTCTCTTGCTGGGAAAATGGGGGGCTAACAGGACATCCCTTGCTTCCTTTTCATGTCCCAGAAACAACATACTGCTTTGATTGAAGGCAGCAGAGGAGGGAGATTTTAGAATGAATTGTGTGACTGAAATGAAATTGGTTAAGGCTTTATTTCTGAGAAAAAATGCCAAAAAACACAATCTTTTGCTATTTCAGTAGTAGTCAGAGACATTATTAATGTCAATGACGTATTAGGATGAGAAGTTTGTAATTGGAGGCTTGCTGTGGCCAAGCAAAAAATGTAGTTATTTAAGCAATTGCCAGTGGAGAGAGAAGCAAAAGTAGGCAGTAACATTTTCATCCAAGGCAAATTAGCCCTGGTGTTTCTTGAAGATGAGAGTACCTCTCGTGCCTCAGTGCTGTTGTGGTCTGTGCAGAAAGGCAGCAAGATGCAGCAGAGGTGAATCCTTCATTAGGGAGATTGCAAAGTCGCTTCTGGGTGCAATGAGACAACCAGCATCAACACTTTGGCTTTCCTGTCAAAATGCCTTTGCTATTTAATTGCAGAAAGAGTTATTAACATAAGTATGCTGCTGGGCCTCACGGTAGACTTTACTGCAGAAGAGCAGCTAAAGCAGACAGCGACAAGCTTGCCTCCATGGCTCTGCTTTTTCTATATTCTCTGTTTTCCTTTTTCCTGCCTTAATTTCTTCTTCTGTAACCTTAAACTTATGCATTTCAGGCTTGAGGCTTGGTCTTTTCCATTTCCTTATCTTTGACCCTGGCATTTTCTTTTCTCTTTGCTTCAGGCCTGATTCATTTTTTCCTTTGTTGCTTCCTTTGACACTTCAGTGCTGAAGGCAGGTTTTCCATACATTAGAGTGCAAGGCAAGTTGGGGGTGGTAATTCCATATTTTTTTCAACTGTCTCTTTCCTATCCCAACATTCTCCACCACTGCTGCTCCTGTCCGTCGCCTCCCCGGGCTGCACTCAGTGTCTTCCTATTCTCTTTCTCCATCCTGCCGTGGCAGTTCCCAGACGCCCCAGTGGAAGTACCCTGCTGCTACCAGCTGCAGGCGCTGACGTCTCTCTAGGAAGCCTTGGTACCGTGCAAAGCTCCCTGAAGGCAGCCTCTACATCTCATCCATGCTCACCCATCAGCCAAGGCAGAGCTTCCTTGCTTGGGAAGGTTTTGCCTCTATGGGATCTGCTCCTCCTTGCAGTGATGGCTTTTTCATTTTGGCTTTCAGTCCACTTTCTCCACAGACAGCACCCGTAAAAGGAGTTTTATTTATTTATTTTTAGTAGTGCTTCAACTTTCTCAGACCTGCTTTGTTGTTTGTTGATGTTGTTTTATTTTGTTTTTCTTTCTGCCTCTCTGCTTTAAAGCTTTTCTCTTTGCAACGATTCTCAGCATGTTTTCTCCTCTTTTTTCCCCTTTTACATGTGCTGCAGCCAGGAAATAGCCTGCAGGTTAGGGTGAGGTACAGCTCCTCATCTTCTGGACCCGAGAATTAGGCAGCCATGCTACAGACAGAAAATAGGAGCTTGGGGAAACAGTGCAGCTTTGCTAGTTGTAAGGGCTTTGTTAACACTAACCTGAAAATGACACAGAGCAAGATCTCTACTACTCTGCATTTCTGTACAGTCCATGATATCCAAAATAAAAGAGTTTTGAGTGCTTTTTCTTTACAGTAACTGAATGGTGCTTTAAAGGATTGTCCAAGGCTGAGGACACTGGGAGGGCAAGTGATAAAACTTGCCTCTCTGTCCTGATGCACCTGGCTGCAGCTCCTCTCCTTACCCCCTGCAACAGATTTCTCCCCTGAGCCTCCAGGCATGTCCCCAGACACATCATTGACAGTCCCTGGGAAAGTGCTACCACCACCTTCATTATTTGCGCCTTTCTTCCCTAAATTCTCTTGTCAGCAGAGCATGGATCGTCTCACCTAATTTCCATGCTGAGTGTCAGAAAGGAAAAATCTTCTGTTCTTAGTGCAGAGTTAACTTAATCGTGCCTCTGTGTAAGGGAAAAATCATGCCTCTTTCTGCTTTTTTTCTGCCCTTCCCACTTCTTTTCCCCCCATTTTAGGAGTGCCCTTTATTACGAGAGTGACAGCAATGTACTTTCTCCAGCAAACTCACTCTGCTCGTTTCGAGAGTCTGTTGATGCTGTTTTATTCTTGTCATGTCAGATGCAGTAATCCAGTTTGTATTCACGATTAGATTAGGAAAGACATGAAATACCTGCATTTGCAAAATTAGTGTGGATATTTACCAGTTGGCAGCTTGTTCCCTTACTTCCTCCCCACCTCACTGCTGGAAGCCCTTAATCCACTACTCAGATGTATCGGTTGATGCCACGCTGTGAATCAAGAAAATGTCTTTCTGCATTGTTAATTTCTGTGGCATGATCGCACCTCATGTTGTCTTCACAGACACGTGCCATGGCATAACCCGATGAGATGTAACCTGTTCTCTAATCGGCAGCAGGGAGTCAGTATGCTGACAATGCCTCCCAGCAGCCTGTCTTCAGAGAGCATTGGGAAAGGGGGGAAAAAGGGGGAAAAAAGAGGCAGTTTGGTTCACCTGGCTCAGATGGGAAGGCACACAAAACCAGCTCTACCTCCGGTGGGATGTGTGTCATTAAGGACCTGATGCTCACTATGGGAAGTAGTAGACAGGGACCTCTTCTGCTTTCAAAATCCTCCCTCTGTAATGTGTTCCCAGTGCCTGCAGGATGGGGAACAGATGGAGAGGACAGGGATACACCTGAGGCTGCAGCCTCCCAAGCAAGGCTTGATAGCTGGGTGCTCAAGACAGTCAGTGATACGGGGACTGAGAAGCCTCAAGCTCCACCTGGTTGTAAAGCGACTCTGTTCCCCTTTTACATAAACAGGGTTCCCTGAACCTTGTTCCCTGTGTGTCATACCTCTGCTGAAACCTTGTAGTTAAAAGTTCTTCTGAGTGCAAAAGTTGGCTATTTTTGCTATTAAAATGCAGATAAATTTCTACTTTCCAGCACTTTTGTAGGAACATTTGCAGTAGAAATGAGCGTGCCTAGCCATGAATCTCCACCATATACCAGGAGCTAATTCCTGCAATTTTATTTCTCACCCCCGTTTCCCACACAGATGATCTCTCCTTCTTGCAGCCCCAAAAATTCTTCCAGCTCAAATTTAGATCTCTTCTAGCATGCTCCTCCCTGGCTAGACAAGAGTCCGAAGGCAAAAGCAAGAGATAAAGGCATGCCTCACACCCAGCCCTCAGCTTTGTTTGCAGTCAGCACAGGATGAGTAGACCAGCACGCAGCATCAGCCGAGGGCTGCAGAGGTGTTTGTTCTTCAGCACCAGCCCAGGACGTGTATTTTTCAGGCAATAAGTCCCTTGTGAGGAGGCAGGCACTCTTTTACGTTTAATCTGCTGGTATGCGACTCTGAGCCCCGCGACATATTATGACAGTATCATCCCAGCGTTACAAACCTGTATACCATTTTGCCAAGGAAATGTTTTTTCCAAATACACTGAAAGCTGCCAACTAGCTGTTTGTGCAGCTTAGTAAATTCTAGGTAATTTTCTTCTTGGAGAAGTGGAAAGAAAGTAGGGGAAAACAAAAAAGCAAAATAATCTGCAATTCCCCAGAGCCGTCCCTCGGGAGGAGCGTCAGGGGATGCCCCTCTCTGCCTGCAGAGCCTCCACGTGCCACTGCTGCCTCGGTGGCTGGGTCAGGCAGCCAGCCTGCCACATCACCTCACGAGTGGCATCAGTGAAAGGGAGCAGCATTTCCTGGGGGCAGGCTTTTCTGAGACAAGGATTCCAGGTCGGAGGGGTTGGCCAGAATTTCCCAGGGCGAAAGCCTGGATGGTTTGAGTGGCCGGGGAGGTGGATGTGAGGATCGCTGGGAGAGCTGGGTGGGAGCCAGAGTGAGGTGGGTGGGTGAGGATGGCAGGGCTCTGGTCTCTGCAGAGCTCCTGCTGTTTCAAAGGAGGCACAGGACAGGAGGCGCAGGCACAGCACAGGAGGTGCAGGCATCCTTTCCCTTCTTCCTGAAGGGCATTTGGGGTGCCCCACCAGCCCTGAGTTGTGACCGGGTGGAGAGGGCGAGGGAGTGACAAGGTTCAAGCAAAACCAGAAATAAAAACCTCTCTCAGTGTTCGTATAAATGTGTTGACGTACAAAAGCTTAGCAACAATTTTTTTAAAGGGACTCTGTTACCTATTAAATTGCAAAAGACGGCATCCTTTGGTATTCATGAAGAGGAATTCATGAATTCCGTAACAGCCAGCTTTAAAAATGCAGCAATATGCTGAATGCTGATTACTGAGCTGTGTAAAAAAAAAAAAAAAGGGGGGGGGGGGGAGCAGAATCAGAGCAATACTTAATTCTGTTATTTTCATTCCAAGCTGGTTTCATTACTTCAGCAGGCACAGCACTAACAGCTGCAGCCCTACACTTGCTCTTATGAACTCCCCCCTGTGCCCCTCTGTGGAGCCCCCTTCACTCACTGCGTTTGCCCATAACACCTCATGTGGGATTTTAAGAGCTAAGCTGAGAAAAAAGCAAGGTGGGAACAGGAGCACCCGGTACAAACTTAAGGGTTAAAGTGTGTGTTTCTGCTGTGTCTGTGGTACGCTGGATTACTCAGGCGCCTGCTCCTCCACTTGAAGCGGAGGGTGGTAAAAACAAGATGTTCAGAACCGATCTGGATGATTTCTCAGGGGGTGCTGTACAAA
>CM021766.1:78233564-78288971 GCA_011076525.1 Nettapus auritus
AAAAGAAAAGAAAAGAAAAGAAAAGAAAAGAAAAGAAAAGAAAAGAAGAAGAAAAGAAAAGAAAAGAAGAAGAAAACCAAAAAAAAGCAGAGACCAGAGTTGTGAGCAGAAGGGTATCATGCAAGAAGGCCCTTGAAAGCAGATAAAGACAAAACTCCAAACAAAATCCAAATCGGAAACTCTCCAGCCGTTGCCACGCTGTGCTACTAACTCTTTTACATACTGATGCTGGCAGGATTTTTCATTTTCCATTGGCCAGAGCTGTCTCGCTAAGATTAAATAACAAACTCCAGGATTTTCTAATATTTGAGTGTGTTGTAATTTTAGTGGTCATCCTTAATCTTTTTTTCCCTAGCGCAGCTCTTTCTCTCATCAGCTTAATATTTAAACTGGATTCATTTTTAATGCCTTAATATGCAAACACATTTATGTCAAAATTGATTCAATATTTAAACTTGTTCAGTTTCAAACACATTTTATGCTTCAGCTGCTCCAACTTGTAGATTATTTCAAACGTGGAATTGATTCCAAAATTAAGCAGGTTTAAATGTTCAGTCAATTTATTTTAGTGTGTGTGTGTGTTTTAGAGACCTGTATTGAGAAATTATGATTTTCCTTACTGGTGCTCGTGCAGCTGACAGTGTGTCAGCAGCTTGAAGGCATGTATAGCTGGTCTCAGCTTGCCTGAAGTTTAACCAGGTCTTGCACAGGAGGTGCAAAATGGCAGGTGGCCACCTTGTGTAGACATGGTGGTGGACAGATCTGGAAAGACAGGCAAAAATAATCTTTTTGGTCTGTCTTCAAAAATGTTTGGTGTCGATGAGGATGAAAATCTACCTGCCTACATACATAAAGTAATGGCTCCCCTTCCAAAATACACAGTTTCCAGGCACAAGCGTGCATCTAGGCTGTATTTGGGGACTGGTTTGGACAAAAAATGTTCAAAGGTGGTGGTGTGTTAGCCCAAAGAGAAGGGGCTGCGTAATTACCACTGATGTCCAGTGAGACGATCCCAGCAGTCCCAGTCACTCTCACCTCCTGTGAGAGCCTGTGGGCTCTGAACCCTGCAAAAGAGCCCTGGGTGCTCCACGTTGTGTTTGCAATGGAGATGGCAAGCAGGTTTCCAAGCTCTCAGGTGAGTATCCTGACCACAAAGCTATAAAGTCCCTCTCATTTCTCTTTTGTATTTATGGATTCTTAATTATACATGCGAAGTGGCATAAAGTAAATATGGGAGATTAAAGAAGATGTATAACCAAATTTCTTATTATTCCCTTGGCTTTAGAAGTCCGATTTGAAATCCATTCTCTCCCTGTCTCAAAACAGAGATTTGAAGCCTGTTTTCCTACTTCTTTAAGTCCACATAAAATGCTCCAAAGTGTATTTATTAGAGCTTTAATTTTTATTGATTTGCCTTTTTTTTCCCCAAAAAGCTCAAGTGGCACTGAAATCTCTTTTCTATCAAAGCGAAGAGAATGGGAAGAGGAAGAGTGAAGTGGGGTGTTTTGATTGATTTTTGTCCATTTCAGTGGTGAAGAGTGCAAAAATAAATGTGGCTTGAAGTAGTTCTTTTGTTTTGGTTTGGCTGTTGAAAAAAAAAAAAAAAAAAAAAAAACTCTCAAAACAGCTTGATGTTTTGTAGCTGCTTTTTTTATAGAAAACTAGAAGAACAAAACCTCCAGCTTTTCAGCTGGCATGACTTTCTGTGCAATCTTACGAGAGAGAAAAAAACACTGAGTGGCTGCAAAAACCTTCACAATTTGATGCACAGGTGAAGTATAGATGGGGAAAGACAGTTTCTTTGCTGACTGGTTTGTATAACTGACCAGAGATGCTCTGCTTCTGTTGTTACTGATCTGGTACTTTTTAAATGAGTATTAAAGAAAAAAAAAAAAAAAAAAAAAAAAAAAGGTTAGAGAGTGGCCAGATGACTGTCTGCAGCATTGTTAAAGCTCTATAGTTAGACCCATCATTGCAGCAGTTGTTTCCTGTCCTTCAGAGAGTGCTTATTTTGTACATGCTGTTGAACCATTAAAATCCAAAGTAAAAAAGCTCACGTAAACTACTTCTCATCTTGGTTCCCACGTGTTAGTTCTACTGTGGGAAAGAAGAAATTAGTTAGAGTTTTGGCTCTTTTTCAAGGATCCTATAATTTAAGAATAGTTTTTTTTTTTCAAAATGAAATGTTGTGTAATATCAGTTAGTGATCTAGTTGAGCCCTTTTTCTCTTATTCTCTTCAATTTTAAATTTCTGAGTTGTGAACATCTGAGTGCTGTCCAGTGCAAACATATTAGCTGCTTTCATTTCAAAACTGTATAATGGACGTGATCACCATAAGTGCTTCACATCAGAGCTGACAGGTTATATATATCTGCCAACATCATCTGTAAAAAACAATAGGTAGGTTTCACATGTGCATAACTTTCTAGATTTCCATAAACTCAGTCTTTCTGTATCAGACACGTTTAATCTAAAGTTAGGTTTTAGCAAAACCATAGGTAACTGAAGATGATTGCATGGGTTTATCAGGGGCTTAGGAGGTTTCAGAAGACACTGCACATGTGCACACTCCTACTGAATAAGTTACAACGTCATATTTATTTACAAAATCGTTCCTGCTTCTTTCTATCAGTTTTGAATTCATGGTCAGTTCAGGTACTGCTGAGTGTTTTGTTTTGTTTTGCTTTGTTTTCCTGTGAGGAAGCAGCACCGACCTGATGAAAATATTCAGGTGTAGCAGAATCTGGGAGAAGTGTGGGCAGCTGGTAAAAGCAACCAAAGGCTACTTAATCCTACTTTAAGCATGCCCAGGACTGCTCTCCAGCACTGAAACCAGTAGGCATGAAACAGTCTGTGAGGCTGGGGACCATTTTTACAGTATTGAGAGAGAGATGACCAATATCCACTGCCTAGGCTTGTTCCCATCATGATTTAATTTACTGAGGTAAAGACAGCCTAACACTTTGCGTTTTGAGGGCATACCCCCATAACTTCAGCAGCAGCATGTGGTGCCCTGCAGATTTACCTGCTTGTTTCCAGAAGCAGTATAAGGGCTCTTGGATTAGTAGCTGCTGTTCCTCCACAGCTGCCTTCCCCATGGATGCTGCAGTGTAGCTTCTGGTTGCATCTGGACCGTACCCAGACTCCCTGCACCCAGCTTTCCAGGTGGAGGAGCAGCTCAGATCATCCAAGGTGCAGGCATGGCCTTTCTTTTGAGTTTCAGCTCCCTGTGTTGGAGGCCAATGGGGAGCCAGCTCTGCAGCGTCAAAGGCAGGCCTGCCAGGTGCACTCAGGACAAAGAGGAGCAGAGGAACGTCTTCAGCCAGGAATGAGTGGGTGGACTGGGCTTGTAAGGAGGGGAACCCTGGTTGGCTGGCAAAACAGGCAGCCAGTGGAAGCTCTGCCTGGGTTTAGGTAAGGAGGAGTAGCCTTAGTTTCATGCCCAAAGTCTGTTTTGCTGGATAGAAGGATGACAATTCTCAATCCACCCAGATACATCCTGAAAGGAGAACTGGGAAAGTTACCTGGGTGTGAGCACTGTGAGAAATTAGGAAGTGGAAAATTTGCTGACAAATCACTGCCAGATTTTATGTAAAACACCCTCTGTGCCCCCTGGGACACAGCCTGGCATGAAGGGGAAAACAACTGAATTCTGTGTTGGTTTCAGTGGGTTAATGGGTCTAGAGGCACAATGGTGTTAACATGACCTTGTCACTGCAGAACATTAGAAAATTAGATACACTCATGTTTTTGACAGAGAAATCTCAGTCTGCATAATACCATGGTAAACAACTAGCTTAAAAATCTATCATCCTTTATTAAAGATGCAGAATAAGAAAAGAAAAAGATTAATGCATCTGACATATAAACAGTGAACTAACTTGGTTTTAGCAATATACCACATTTCCTTAAACTTTAGCTCTAGAGAGACCATTGGCAACCCTTTGGCTGATGTTAGAGATTACAGTAATTGTTCTTGTTAAAGAAAAGACAAAATGTCAGCTGAGCTGGACTGGAGCTGTTTTGTCACATCTTGGTTCCCTGAAGACAAGACAAAAAGGACAAGCATGCACCAAAGAAGGAGCAAAAAGCACCAAGGACAGGGAAAAAAAAAAAAAAAAAAAAAAAAAAAAAAAAAAAAAAGGATTTAGTTTCTGAGATGGGCAACAGTGCTTCTAGAGAATGGCAGGCATGGCACACTCCCATCTTGGCAAGTTCAGGAGTTCAGTCTTTGTACTGCTGTTGGGCCAATTTGCTGGCAGCTCCCTGTTTGATGGGATGCTCAATAGAGCAACAAAAGCTGCCATCTTAGCCAAACTCATGAGAACCACACAAAGAGACATAGGCATGCCAAAAAGCACACAAATGTGTGCAAGGACATCAAAATTACAAAGAAGGCAAATGGGGAGTAAGGAAAAAGAACAGGGTTGAAGCCGGAAAGGAGAACAAAAAGAAGAGAGAGAACCAGGAATTTGTTCATAACACCATAGAGCTTGCCGGAGTTTATTCTGAGGCAAAAGAGCTGCTGATGTCCTCTGGATCCCTCTGACTTCCTTGGTTCAATCTCATCATTTTTCAGAATCAGGAAAAGTAAGGTCCTACAGTGTTAGAATGCATCCTGTGATCAGAGGAGGTGTCCCCATCACACACACTGCTATCAGCTGCTTACTTGTATTCTTGGTCTTAGTGTCTAATTGTACTCCCTTCCAGTTGGCTATCCAAATACAGCCCTCCCAAAGGGAGTGGTAGGTTGAATGGCATGTCCTCTCTTTATTTTGTTATCGTATTTACCAGCACACTGTTTTATACTATTAATTTCTGTCTTATTTCTCATGCCTGTTGCTCAGACTTGAGCAGAGTTCCCAGTCTTACTGGTTAGACACCTCATTGTTTTCCATGACTTTTGCTGACTCTTACTGTCAACCTTGTGCAACAGGATGAATTGCATACGTGCTACTTTAGAAAAAGTAGTTTTTTTGCCTACAGTAGCTCAAGTACTCTATCAAAGATAAGAAAATGAAGAAACACAGCCCTACCAGATCTGAACAGACACAAATTGCAGTTGAACATGCACACAGTTAGAGTGTGTCTGTAGAGATTTAGAAGGAGAAGACAGTGTTGCTTGAGTCTCTTCAAAACTGTAGCTTAACACATGTATCATCAAGTAAATATGTATACCTGCAAAATGCTCAAAGACTGGGAGTTCTGAGTCCATGTGCTCTCTTTATGGGTCACCTGTGTTGATGTGAGATCCGAAAGGCAGATCAGATACAACGCTATGTCCATATTTCTCAAAGAAATCTACAGTGACCCAGATCTCAAAGAATAAGACTGAGATGAGTGATGGAATTGTTAAAAGCTGTCTGTCCTAACTTGCAATATATATTTATGAAATGCACAATGCATTAGGTGATATGGACTGTTATTTCATTAACTACACATTTTGAAAAGAGAATTTTCTTTGCTCTTGTAAGAATAAGGAATATCATTACATCAAAGGAAAAATTCATATAACCCAAAAGATCTGACATAAGCCCTCAAATGCCAGGCAACCCATAGACAATATTAGAATTCTCTGTCTACCTCTAGCCATTAATGCAAATCAGTAAAAAGTTCCAACAAAATGTCATCTTTTATGCTGTAATTCTGTGACAAAAGGACCTGAAGGCAGACAAAGTGAGTATGCCGAGCTGATCACTTTTCACAACAGTAACATTGTCATTGAAATATTTTTTAAATGCCATAATTTATTACCTCAAAAGGCAGGGTTTGATACCACTTGGAGATGCATCCATGGGCTGAGAAAGCTTGAGATTCACTTTCTCCTTGAAGATGGCCTTGGGACATTCTGCCTTACAGGAACCTTCCTCACCTCCTTGACCTTATCAAACCCTCCTGCCACTGTTAACTTCTGCTGATGGGGGAAGCTTTATACTTTCTACATTGCCAGTCAGCTCTCTAGCAAGGGTATGGAGGTGGTGCTGAGTTTGGGATGCAGTCATATCTTCCTAGCCTCTGTCTAGCTATGCTAGGAGTCAAGACTGGCTAGCAATTTGCAGAAATGCAGCATTGAAGCAAATGTGTAAATTATGCACCACATTTTGGTTGACAAATCTAGCAGCTCTTGAATAGACAGAACAAAGACAAGAAATACAAGACTCCTATTCATATATAGTGGGCAAGAAGAACAGAACTTACAGTATCTTGGATGCTTTTCCTTATTTCTTTGTGTTTATGTAGATTAACTTCTAATTCTATGAGGAAAAAAAAAAAAAAAAGAAAAAAAAAGAAAAAAAGAATAATCTTGACTTAACTTTTTTGTTATTCCTTTAAAATGGAAAAACACATACCACCTGTAATAGAAATTCTAATAAGCCAATAATAAGCTATCAGTATTTTTTCTATCCGTCAGCTTTTATGGGCTTGAGAGTTAAGTAATGAAGAAGGATCAATATAGATGAAGAAATCAATATGCCTTGCATGCACTGTTTCCTAAGTTCAGAACAAACTCTCAGAACTGTCTGTAATTCCTCCATTGTAGCCTTGTATTGTGAAAGCTGTGGAAAATCAGATCTGCAAAAAATGTTCTAAAAACAAATGTGATCATAAATTCTTCTATCTCTCCTCCCCTGCTCCCTCCCAAAATGTGCATTTATTTCCATTGCCTCAGTTAGAAGAAAAAGGTTTGCATATGCTGCTTAGTCCAGCAGAGATGATTCAGGGACTGTTGATGAAAATTGCTAGAGACACAAAAAGACTTCCACATGAAGAGACAGTGCAGATCTTGAAGCTGTTTAGTCTGGAGATTAAAAAAAAGAAAACAAAAAAACATGGAGTTATAACATGGAGTGATAGAGTTATACCAAGTAATGAATGTTATAGAGAAGATAATTTAGGAAATTCCAGTTACCTCTTTTTTATAATATACAACAAACTGCTAAGAGAGGTTATACTTTTTACTCAAGAGTGCAATCAAATCTAAAATACATTGTCACTAATTATCACTGATGCTAAGAGTCTAGTAATTTTTTTTTAAGTTTAGAAATGTTTATGTAGGTTGAGAATGTCAGTTGTTACCCTGGATAAGCTTAAAAACATGATCAGATCATAAAGCTGTATTCTTCCAGGAGGGAACCAAACACTGATGTGATTTTGTCATGCAGTTTGTTCCCCCACTGTAAGTCACAGAAGTTTTTGCACAGACTCTGAAACCTCTCTGGCCAGCCACTGATATAGGCAGGAGGCCCAGTGACGGGTGTCAGTGCTCTTCATTGGCTTGCCAGAGTTTGTCCATCTCTTAAATAAAAGAAAGCAGGGCTGCAATGTCAAGAGGCTATCCCTTCCTGGACACGGGATCAATTATACCTCCAGCTTAGCCTGTCTGGGAACAGAGATACAAGATCCTCCCCATGCAGCCTGCTGTGATGCTTGACAAGGCTCATCCACCTGAGGTGTCCCTCGTTTCTAAGTCCACCCATCCCTGATCTGATTCCTCTTTGCTGGAACAGAGGCCTCCTGTGTAGGCTATCCACCATGGGCATCCTTTCTTCTTCACAACATCCTTTTATGTACTCGATGTCTGTTTCAGTGCTGCTTCCTTAGTTCTTTCTTCTTCAGGCTAATTAACTGCAATTTGTTAAAGCTTTCCTCTGAAGTCGCATTTTCCAGACCTGTAATCTGTCTCGGTGCTTGCCTCTGCCCTGTCTCCAGTTGAGCCACACAATGGTTGAAGCACAGTGCTCAAACCTGGACACGGCCCCACATGAAGCCTTCTCAGTGCCAAGTGTAATGAGAAGGGCTGTTTCAGATGTCTTGCTGTTACCCTGTTCATACATCCCAGTATGGTGTTTGCTTTTCTTGTACCAGCAGGACATTTCTGAGTCTTGTTCGGTTTGTGGTCCGTTACAACCTCTCAGTTTTTTCCCTAGAACAGCACGTTGCAAATTATTTCCCCCCTGGACAATTGCAGCTGATTAACCAAAAGAAAGTACATACCTTACCTCACCTGATTACATCCACTGTAAAATAAGAAATAGGATACCCATTTTGAATGACTGAGTTTCGTAATATATCACATGAAGAGAATAATATAAAGAGGATAATGGATCACTTAAAGAGCTCATTTGTTCATTTGCTAAGTGTAATTTAGCTTTCCTTATTTATTACAATAGCAAATCATCTACTCATAGAATCCAGTAGTGAAGTCTTAGTCATAAAGAATTTCATGACAACTTTTTGCAGTATTGTAAAATTTGGTTGTGTGTGGATTTACAAAACAGAAACCAGAATGACTTCCTTTTTCAGCTTTCGCAAAAATCAGCAATAGTCTTACAGAAGTATGTGAGCTGACTAGTTAACTCCACTGAGGAGCTGATGAATATTGATCTTCTAGAAAAGATAAACAAAAATGTATCAAATCATTAAATTAGTGTTTTGACCAGATATGAGCAGAAGTTTTGTCACTAATACAGCAGTGATGTATAGAATATACATGGAAATTCTCAGATATGTTAATGTCATGATAGATGCTGAGTCTAAAAAGAAAAAAACCACATACTCAACATGCAATAGACTATCAAGAGAACAGTTTTCTAATTATTAGTTAATGTCGTTAACTAAAATTTTCAGAAGTTACACCATTTATTTACTTTTTAAATTTCCAAATACGATTCTTGCTAATTCTGTAGATAAATGTTTTTAAACATTGGTGAAGACGAGGCTTGAATTTTGCCTTTGCTTTCCAGATGACATGACTGTGTAACCTACAATGAGCATGAGATTTTCTTAGGTAGATACATGGGCAAAAGGATACAACCACCCCTAAATTGATATTCAGCTGGTCCCATGAAGTAGCACTCATTTTCCTCTCTTCATGGAAGCTTTTATACTGGGGTGCCAGCAGAAGGACAGAGGTTCGTACAGCAGTTTCTATATTGTGAGATTTAAAGCTCTCCAAGACCAATGCAGAGGCAAGCCCAAAGATGATACCCACATAACCGTTGACTTTCAGCCTGGAAACAAGCTCCCAGGAGCCCTTCAGAGCTCCCAGCCACCACTCGCAACTCCACACCTCTGCTTCCCGGTCAGCTCTGATCTTTTTCTGGCCCCAGCCTGGGAGGAAGATCAGGAGCTTTTGACTCCGACCTCTTGTCTTCCTCCATGAGGAGGATGAAGCAGCTGGAGCAGAAAGCTGTTCTCTGGCCAAGAAAAGACAGAAAGCCAACCTCTCTTGGGTTCGATTAGCTTATTCTTCACAGAAACTAAGCGGAGAGCCAAAGAGGAGCTGTTCCCCTTTCTGAGTCATTCACTCATTCATCTGCTCTTACATCAGCACAGATATGTGCCCTTCCTCAGCACAGACAGATGGCTGCATTTCCATTTAGACTTTAAATTTGGGGAAAATTTTAATTGGGTCTTAAAATTTGATCACCCACTTGGCAGGGTGTGTTGCTGCTACTGTTCATAACCAGGGATTGTGCTCAACAGTGTGGGAGAGAGAGTGCAGCTAGGCAGAAATGCTCTTCTCTTTTTCTGCTTTGTTCTCAGTTCCTGCTAATCTAGTAGCATTGATCTGCTACTTTTAATAAAGGCAGTTGTTTACCTCGCTCGTCTGCAGACCCCTAATATCCTAATAAACCAGACATGACAGCGCTGTTTGCTTTATTTTCTATGAAAGCATTTCCCTCTCTGTACTCCCACTCACGTACAGACAAAGGCTGTTAACGTACTGCAGCTATCTGATCACAATCAGGACCTTGCAACTTGATTTTACTTAATGGATCTTTAAGCACAAGGCTTTAGTATTTATTCAAAGTGAGTCTAGCCTCTTGTTTTGAACATAAAGGTTCTTTCTAACTCTGCAATTTCTTCCTTGTTTAAAGATCAAAAGGAGGAAAACAAAACAAAACTTTTCTTTGTGTTTAAAGCAATACAAGTTGCAAAGTAGAAATCCCCCCAAAACAGCCCTAAACTATTATGTAGTCAGGCATTAGGCCTCCACTTGGAGAAAACACCTGTGGTTCTCTGGGCTAGGCAGGCCCTCAGAAGTCATACATCCCATCCTGGCTGTTAGAGTTGGATACTTCCCCAGGATGAAAGGGCTTCATGTGTGCCAGGACTGAAATAGCAACTCTGGGTAAATGGCACCATGCTGTGTCCTCTCCATATATCCGGTCTGCACAGTATCCAAACTGTTGGCAATCTTTGATGTATTTATTTGTCCTCATGGTCTCCCTAGGAGTTTGGGTAGTGCCCTTACCCACATTTCCCACTGGAGCTGGAGGCAAGGGAAGCCACAAAGTCTGCCTGGGACCTGGTGGTCAACCTGGTAGACAGTAGAAATTGCATTTCCCAAATCTTACACAAGAGACAAAACAAAAGCAATAATTCTGTCTTCATGTGAGGGAAGTAGTAAACGTTAGCTGAGAGCAGCTTGAAGAGAAGGTGTGCTGTTTTCCAAAGGTCCCCATGGCCAAGTGTTGTATTACCTCCAGGCTTTGTAAGATCCTCTTAATGGACAGGGAAGGAGGGGTATGGAAGCAAATTACACACAAAGCACTTTCCTTGGTTACTTTCAGAAGCTATCAGGGGAAGAAGCAGAGGATACATCTTAATCTGCAGTTCCCTTAAAATCCTTCCTCACCTTGTGTTACATGGTTGGCCTCAGCTCTGTTGTATGAAGAAAAGGCTGAAAATGCTTGAAATCCCGAATTACGATTCCAAGAGGCTTACAGTTCTCTGTCAAGGATTCCTCTTACACTGAGAAAAGCATCTAATAAGGCATTCAGTAACACAAAAGGGAGAGGGAAGGAGAGGGATTTTTCTATTTGTATGTAACTTTACTCTAAAAAATTTCCACTTAAAAAAAACACCTTCTTGCTCAGGGAGGTCTAACAAAGTTCCTTGAATTCCTTTGGCTGCTTTGTCTTCATTTTGCCCTGCAGACTCGATGCAGATAGGCAGCCAGAAACTGAGGTTTCTATTCCATCTTTCTATCATCCTCAGAAGTGTTTACAGACATGTAATTACTCACAACCTGCCTAATTGCAGGGCGGCCAACAGAACTGCACAAGGTTCAACAGCGACACAGTTTGGTCCATTAGCCATTCATGCCTGGTAGCTGGGAAAAAGACATTGCCCATATGGATCTACGTACAGTTTTCAAGGTCTGCAGTCAGGAAATAAGTACGCATTTTGCTCTCAAGCCGAATGTTTTTTATGCAGAAAATCAATGTGAAATAATAGACACCCGTAATGTGATTTTTGTTGTAGAAGAACTTAGGATAACACCACATTTTAACACTCCCTATGACACTGTGGGACATAAAGGTCTTGGAGGTCTTCACATGTAGATGCATTTTTGCCTTTTTTTTTTTTTTTTTTTTTTCTGAATTTAATCATGGAATTATATCTACCATAGTATATGTAGGCTTAATGTTTAATTCATTAGGTCCCCAAGGAAATCTGCAAGTTCTACACAAAGCCATGGAAATCTGCTTTTAACATGCAGACATTATTGTCAGGCCCACCTCAACACCTCTCCACAGCTAACATTTCTTGATTAGAGGAAAACAATATTAGGCCTCAGCTGTTATGTGCTGGTTGAGCTGTTTAAAGCTCCTCACTTTGGCAATTCAGACTAATATTAAAACGTGCAGTCCCTTGTAATTGAGACCAGAATTAAGGACAGACCAATGAAGCAAAAGCAACTTGGGAATGGCAATAATTAGTCCCCCCCACTTCCCTGAAAATGAACTACTGAATACATGGCAGCGGTACAGGTGCTGATGAAGAAGGAGGGAAAAGTGATCACTGGGAAAAAAAAAAAAAAAGAAAGAAAGAAAACCAAAACAGTTTCAGTTTGACAAAGCTGCCCCTTTAGGGCAAAGCTGAGGAGCAGAAGTAGCACTTGCCTCCCTTGTCCTGGAAGGAGGACAAGAGCCGGCATGGTCCCTAGCACCTCCCAACCTCACCTCCACTTCAAGGCTCTACTCAGCCTGGGCTGGACTTGGCTGTGCCTGCACCTTCTGTGCACACCCCACTGTGGGCACTGTGTTGGGTCCAGAGGTCACTGGGCACCCCAGATTCCTGGGGAGCTCCACGCCACTCAACTCTCACCTGGACCAAGACAAACTCAGCCCACCTAGACCTCACCGGGATGCTGGGGGAAAACAGAGGCCACTAGAAAGACCCAGACCGACAAAGAGGCAGACAGCAAGGAGAAAGAGGAACTGTAGGCAAAATAGACCATGAGAAGAAGACAAATAAAGACAAAGGAGCTGGTCACGCATGGCAGCCCGAAACTTCTCATTTTGCCTGTGTATCCTTGCATCCGCAGTCTACTGAAACTCATTTGCAGCTCTGTCCCTTTCCAGATGTAACATGTCCAAACCTCTTCAAGGCTGAACCACTCCTAAGACTTCAGGAAATACAAATGAGTGGAGTGTTCCTCAATGACCTCAGTCTTGTGACAGCCATTCCTTCCTCTGCTGGCTCCTTTGAGTTCTTTCCTCACCAACTTCTGTTCCTCTTTCTGCTTCTTTTATGTGATATTTTTGATAGAGAGGCCATGAAAAGGAAAGGCAACAAATATATTCAAACACTGCCAAAAGCCGGAGAGACAGGAATCTAGGTTTGCTGTGTAATCCCGAACATGCAAAAACTGCAGCAGGTCATTGTGGGGCTCAGATCACAAGATGCATTGCTACAGCCCCTTTGGTTTTTCTGCCCTGTCAGTCAAAGGAAATCTTCATTATGTTATTTGTCTTAAAATAATAATAATAATAATATCATGCCTAAATGATCTGTTGTGCTGGATTGGAATCAAATTGATTTCATTGCTCAGGACCAATTTATGATAGTCTTAAATAAGCTTTTTTTAACAGGTGCAAATTGCATGCCTCAGTTTACTTGCTGAGGAATACAATTAAGCCAGCACAAAGCTGTCTGTGATTCATATATAATGAAATAAAAACAGTATCATCATCATTAAACAGCAAATAAAGCTATTGATTCCTTGCATTATGCTGTCAGGTTTAATTCAATCACATTTTTTTCCTCCTTTCAGTCCTTAATTACATAGTTCATGCTGAATCCTCATTTTAATGCGTGGAATGGAACAATGCTGTACCTTCATAGCTTAGCATCTAAAATACAAGCCTACTGAGCCCTGACATATCTTTGTTGGAATTAATTAAAGCCAAACATGCTCACAGCATCTGATAAAGGCAGGTATTTCAGTCCTGCCTTTCAGAGTGTAAGGGGGTGGTGATGTGATGGACCCGCTCTGCGCACCATGTCAATGCCGTCAGGCTGTGGCTGGGCTCTTTCTGCACGTCCCCGGCTGAATGCACCAAAAGCGCCTTCCATTTAGCACACAAAGATAAACCAGGCCATGAACAAATGGCCTACAGAGCCAGAGCAAAAGGGAGGAGGGCAGGAAAGTGCTGCAGCAGTCAAAATATGAAAGAAAGAGAAATCCTGAATGACTTTGTAATCTGCTCAGAGGGGCAGGGGGCAGCAGGGCACGAAGGGAGAAGCAAGGATGGGGAGCTAGTTGAGGGAGAGGGGCATCTCCTGTCAGTCCTTTGTACCAACAACAGGTACAGAGAGCACTGCAAGTGGTCATGCAGCGCCAGGAGCCCTTGGTTATGGGACGTGCTGTGCCCCAGATGTACCATCTACATGGGCTGGGTGTGCATGACGACAGGGACACATTGTGCCATTCCGACTGCGAACAGAGCAACCTGAATAGTGGGAATAGAGGGGGAGTTCTTGTTGATTTTTTTTTTTTTTTTTAACAACAACCATACAAATCGGCTGAATAACATATTCACAGGATATTGTTCAAGCAGCATTTTTCCCTGCTTGTGGCCAGTTTGCAATACATGTATTCATGCTGAGGGCAACCTTATTCTGTGAGCTGTTCGTGAAGTACTTTCTTAATATGCATCAATGGCAAATTTGGTCCTGGTTGAGTAGCTGTGTTAGGAATGGTCTAGACTGATGTTTTTTTTCCACTTGTGACTTTCTGCTGAATATGGCCCACAACATATAGACCAGTTCTGCTCTCTTGACTCAGACCTCCTGAAGTGATCTCCCTCAGCTCCAGACACTGCAGCACTGACTTTCAGCCCTGCTCGTTGACTTCAGTCCCACTCTCTGCAAGCCAGGGAGTCAGAGCATGCTGCAGACAAGCAGCACTAATATTTGAGAGGTGACATGTCTGGGTGATGTTTCTCTTCTGCCCAGATTGACAGGGATTTCCAACACAATTACAGGAGTATCAGATAGAGTCCCCTTTGCTAGAAATGGTGAAACATCTTTTCTGCTCTTGCAAATGAGCGTAGCATAAAAGGAGGAGATTAGTATAAATCACCTGGCATAAATTCAAACAAACCATACCTGCCAATATCTTAATTAAAGACAAAAGGTATCATATCAAGTGAATTTGTGAAAATATTGATTGAAAAAACATCAGGAAATGACCTTATTATGCTTGTTTTGTCACAAAGTCCTAGATTTCTCATTCTCGTGTTCTCGTGTTCCATGTGAGAGCTACTTCTATCATGGAAAAATCTTGTTTTGCCTCCTTCCACCCTACCTGTTTGCTTCCCACAAGAATAAGTCAATTGAAATACTAGGAAAATTGATGTTAAAATGCTGTTCTCACTTGGGGTGTTGTTTTTTTGTTTTTGTTTCTAAGACTGTTTCAAATCGTGGGAAGGCTATGATTGTTTGATTGCTACTTAAGTCTATTTTTGGGGTGCCCTTAATTGCCTCACGTAAGCA
Source organism: Nettapus auritus (assembly GCA_011076525.1). Lineage (NCBI taxonomy): Eukaryota > Metazoa > Chordata > Aves > Anseriformes > Anatidae > Nettapus > Nettapus auritus. The sequence continues at coordinate 78,248,356 of CM021766.1, forward strand.
TCCTGAAGGCTGTAGAACCATCTCCATCTGCAACAGAGCTTAGAGAATTTATCTGATAATATGTAGCCATGAACAAACTGCAGAGAAAAACTAAAGGTTGATTGAGATTCTTTCAGACCTCTGAGGATGCCACCTCTGAATTTCACAAAACTGAAGTTCAGCTTCTACTTCATAATGATCTGAGGTTATTTTTCCCTGAAAAGATGAATATTGATATTTATCTGTTGTCATCACTATTGTCTTAGGTTTCACCAACAGGCTAAAAGAGACATGACATAGAATGCTTCTCAATTCCATTTCATATTCTATATAGGTCTGTGTGGGCATTGTGGAGCCTGCTCCCATTCTCTAAACATATGTTTTATTCTGTCTGTCATGCTGAAAGTGCAAAATAGAAAAGAAATGCTGATTTGGGATCTATCTTCTGAATGAAAAGGGTTTAGGTCTGTGTGGGTTTAACTTTCCTGCAGGATGATGATAATGCAGAAGAGTTTGATGAGATTAATACAAGTGGGTCCATCACCTCAGTGATTTCCTGCAAAAGCACACAGATGTAATTAAGCTCATATTCCTCTCCTGTATGGGCAGGATATTTCTTGCTCGGTAGATACTGCCTTGAACATCTGTGAGAAAAAAGAAAACAGCTGTAACAAAGAAAAAGAAAAAGAAAAAGAAAAAGAAAAAGAAAAAAAGAAAAAGAAAAAGAAAAAGAAAAAGAAAAAGAAAAAGAAAAAGAAAACTAATGTTTTAACTGCATTAAAGTTTTAAAATCTCTCATTTTCTTTGTTACACAGTGTCCTTTTTTCCAGTTTTCATCTCTTTTCTCCCCCATTTTGCTGTTCTGCTGCAGTATGGTATATGCTGAATTAAATAAGAGCAATGAATTGCAAACTTTTAAATGCAGATGATAAAGTCAGCAACGCCAAATGAGAATCTCCCTCAGTAGGTTTGTTTGCAGCTTGTTTACAGCTGTTTGCAGCTGTTTCAGATGATCTCTCCCCATCATCTGCCTGGGAGCAGTTGCAGTGGGGTGAGATGGTCCAGTGTGAGGTGGAACACCCCAAATTCCCTGCTCTGTTGGAGGTGCCCTCACCCACCATGGCCACAGAGGTTGGCCAGTGGGCTGTGAGGCAGAGCCTCCAGGCAATAGAGCTGGAAGCAGCAAATTGTTATTATATTTATTTATTTTCCATCTGATTCTCCAACTCAGTGAATCATTAATGTGGTTTAGAATGGAAATGAAAATGCCACGAAAGAGCATCTCATTGCAAGATGTCTGTAAAAATATATAAAAGGATCTTTTCATGGGTAATTATTCAAACCACTTCATATAACTGTCACCATTAAAAGGTCACTAACTTTTACCATGCAGGGCTTGCTGAAGGTGCAGTGTTGGCGCCATCTTCTAAAGCCAGGGGAAGTACTCCAGTGTCACTCATGGTCACCGATGATACTGCATGGTCTTTATCTTTATCTTTATCTTTATCTTTATCTTTATCTTTATCTTACCTTTCTGATGTTAGCAGAGAGGATCAAGGTAACCATCATGATTGGCAGTGTGCAACCTCATAACAAATAGCAGTTCTTTTCCTGAAGAACTTGCACTCACAAAATGATAGACAGACCTTATCTCAGGCATGTCATCTTCTACTGGTAATAATTGCAGTTACAACCTACAATGTTCTTGCTATATTTCATTTCAGATTTTAATTGCATACTATCATTCTCATGCCAAATTAAGATCTCAGGGCATATTTTAAATTTACTGTAAATACACATTAAAAAGATGACATCCATTACCCAACCATGCAAACAACATGTATGTGGCACATTAAAGAAGCAAATATGCTTGTAGAAAAGCTTGTACACAAAGTTTCTGTGAAAAAGTAGTCCTTTGTGTATATCTCATATAATCCTCTTCCTTATCTTCTATAATATCTTCTCTGTCAAAAAGTGTTGAAATTGGCTAAATGGATTCCAGTTGTATTAGATGAGGACTGACAGGCAGAACGAAAGTACTGTACACCCATTTCTTTGGGAAATCCAGCTAAAACCCTTTATTCTCAAGGTTGATGATACAACTGATATTACTCCCAGCAATGTGATTTGCAGCTCTATTTTGAAACTGAAAAGCTACAAAAAAATATGAGTCTACACAGATGTTTTCTATCAGAGGCTGCCCTCTTTACTGAGCAAGCCCTGGGCATCCCCAAGCCCTCTGAACACCTGCAGAGCCTGGGGATGTTGCAAATGGGCATAATGGGTGCCAGCAAATATTGCATGCCGTAACTTAGAGTCAGACATCAGTGCCCTCACTATGCTGTAAGTGAACTCTGAGACTCACAAAAGGCCGAAGAAAGAAACATTTTTGTCTGCATTGAGAGGGTGCTGAATGGCTGGGACTCCAGCGGAAGGTGCAAGAACACTGCATAAAACCTCATCTTGTTTAGAGTGAGAATTCAAGAGAGGCTCAGAGAAACCCAAAGAGAAGATGCAGCAGTCTGCCTTAGTGATGGCAGAGAGGCAGGGCAGAACTGCTCCCAGAGAGTAGGGATTAGCACAGAGCCTCCTTGGTCAAAAAGAGGAATTTTCCATATGGACAGCTCTTCAGAACAGGAACTGTGTGTCTGAGTAGAGCAGAGTGGGCATTGTCTAGTGTTTCCAACATAGCCTGAGAAACCTGGTATTGTTTAACCTTCCATTTTTGTTGCCCTCTGTTTATCTTGCCAACCCTCCAATAACCAACAGTAAAGGAAAAAACAACAACAACAACAACAACAACAACTCTAAGATTTCATTTCTTACAGGAAGCCTAGAGGAAAGTCTTTCAACTAAAAATTAACCCCCCCATATATGTCTGTTACATTATTGGAAAATTATGTTTTCCAGTCACATTAACTGGAGATTAAAATGTCTTACTAATATGCATGCTATTTTTTTCAAAGCCAAAGCCGTATTGTCTACTTCATCTAGGGGCTGTTGGAGCTGAGGACCTTTAAATAAGTGCATAAATATTAATCCAAATATCTAATTTCAAACAGCTTTTGGCATGTTATTCTAGTGCTTGTGCTCAAGTTTCAGTAGCACTGGAGATGTTTTTGTGGTGCTCTGGCCTATGTTTCAACAGATGATGTAGAATTTCATGCAGTGTTCATTATTAGTGATTATTCCTTACTGGGAACACTTGTTGAATGAGCCTTTCTCCTGCACCAGTAATAGGTGGCTGATTGGTGCTGATTTAATGATGTATAGCATCTTACCTCCTGCTGAGACTGGAGCTCACGAGAACTGCCAGGGACGCAGTTGAGAAGCTGACATGGGCTGCATATTTCATGTGCTGCTGGAGAGCGCAGCCAGGCTGTGTAGCGATCAAACCCCAGAAGATGTACATATCTCCAATTTTCCCATGTAACAAAAATCTTGTCGTCTGTTGACATGAAAGACTAAGATAACGGCTCTGTGACCCTATATAGTTCTTCAGTCTGGACGGATGAGACAAATCTAAATAATTGAGCTTGAGCTCCTCTGATTTCCTTCATGTTAATGCAGTGCTACATCCAAAACATAAAACGGTTTTGAACTTGCTGCACTTATCTCCTGCTTGCAGTGATCATTGTGTTTTCTAGTCAGCAGTAAAGAAAAGGCCAGTGACATACATGCTGGATTTATACAGGGCCACACAGGTGAAGTTTCCTGGCTGGCCTGCAGCAGCTTGCAGCTCTGCCTTTTATACCACACCTGCTTGGGGAACTGCCATTTCCTGCTTGCTAGAAGCTGAATATTTGGCAGATCTGGGGTGGATGAGACATTATAGCATGGGATTCGAGCCCTGGATATACCCTCTGGCTGGGGCTGGGAGCTGCCTTTGCCAGTTTAAATCCCAGGACAGAACTTGTCCCAGATGTCCTGACACTGATTCCCTCTCCTTCCTCCCAGCAGCTGCCAGTCACTCTTCCCATCTGATCTCTCCTTTTTGGGCAGCAGTTATTTCATGTATTTCCATTATATAAATGAATTATATATTATGAAGCAGAAATGTAATCTTTTTCCTGATGTTAGGCTAACTAAACATATGTGCAAGTACATCTAAGTACACAAACATTTACATTCATAGACACACGTTTCATCTAGCACATCCAGCACCCTGTCTCACCTCTCTGCTCACAGCCTGTAGTCCATCCTTTCACTTCAGCTTTGGGCTTTGTCAGACTTGCAAGGAAAGAAAATTCCAGCATTAATATCCCTTTCCTATGAGGAAAGCTTCTTGCTGCCTCCTGTTAGGAGCTGGGGACAGTCATGTAGTCTGTTATGATTACCACTGCAGATGATTCCATTTTACAACTTAATCTTATTTCCTTTTAATAGGAAAGAATCTGTTGGCAGAATTTAGAAAAAGTGAAACAACAGGAGAATACTCACCAATTCATTCATAACAATATAATACCAAGGCTTTTAATTATTATTATTTATTGCTATTCCTATTTAGAATGACTGCAGTTTGTATTGAATTTACCTGAGATTCACAACTTCATTTCCATCTTAGTGTCTGATTTTGAGTGTTTTTTTTTTTTTTTCTTTAAAGCTTTATTTGTTAATGCATTTTTCCTATAATTATACCATGATCACTCCTAAGTGCACAGTTTACATTGAACAGAGCCATTAAGTGTTACTGCTGGTAGTTGTTTCACACAGTTGTGCAGAGATCTTTGTATTTAGACCCAAAACAGCTTTATAGGGAAAAAAAATATATTTAGCTTCAGGAAATTCCAGTTGCTATTTTTGTTGACGTCAGTACTTAATCAGGCTGGACAGCCTAGAGGGTAATTTTGCAGCCAGTGTTAAGCAGTTCTGTGCTCAGCAGAGATTTCAGCATCCTTGCTGTGTGTATGGGGATGTGCTTTAGTAGGTGGCTTTGAAACGTGCTCTATCTGACGCAAAAACTTCATGGCACACTAGAAGCAATCAACAACGCATATTTTTGAACTCTTTGTTCCTTCCTTCTCTAAACTCATCCCTAGGTGAGGAAGGGATTTTATATTCACAAAATCTGATCTTGATCCTACCTCTTTCGTGAAATTCATTTGAGTTCTGTGCCAAATTTAAATGAAAAACTACAGCTCTTTAACATGTTTACAGCTCTGTGGGGTGCATTGTACTTTGAGGAAAACATTAGTATGTGTAATACTAGTGATGAATAATTAACATACAGTTATAACACCTTTCATCTTTATGGATTTTATATGTGCAAGAATCATTTCATTTGTCCCCAGATCACATCTGGAATGAAACAGAGCAGCAGTTAAAGAGGCCGTACACTCTCAAATAGTCCAGGGCAGGAACTGAAGATGACTGCTACACAGAGATCAGAAAGCAGACAGAATTCAGCTAGGCAGAAAGTATTAATGGGAATCAAGCATCTAGTGATGGAGTTTTGCAGTGTGCCTTACACATATAATTAACTGAATTGGAATTTGGAAAGGACACAGAAGACTTCACCACTGCCCTTGCTGGAAGGACTACTGCATCTTTTAATAGCCTAATGTAAGCAAGAGCTCATTTTAATGTCCTATTCAGAAGAAGGAATATGCCATCTGCAGAATTAGCAAGAAGTATCTGTGGCAAGTGGGTGTTCCTTAGGGATTTCCCACTCACAACACTTTCCATTCCTTCCCTAGCTTTTAAAAGCCCCAGGCATCATAATGTCATGACATGAGTGCTTAAAAGTTACCACAGGACACATCTAGAAAGGGGTCTATTTCTATGTGGGTGCTGTATGTTTGCTGAATCAGGAAAAAAAATGTTATGAATGTATGAAGAGAAAATGAGAGCGGCAGCAGTGGCCTTTGCAGAGCTCAGTGCTCTGAGCACAAGGCCAGCAGCCACAGACAGTCGAGATCAGCAGGGAGTCACTTCTGCCCCAGCACAACAAACAGCAGAACAGGAGGTCCTCAACAGACGGGAGAGGGGATTACGGTGTCTGAACAAAAGCAGCCTCTTTGGTCCGGTTCAAAAATAAGCAATTTAGAGCTACAGAGGAGAATGGGGTTTTGGATTAATTTGCAGTCGAGGCCAAGCCAAACGGCTGATGAATTAAGTGGTTGTGGAGCAGCCAGCTGAGAGAAGCAGCATGATCACAAGGGCAGGAGACCTGGGCTCTTAGGCACAAGTGATGCACTGAAGGTCAGGCTCTCCAGCTGATCAGCATCCCTTGCTCCAACCCACTGTTACAGAGACACCGCTACCTGTGCCATCACCCCCAGTTTCCCAGTTTTTGAAGGGAAAAACTGCAAGAAATGATCCAGCCCATCAGCAATGTAGGGTAAGGAGGAACAGGAGGGCGTGATGAGTGCTGGCTCTTCTCCCCCTCACCTCCTCTGATGTGGCTGGTGGCGCTGCCCCATTGCAGGTGGCACCCAACATCTCCTCCCAGGAATGCCAGCATAGAGGAAAGACCCAGGCTGGAGACTCCTCTGGTGGGACCAGCCATGTCTGAGCACAGGGAGCAGCAGGGCAGCCAGCACCCAAGTAGCCAGGCTGCTGCTGCGTTTGGTCTGAATGCAAGTAGGCATTTTAAGCCTTTGACAGCCATAGTAAGAGGTTAAAGGACTGCAAGGTAAACGTGGCTGGTTCAGGAAAGCTGTGCTCTCTTCCGAGCCATGTGACTGGTTGGCGAGGCATCTCACACCTTTTGAAGCCATCAGCTGTGTTCCAGTTTAGAGCAGTGGGCCAGGCAGATTGAGTGGCACAAGGAGCAGTGACAGCCCTCTGTTCCTGAGGCTCTGATGAGAGGCCTGTCATGAGCAGGCAAAGAGGTACCCGTTCCTCCAGTGAGCACTGCCTATTCTTCGCTGTGTATTGACTTCAGAAGTCGTTCCTAACTTCACCCTGGCATGCAATTACTTTCTGACCTTTATTTTTCTGCAAAAGTTTACTTCTATGCATGTATTTGCCTATTGATAAAGGACATATTTATTCCATATTCAGATTTCTCTACCATGGCACTGATTAAAGTCCAGTGACAGTCTAGCCCCTGTTATAGACAAGAAATCCCCTTTACTGACTCCTCCTAAGTAAGGGAGCTTCCTGGATGTAAATAATGAATGAAATTGATCATAGAGCCTCAGTTCTTATTTTGTTTGCAGGAGTGTTGGTTTTATTGACTTTGCTGTGTTTTCCAGAGGGAAATGGAAGAAGATTTCTGTAGAGTTTTAAAAAATACCCCTTTCCAATGTAAGCCTGTTGGATGGTGGCTAGCTCCTATCTGCCCCAATTAAGAATAATGGCTAAAAACAGGAACATATGGGGCTAAAATTGTGCAGAATCTCTGAAGTGTGTGCTTCTGAAAAAGCTGAATTCTTGGGCTTATGACTATAAAAAAAGTCAATTCTGAATGGATTTGCTATTCCAGTTTTGCTGACTGTTCACAGTTTTTAGAACTGAAAATCACGCTGTAAAACTTGCACTTTGTTAATTTTTTCTTGAGTACCTAATGGAAAGTGAACCTGTTAAGGATTTTCCATAGCTTCCTCCAGAGACATTTTAAAATGATCTAAAATTAAAACATCTCTTTAAGTAATTATTTTAGTTATGGGCTGTTTAAGAAACAAAATTGCTTGTTTAAGATTCACAAGCTAGAAAAGTAATTAAGATCCAAGAGCCATTCACAGGATTGACATTGTAAACTGAAAATGTGACTTTTTTCAATGCCTCTGATCTTTCCTGATAATTTGACTTTTTACTATTTTTTTTCCTTTAATGTTAGAATGATCTTATCAGTATAAAAGCAAATATATAGCAAATTCCAGCACTTTTTTTTTTTTTTTTTTTTTTTTGTTAGGCTAACACTTGTCCCAAGTTCTACACCAAATATGATATTGAAGAGGTTCTGAAAAGAGTACAGACTGATTTGGCCTCTGACCAGTGTTGTAACTTATGGCATTCTGGAATCAGTTGCAATTATAAGTGGTCTCCAAAGTCCATAAAAGCTCAATAATATAGACCTTTCACATCTTTGCTCCCCCCAAAGAAGGAATCCAAATGAAGATTTTATGTCTTAATAATCTCAATAAATTTGATATGACTCTTGAAGTGGTCTACTTCCTCTTCTGAAATTTTAAGTGTTTTATCCAGCTATAGATGTAAGTTTGTAACTGTTTTCAAATCCTCTGCCTCTGCATAACTTTATAACAAAACAGACAAAATGACTAGTGATTTTGGCATCACCATTTTAGGTGCATCTTCTCGTTGCTGAGGTGAGATGAAGTGTCCTTACCACATTATTCCTACCATGTAAATGAGGAACTGAGACACAGAGGTCATTGGTTTTGGATGCCCTATTCAAGCTGCTTCAGAATTTTTGGTAGTTTAAATGGTGTGTATATTCAGAATCCTGACATGAGCAGAAGATGATCGGCTGGTGAATCGGGTAGTGAATCTTAAACCCAGAAAATGTTGAACAGTTAGGAGCTGCCTAAAAAAGGATTGGGTTAAGGGACTATAGCATTAAAACAGAGGGGCTTGTACATCTTATCAACTGCTCATCTTACCCACATCTTACAAATCATCTGTGAGTGGTGTAGAGGCTTTATAGACCAGCCTCTCTCTCTACTCTCAGAAAAGAACCTTACTCTTGCCCATCATTATCTTCCACCACATCTCTTCCCACATTCATCCTTCAGTCCCCTTTTCTGTGCCATATCAACTGCCAGTTTACTCCCTATTTCCTTATTGCCTGTAGGTCTAGTGTTTGCCCTTTCCCTTTCTAATCCAGATGGTTCAATTATGGCAATGCTTTAAAAAGATTTTCCTAAGGGAAAAAAAAAAAATATATATATATATATATATATATATAGATGCATGTATTTTCCTAGGAAGTGTATGGTGACCTTACCAATAGATGTTGCATCCAGTTCCTGTAGCCTGAAGTTACACCCCCTGGTCTGCATTAATGATTGTATCACAATTTCTTGATTCTCTGATACAGATCAGGAACATGAGAGCTTGAGGGAAAAAGAGAAGGAAACCTAACAGTAAGTGTTGCTGGATTATCTTTTTCATATTAGTTTCTCATTGACTATGAGGCTGGGAGAGTCTGACTGAGGCAGAGTGGTAGCTGAGAAGATAGTTTACAGTGAGTGATGGCTTTTTGGAGCTTGACTGACAACAGTATGTTGAAAGGTGTTTGACATATTCTTGTGTGACAGCAGTAATCATGTTGGTCAAGAGAAGATCCTAATATTTCTCATTGGCATTCAGAAGCCCCAAGAATTAAAGGTCCCTTTCAAATCTGATGGTTCACATTTCTGTCTGTCAGACACTGTCAAAGAATTCATTTCCACTGCACAGCTTTGAGTCTATCTTTGCCTGGAGAAAGCACTTTGAACTCACTTTATCTCATCTGCAAAGGAGGATGACAGCTCTTTGCTATAGAAAATATGTGTCTGATAACTATATTATCTCCTAAAACACTCTTTTCAGTCCCAGACAGCCAAGTGCTCACCACAGAGGCGGGGCAGAACTCATCCTCGTTACTCTCCCTGTCTGTTGAGGGTTAACGTTGTACTTTATGACACTTGCCCAAAGACTGAGGCAGAAGAGGTAGGAAGATTCTGGGAAACTATGTAGGTGGTGGTGGTCATGAGGAGGGAGGGGAAAATATTGGAACTTGTTTGTACACCTCATGTTTTTTTCAAGATATGCCATGTCTGTCCTCTTTACACACTGCAGTCCATTCTGCTTTCCTGGGCTGCCCAGTCCACTCAAGTATGACCAGAAATACTCCTCCCTTCATCTCTGCCTGTCACAATGGTGATTATATGGACTGCTTGTAACCTCCCAACTAATTTTTTATTCTTTGTCAGACAGGAGGATTGGCTGGGTCCATGTAGCCGGACACCCCCTCACTCCTCAAAGCAGTGTCCTGCCACTGCTGACTACAACGTGACTTCACACAAGCTGTATCCAATCTATTTCTACGGTGCATTGTCACCAGTTAAAATTGGTCTTGTTCCTCAGTTCCCTCCGTTTTCAAGCTGAAAAGAGAGAGGAACAGATAAGCCCCAGTTTAATTTGTTCTGGCAATTATTGGAAATCTCCCACAGAGAGAGAAGTCCTTGCCTATCGGTGCAGAATGACATACAGCCATACGGGCCCAGACAAAAGGAGACCCCGCTTTTCTGCAAGTCTATTCAGGCATGTATAGACATATTGGCTGAGGTACCAGCCCATTCAAATCTTAATGGGGAAAAAAGAGAGACGAGAACCTTAAAAAATAAAAGAGAAGAAAACAAAAAAAAAAAAAAAGGAAAAGAAGAAAAAGAAAAAAGAGGAAAAAAAAAAAGAAAAGAAAAGAGTAAAAACTATCAAGCATTGAAGGCTTGAAAACAAACTGTGAACTGGCGAAGAAAGGGGAAACTCATTTGACTGTGTAGTCCGGTAGATAACTATACTGCTGCTGTATGTGTTTTAGAAGTATCAGAATAATTCTGTTATTACAGATAAAGGTTACCATAAGATTGATTTGGAAATGTGAATTGAAGTTAAGTGTGTTTTGGAGCTGGGGTACAAGCTAAGCTTTTTTTTTTTTTCCTCTCCCTCTCTTCCTCTCTCTCTATTTTTGCAAATCAGCATTCAGCATTAATTCAACCCAAATGAAACTGTTAGGACAAAACACCTCTGAGAAGCATTTTAAAATATAATTTCCTGCAAAATGAGTGTGTAAGTTTATTAAAAAAAAAAAAAAAAAAAAAAAAAAAAAAAAAAAAAGTGCTAGTCAAAAGGTGAAAGAAATACATTACATGATTACGAGGAAGAAAGAGGTTATTTAAGAAACAGCTGAAATGGCAGTTCTTTTAAAATTGTCATGTGGATGCTTTTAAAATGCAATGACAATGGCAGCTTTTCTTCAAGGCTTTTTCCTTACACTCTGCTCCTGAGCAGAAGGGAAAAGTATTTGTGGAGCAAATCACTTTAAATTCCAGGTAGATTTTTCTCCCTGCCTCTGGATTAATTTTCTCAATTTATCTCTTTAACAATACTTAGTAATAATTCATATGGCCAGCTGACTTGTCTACATGGAAAACAACTGACAGAAATAAATGTCATAGTTCAGTCACTGACATCCCAGAAATTATTTCTCATTACTTTAAAAATGTGTTATGGAAGAAGAGCTGTAATGCAAGCTCAGAAAATAACAACAGGCACCCCTCCCCTCTCTTGTTTTTAAAGGAATTGTTGGGACTGATCCAAAGCTCATTGCATTGATTGAAAATGCTTTTGCTAGCACTGCTGGATTTGGAGCTGTTGCATTGTTTATAGGGATTATAACCTCTGCTGTTGTTGACTGAACAAAAATTTAATGATGTAAAACATTAATGAAAATCTGCTTTCTTTTCATTAATGATGATTTCTGTGAGGAATGATTAGAGAATTTTTGACTGACTAATGCTCCAGTTACACAAGTTAAAAAGCAAAGTTTTAAAACAAAAATATGCCTCCAGATATTGAGAAGATGCATGTATAATTCTAGGGAAATTTGTTCTTATTGCAATTAGTGGCCATTGTGTCTGAGCATTAATAGCCTGGGGCAAACATAATAAACCAGTTCATAACTGTTGGTAATGACAGATTTCTCAGGGATTATTACTTAATTAACAATAATTTGAAAGGGTGGTTCAGCTAAGACGAAGCATTCATTTATATGGCATATCTAAAATATATCAGATCAAAAGAACACGTAGCATGATAACATTTCTCTTGGTCCTTTCATTTCATTTGTGTATGTCTGCCTCCCTATGTAAAATATTATTTTTGCATCTGAGCTGCTTTCTTTGTGGGTTCACATAACAGTAATTGGTTCCCCCTCGGATATCTGCACATTGTTTTATCGTCATACCATGTCTTCTGGGTCTATGCAGATGATGATTTTAATTGGAAATGCTAACTCGATCAGGAAAATACCTCCCACGCCCACTCTTTCCGTCCTCCCCATGCCAGAATGGGGCAACTGTTTCCCCAACACATGCATTATTCATTCCCAGCATCCTCAGCATGAAATGTTTGCTATTGTTCCCACCATCCACCCATGTAGCTTATGTTCTCCCGGCATCTTTTCTAGTGAATGGCTTCTGTATACCTCACCTCATGGATTACTGGCCTCATTCACATATTACTGCATCAGCTGAGAAAGAGGCTAGATCTTCAGACAAAGAATATTCTGATTGGTTTGTGGTGATGTCTTTTTTTTTTTTTTCCTTGAAAGTTGCCGCATACTATAATACAAATGAAACTTTTTCTTTAGAGATGATTGTGTTCAAAAGAGCACAGAGCTGCTGAAGTGCCTGTTGTACTGCCCGGGAGTGCACAAGAGAGATACAGTGTGTAAACTGAGTGGCAGGAGCACAGAGAAGTGCAAACATAGTGAAAGGTATGTTGTAAAGCTACTAGTTTTTTTTCTCTGTGGCAAAAAGTATACTTTTTACATTGCTTCTCATTGAATATGGTGAGTTGCTTGAAAATTGGAGAGATCTAGAAGGCATTGTACTTTTGTCTTGGTAAGAAACAAATGATTCTGCTGTGTTCTCTAAGATCTGGACAAGCTGTCTGAAACAGTTCTTCAGAAATATTAAGTAGCTGTCTGTTGCAGTCATCGGTATCCATATAAAAGGCTCTGGAATAATTCCATTATTTGCTCTTCAAAGTCTGTTCAAGGAGGCTCTAATTTTAAACCCATACATTGCTTAAGACTGACAGTGACATGGACAAGTTATTCTTAAACAAGTTGTAAAACTCTTCTAATTGAAAAGTTGATTTGTAAAATAGGCGTTAGGCACATACATTTCTATTTGTGCTTTCAGAAAATTCCTGTTCAAAGAGCTAATCCGCGTGTCTTGACTGTCTAGTTGGAAACTTGTATTTGGAAGTAGATTAGAATGGCACTCTTATGGAGCCCTGACTTCTGCAGTGGATCAAGATTGATTATAGTGACACTGAATTTCACTTTTATTTCAGTAGAATTTAAAGATTTCTTTAGTTCACATAACATCAAAGGTGTCCTTCTAAATAAATATCTTGCAGTGCTCGATCTCAGGGCATATCTTATTATGTACAAAATAATCAGATTGATATGGTATTGCATCCAAAACAGCACATGTTGTTTTGAAATGTGCCTTGTGGGAAAACAAAAGGGGGGGGGTATATAGCAATATATGTGTTTGAAAAGAATAGTTACAGTGAATGAAGCTCAGTTATGCCAATTAACAGCATTAGAGAGACACTACAGCTAATCTTGAAATATAGAATGAATGTTAAACCAGAAATCAAAAGTTTTATTGTCCTTGATGTATTTCTTTCCAAATCACTGTTCACATTTTTGTAGTTTATTCAGTTTTTCTTCATAGCAAATGACTAGTAACTACTCCTACAGAGTCCACCCACTGAAATTTATGGTATGTGGGGAAGGTCATTAAAGAAAAACTCCTTTGTCCTTTAAGGAAAGCTGCAGAGACAGGTGAAAGCCTTCACAAGTGGAGCAGTCCAGCTCCTGCACATGAGAAAATATTCGCTTTCCCCCTCCCTCCTCTGGCATAGGACAAGGAGCAGTGATTATTTTGCGCTGTCTGCTCAGCTGGGGCTATCTCTCCAGCTTCCCAGCCAGCTACCAGCCCCACATGGTGCAGTGACCCTGTCACAGGGGCACCATAAGACCTCCACAGGCTAGAGCAGGCAGGGATGCACAGCCCTCAGGTCAGCTCCTGATGAGGAAGGCCTTCCTCTGCCTGAATATTAAGTGTACGAACTCCCCAGGGTGCCCAACTTTTGCTCAGGGCAGCAGCAAGAGGGTGCTTCATCTCTCAAAATGCTTGGAGAAGGGGGTCTTCTCGGACCCTGGATAGCACCTCTGCTAGCTGGGGCAGGTGGAAGATGTATATAGGCATAGAGGTCTTGTAGACAAAGCAAAGGACAAGCAGAAAACCTTGTTCCAGCCTTGGATGGTGATGCTTGAGGCTATCTTTGAACAGAAACGTGACAGCCCAGCCCACAATATCGACATGTCACAAGAGCAGCCTACAATGCTCTCCCTGGGTGAGTTTTGCAAGGTTACACTTCTCTATTTAAATCCTGAAAATATGTCTTTTCTCTATGGCTTTCTGAGTCAGTCACATTCACTGGTTTATTACTCTACCTTCAATATTTATCTAGAAATTAGCAGCAACTGACTTTAATCAAATCTGATCATTTCCTCAATGTGTCTCAAACCCTGTACTTAAGGGTGACTTACACTGAAGCTGTCCAAGTAGTTATGTATGTGAGTTTCATGTGTATTGGGTTTGCCCTTCCTAGTATTACCGAAAGATGTGTATTTATAAGTGTGTCATATCTTCTAGGGAAAGCAGACACTATGCATTCCATATGTGCCATATTATATTGCATTACATTACTTAATAGTGTATTTTATTACATTATATTATACTATTTTATTTTAGGTGAATAAAATATTGATTAAGAAACCCAATCCCCTTCTATTATGCAAGTTGAGATCACTCTGACATTAAAAAGTAGAAAATTTCATTTAGGCTGTATTTTGCTTATTATCTTCTGATTGGCAGGAAAAGTATTTCTTGAAGGAAAGATATTCTAGTGGCTGGAGATGAGGTGATAGATTCTTGACAGGTAATACTATGAATTTATACTGCATTTCGATCCCAAAGAATGTCACAGTAATATAAATAGTACCTGAATAAAATTTTACTTTCTTCAGACCTATTTTATGCCTGCAGTTATTCATTCTTGCTAATGAGACAGCTAATAGGCTAATGGACACAAATGATATAATATAGACATTTAACTCTGCCTTTTGAATGCAAAAGCTACATTTGTGCCTACAAAGTATATGGAAAGGTGTTGTAATTCTTTTATGTGCCTCTGTGGAAGTGCAGATCGTATCTTCACCGCTCTGTTCACATGAATATTTGTACTGGAAGGTGCAAACAGGCAAAGCATGTAAGATTTGTCCTGTGCAAAATCAGTACAAAACTAGAGACTAGGTCAGAGACTTTGGGGGAAAATTTGGTTTTACGCACAAAGAAACACTTTGCTTGCTATGGAAACAAGGCACATCCAAGATCAAATGCAATAATGTAGGGTGTTGCTCTAAGACTGTATAGGCCAAAAGTGAATCAAAGCCAGCTGTAAGTGAATTTAGATAAAGAGAAAAGTAAGTTTATAGGACATGAGAAAGAGCACCTACTGTTACAGTAAGCATTTTTTAAATGCAGAAATAGCTAGGGGCTCCCTGATATCTTAACTGACTAATGGAAGGAGGACTGTCTTAGTGTACCCCATGATGTTGTACAAGTTATGATGGAGTCACTGGGGCTCAAACTTTGTTTTATTGAAAATCTGTTTTACTTAACAGGAAGGATTGGTTTATTGTTTTCACTTGGATACTTAGACTGTGAACTTATATTCTGAGGCAGGAATCAATAAGAAAAGTGGGAGGGTAGTCCTTATCTTCTCATGTAGGGATTTGGAAGGTAACAGGGAAGAATGGCCTCTTACAAAGCTGCAGGGAGTTCAGCCTAGCTAGCACTTTTGTATGTTAACTCAGAGTTTATTAGAGTTTCAGTTAACACATACAGAAAGAGGAGCCTCTTCTGAATCAATACAACATCATTTGGTGATCATTTTATGAAATAAGGTGACAGTTTAGTGTGGTTAAAGAGATTACAGAGTACTCTACACCACAAAAATACTCAAAAATACTTATACAGGGAACAAGGTTACAACCTCCTACTTGAAGGGATAATCTTAAAAAAAAAAAAAAAAAAGGCTCTGGATCTGATTATCTGATTTGCCTGTCATGAAATTAGTGCCGTTATAGAAGTGGAGACCTGTGGGAACAATCAAAGTGCAGATGGGGTGAAGATACTATTCCCAGTGGTCAGCCCCACAGTAAAGCAGTCACATCCAAGCACCTTCTGGTCATTTCCCCTCCTTGAAAGACCAATTACTTACAATGATCAAGTAAGGCATGAGGTTTTTTTCTTCATATTTTTTCTAATTATCATGAGAAGCACTGATCATCCTAGGGTTCATTTGTTATGTTCACATATGCTTAAAACTATTATCCACACCTCTACAACCTAGTAAAAGCAACGGGTTTGAGTACTTAGCTAGTAAAGGCTATTCACAGCACGTATGGATTCAGGCTAAAAGAGGAGGAAGGGAAAGAGTGATAGAGGAAGACTAGAGCACTCAAAAGTATGTTGTGTGTGTGTGTTTTCTTTTATTTTTCCTTTTTGTGTGTGTTTTCTTTTTACATGTAAGATGTGATTTTATAAGTTTTGGGGTCATAGAAATGGAGTAGGACTTTTCTAAATTCCTTCTGTCTTTTGCTTCTGATACAAGATCAAAAGTCACCAAAACAACTTCCAATAGCCAACTCTCTAACCTTTTCTTAAAAGCTACAAAAGTGCAGATTTCATGGTTTCTATCAATCATCTCTGCCAATACTTTACCCACCTTATACTAAAGGTTTGATTTGCTTCTAACCTAAATTCCTCTTGCTTCAAAGTAGGTTTACTGTACCTTCCACTGTTCCTGGAAACTAAGAAAAAAAGTAGATCACCATTCTTATTCTTATTCTTATTACACTTGTTAATATATATTATACTTTTTTAAAGTCTTCTTTTATGCCATCTCCCAAATCTTCTTTTTCTGGACTCAGCAAATACAATTTTATAACCTATTCACAAGTCCTATTTTTCCAGACTACTGTTCCAATTTCTTGCTTTCTTCCTGGGAGCAGCATGGGAGTCTGGCCACATCTTTAATCTGTGATATGTTGACTTTCTATGCTGCGGATGCCAGCATAAACGCTTCACAAATGAAACACACAACAGACATGACATTCTGTAGATAGAAAACAGAATGGCTTTTTCCTTTTCTACCACAACCCACAGACCAAGGTGCTGGTTCCTATTCAGTTTTTGGTCAGCTTCTTTCCTGCAATGCTGATTCGTAGGCCATTATTCATCTCCATATGCCTGGGCATTTTATTTTGCCATTCTAAGGCATGCATTTTCTACTTGTACTTATTGAATTTTCTCATATTGATCCCCTACCTTTTCTTCAATTTGTCAAGATCATTCTGAATTCTAACCCCATCTTCCGAAGTGCTTACAACATCTCCCAGCCTGATGTCATCCTCATATTTTATACTGCATCATCCAAGCTGTTAACATAAATATTGAACACTAGTGGACATGAAGCAAAATCATCAAAGAATCATAAAATGGTTTGGGTTGGAAGGGACCTTGAAGATCATTCAGTTCCATTCCCCCTGCCATGGGCGGGGACTCCTTCCACTAGATCAGGTTGCCCAAAGCCCCATCCAGCCTGGCCTTGAATACTCCCAGGGATGGGGCATCCACAGCTTCTCTGGGCAACCTGTGCTAGTGCATCACCATCCTCTGAGTGAAGAATTTCTTCCTTGTATTTAATCTAAATCTACCCTGATCAAAATCCTGGAGGGCCACTTGGTGTAGACTCCCAGTAGCTGAGAAATTGAGTTACTGCTAGCTGCTCTTTGAGTTATTTTCCAGTCTGCCTTACTCTTATTTCACCTTGGCCATATTCCTCTATCTTGCCTTTGACAATGAGTTGTGGAGCTGTGTAAAATATATTAGGAAAATCAAGTTGTGTTGCATTTTCTTCATCTTGCATCTGCTAGGCTAGTTATCTTACCAAAGAGAGGGAGATCAGACTGCTTTGTTGTCAACTTGTTCTTTGCAAAGCCAAGCTGTCTATTCCTTAACACCTCATTATCCTCTAGATACAGAAAAACTGGTTGTTTGTTCCAATAAATTTCCAAGTACTGCAGTTAGGCTGAAGGCCCTATATAATTCACTGGATTGCTTCCCCCTACTCCTATCGCTCTCATCCCCCTTTAAATGTAGGTATAATGACTTTTCTCTGCCAGTCCTCTAGGAACTTGCTCATCTTCTATAAGCTTGTGAAGGTAATCACAAAGGTTTTAGCTATTGCTGGTTTCTGAAGTACCTGAGGGTAAATTCCATGTGGATTGATTGATTTGGCAAGAGATTTCAAAAATGTACGTTATGCAGCCTGAGAAAAAGCAGAACATAATACCTAGGTATCCCATCATTTTTCAGTGGACACAAGATCAGGCTTTTGGCTGAGATCGAACTATGTTGATGGAGTAAAAATAGATCCTTCCTTTTTCTTTATGTTTCTCCCATATTTAAAAAGAAAACAAAATGCTGGAAAATATGGAAGAGATTAAAGGAGATATTTACTGCTAGATTTTTTAAAGAGACAAAATAATTCTTCAGTCAAAAGGAAGAAAATAAAACTCATGCTTCAGTGCTTAATCTAATCACAAGGGTCAGCAAGGAATTCTCACCTTTTCCAGCACCTCACGACAGCAGAGCCTTCTTTTTCATTATTATTAACTAAAGATGATGTATCACGCAATATCATAATATTGACCTCTTACAAGCACTGATGCTCATTCCCATTGCTCTTTATTTTCCACTTCTCCTCTTTCCCCTCTCGGAAATTTCAAATAGCAAATATTTAATGAATTAGATTTCTCCCACAAAGAGAAAGAAACAAAATGATACCAAGTCTGCATGTTTCTGCTTCACCTGGAAGCAAAGTTTCTTTGAGCAACCATCTTTCAGGCAAATCATTTAAATTTGCATGCATTTGTCTTTCAAGTCTCAAATGTGTTTCCAGCAATCCATAACTCAATATCTAAGAAAAATACAACATTTTCTCCTTTCCTTACACTTTCTCTGGTTAGGATTTCACTTGTGTCAGACTAAAAGCCCACTCCATTTCCACTTGAGAAGTACTATCTCTCCAGCGTCTTGGTATAATCCTTTGTTTCTATTAATTGCAGCTATTCTGATGCCAAGTTTCTGTTTTCAGAATTTCCTTCACGTCTGAAGTACCACATTTAAAACATACTGAGAGGGACCTTAGCTACTTAGAAGTATCACCTATTGGCAATTTCCAAAGGCAAAAATCTCAACACTAGGAGCAAAGATCTGATTTGGCAGGGTAATCCTGATATCTCAAAAAGACAGAGTGTAGTATTTAATAAAAATGCAGATCCACAAGTAAGAAATAATAGAAAGAAAGAAATAATCTTTTTAGTTGCAATGCACACAGAGATGGACTAATAGCAAAACTGCAATCTCATTTGAGTTCTTTTGCAATGTATTTTAATTTGCTTTCCTTTAAGCCCTCCTACATTTTCTTCATTTTCTTGCTCTCTTTTGATTACATATATGCAATACTTTGACTGAATTCTTGAGAATTAAGAAAGAATCTTTAAACTATTTGAGGGATTATGTGAAGTAATCCCTCCCACAGTGGGAGAAATGGGCCTTGATATCCCATGCAGTTGTTGTCAGTAGGGTCTTCTCATGTTTATGTGCTGTGGTCAGGGTCATCAGTTCAGGGAACATGTCCCAACAGTGGATTATGAAGAAGACAGAAAATAGATAATGGAATCATCTTCTTAAGGTGTATTATTAGTGCATGTCACATTCAAAAAAAGCCAGTTAGATAATACCTCTCGTACACTTCCTGTGGAGACTGCAACAGTAGACTTTGAAGACCAAAATTTAGAAGTTGACATGCAAAATATCTGAGGTTGTTTTTCAGGCTTTATGAACTATATTCTTGCTGTATTAGAACAGTTCTGGGACAAATGAGGTCAGCACATCTTTATTCCTTTCATTCTTTCTGCTTGAAAGTGTCCTGTGAAGGCCAGACACTCATATTCTGTATTTCTAAAAACACTTTGAAGCTAGGTGATAAGAACAAGGCAGCACACTAACAGTTCAGATAGAGAAAGGTTATAAGACTTCTGTTTCTTTTGCTGTTTTCATTTCATAGGCAGCAGCTTGAAGTAGGCTTGAAAATGTTCATCCTGTTGGTTAGTAGCATGTCTTCTTGTTCAGACAGGGAAGACTGTGAAGTCAAGACAAGGTACAGACACCAGTTTTGGACAGCTGAATCAATGTCAGACCCAAGGAATACGAAATAGAGGAAAGATTTTTACCTCTTATAGCACCTGCAGCTATTCCTAAGTTAATATACAACCCTTTCTCTATGAATACAGGGACAATTTTAAGCCCTCCATCCTGCCACACCAAAAAAATTAAAAATACAAATAAAAAAAATCCACATTATATGCCAGTCCTTGCATACACATATTTTGATAGATGGCTAAATACTGTATGCTGGCTGAAAAAAAAAAAAAAAAAAAAAAAAAAACTAATAAAGAAAATTCCCTGTTCAATTCTTTGCCTTCAGCAGCTGCTTGTGGATGTGGGATGTTTGGGGCCCATTCTTAATATGTCAAAATATTTTATGAAATACCAAGCTAACTAGGAATATGGTCATAATGAAACTAAGAAGTTGTCTTCACCTATGACAGCACATAGGCCCTGACCCATCATTACTTTCAATCATCATGCATGAAAAAATGTTACCTGAAAGACCTCTATCTGTTCCAGACAGAGAGTTGCTTCTCTTATCTGTCTCCAGATACGAGATAACACTTCTTCCATCTTTGGTACTTAGGGGTATCAGCGAGCCTTATCATCTATCCAGCAGCTGTGGGATAAGAAAGAGTCCAGTTTTCATTGCTACGTGGAAATCTGTCATATTCTGAGGACTAGCATACCCAAAATGCAATATTTAGTAGCTAAAGGACATGGTCTGCTTCTATAGACACCATGCAGCACAGGCAGGAACACTTCAGGTTCAAAATGCATTCCAGGTGTACGAGAGCAATGGGTTTTATCCCGTTGCAGGGGAAGGAGAGAGATCAGGCTAGGCGTCTGCTCAGGAACTGGAAGAGTGGAGGGACATAGGCAGAAGGAAACAAATGAAAATAAAATAAATAAAGAAGGAAGGAACTAGCTTTTTGTGGTTTTTTTTTGTTTGTTTTTCTCCAAGAGGATTGTCATGGTTTTGAGTAGGTCCTGTTCTGGCCGTAAGTACGCCACTGGCTAGGACACCAGGCTGTATCACTGGGCTATATCCCTGCGCTATATCCCCTCTCAGAGCTCAGGAGGGCACTGCAGCATTCACAGGGGAGGGCAGGCTCACCCAGCACTATGATCTTACCTTCTCACGGCCTTCACGGAAACTCTGGCTCTGTAACAGGCACCAGCTCTTCACACCACACCTAACCCATCCTTCTTCCTTTTCAATAGCACAGGAAATTCCACCATACTCACCCAGCCCTCTCTCTCTGGCAGGAAACAACAGGTTTTGCTTATATTGCTTGGAAGCCTTGGGACAGCTCTGAGCAAAGGCTTCTTTTACAGCTGCATAGCAAGTAAAATCACATTTTGAGGGAGAGTAGGAGGTTTATTTTTTCTTTTAATGTTACCTGTTTGAGAGGATTGTCACAGGTTATGTGACCATCAAGTAACAACTCAGGGTTGCTTGTATATGTTTTTTTTCTTGACAGGATGGCAGAATTAGTCAGAAGTCTGAAAAAACTAGAGTTTTCCCTTCAAAATGATAGTTTAATTAGTACAATTTTTATATATTTTTGTATGTCCTTGATTGGACAGGGGTTGTTTTATCTGGCATTCGTTTGGATTTCCCAATGTATTTGTGATGCCTCATTACTTCCTACTGAGGCTGACTTCAGCAGAGTCAGTTAGACCAGCGTGGAGCTTTTGAAACCTCCTCTTCCTTCTGTCCTGCTTTTTTAATGCAGCATTTACAGTACCTCCCACTGCGTAGAAGCTGGGGATCAGATCCTCACCTGATTTAAGTTATCAGCATCATTTTATTTGAAAATGTTTACTTTGTGATTGTGTGCATGTTTCATTCTTTTTTATCTTTTTATGAGCCTGTAATGATAGGGCTGGGATTTATAAGATGGGACTCCCTCTGTCACTCTGTGGGAATTTTTGCTCTGCATGCACTCTGTGGCTTTGAAGGACTTCAGATCTTGAGTAAAATAAGTTCACTGATGTGTCCCAGGAGAGACTGTTGACTGGTCTGTGGTTGTAATTTTATGACAATGGATTGTATTGTGAGTTAAAGTTTATGCACCATATGGTATGTTGTCAAGTTTTGTTGTATTTATGAAGATCTCAGTAAAAAAGAAGTAAAAATAAAAATACATGTTCAGGCCTAGTCTATTTTCAGTAACAAACTCCTCTAGATTTTTATTTTTAATTTTAATTTGCACAGCAAATGTGATAGGTAATAATAACAGTAGGACTGGCCTGGGACAGAGATAAAACGTGAAGTTCTGAAAGTAGTACAAATTCATTTAGGATTGTAATCAGCCTGTTTAGAGGTACCTAACTCAGGTACTGAAAGCATTAGATATCTCAGATGAAACCAGGATTACATAAATTGCCCAAGAGAAATCCTGGCTGTGTGGAGGAGAGTGGTCTTGGAGGCTGCTGTTAGGCACCTTTTGCAGGTGGTCTGCCTAGTGCAGAACACAGCCTACATCTTCTTAATGACTGGCACTCCTGTAGGGTTGTTGCAAAGGCATCTTATGACAAAGCTGTGAGCAAGTAAGGGTACAGGAAACCTAAGAAGTAATCTGGGAAAACATAAAAGAATAATTCATTCAATGAGGGAAAAAAAAAATACACAATACACCCCCACCTTGGGTTCAAAATATCACAAGAAATTCAAGGAACTAAGCAAATAGCACACTTGGAGATTCTTTTCATTCAACTTCAGTTCCTCCCTACTGGGTTTATTACCAAGTAGTTTGGTTTCTTTTGACAAAATGGGGGGGGGGGGAGGGGTCGGCTCTTTTAAAGGTGTCATTAATCACAAAAATCATTTTCCATTTACATATTCTTAGTGCAGTGTATATGCTGCTAAGAAACATTTATATATATATATTAAAAATATCACACGCATTTGTGTATTTATGTACAGAGAAAATCAATCACACATATCTCTGTATTTATGTGCAGAGAAAGTTGGGGACTGAATTTGAAAGTGATTGCCTCTTTCTTCCCCACTTTTTTCAGTGTAATATGTCTCCTGTAAGCGAATTGCCTCTGCTCAGGCAATGTACCCGCATGGGATCCAGTAAACTCTGTAGCATTCTACGTGCTGGGTCCACACAACAAAATCCATTGGAAAGACCAAGGACAAAAGATGCAAGCATGTAATTAATTTTATGAATGCAAGTAGTCCACTGACTTTCTGGGAGACCACTTGTTCAAAATGACAAATGCACTAAGCATGTGTATAAACCTTTTTAAGTTTCAGCTTTTTGACTATAAAATCCTTGGCATTTATGTAAATATGTATTGAGCACAATGCATTTCAATCCCAGTGGAACTCTCTGCAAGCCCACATGGTCATCCAAACTATTAATATTTTTATCCTTTCTTTGGGAGTGCTGTTCTCTTCAGAATTAACATGATAAATGGGTCACATACAAGAAATGCTATAAGTCAGTTCTGGCAGATATTTCTTTTTCCTTTTCATCTTTGACCAGAATTAAATATTAAATTAGGAATAGTTTAATTACTGTATAAATATGGAGGGGGGGTGGAGTCTTTAAAAATGGAGCATGAACAGAAGCTCACACTTGGAATATGCCTATTTTACTTGCACTATGTGCTGAAAGAGAAATTTGTATTTGCAACGGTGGATAGTGCATTATTGTGACTTTTTTATAGAACAATTAGATGCTTCCTTTGTGTTGTGTAGAGGCCACCAGTTGCACAGGGTTCAATTAGATCTTCATGGGTCTTTATGAAGCCAAAAGCCATATTTGTTACTGCTGAGTGGCAAGAAAAAGATTTTCAGCAACATCTGCAAGGCAAGAGCAGGAAAAAAAGTAACCTAAACAACCGAGCTAGTAATCAAATATTCATCACAAAGGCAGGGCCAAGAAAGGTGTTCCCTTTGGGTCAGGGATCTGAACTGCACAGATGTAGCTAAGCTTATTATAATGGCATACTCAGCTGTGGGTAACAAACCAGGTTCTGAAACACACTTAAATTTTTCTTGAAAAATAAAATACCTTGTGCAAGCTGTGGCCATGCAATCTTCTTAGGCTTAATATCTTAGTTTTTGTGTGCATGTGTGAACAAGCAAAACAAGATTTCCCTCCCTTCACTGCTTTAAAATCCTTTGCCCATCCCCATTCTGAGCCATGAAACATGAGTTTCTATAATGTATTTCATATGACAGAGTCATATGACAACATCAATCCCATCTTTGCAGATATCCACAGATATCCTTCAGAACCTGTTTTGGAGGGCTCCAAGAAACAACTTGAATTAAGAGAACGTTAGAGGTCTCACTCAGTCATGCCAACAAGTGCCCTGCTGTATGACCAGTCTTCCTGATCCCCCTGCAAAGAACTACCCAGCCTGAGGCAGCACAGACTCTGCCTCAATGCTTGCATCATCCATCTGTGGCAAAAAGCTCCAAGGTTTACTTAAAGCTAGAGACCCCACCAAGTTAGCACATTCAAAGCATATGGCCATCATCCTCACCAACTGTTGTATCTACAGTCCAAGTGACCCCATCCTCATCCATCACACTCAGCTGGTGAAGCAGCCATCTGCACCTCTGAAGGACCCAGTGTTCCATGACCTTAACTGTACCTCAGCTATCTCTTGTACTAACACACAGTTCAAACCCTACCTGTACATCAGTGCCTTTTATGCTACTGAGAAATACCTTGCTAGAGAAATAGTACCCCTTGCACATCCAGGGGCCAACGGTAGGTGAAGCTGAGGAAAAGGAGCCCAAAAGAGATCAAGAGCACCACAGGCCAGAAGTTTACAAGAGTAATTTTAATTCTTTTAATATGAGCTGAAGACCTGAGACAGTAAAAAAAAAAAAAAAAAAAAGCTATTTCTCTTTCAACTTCAGATTTCAGAGATAGAGGAACTATTTGTGATTAAACACTGTTATTAATAGTAGTAAATTGCCTTTAGGCAAGAAGGAAAATGTGACAAGTTTGAGCCTGCTTTTTCAAGTTTTAGAAAGGAATGAAACAACCAGAAACTCTGGTACTAGCACACCAAACAAACAACCAGAGCCACCTCATCTCTGCTGTGATCTTCCCTGACTATAAAAATATATGACCATCTCACTGTGGGCTGTCATTAAATGGAGAAGGAAGGAACTCAGAGAAAGAACATCCTTCTACAAGACTTTATATTGCATAATGACAAGTTTCCTGATAGTCACCCTACTTTAAGTAGGATTGCACTGGGAATAGGAAGTTCTTTAATTTTTTTTATCCATATCTCAATACTACCTTGACTGAGAGCTATTGACCTTTGTTGGCCAAATTTAATTGCAGGACACAACTGGCACCATTAGTTCTCAATTCATGGTTTGGGCATTCACCTATAAACATGATTTTCATTGCCACAGGAATTGGCTCATCATGTTGTGTCACTTCTTTGGTCATACAGATAAAAATATAATGGACACACGGAAAGAGAACACTTCTTAAAGTAAAAACTCCAGGTAGGACCTTGAGTCCTGCCGGCCTCTGCTCTCCCTTCGTTACACAGTGGAGGCAGTGATGGGTTGCCTCAGACTGTGGACAGCGGTGGTGGGAGGCTTCTCACCACCTTTACTCACTAGTAAAACACTGACTATCGGTAATGCCTTTGCTGAGAAAAACTTGCTGTTGACAACATGCTAAGAACAAGGTGTATGTACCTATTATGTGATAAAGACTTCAGTCTCCTTTCCCCAAGTGTAACTGTATTTTGGCTATTGGGAGCTAAGGACTTGCAGTGCAGAGAGGTAAGCACTCCATGAACTGCCTTTGGACTCCTTGGACTGGACGGTGGGCAGCCAGGAAGCTGAGCCTTGTCCCTGCCTCTCTCACAGAACTGCCAGCTTCTTCACGAAGTGACAGACATACAGAGATTATGGTGGTCCTTCTAGGCCTGTACTGCTTAGGTAAATCCATGTTCTTTGGCTTTTCAGACAGAAAACCCTAGCACATTATGTAGCCCATATCCAAAGAACTGGCAGTTCTGTAAATTGCTTTGCTTAGGAGAGATCTACCATGTTATGTGGTGGTGGTCATAGTTTGTCCTTTCTTTCTTATACCTAACCTTACGTTTTAAACTTTTCATGTTAGATGTTTTTTATGCTTCACTACTAGCAGCACTGTGTAGTCATATGCCTTCTGGGCTTCATACTTGGAAACATTGTTGTGTATAGAAATCAGTCTAAAATAGTTATTTTGTGTTTACTTCCCTTGTAGACATTTACTCCAGACTTAAGCTGCCTTTTTCAGACTTCAGTGAACTTCTGAATTAAATTCTGAATTGCTGTTTCAGTAGATTTCTAAGGGTCCCAGGCCTCCAGTTACATCAGCCTGGATGCTGGGGAATTTTCTAATGCTCTCTTCTTCTCTGTTGAGAGCATTGTACCGTCTTCACTTCAAAATATTATTGTGCAAGTGTTTAAAATACTTTTTAAGATTTTGAAATCTTTCATGAATTTCAATTAGGAATATTTGACAGATGTCTCCTACTGCTTTTTATTTCCACAGGATAAAACAATTAATTAAGCCTAAAGACTTAACTATAGAATGGCAGTAAAATGAAATTATACTACTCACTTAAGCCTCAGAGCCCAATATGCCATTCCTAATGAGTCCATTTGTCTCGAAGAGAATTGAGAGCTGAGCAAAAACACTGGGCCCACAGAGGATGTATGGAGTGTTTTGGCAGAGAAGCATGAGTGCAGCATCACATCATTAAACCCAGGAAAACAGTGAAGGAAAGGGTTGCTCCAATCCATAGCCTGGAGTGAGGTCACCAACTAATCTGACTTCATGACAACAAAAGATCCTAGACTGATGAGAAAGTGTCCTCTGATAGAGGTCAGCGTTCCTCAGCCTAAACAGGTCTTTCAGACTTGTGGAGGAAAAATGTGTTAGCTTGACTTGGTTGGACATATCACACAATAGCATGTGACCGTCAGCACTCCGAAACCTTTTGTGGGTTATAAAATGATTAACTGACCATTCAAATTCCAGAAATGTTGCATTTGTAGCAGCAATCAGCTCCTCAGAGAGGAGGCAGCAGAGTGTGAAAACTGAATTCAAGAAACGGGAGGTTTAAAAAATAATTAAAAACAGAAATAACTTGCAGCTGCTAGAAATGAAATTCATGGTTTGCAATGTAGCAATATGTGTATTTAAGTAGACATGTTTGCGTGCACGTGTGTGTAATGACAATGACCTGGTTTCTAAACAGAAAGAAAAAGCCAGTTGCCAAAAGTGTTCACCAGCTATTATAAATTTCCAGAGTGAACATTTTTAAAATATTCTCTAATGACTTCTGGTCATAAATATTTCTAAAGAGTACGCACTTAACTCATGCCAATCAATACTATAAAGCAACACTACAGCTAAGTTAGCACAGTAAAGCACTCTTACTTATTGACTAAGCCCTGGTGATTCTTGTATCTGAGGTTCCAGTTCTGCAGCTTATATGGTAATAGTATTCCTAGCTTCAGAATTTGTGCAACCTGTTATTATATTTTTATATTGAAGATTAAATAATTTATAGCATATTTGCCTAGCGAGGAAACTCTTTTTTCTTGGGGAAAAAAACATCCTCCTATGAATTTCCTTTAACTTTACAGGAGGCTGTCATTCCCAGAACCAGGATCTCTCTTGGACATTTCAAAGGACTACAAAAAGGAACTATTTTATTCTCACGGGACCTAAGATACTGTGCTTTGACTTCTAAGTCAACCCTAATATACAGATGTGGACTTCAGGTAGAATGAGAAATGCAAAGAACTTGCTTGGACTTGGGGTCTCCTTGTATTTTTGGGGACTGATGGACCTTACTACAACTGTGCTGTCAGGAAGTGCCAGGCCACTCACTGAAGGGCCAGAAGACAACCTGTCAGACAAGCTGCATCAGCGTATGAAGAGGAGTTGGGTGTGGAACCAGTTCTTTGTTCTGGAGGAGTACACAGGAACTGACCCTCTGTACGTTGGAAAGGTAAGAGCTGCACCAGGAGGATATCTGGCACAGTGTCTGCTTCTGTGTACCTGCAGACTGTGGCAAAACATGGGAAGTTTCTCTAAATGCCTTGTCTCTACCTTCTTTCTGGCAGTGAATCCACCCACATTAATTTCACTTCAGCTTCCAAGAGCTTTTGACCAGTGTCACCTTCAGTTGTGAAGAATTTCTGTTTAAAGGTGCTGTCAATATATTTGCCTGTTTCAAGTAGATCTTCTGTTACCATCATCAGCTGTAATTGAGGTAGTATTAGAAAATCTGCAGTGATCTTTCCAGGGACTCTTACAATGTCAAGACAAAGCAAGGTTGTATTGACATAGGAGGATTACGAAAGAAAGGAAGAATTTGTGATCATGCTTCTGTCTGTGATCATGTCAGCTGGAAGATGAAATTCACAATCAAATGAAATAGCCAGTATCTCATGAAAACTGACATTTCAGGTTTTGTTTTCTGCAGATCTCAAGGGTAAGAATATCTCTTTGCTAACCACAGCTTGACCCCAGGTTAATTCTGTGGACTACAGAGAAGTTGCTCCAAATACAGAAAGATAGGACAGCTTATTAAATCCAATTTGCAGAGCCAAATTTTCAGATCCCTTACACACTAAGAATCCATACATCACTACACATATTTGCAAAATGGATTGCTAAACTAACCCATCTACCTGGTAGTACTTTGCATTCACTTTTCTGTAGCTCCTTGAGATACAAGCTGATGGAAATCAGGCTTAGTAATGTCTGCCATCACAGTCTACTTCACTATATCCATCCTCCTTATTCTGTTTTCCCAACATTTGTAAAGACTCTGAACTGTTTAACATACTGACCTGCTATTCAAAGACTTATTGGCAGCACTAGGTTTGCGTCTAGTTAAAATGGAGGTAACAAATGTGGGAAAGGTGTGAGGGTTAGTGTAGTTAAGTGTTTGAACAATACAGTTATGATTTTACATGTCTAGATGATAAACACAGACTACAATATAGGTAGATATGACAGATTAAGAACTAAGAAATTACGTTAGAAAACAATTCCTTCAGATTTCTTTGCTTATTTTTACATGATCACAAATCTTTTTTTCCTTCCAAGCTATCCATCTGCAGGGAAAGAAAAAAAAAAAAAAAAAAAAAAAAACGTATTACAAATCCAGAGGCCAATTTTGGACTTGTATTTATGGTTTTACATCCACAAAGAGCTAAACTGTGCCCTCAGTCACACCAGTATAAATCAAAATGAATCCACTGGCTTCAGAGGACCTCCTCCTGATTTATTCTTGTGTGACTGACAGCAAGATGTGCTCTCCTTCCTTCCTCTCGTAGCAGTGGTATTACTAGTGATTGCCATCAAATGAGACCACATTAGTCTTCATTCATCTCTGTACCTAGCTTTTCTGCTCATGATATCTCTATTGATTATAGAAATTAATATTTATTTTCATGCAATTCACAGCTTTCGAACAACGGCCAAACATATTATTTCTCATACTCAATTTCACCTGAAACAAATCCAGACTCACACTGTGAGCTGAATTTTAGCTACAGCAAGTACTGGAAGAAGCGAAATCATCTTTTCTTTAGACTTGTGTCATTAGGGGCACAAAAACTTGGCACAGCCAGCAGTGCTCCTGAACTTGCTCCCGCTCAGCTCTGCTGAAATGGGGGAAGCAGCGATGACTCTTCATGCTCTGTGTCCACCACACAAAGGGCCAAGCCGCCCTGAGTGAGCTCTCTCTCTCCAAGATGGCCAACACTACAGCTGGGTTGGCACAAGGGCAAGAAGGGTTCATTATCTCTCAGGGTTAACAGGGCCAATTAACCCCACATTTGTGAGCTGCTGGCTAGATTGCTCCATAGCCCTCCTAGGTCTCCTCCATGTAGACCAACCACCAGGGAACTGTGCTGCCAAAATGGGCCCTTGGGGCTCAGATATCCTCTCCCATCCCTGAGCTGGGCACCGAGCAGCCAGGGGAGTGGTGTGTTGAAGGGTGGTGGCTGCCAGGAGGGAAAGGCCTCCCCTCTCACCAAACACGTGAAGGCGCAGGCCTCAGAAGAAGCTGCAGCCTACCACGACCCATCACCCTGCTTGCATCCGTGCTGCCTGTTCCATAGGGATCCTTAGGAAAGGGGTCAGCAGGGAATAGGCTGTTGGATGAATTAATTGTTCTGGCAGGACAGAATTTTTTCAGCCCAAGTCACCCCAGGCAGGCTCAGAAATAGCTCACATGGAGCTATGCAGAAGGACCTCAGGCCCGCAGCCTCAGTGCAAGCACCAGCCCTGGGTCTCCTGCTGGACAGGCAGAGCCTCCCCTAACCCATACCACCCACAGCACCCTGCAACGTCCTGCTAGCTGGGCCTTGCTGTTGTCTGTCTGTTTTCTCCAGCCTGTGTCAGAAGGAAACAGCATACAGCGTTGATCCAGTTATATTTATTTCATAATCTGAAGGCTTCCCGTAAGAGAGTAGCTCCTCTGATGCCCCTGTATGGCTGTTTGTGCCTAGCTACGCAATACTGGAGCAAACCAAAAATAACTTTGACTTGAACCCTGGGTCCAGGCTTGCCTAATACAGTTTTCAAGTCTGCTGTAACAAATGTTCTTTTGTACGTACCTATGAGGCATGGTGCAAAATATCTATTGGGCAGAGAAATGAAAGGAAACTTCCTGAGGTGAAGTCAGTACAATTTTTGCTTTTCTCCAGTGCTCATTATTCTAGCATAAAGTATCTTAGCTTCAGAGGTTTCCCCATAACAGATAAATACAAGGCTTCAGCTTTCTTATAGGTGGCCATTATTGGCAAATAGGATGAACTAGGTAAGCCAAAGCCCCCACATGTGCTGCAACATGTATTTTCCACATTTATCCAGCATCCCAAACTGCTTCAGTAATTGAATTGGTGACGGATTTCACCACTTTGCAGTGCTGGAGACTCCCTAGCCGTTTCAAAGGAACAAGGCATTTGAACCACATCAACTGAACGAGTGAATAAAATGCGTCCTTTCTACAGACTATCACTCCAGATCAACCAAATACTCTTATGCATCCTCACAAAAATCCCCTGCAGGTGCTACTTCCCTGTAGGCAGAAATGGGAGAGCATGTCAAGGACAGAATCACAGTCAGTTTAGAGGATCTGCACGAGTCCTTCCCTGAGCTGCCCCTGGAAGCACCACTCTCTTGCACGTGCTCTTTCCCAGAAAAACATGTTGTTTAGGTGCAGATACAGCCTCCTTAATCTTTGTACTATCCTTATCAAAAGCAGCAGCTTGGGTTGATGCAGGTAACAATTTCTCAGGGTTTATCTCTTTCATTCCTCCCATAGTTCATTCTTTAATATGGAGGAAAAAGTACAAATGAATTCCTCCTACTTCTGTGTCAGCCACATGGCAGCACAATTTATTGTATCACCCATAAAACAGAGCCAGCTTAAAACTGGATCACCTTTCCAGTACAGTCACTTCTACATACACTTCAAAACTGTACTGTTCTGATACTGGGGTTGTCATTGCAAGGGTGTGAGCTTCAGTCCCTTTGGACACCAAATTCTTTCCGATTTATTACAGTCTGTAATTATTAATTGTTATCCTCTTTTTTTGTTTTTTTTGCTTTGTCTAGAAAGAGAAGGCTAAGTGAGAAGTTGCAAAACTACTGCTAGCATTTCTTACTGCCCAGACTTGATTGAGACACAATGCTTTTAACAAATCACAGTTAGTCAGAGATCCTCATGTACTCCCAAGTTCTTATTAGTGTGCCATGGTCATTCCTTGTTTGCTCCCTATACAAATGCATTCATTCCAAACAGAGCTTTGGACAGAAGGTGTAATTTAACCCATTATTTTATTCAGTATCTTCTTCTAAGTCTTTTGAACTTTCCAGAACACCTGCTATTTTAAAATGTTTTCTTTTTCCTTCCTTTCTTTTTCTTTTTCTTTTTCTTTTTCTTTTTCTTTTTCTTTTTCTTTTTCTTTTTCTTTTTCTTTTTCTTTTTCTTTTTCCTTTTCTTTTTCTTTTTCTTTTTCTTTTTCCTTTCTTCTCCTTTTATCTTCCTTTTCCTTTTATCTTCCTTTTCCTTTTATCTTCCTTTTCCTTTTTCTCTTTTACCATTTTCTTTTCCTGTGCCTTTTCTTTGCCTTTGCCTTTTGCTTTCTCTTTCCTTTTTCCAATTTAATGAAGACTCGTTGATGTTCCAAAACACATTTACTTCCATCAGGCCCAGTTATAATTCCCCAGTCAGGTCTAACATCTGTATCTGTCTGAGCAGCTGCACTCTCTCACTGACACACTGATGCACTAAAATAAATGCCCAAGATGTAGCTTAGTGGTTCTGAATCAATTTGAAAAGC
Source organism: Nettapus auritus (assembly GCA_011076525.1). Taxonomy (NCBI): domain Eukaryota; kingdom Metazoa; phylum Chordata; class Aves; order Anseriformes; family Anatidae; genus Nettapus; species Nettapus auritus. The sequence continues at coordinate 78,280,756 of CM021766.1, forward strand.
TATAATAGTGTCCTCCTTCTGGAAGCATCTTGTTTACTAGCTACAACAATGATAATCTCTGAGTTATGAGTGCTTAGGGTAAATAATGACAACCACTAGGTTTTTCTTTAAATTAATCACAAAATGCTGTTTCCCGAAGATATGCCAGTTTGCAGTTCTGGCGCCTATGTAAGAATTAATATACATGGCAGTCATCTAAATTTAGCTGTTTTTGCCAATATTCTCTGGGTTTGCTCTTCCTGCTTTTAGCTGATCCATCACCTGAGAGTAGCCAGCATTCCTTCAAAGGACTAATGTTTCTCAGATGCAGTAGCCACGCAGAGACCAGAAGCAAAGTGAAGAAATAAAGTATCAATTACCTAACAAGACACTTGTCACAATCTGTACCTTTAGCTCTTACAGCCACTTTGGAGTTCTGCTGTGGCAGATGGGTACCTGCCTTTAACAATCATCATCACACCAGTCTTTAAGAGCCACTGTACCACTAAGTACAGACCCTTCTACAGGGTGGCAAGTGCCATAGAAAATACATAGATCCCACCTCAGACTTACCCTAAAAACAGCTCAAGGCCCAAATTTTGTGTAGGTATTGTGCTGCACTGAGAGGCAAGTAAGGAAAACAACCGCCATAGAATGAGCATCTTCCAGCCAGACCTATCACTGGGGAAATGGTCTCTCTCAAGCTGATAGGATCATGTGCCCTGTAACAGTTAAAAAGCTGGTCCACTAGCGTTTGAAATGCTTAGGTCAGATAATACAATTTGTCCACATCTCCACAGAACTTTTTCCTCAATTACAAAGATTTGTATAGCTCTGTGTTTCCATGTCTCAACTCAGAGATGAGATTTCTTCTTGCTTGCTTGAGAGAATAGTCTGTAATCAAATGCATGTGGTTTGACTTCTGCTTTTCCACATAAATTTTCCATTTCTATCAGGATTCATTCTTCAAATCCCACCAATCCTGTGTTCATATATCCAGTTTATTATTCCAAGATTTTTCTCTCTAGTACAAATATTTACCTGTATTTGTCCCCATCCTCCACAGTTATTCCCATATGTGCTTTTAATTCACCAAAGCATTAAGCACACACTTATATCTGACCACATCTTTTGAGAAAAGTAGCTCACATGCATTTTAAAATGTGCTTAACTGAAGTAAGCCCACTTTGATGATTGCTTTTTTTTATTTTTGCTTTTTCATTATTATTAAAAATAATAATAATTTATTTCTTATTTATTTCCCAATATGATAATCTCATCTGAGAACAGTATTCACACCTAAGCCATTTTTTAAAATCTCATTTTCATTCTTGCTCCTCAGTTCTATTACCATCCTGCTCAATAGGGCTGAATCAGTACCATACTCTGAGCATTGGTCAGGCTTTTATGCTCTGTTCCTCAAAAGCATGGAAGCATGAGCATTACTGTTAAGCAGCCTCATAGTGTGAGTGAAATTAAGTGATTTGTTTGTCTTTTGATAGTCATTCCAGTATTTCAGAGGGAACCAGGTGTCTAACAGAATGGTAGTCCCCAGGATGATTTGTTTCTCTGTTTTAGATTATAATTAGCACTGCATTTATTTTTCCTCTGTTCTATAGCATTCCCAGCAATCTGTGGCTGCTCAGAACTAATTAGCAGTCATGCAATAAATCCGTTTGCTAATTCCCTAGAATATCTGGGATGCCTCTCATCTGTATATCCTGCTATGGCCACAATCAAATGTTCCTCGTTGCTTACTTTACATACTGTTTGACAATAAGTATTTCCTGAAGATGTAATGGTCCAGCTTAATTTTTCTTGCTACAATTTTCATATGAAAATTTTCAGAGTGATGACAATAGCTGAATAGCTCTTCCATACTGCTTCCCCCTTGGTCCCAAACAGATTTATCTCATCTGCCCAATGTTATGCTACCTCTGGAATATTTGACTTCTCTTAAGCCACATGAGCAAGCAGTTTGTATTTTTGCTGACCTCTCCTTATCCCAAGCCTGGCACTGAGTCCTTCTCAATGGCCACTGCAATTGGCCAAAAGATAATTCTTGTGCTGAGTGAGATTTGAAAAAGGCACTGAGCCTGTTCCTGTTTGGGAGTCTCTCTTTTTTTCTGGCACAGCTGTGGGTGCAGAAATGGGAAGACAGAACAGGGTTTTTAATTGCAACTCTGTGACACAGACTTAACTAAGCATTTCCTCTTTCAGCAAAACAAGATTATTAGAACCAGCCTGTGAGTCCCAACAGTGAGACCAAAATGCTCAGGACACTCACGTACCTAGTGTCTCTCAGCAGCTGCTTGCCCTGCTCATGGTCTAATTGAGTCCTGGTCTTTTCCACAGCTCCACTCTGACATGGATAGAGGAGATGGTTCCATCAAATACATACTCTCGGGAGAGGGAGCTGGCATTGTGTTTACAATCGATGATACCACAGGGGACATTCATGCCATTCAGAGACTGGACCGGGAAGAAAGGTCACAGTACACCCTGAGGGCACAGGCTCTGGACAGGAGAACAGGCAGACCAATGGAACCGGAGTCGGAGTTCATCATCAAAATCCAAGACATCAATGACAATGAGCCCAAATTCCTGGATGGACCATATGTAGCCTCTGTACCAGAAATGTCACCTGTGGGTAAGACAGATTTTGTAGAGACTCTTCCCCCTGTAGCCAAACTAGAGATGGTCACCAAAAAATCAATTCCGTGACTCCTTGGACTCAGCTTTTGCCCTTTGTGAAAGCTGCAGGACAGGAGAGCTTCCCCAGGGGTGCCTGGCTGCCTCAGAAGAAGGAATGTAAGCTTTACACCACCATTCACTGGGCACCTCTAAAAGGAAATATGTTAAGGGGAGCTGGAGAGCTGTAATTTAAACATCATCTTCAGACAACTTGCAGTAATGTAGTGCCACTTTTCCCCTGCCATCAGATGGTAGTAATGGTAAAGACCATTAGACATCCATTACCAGCCAGAAAATAACACAGTTCTAGAAACCTATGCTAGGTCATACTGAGAGCTGAAATACTGTCCAGGAGCCCTTGAAATCCTATAGACATGACAACAATTTTTAGCAACTTTGCTCCTTCTAAACCTGTAAGCCTGCATCCCAAAGATCTGCTGCTATTTGCTCTGTACTTTCTTAGAAAGTGGGATCATGTCAAAAACAGTCCCGTTATTGCAATGCTGACAGAAGGCAAAGAGCAGCCTACCTACCTACACCGTTACCATATACCAATTCCAATAGTCACATAAAATACTATTTTTTTCTGGATTTTTTCTTTCTTTTGGAGAAGCATATTGCTTTCTGGCCCAGTGACATCGTTACAGAGATATTATGAGATAAATCACATGTTCTGAAGTTACCGATATGCTTCAACTTCCCATTCTTCAATATAATGTTGACATAAAGCTAAAGACAAGTATCAAATTCAAAAGTTCCATTCAGAAATAATGTTTCTTAATGTTAGCAAGTAATTTGAATTCATGATTATTTTCCAATGTGTATATAGTAACACTAGATTTGTTCCTAACACTAAACATTATGTAGAAGAGTAGATAAATTCATAAAGGCTTTGTCTGACATTTTAAGGAGTCAAAACTCTCATATATTTCAAACAGTTATGTCTCACCTTCTCCTTGCTCTTGATAAATTACATCACCTACAAGCCATTATTAGCTTTAGAGGAGGAAGACCTTGAAAACCAATTGAAGAAAAAAAAAAGTATATGCATCTATGCAGAGTCCACAAGGCACTTTAGCAGGGTATAATCTCTAGTCCATGCAACGTAAACTGCAATGCTGCAGAGAGACTATTGCAGAGACACATCCCTTCATGCTCAATATTTGTGGACAGTTTACATCCTTTAGTCAACCTACATCATCCATGGCAATTTGTGATTTATGTCAGAATAGCTATAGATGTTATTTGAAATGTTTTTAAATAACATTTTAAAGCAGAAAAAAAAAAGGGGGGGGAAGAAGCAAATAGCATGTTACTAATCAGAGTCTGCAAACCACTACAAAGTATTGTTAGATCAGCAATTTTACAACTATGGTACATAGAGTACTTGCACTTTTATATCTTCTTAAAGATGCTTGATGAATTTATGCCTATTAATCTCTAGTGCTAATGAGATACAAGTATGAGCAATAACTACAAACACTTCCAGCATCAAATGGAGAAATTTGGTGTGGGAAAGCTTGTTAGACATTTCAATTTGTTTTGAACTGTGTACTTTTCAAGACAGCTCTTTATCCCACAAGGTCTTACCTCATGTTTGGTTTTGTTTTGTTTGGTTTTATTTTTTCAGGCACCTCTGTTATCCAGGTGACAGCAACAGATGCTGATGACCCAACCTATGGGAACAGTGCGAGAGTAGTGTACAGTATTCTCCAAGGACAACCATATTTCTCTGTGGACTCTCGGACAGGTATATAATTTCACCAGGGAATAAGCCAGTGTAAGAACTGAAAGAAAACATTTGAAGCAGAAAGAAAAAGCAGTGCATCATGACTGTGGCCACAGAAACATGTTTCTAGGGCTTGGAGCCAACATAGGGCAGCACTCTGAAAGTGTTAGAGCAAGACTGCTGTAATGAACCCCAGAAGAAGGATGTGCTCTCTGCAGTGATACGTACATCTGAATGACCATATTCATTCGTTAGGGAGTTGTGTGTGTTCGATGCTGCAAACATCCTTGTTGGCTTTTATCACTGCAATGATGACTTCAACGGATCTAGTTGGTAACCAGAACTGGAAAGTACAAGTTGAAGGATGCAGTTATCTAGAGTAGTTTTACCTAAGGGTGTTCTTGTTAATAACCTTAAATTTATCTACAAGACAACCTCTCTGTTTTACTTGCTTTCTCACTCTTTTTCTGTATATATCTAAGAATTATATCCAAAAGAGGAATCTGACAGGTTTTGACTGTTTCTAAAGGTCATCTCTACTGCTAAGGTCAGAAAATCATGAGACAATAGTCACTGCTGAGCTGTAGGGTACAAAATTAGAAGAAAAAAAAAATACACTACATAATCCACTTCTGAAAGTTAGCAGTTTATGGAGTAGGTGCATTATCCAAAGACAAATTTGTATGTGGCAAGTCAGCCCTATACCATATAAGCAAAACAGTAATGTTCATTTCGGAATCAGGTTATAAAACACGGACAAATAAGGGCATATTTTTTGTTAGTGTTGAATGATTTCTAAGAAAGCAGAGGCAATATTGAGCTTCAGATCCTGTATAGATTTAACAAGTAGGGTGCAATTTAGGTAGAAGATAGGTCCCTAAGTACAAAATCATGTACTTGGTTGCTATTTAACCCAGAAAATGTCCTCTTTCTCCATTTAGAAGTTTCCAGTCACTTATTCCTGCATCTCAAGACACATTCAGTGCAGCCTCAGCTTTCACAAGCAGTCATCGGGGCACCCATTTAGGCTGCATACAGTTGTGATCCAGAAACTGTTCTCCCATCACTGGCACAGAACTCAAACAAGTTTCCCAAACTGACCTGCAGCATTCACTAACCCACAAAATGCAATTGTCCCTCTCACATTTTCCTAAAGCAGAACTGGTCCATAAATCATCACCAATTCCTTTGTAGTGATAGCTAGTGAGCAAAGCACCTGGTGGTGGGCAACCCATTTCAATACATTCCTCTGCTAGCAGCACTTGGGGTCTTTATCGTTCACCTCCCAACATAAACTACCTCAGGAATAGTGCTCCTGTTCTTGTTCTACTGCTGGCCTCACAGGTGTCATATTAATGTATATGTAAATCACTTTAAGGACAGGCTGAGATTCTCCTCCTGCTTTTTCCCAGAGTACATTTATGGCCTATCCGTAATCATATTCCCCTAGAAGGTAAAAAATGTGAATTTAAATCCCCTCAAGTGCAGTAGGCAAAGGCACCTGAATCTCTCTCATCCCAATAAACCATTGGGATGTCTGTTGTATAAAAGAAGGGACATTGCCTCTGCTCTTTACTATTTTTTTAAGAGTGAGCCCCACTCAGTCTGCTGAAAGAAATAGTACATGCACCTAATTTTGGAGGATCTGAGCCCTCCCCAAAGGAAGTGTTCATGCCTTTGCTGACCAGTTGTATGCAGCAGCATAGGAGACTCCTTGCTCTGCTTGGCCACTCCTCTGGGTGCTGCTTAGAGAAGTATGACCCCCCTCCACCAGACATTACATAGGGAGGCCAATCATCCAGGTGATGGGGACCTTCTAGGAACCTCCATTTTCCTTTAAAAAAATGCTAGATATCTGCACTGCTTTCCCAGAAAAGCCAAACCTGTCAGAGGAGGATGAACCTAGAGGTGGGAGAAAAGGGAATGTGGGTCTCTGATGTGGCTCTGAGTGCTGATGTGCTGAACTGGCCCTCATCTAGGGACAAGAGGCCCCAAATGTAGGCACCAATGTCTTTTTTTAGATCTAGCTTGAGCTGTATTAAGGACAAGCCAGGAGTGTAAATTCTCCACAAAGTATTTTTTTATGGAGAAAATACTTTCCAAAGTGCTATGCGTTTTCATATCTTATTTACATTCATGGGAGTTGAGGAGCTACAGCACTTCATGGTAGTCGCTCAGCTTTGCAAGATGAGGCTCTTAAGGACTCCAGGTAGCGCGAATAAAATAGTGCAGTATGAATTGTTCAGTTCTGGTAGCTATTTCTTTCCCTTTACATACAGTGATAATTGCCAATGCACTATCTTTTTACTGCTTTTTTATTAAACCCATACATTGTCTGTCTGCTAAAAATAAAGGCTGAACGCGCATCACTCAGGCCAGCAGTGTCCGCATGTGCAATCTGCGCATGTTGAGATGCACGAACAGGGTGGGTGCTGGGGCTGAGGGGACGAGTGCTGGGACACCCACATGTGCCACGGCCGTGTGCTGGGACACCCCCGTACCCCTGCCCGGCCTGGCATGGACCCTGGGCGCTGCAGTGCCCCGTTCCTGGTGGCGGCTGCTGGCAGCCTCCATAGGAGAAGCGTTGCTGCCACCTCACGGCCTGTCGCAGAAATGTCGCCCCTCAGCAGAGGGACGGCCACCCCTGCCCTCTCGCTCCCACGGGGGCCGCATTTCCAGCTCCCCACAAACTCCGCTCCCGTCGCCCCCGGCCTAGGAGCGGAGCGAAGCCCGTGGCCCGCCTCGGCGTGCCTCCAGGGCTGCGTGTGGAGGGGCGCCCTGTAAAGCTCGTCGTGGTCTAGCTTTTCGCTGTTCACGTTGCTTCCACCTTTTGTGCAGACGTTTTCAGCCTGAGCAGGGCTGCGCGCTCTTTTCCCAAAATACTTTTCCAGCTCCCTTGGAAGGCAGCGCTTTAATTTTGAACAGACAGCCTGCCCCACAGCTGATGCACTTTAACTGGGCGCCTTTAAAATTCACACCTTCTGTTAACCTAAATTTAATTTGGGTGAATTTTACTGTGCCAGCAAAGGTGAGACTGAACGCAGAGTCTGGTCTCGTTCTTTGTGTAGGAAGTACGATGCAGGAGCAAGACCACCCTACCTTGTTTGTGCACTCTTTAATGACCATTTCTTTTGCTCCCGAAACCCTTTTCCCCCCTCAATCTCACAGGCTTAATTAGGACAGCTCTGATGAACATGGACAGAGAAGCAAAAGAATATTATGAAGTGATTATCCAGGCCAAGGATATGGGTGGACAGCTGGGAGGATTAGCTGGAACAACCACAGTCAACATCACCCTCTCTGATGTCAATGACAATCCACCCAGATTTCCACAGAGTGAGTATCCGCCACATCAGGATGGGCAGAAAGGGGTGGCTGAGCTGCACAGCTGCTATTTGCTCTCATTACAGCTATTTTCCAACTCGGTATAGCGATAACTGGAGATGAGCAGAATTTGAGATCAAAGAAGAAACTTTCAGTCCGAAAATGTCAAAACAGAGCGTTCAATAGTTTGTCTTTCAAAAAAGGTTTCCAACTGCCAAAATCATCAAAAGCAACACTTTTTTTAAAGGGAGGAATATTAATTTACAGAAAGAGAGAAAGAGAGAGAGAAAGAAAGAGAAAGAAAGAGAGAAAGAGAAAGAAAGAAAGAAAGAAAGAAAGAAAGAAAGAAAGAGAGAAAGAAAGAAAGAAAGAAAGAAAGAAAGAAAGAAAGAAAGAAAGAAAGAAAGAAAGAAAGAGAGAAAGAGAAAGAAAGAAAGAAAGAGAGAAAGAAAGAAAGAAAGAAAGAAAGAAAGAAAGAAAGAAAGAAAGA
>CM021766.1:78288981-78331077 GCA_011076525.1 Nettapus auritus
AAGAAAGAAAGAAAGAAAGAAAGAAAGAAAGAAAGAAAGAAAGAAAGGAGAGAGAAAAAGAGAGAGAAAGAGAAAGAAAGAAAGAAAGAAAGAAAGAAAGAAAGAAAGAAAGAAAGAAAGAAAGAAAGAAAGAAAGAAAGAAAAAAGAAGAAAGGAAGAAGGAAAAGAGGGAGGGAGGATCTTTTGTGTTCCTAGACTGCTCATGGCCATTGCCTTTAGCTGCTATTTCTGCCCTCGTTCTCTCCTCATCCTGTCTCCAAAAAGATGTCTGTCATATCAGGGGCATGTGGCAGCACTGGAAGTTGAAATATAATTCATTCACCACTCCAGCCAGGCCACTGCAGGGGAGCATCTGATCACTGTGCTGTTAGTGTAGAGTACATTGTCATGAAAACTGTTCTCCAGTAAAGGTACATCTAAAACTTGGCAATATACAGTTAAACCCTAAAATATACAGTCAGCAGTTAATGCAATGGAAAGAAAGGCACCTCCACTCTTATCAGAAACATTCCTTTTTATTTACAGAAATTAGTCTCAAAGCAAGATTTTCAATATTTTGCTCTTTCTTTTGTAAAATTACTTTAGATCAAATTTATCTACATAATTCTATATTATTTTTAAAAATTGGAAAGAAACATTTCAGATTTGTTTGAACTAAAGTTTTCAAGGTTTCTGCATTTTTTTTTTAAGTAAGTCAATTTTTTGGTAGTATAGATCAATCTCAAGCAATTTTAGTTTTGCCATTTTTCTTATCTGGCTGAGAAAGAAAAACCTCCTGCAGTTCTTTTTGTTGCTGTTCTTCCCCATCTGTTTCTGCATGTTGCACTGCTAAAAGAAAACACTCCACTAAGACCAGCAAGAAGCATCAACCTCCAATTTTCTTCTCCTTTCACAGCAAATCATTGAACATACCATTGCCGATCCTCTTTTGAAAATGGCATGAATTGTAACTGATATCAAAGTATTGATTAAGGAAAATGAGCATGTATCAAACCCTATCCTTGGTATTACTCTGCCTTGTAAAACTCAATAATTGGGCAGAGTGTAGCAAGGAAGGTTTGGACATAAAGTATGATGGCAGGAAAGTATTTTAGATATGGCATTTATATTTTTAAAAAGCATATTTTTAAAATAGCCGTTCTTTCTTTCCCCAGGCGGGCTTGCTGCTAAGCAAATTAGTGATGCACCAAATGTGCTCAAGACAAGGTTTGTAGGGAGACGTAGTACATTTTAATAGAGTAACTATTAAATCTGGAGGAAAAAAAAAAAAAAAAAAAAAAAAAAAAGGCAAGCTTCTGAGCTCTCAAAGCATTCTTCAGGGCTGAAAAAGAAAGTTGGACAGACTTGAGGAAAGATCTGTGGTGCTCAAAACTTGTGTGTTTATTCCAGTTGTACAAGCTGATCTAATAAAAGATGCCTGTCCTATTAAATTCTTTTTTCATACCCTGCTATATATCATGGCTGCAGCAGCACTGGTGTTAATTGCCCTATTTTTTTTAGCTAGAGTTCCAATTTTCAGGTATACTGCTGTTTTGAAAAGAACCCTTTGAATAAACCTGTTGATATGACAAACAGCTAAATAAAATGTTCTGTAGCAATTCAGTATGGCTGTGGCTTTTTAAAGAAGATCACAGTGCTGTTTCAGTTCCAAGAAAGGTGGGAGAGATTCGTGGCAGACTAGGCGGTATTGTGGCCTGCTCCAGTCTACTCTTTGATCAGCTGTGCAGTTTTCGGTTCCTTTTCACAACTTGCTTTTCTTTCCCCTGTCCCTCTCTGCTGCTTGTGCCAGAGCATTATCAGATGAGCGTGCTGGAGTCTGCTCCCGTCAGCTCCACTGTGGGCCGCGTGGTTGCTAAAGACTTGGATGAAGGCATTAATGCAGAGATGAAATACAGCCTCGTGGATGGAGATGGACTGGATGTCTTTGATATTAACACTGATCCTAATTACCAAGTTGGCATCATAACTGTAAGAAAGGTAGTAAAGTCCATTTTTATAGTAATTTATATGTCTAACAGTCTTGGTTACATTTTATGTGTGCAATATTCCCTTATGCCTGTAGTAACTTGGTTCCCATTACATGACAGTAGCCCCTTTCCTGCTATAAAACACCATTTCTTTAACAATCATTGCTGAAATACGAAAACAGACCGCATTCTTAGGCACAGCCTTTAAGAAGTGGGGACAGCATCAGCATAAACATGTCTTTTCCCACCAAAGGAATATTCTGACTCACTATTTATCTATTGAAATATTCTCTGTAGCTTAATTATCCTACAATGAAAGAAAATAGATCAATATTTGCATTTGAACTGTACACATTTTTCACTCTGGTGTCCCACAAACAATAATAAAGCATGCCTTAGAATTATTTATAAACCAATGAAACCAAGGCAGTTTTTTTTTTTTAATTGCTGCTTGAAGATCCATAAATGCTAATTAGGCTAGAAGAAGCTGTCTCTAAAATGGCAGCTATGAAACTGCTAGTGCTCTGTACCACAGGCTATGCAGAAAGGAATAGACTATTTTGCTAGACTCCCTGCTATAGGATATTTATTCTACAGTCTTACATAAATGGTAGAAGTTCGACTCCGTTTCTAGGTTATGAAATTGTAACCATATTTCTGCCTAACTGTATCTAGTGTACTAATAAGGAAATATATTCTCCCTTTAAATAGCCTGAGACAAAATTGTGCACGAAAATGGAACAACACATGGGACAGATTTGACCCTGCAAGTCTGCGTGCCCTACAGCAAAGCATTTAAACATGTATTTATGGTCACCTCTCTCCAACTCTTGTTTATGTGCATTGGTCCCTAAAGTTAAGGATGTGCTTAAGTGCTTTGCAGGAATTAAATAGGTGTTGAATGAAAAATCTACGGTATTTTTTCACTTATTTATTGATGGAAAAAATGTAGTTTATTTGGAGAAGAAACACCTACTGTACATAAATGTTTGTAAAATATTATATATACCTGCATCTGTCTGTAATGGTACGGTTATCAATAGCCAAACATTGGAAAAGCTGTGCTTTGGATACACTCAACAATTTTTAAAAAATCGTGCAAGTAGTATTATTAGAAAAGGATATCACAATGAGGATAAAAAGAGAATTTCTAAAGCCAGAAAAAAATCTTATTTGAAAGAAACTTACCCTTTCATTTTTCTAGACAGATTCCGCAAAAGAAATAACTAATGTTAACCCTGCTTTTATCCTGGACATCAAAAAGTTGGAATTCACAGTTACAGAGGAGACCACCGCTTGTTTAAGTGCACTTATCTCAGCTAACTAGTCCCACACAGCGCTGAGCACCTCTTGAGGAGTTGCAGTGCCTGTAAAGCTCCCCATCCATGAGGCTGCTACTCACCGCAGCGACAGCCTCTCCCTGCCTTCACTTTCACGCTGCTGGGGAGCAGAGGTGGGTTGTCCTGCCAGCATCAACCTCAGCGCCCATGGCAGAGCCCCATGCTGCCCTCCTCACCAGCCGTTGCCTGGTGAAATGCTTTCTCACAGAGCTAAATCCCACCTGTGCATACCTTGGTGCATGTCTCAGCACTGCGGAATGGTGGATGAGGGCAGGGAGATGTTTCCGTGAGGTGCCTCTCCTCTTGGCTGTGATCGTCACAGGAGATGACCTGCTAGCTCTCCCCATGGGAGCATCATTGGGGAAAGGTTTGAACGCACCCACAGAAGACAAATCTGACAAGGGGGTGGCTGTGTTGAGGCACTGGCACGTGACAGGTTCAGAAGTTTAAGCCGCAGTTGACAGTGAAAGAGCCCAGAGCAAACTGAGCTGGTCTGAGCCCAAGAGCATCAGAAGTGTGGTGGCCTAGCACATGTTTGATTTTTCATTTTTTTCTAACTTGAGCACTCCAGGTGATTAAGTCTTTTCCTAATGTAGTTGGATTTTATAGCTTTAAGTGTTTCTGTGATCTAACTGCTCTTTGTACAACTTAGCTTTTTAGTCTACGTGCAATGTTTCTCGCACAATTTTCTTCACATAAGAAATCAGGAGATATAATGCCCTCTTTCTTAGTATATGTTTAGGAAGCTTTGCAGTGCATGCTCCCCACCAGATGGACAATAACTATTCCTTGATCATGTGAATATATTTTATTGCTATTTTAACAGTGCTTAAATATGCAATTGGTAGACCGTAATGACTCTGCAGTAATGGGTAATGTATTTGCAGATCTAGTTAAATCCTTGCTGACAGGTGCTATGCCTGCAGTAGACACTGATTTACCAGGTGGAACAGAGGGCACAAGGAGTTAAGTTTTAGATCCTCTGCTTGCATGTGCTGCCACAGGTTGCACAGCATCTCCACTAATACTAGGTCTTCATCTGCCCCAGCACAAGCAAAGCAGTTCCCATTCCAGTACTCATGTACTGTATGCTGAGAGAGTTTTACTTTTGTGATTGCCAGAACTGCTATCTTTGTTCAGACATTCATTTGAAGAACCTCAGCACTTGTAAATTTACTGTGAAATCAGTAAAATGACACTGCAGTGTTTCCACTTCTAAAGAAAGAAGCTGTTGCAGCAGTGGAGAGGAAGTGAAGCCTCCACTGAATCCAGGAGGTGTTTTGAGGCCTGTAATATATAATCCTGCCATGTCTGAGCATGTGAAACTTCTGCTAGTGTTGTTAAACTAATGCACATCTCGTGGCTGCAGAATTGCCCAGTTGCACTATTGTGCAGGGCAGAAAAGAGATGGGTTGAGACTGGTCAAGGAGGACTTCACTACTTCAGTAATGGTCTTTGTGCTTTTGTCTTCCAGTTGCTTTGGAAAGTACAACTGTGTCCTCTGTAAGGTGTGCATAACCTGGTGAAAGATTTTTGTATGCTTTGGGCTGACCCTTCCATGCTGTCATTCTGGTTGTCAGATGCTTTTAGTCATCTCTCATTAGGACTGGTAAAATGCACATTAAATATGGAGATCTCCACTTAGGTCTAAGCAGGGCTTGGTGAGGATCCATTTTCTTCAGGGATCTGTGAAAAGGAGAGAGGAGGAAAATGAAAGTTTTAGTTATTAAAAAGTTAAATGTTGGCATCAATAATTTCTATATCCACGTTCCACCCCCCCAAAAAAAAAGTAGTTTTATCTAGAAAGGAAATCAAATTCATTAAAAAAATAGTAACAGAGGAAGCTCATCTCTCTTTATCCATTATCTCGGTAAGAACAAGAGCCATTTCGCCTCCCTGTTTCAAATAATACTTGAGTATTTAATGAAAAGTGAAAGAGCTTCACCAGGAAGAAGCTGGGGTAGCTCATAATACTTTGAAATTAAACTACTCTCTAGGCAGGGAGGAGATTCAAGGTCTAGTAGCCAGCAAACCTACTTGGGGAACTTGTGTTTAGGACATTTACTGAAGAGAGAAAAAAAAAAAAACTCTAGGAAGGATGAATTCCTGATGCAAACTGGAGCAGCATCCTGCAAGAGAGGCTGTCCCTGTCCCCTACAGCCACCAGAGCCATTTAGGAGCTTGGCAGCCAGGGTTCTCTGCAGATGAGACTCAGATCTCATCAGGGAGAAAAGGGGAACCTAACCGGGACCTCCACATCATGTGCGAGGGTCCCTATCAGCGCCACCAGGACCTGTTTCTGAGGCTCTTCCTATCTTTGCCATCTGTTCAGGTGCTCCCACTATACCTGTTTCTGCCTGTTTTTTTGTTTGTTTGTTTTAACCCCAGGGAGCAGTGAAACTGTGAATCACAACACAGGGGTGGTGTGGCCACTTCTGTTTTCATTTCACCAAGAAGAATGAAAGAACACATATTTTAAAAAAGATCTGCATATATTTCTCCTGACTTTCTCAGTTCAACTGTCAAATTAAAAATGAAAGAAAAAGATGCAGGCAGTGCCACTGCCAATACAACTGTCACTTGGTGCTTTGTCTCCATCTGCAAATATTTATCTTTGTTACCCTTATGATTAAAAATCATGGTAGATTTATTTTTCAAAAGAAGAATGAGTTTATATTAGAGGGCATCTTTTACTTCTGAAAATTAGAAAGATATGGCCTAAATCACATGGCCAGGGTGCTTAATGCTCCATACAATTTTTCTCCTTAGCCTCTAAGCTTTGAAAGCAAGAAAAGCTACACGCTGAAAGTAGAGGGTGCCAACCCCCACCTGGAAATGCGATTCCTGAACCTGGGTCCCTTCCGAGACACCACCACGGTTCACATCAGCGTGGAGGATGTGGACGAGCCTCCTGTGTTCGAGCCCAGCTTTTACTTTGTGGAGGTGCCTGAGGACGTGGAGATTGGAACCACCATACAGATCATTTCTGCCAAGGACCCTGATGTGACCAACAACTCAATCAGGTCTGTCCTCTCTTTGTGTGTCCCCCCAGGAGAGTTCCCTGGTACATCCAGTTGATGAACTGGTGACACAGCTGAAACAGGACAGGTGGGAGGGCCTCTTTTTCCAGCCTGTTGTAGTTATCAGTAGGTTTAATCAAACCAGATCTCATACAACGAGGAGCCTTGTTGCAATTGGCAAAGCAAAGCAGGAGCTCACCTTTCTGTTTTCTGTGGTCTGGAGGACATCTTCACCTAGCATTGCAATGAACTGGTCAGACAGGCCCTGACAGGGTACATGAAAAACAAAGCCCAGACCTTTGCTGGCACAACCTGAACAAAAAACCTGACAGCACTGCTGAGAATCTGCTGTAGTACTGAGGGGAAGGTAATGAACTTGCTTCTCCTCTCTCCTCCTTCTGTTTCAAAGCCACTGCTGCGTGCAACCTTTGTCAAAAGCTGAAATGCACAGCTACATTTGGAGTAGTTTGAATGCACGCTGATAAATATGCATGAGCCACTGAATTATATAGTGTCTGGTCAATTCTGTAGAGCTAGATAACCCCATAAGGAGTTAAGAAAGGTAAAAGGTGTATTTATAGCCATGGAAGCTGCATAGCTGCAACTCAGCAAGGAGCCATAGGGGCAGATTTGTGCAATTGCAGTGCTCTTTTCCATAGTGGTGGCCAAATCAGCCCAGTTTATCAGGGAAGACTGATTTTTTCCAAGGCCAGCTCACATACTGATTTTCATAACCTGCAGAAGCTCCAGGTGTCTGCAAGTTAATAATTCCAGCAGCTCACCTGCACCTCTCATCTGAGAAATGCTTTGGGTGCTGAGCTGCTGTGTGCCTTAACAGGTGTCAGTCCAGCTTCTGAGTTCTCTGCATTCAGGACAGCCAGTGGGAAATACCAGAGAGCCAAAACGCCAAGCATTTGGAGTTTTGGAAGGAAGTGAAATGTGTATGAGCAACTCTGTGGGCTTCAGCTGGTAGATCTAACCAGGCACGATGCCTGTTTTCTTAATGATACTGCTTTCTGTGTTACTGCTCTAATTATTTTTTTCATCTCTGCTATTTTAGTATACCTGTCTTTTCTACCTACATTATGAAGTTATCTTACTTCTCATGATGTCTCAAATTCATCAATAAAACTAAAGCATCATACTGTGCACATCACAATTTCATTGCCTTAAACTTTTTTACTGCCCGCATCTTATTTTGCTGATTACTGTATTTATTTATACTGTATTTTATTTATCCAAATACTGCAACACAAACAGATTTGTGCAAATCTGCTCAAAATAGTATAAAAATAATTCTGTGATGTTACCAGAGGGTAGATGTGTTCATTGTTACATTTAATGATTTTTTTCTTAGTTTTCTTCGGAGCTTTCCAGTGACTACCCTTGATGAAACAGCACAGAATGCCTTACCAAAGATACATATATAAAAAAAATTCAGAGATTTCTCTGTAACTCTGTACCTTGCCACCTTCTTTCCTTCCCATCTTCCTCCCATCCCACTTTCCTTCCTTTCTTCCCTCCTTCCTTCTCCACACATTGTACGTGTAAATGACTGGGAGAAAGGAAAAAGGAGGAGGAAAAAAAAAAAAAAAAAAAAAAAAAAAAAAGGAAGAATAAATGCCCTTTGAATACCATTTGTAATGCTAACTAAAGTGCAGATGTTAAGTATTTGCTGTCCTAGTCTTTACCTCTAATGTGGTCTTCTCCATCCATACGAACTCTGTGCAGTATCAGTCTGGCAACGTTTTGGGCATGCTCTGCATTCACGTTGCACAGGGCAAAGCAAGATAAGAACAAAATACTGGATAAGACATTTTGTAACACAAGATGGAATCCATCTGAAATTAAACCTGACATCTGACTGCTCCTTTGGGTGGGGTCCGGGCCATCTTCTCAATTATGGAAAAGTCAGGTGACAATTCAGGAGGGCTCCTCAAACACAGGGAAACTCTTCAGTCCTCTACACCATGATTGTTTTCAAGTGATTTGGGAAGATTACCTGAAGAGTGAAGTGGAAACAAGTGTGAAGGAGCAGGTCTTATTAACAGGAGAAGGTGTGTGGAGAACCCAGACAAAGACTCCACCTGTGCCTCTTGACACTGGTGATGAATACTGCACCACTAATCACATGGCCATATTAAATTGCAGATACTCGTTGGCCTTAAACTGTCAGAGAGAAATTCTTTTTATAGCCTTCATACAAGAATAATTATTATAGCAAAATATAGCAACATTCATACTTATTTCCTAAATAAATCAAGTGCCTCAGAAATCTCTTTATTTGAAATGCAAAGGATTGGGAGGGGAAGGGAAGCAAACCTGCCTTTCCACCCTCTTTCATTTTTCTGAAAAAAAGTAGAAAAGAATGCTGTTTGTTTCACAACAGCGTAGCCTAACAGTACATTATATCCCAAATTTAATATGTCCCTATATAAAGAACGGGCTGGCATGCTCGTTCCAGTGAATGCGCTTATGCTGAAAGGAGAAAATTCAGAACAACGAGCCCTATTCAGCATCTGTTATGACTAATGCTTTCAATTCCCATCAACTTTGAAGAAAGAACAACAACAACAAAAAAAAAAAGGAGAGAGAATAAGTCTGGGCTCTGTTCTAGGCTGTGGCATTTGCATAAGCGCATGGGTGGCTTTTGCCAGAGGATCTCTTACCATGCTAACATAATTAGCTGGGAAGGCAACTTGTACAAACTGCTGTTAAGAGCATTTGAAGGGTACTGAGTATTTCACACACCCTGCAAAAATGTATTTGCCACCAGTCCTGCCATCTGCTGAAGGAAAAGCTGACGGAACATGATTTGTGCAACTTGCAGATTGATATAAAACCTGAGAGTATTTATGACATATCAAACACAAGGAATACATGCATGCAGCTGAATGGCAAACATGGCACGTACAGGGCGAGTGCAACTCATTTCTGCTGGCCATTACCACTGAAACCAGAAATACGTTAGAGATTAGACAGGAAAAACAGGAAGACACCAACGTACCAACTGCATCAGCCCTGGCTTAGTTTGTGGAGGGGGCTCAGGGCAGGAGCAAGGAGGAGCCCTGAGAGCTGAGCTTTCCAACCCAGGCTGCCTAACTTGCCCCCAGCCATCCCTAGAGTTGCAGGGTCCTATACAGCACTGCAGCCTAGTCTGCAGCTCTTCCAGCAAGAGGTAAAGGCTGCCTCCTGCATGGGAGTGCTTACGGGGGGCAGCAGCTGCAGCAGCAAGCCCAGCTGTGCAGCTGGCAGGCAGAGTTTAGGTGCTCAGGTTGCACGCAAGATCTTCTCTCCTCTGGGAAAAGGCAGGGGGGCAAAGCCAGCAGGCGTCCCCTCTCAGAGACACCCCTTTCACCACTGCCCTGCAGGCAGCCCTGGCACTGGGCACGGTGTCCCTCTGACCGAGAACAGCAGTGACAGCTGTCAGTCAGCTGCCTGACAAAGTTTTCTGGCCAGGCAGGCGCAGTAATTATGATGAACCAGCCTCACAGAGGGACCCATTTTTCTTGCTTGATAGGAGAAAGCCAGACACCATCCTTGCACAGATGTGGCTCAGTCAATAGGATGGGTCAGGATGAACGTGGAGTTCATTCTCCTGAAGGAAGAGAGAATGCAAAAGCACAAGGAAAGGAACGGTTCCTTCTCATCAGCCTGAGTGCCCAGAGAAGGAGCTGGTGTAAAGTCATTTTCATACAGTCTGAATTGTGCCCAGGGAAAGGGTATAATTACTTAGCTTAGAAAAAGAACTCGCACTCCTCGCTGACACATTTTCTCTGTAAAGCAGATGTTCCCGTGCTGAGCTGTTCCTTGCTTTGAGGCTGCTTGCATTAAATCTCCCTGTCTTCCAGCTCCATCCCAGCAGTGCTCACTGTTAAATTCCATTAGACGTGTGAACTACAAGTTTTTCAAGCATCTCACTGTACCTACAGAAGTCAATGGAGCACACGGCTAGGCTGTGGAAGAATGTGGATCTGCTATATGCGACAGTATTCCCGTTGCTGGGGTACTTTGGTGTACGTAACGTTCAGTTTAACAAGAGTTGCAAAATATTTTGAATGTGTACTCTTGCAGATACTCGATTGACAGGAGCAGCGATCCAGGGCGGTTCTTTTATGTCGACGTTACATCAGGAGCACTGATGACTGCGAGACCTCTAGATCGGGAGGATGTTTCTTGGCACAACATCACAGTGCTGGCCATGGAGCTGAGTAAGGAGAACGCAGACTGTACATAGATTAAAGAGATATAATAGACAAAGCAGGCTGAGAGACCTGAATTCAGCAATTCAGATGTTCTTATGTGTTGAGTGGGAAGCCGTATTAACTGAATTACTCTTCTGACATCAACAAGCAAATGCTGCATTTTATTTATTTTTTACGCTCCTTTTCACAGAGTGGTGGGAGGAGTAGAGGCTGGCAATTAAACGCAGAGTGCTGCTTTCTCTTGTCATTAGTATTCCAGGGATTTATTTAAAACTCTTCATGAAATATGTTTCTGCAAGAGCTCTGTTTCTCCAGAAGGACTAGGCAGCAAAAGCAGACACTGCAAAGGCTGTGCAGCTGCCAGTCCTACCTGGGAGGATTGCGTGGTGTAGGGACTGGCAGGCAGCAATGATGCTTTCACTGCTAGGTTGCTGGTGGAAATCTGCTCTGGGCCAGTAGCGAGTGAGTGGCATCACCATCTGCTTGCTGCATGAATGATTCGGGGACAGTGCTTTGGGATCCTCATGCATGAAAACCCTAGAGCAACTGAAACTTATTAGATTTTCAGGTTTCACAGTGAGCTAAAACTCAGCTCAGGATTCATCTGTGCCAGGTATTTACCAAGGCTATGAGAACAAGGAGATGCTGATCATTATGTAGTGACACTACGAAAAATTCTGCTGAGTTTCATAAAGGAGCTAAGGGTATATGAGCAAATAAAATAAAACATTCATCCAATCTCCACCTGAAATCTCTTTGTTCCACATAGCTTTTGCTCAGGATTTCAGTTCATTTGCTGAGGGGCAGCAGATTTTTAGAAGCTTGCTGCCAATAGCTGAGCTGTTCCTCATGTCTGAGAGCACTTCCTATGCACCCAGGCGGTACCAGAGATATGGGTCAGTCTGAGAGGGCAAAAAAATTGAGAAGTGTGCCCAAAACACAGTCAACCAACTTGAAGTTAGCAGGGGGAATATTTCACAAGAGTCAAGGTGAATCTGCCACATATTTGTAGGCCTTCCTGTCACTTTTTTAGTAGTGAGAGGGGCTGGTGATGTGACAGGATCTCACCCCATCTGTTTCAATGCTAGTTTTATTTTCAGCCACCGATGGCCATTGCAAATCGATGTAAATCCACTTACACGCACGAGTCTGTAGAAGCAGCCCTGTAGCAGCACTCCAGGGTGAGAGCAATATGGAGGCATGTCTTCCTTTGACTCATCCTCTGCCCATCCTCTGTCAATTTTGCCCTGTACATGTGCAGCACCATATTTTAATTTAGTAAATGGTTTTGAAAATGCCGTAGCTGTGCACTTCTGAATAAAGCTTCTAGTTTCAGAAGTTAGATGAATATTACTGAGTGTGAATGCAGACATTCATATGCCACAATGACAGGTGTGTTAGTAAGATATGTGTGGATATGTGGGAAGCTGAAGGACTGAATTATAAATTAGGGAGAAACAATATTGTTTAAGATTATTATCTCTATAAAATGTGACACACATTATGGATTCAGTACATTGAACTTTTAAGAAAATTCCTGAGTGTAAGAAAATTCTCTATTGTTTATACGAACACATCATTTCATGCTATAAAGTGAGATATATTTGGAAATAAATGCATGAGGCTGGATAGCTAAGACAAGCTTAAATTTTAAGACTTTTCTAGATTTTTGCTCCTTACCTCCTAATCATGAATTTCTTTTTTTTTTTTTTAATCTCTTCTTAGAGTTTCATTTTATATTTTAATATGGGAAAAAAGTTCTGGGATTAAAAAAAAAAAAAAAAGTTTAAAAACTTTAAAAAAAAAACAACAACAAAAAAAAACCAGTAAAAAACATATTATTTGGTTACTGAGTTTGGAAACTGTGAAGATATATGAAATGATGTCTTGATATACTGGGCAAGACAGCTAATGAACCAGTGGGACAGAAACATCACAAATGATGTCATGCAGAATGTAAAATTTTCATTGTGATTTTAAGCTTCATTGAAAGCTTTTCTGTACAATTTCATGTGATAGTGCATTTTAACCCCCTGTGCAAAGTATCAAGAACTTGACACAATATTTTTGAGTTCTGAGCAAAAAAGATATTTGAAATGCAGAATTACCATTTCCAACAAGCCCTAAATAACACGACTATCCCTAAAAATAGCCTCAACATAACTCGTGCCACCAGTACCAAGGCTCAACAAACAGTATTTCCCAGTCAAAGCTCTAACTGCGGGGCATTGTCTAAAACTAGAAATAGTCCCATTTGACTGGACCAGGTTGAAGGTCCTTTTGCATCCAAAGGAATTTGTTTGAAAATGATGTGGCCAGATAGAAAGCCAGGATAGATAAAGCAGCATTTGCAACTTCACTCTGAGTCACATAACCTGCAAATGAACACAGTTCCTGATAGAGAAAAATAATTTAACACAAGTCAGTAGCAAAAAACACTGCTTTACCTCTTCAGCAGAGTAGGGTGTCATCTTTTTATTCCCTTGCCACAAGTTGCCTTTCTTTATGTTCTCCCTCATCCTTTAGACAATCCCTCGCAGGTGGGCAGTGTCTCTGTGACTGTGAAAGTCCTGGATGTGAACGACAACGCGCCAGAGTTTGCAAGGTTCTATGAATCTTTTGTTTGCGAAAACGCCAAAGCAGGACAGGTGAGAAATGCTGGTAATGACGGGGGCTGGCAGGGGGCAAGGTTGTCCTGCATGGAGAAAGCACAACAAACAGGCTAGGCATGGCAAACAGGGCTCAGCTAACCAAATGGTGCACGTGAGCTCTCTTCAGCGGTTATCTGTGCTGCTTTCCAAGGGCAAGCACATTACACCAGTATTAGCGTCATATAGAGCACTATTTTTTCTCCCTCAGTAGTTTCCAAACTCACTCCACCATACACTTCACTGCTGAAATAAAGCCTTCCCTTGGGCAGGTGCCAGCAGGCAAATGGACAGAGTGTCCTGTAGCAGCAACAAATAGAGGACAAGTGTTATAAGAAATGCCACCGAGTCAGCCCGGCCTGTGTGTGAGTGACAAGGCTTACTTTTAAAAGACCCTATTTATAAGAACCTTAAGCACCCTGACTTATGGGAGCTGGACATAATATACTACATCAGCTTCAAAGGGGTGACTAACTGAATCTGTTCTGCTGTGAACTGGAGATTACAGAGAATCGTAGATAACACAGGACTTCCAGCTCCACACGCTGTAAACCCGTACCTTCAAGCAAACTGTGACGCCTCTTTGCAAACTGTGACCCCTTCTAAAATCCCATCAAAGCCCTTGAACAAGGTCTGCCTGTATCACACATGGAGGGAGCTCTCCCTCGCCAATGGTGGTACAATTTCTACTGCTTATAGCTTGTGTGGATGCAAGCTGGTGCTTCACCACCCAGAGTCCACAGTGGGGACCCGTATCTCCAAATTCACATGTGATAAACATAGTTTAAGTGCACAGATGCACAACTGATGATTTATGAAGAGAAAAATTATACTAGCAATATCACTGCTCATGCAGTGGAACTCCTCCCAGCTTGCCGTGAAGCAGAATGAAATAGTTATTCACTGCTGGGACAGAAAGTTCTGAAATTGATTCTAATGTGCTAAATAAGACTTTACGTGTCTGCCATTTGTCCCTGAATCCAAAAATAGCTTGGAATGCAAAAATACAGGTGAAGACCTATTCTTTGTTTGAAAAAAATGTTAGAATTTTTACTGATACAGAGCTACAGCTCACTGTGCTTCAATTTGTTATACCTACTTCACCAAGCCTCCATAAGTGAGGTGACAAACCTCTTTCTGGATTTAGTATTTTCGTAGTTTCTTTCCTTAGTGTTACTTGTTGCACATGCAAAGCATCTGCATAGTTGCATTTTCTTTGTTTTTATTGAATTTTCTTTGTTTTTATTGCATTTTCTTTGTTTTCCACTGACTTCTTGGGAGGAGCTTAATTGATTTAAAATTAGTGATAAAAAATCAACCTCAAGTCTTTTTTAACCTGCAAAATGAAGCTGAAAATAAGCATGGGCTTTCTTACAAGCTCCCTAATACATGATGTATTTTCTGAACACCCTGGAGCCTCAAAAGAAGAGAAAAATGTGTAACAGAAGATAGGGACACAAGGGAGAAAGGTGTCTGTTATTTGAATAAAACTGACTATCTCCTTTGTTTTAAAGTGATTTGCACAATCATAGCAAAATAAAATGAAGCCTTTGATGTTTTGAGTCTCTTCTTGATTCATCTGCTGTACCTCTGCAAGAAAGTTTTATTTATTTAAACGCTCCAAGTTGCTTATATTTACATATAGAAATATATATATTAACTTATTTGCTTGTTTAGATTACATACATTTTGCTTCTCACCTGCTTCTGCTTTGTTCTCATATTCTGTAGCTGATCCAGACAGTGAGTGCCATTGACCGGGATGACCCACAGGATGGTCAGCACTTCTACTACAGCCTGGCTCCGGAGGCAGCCAACAACCCCAACTTTACTCTGAGGGACAATCAAGGTAATCAGAGTGGACATGGGCAGTTAGCTACTCTAATTTCTAATGTCTGAGTTGGACTTGAGAGGCTGTGACTTACAGTGTTTGATAAAGACTGCCATTTCAAATAATACCAAGTGACACCTGCTCCTTAAAGGCAGA
Source organism: Nettapus auritus (assembly GCA_011076525.1). Lineage (NCBI taxonomy): Eukaryota > Metazoa > Chordata > Aves > Anseriformes > Anatidae > Nettapus > Nettapus auritus. The sequence goes on from CM021766.1 coordinate 78,304,148, forward strand.
GATAAAATGACATATTACTTAATACACTTGAAGGTTATATGATATTTCCTTCTCTATAAATATTCTCTAGCAATAGGCCTCTTTTTCTTCTTCAAGGAAATGTACCAGTGTTTTGTGCAAATTTAGATCTTGTGGTCAGGCTGCAGGCATCTCAGATTACCGGAGTGGAAATTGCATTCATTCAAAAGGAGATGCTTAAAGGTAGGCTAGAAACTGGAACAAGGAGACAAATCTGAAGGAAATTACATTGCTCTTTTTTACACTCTTCATGTTTTCTTCCAGGCACTGAATGGGAAGGTTCTCGTATTGTTCCAATCTTTTTCCCCAAGCACTTTTCTTCTTCCTCTTTGCACATCATCATTGAGTGCCTGGGAAAGAGAGGGAGGTAGGAAGGAGATGCAGAGCCTTGGGGGGTGACTTGGAATACAGATAAACATCAATGTAAGATGGGTTAAGCAGAAACTGAAATACCAATGAGGGGGACTCATGGCAAAACACTGGCATTTGCATATCCACACCAGTGGAATTTGCTTCTTTCGGGGAAGTTTTTGCTACTTTGGAGCCTGCAGGAAAAGCCCGCTGTGGGCATTCCTTCACATCACGGTTGCTCATAGAGGACCTCAACGGGCAAACGACAGTGCCAAGGTCAGGTCCACACCAGCCTTCAGCAGGGAAGAGGGATGGCCTCGAGTGAACCGGTGCACTGAAAGTCGGTATGAAGGGGCTGGATGTCAGCAGGAGTTTAGTATGCAAAGCACCACAAATCAGCAAGCAAATAAATGGGGAGAAAGGCACCTGCAGCATCCGTGACCAGTCTTCAGGCAGAGTGCTGATCCTACTCCCACATAAGCAAACATGCCTCCTTGTCGCACTTATTTCCATAAGCCCCCGTCTGTGCCTCTGCAGGCATATGAAAGAGCAACATATAGGCCAATAAACAAGCCCCTGCCCTCACTAACTAAACGCATCTTAAAAGATGCTGCTTGCAGAGCCCTGGAGCCCTCCTCCACAGCATACTAATGATTTTTCATCCCAAAAGCATTTTTTTCTGCAGGGTCCCTGAAGTCTCCCCGCACCACTTCTTGCATGTTTATCCTTAACTTTCTCATTGTATCTCTCTCTTTTATTTATGAACATATATTGCCAAAATAAATAAGCAAATAAAACACAACCACTGCTAAAACATTTGGCAAACTAGGCTCATTTCATCCTGAGGGCATTATTCTAAAAAAGGAAACTCGCAAAATTCCCAGCATCAGATGCACTTTTTCTGTCTAAGGCCATACTTGCTGTAATTTATAGTGACAGCAGTGACTGAATTGCTGTGCCTCCCGCTTTCTGTAAAATACCAGTTTTCCAGAAATATATATCACAAGAAGCTTAGGGTACTGTTGGTTACAAATCTGAAATAAAAATGCAAAGTATGAAATCACTGAGTATTTGACTATACATATTAAGGGTTAATTTACTGCCACAGCAATTTGGAGTGCAGTAATCATTTCAGTAACAATAATTTATATTCCTATTTTCATCTTGGGACCCCTAAGTGGTATATAAATTATATGACTTATTCACAGGGGCTTAGATATACTGCATGTCACAGGGTGGCAAGACAAGGAACAGAACCCACCTTGCTCCTCACAGCCTGTGCATCTAACCATGAGACAGCAATACTTCGCAGGCTGTGGGAAGACACTTTGCAGATTAGCAATTGTGCTGATTACTTGGTCGTCCCATACAGCATCAAGAAAAACTGCAAGACATGCAGCCTTCCTGGCAACAGTTAAAACCTTGATTTACACCAAGCAACAGATAGATCATGGTTTGCATTCTGATGAGCTGTTTAACATATTTCTTTGGCCCTTGTCATTTATAGTCTCTAAGAACTACTTTAGGCTATTCATTCACCCCATATCTCTGGCAGACAGAGAAATCCTATTGTCTCCACTTTGTAGACGGGGATCTGGGGCAAGGAGAAATTAATCTACTTACATGCTTGGTTCCCTTTGAGTTCAGTAAAATCAGCAGGCAATAGACGTGTAAGGATCTGCAAAGATCTGAGCCCGAATGACTTCTCAAGGACATACAGGGCATATGTGATCAAGCAGGGAATCGAGCTGGGGTCTCCTGTCCCTTTGGTTACTGACCGAGGGCATCAGTGATCCATCTTCGTCCTGCTTGTAGCTCCAGGTGAGATTACGCTGGGAAGCAGCTGGCAAGAGAGACTTGCTGTTAGAATGGGACAAACAACAAAACAGGTTTACCACATTTCCAGATTATACTCTGAGCTGATCTCCTGTTGACCCTTACCTGCTGTCCTCCATTTTTGGGTAACAGGAATTAATGAAGGTAGCAGCCATTTTGATGGGTGCAGGCAACAGTGTCGCACCACCATCAGGACTGTCATTAAAAGCCTCTAGCAGTCTTCCTCACTGCATTTAAATTTGTCCTAGGAAAATAGTTAGCTATTTCTTCCTTCCCTAAAACTGAGGTCTCCCTTGCACTTTGGCATGACAGAGCACAAATGCGATTAGCTGAAAATCCCTCAGAAAAAAAAAAAAAAAAAAAAAAAAAAAAAAAGGTCCCTTCTGGAAACAGTTGTGTCTAGATTACCTGCTTCCTTGTGCTCTTTCTCCCACTCCTGGTGAAATATTTTGTTGTATTATTAATAACCATTCATAATTATTGCTATTAGTTTAAAAAACTAACAGAACTTTTAGGCTAACCGTCCTCTGTCACTGTACAGACTCATGCAGAGATTAGAAACAAGCCTTTCTTGTAAGAAGAGCTTAGCTCTGATCTTGGCGTTTGGGACCTACCCAGTGATTACTTATCCCTAACCTCTCCAGCGAGGTAAATCACTTCCAGTGGGGCAGAAAATGGCAGGAAGGAGATGCTCCAAGGCTTGCTGTCACAAGCACACCAACTTGCATGCCCGGAAGAAGTATGGGTTTCACACTCAAGGTGATCTCAGGGGCACAGGGACCCACCACACAGTACTCTTCATTGTCTCTGCTCAGCGCCATAGCTAAGTGCTACCATCCAGCCCTCTGCAAGACAAAGACTCTGTAACTGGAAGCTGTGATGCAAAAGTACTGTGCATTCTTATCATGCTTTTTTTTAATGTAATGAGGCTTTCATGTCCTCACAAGCCATGTTTTGCTGATGGCTGGAGCTTAACAGATATCAAATTTGGAAGAAAATTGCATATTCCAGTTTCTACCATGCTGCATCCCATTCCAACATGTCCTTTGCACTGCAGCAGCACATCAAATCACATTGGCTTTTGATGAGTCACACAACAAGCTTTGGCACCAACACACTGCAGTTGTGGAGTAACAGGTAGAGTGATTCCTCAGGGATGATTTGGATGCCTGCCTAGTACAAAGCAAAACAAAGCAAAAAGGATGAAACATTATGCTGAAAGTCACCAAGGGAATTATATAGCCAAGAATATATAAGACCTAGACGATATGGTCAACACAATACTGCAAAACTATGTGTATATATATATATACATATACATATATATATAACATATACATATATCTCCTTCAATATTTGATTATGGAAACTCGTTTCTCAGCCTGCAAAAAAATATATATATATATGCTTAAAAACATTTGAGATCTCTCACTAACCAATTTTGCACAGCTTCAGTCACATTCACTGCCTGTGATTTTTTTCTACAGGCAAAGTACGACCAGCTCAGAATAATGAAGTCTTTTTCCTTTACAAAGTGCAATTTCACATAAAATGAAAGTTTGCTGTCACCTGAATGGAATTTGTGACTTCTATTATAAGCCAGTTTAAAGAGAATGAGTCTTTTGCCCAGGAAAGAGAAATGCAACCAAACTACTACGCTGTTAAGATTACTCAGATATTTCCATTGACACAGCATAAATCCAGACACTTTGCCATTTTCTGCCCTTTGGGCTGCTTTTCTCATGCTAAATCAGGCCCAGTGATGAAAAGATGTGTTTTTAATACTGGGAAGCATTTACTAGAGGGCACGTAAACAGCCTGAGGGTGAGAAACCACGTGTGCGCCCCAAGAGGGAGGAAAGGGAGGCTTGCAGGAGGGGAACACACACCCCTTGCCCATGAGCCTTGGCAGCCACAGGGTGCTGATCGCCACTGCCTCATGGCACACATCGGTGGAAATCTGTCTGTCTACGTCTGTGCATACCAGCTGCACATGTTCAGAGCTGCACAGTGTATTAAAAAGTGGTGAAATCAGCAAAAGCTGACGCATTACCAGTTTTAAGCAACTTTGGGGATTTCATCCCGCATCTGGTACTACTTGGTGGTTCTTCTCAAAGCCCCTGCTCTTGGGATTACATGATTTAATGAGACTACAATTTCATTACGTATTCACAAGGAGACACGCACACTTCAGTATTTTACACTTTCAGAGTGAAAGCTTGAAATCTCATTGAAGTATAAGAAATAAAAGATCCTGAGATTGCTTTTAAAAACATGTCACAATTCAAACTAATCTGATGAACCGTGGAGCCTGATTCCCAATACTTATGTGTGCCAACACTGCCTCATGCCATAAGATTTGCAGCACAAAATATGGAACTTTCAGCATAATTAAATCCTGCAGGGAAGTCGAGAGAATTTAGCTTGAGTTTGCATATATTCCATAGCTGGCTGTATGTAATATTCCTGGTAGCACTCCTGAAAGCCGTCAAATAATTTCTGATGTTCAGACAACAGCAGATAATACAGCTGATTGACCTGCAAGTCAGTCAGTCTCTGCACTGAGGAAAATCACCACAGATTTATATTTTGGTGGTGAATTGATAGGGAAATAGTAAGAAAGTTGAACTTGTTGGTATCTGGGGGTTTTTCACAGTCTACTTGTCATCAGAAAGTTTCTTGCCAATCCAGCCAGGAACAGCTGGTTGGCATCCTGCATTTCCAAGCACAGCAAACATACACCAGTAACAACCTGAAGGTGAATGGCTACACTGCAACAGCTTTTGAACCGAGGGAACAGGAAACAAACTAAGTAGTAAAAGAAACTGCACAAGACTCAACTCCTCGAAATCCCCCAGCATCACTGCACAGGGTCAGGGGCTGTATGTCTGCCAAAAGAGGAAGAGGTGGCTTTGTTCTCCATCTATCTTAGCTGGCCCAAGATTTGTAAACGTGTTTGTACAAAGGGCCAATTTTCCTGCAGCTTCCTTTACATAACCTGGTGGCCCAGATCACGTTGGAGACATTCAGCTTTGCACTTTCCAAAAGTCTCTGAGGCCACAAAACTTGAAAGTCAGCACAGGCAAAATCATCACAGACCTCCAAAGGGTTTGCTGTGGTGTTTCTGAGATAAGACTTGAGAAGGACAAATTCCTGGATCCAATTTCTTTCTAGTTAGGAAACTTGGTGCACAGCTTGAGGAATCTGAGGGAAAGGGTAGCAAAAGAAAATCAAAAGCTACTGGGAATTGTTGACTTTTAAAGAAAAAAGAAAAACAAAACATGATGAATATGGAGGAAAAGCTCTATAAGTAGGAATTACCCTTGAAATGAAAATTAAATGCAATTTGCAGTTTGGTCACTCTCTTACTCTTTTGTTTCCACAGCATCATTTTGATTCATTTTGTTTCAAGTTCTTATAGAAGACAGGTGGTAGCCACACTAAATGAAGCAGAATGGTCAATCAAAACAGAGTAATTCTGGCAATGACAACAAAGTAGTCTGACTTTTTTCAATGGCAAAAGTGTCAATGAAATTCCTTGTACTTCATTGAAAAAATGTTTAGTTGCAAAATTTTCAACTCACTGCTCTTTCGAATAGCAAGCTGGTTTCTCTTTTTCTTTGTCTTCTTATTGCCTCAAGCAGATGGCCATGCCACGTATCAAAAAACATAAAGACAACGTTAACATGTCCGCAAGGGTTATACACCAGCATCCCCAAAATGCTGGCAACTCTTAAGAGCAATGTCTAGAAAAGCTGCTGAGCAAGAACAAACAGGGACAACAAGTTGCCCTCAACTGTTCATTTCTGTCCTGCCTTTTGAAAGCTCTTCTAGCTAAATCTGAAGGCTGTGACTTTGCTCTGGGCACTTTATGTCAGAAAGGGTAAAAACAGCTCGTAAGGTGTGTATGCCTTGGAGGTTTTGAGCTATGGCCTGAGAAGATACTGGTATAAGGGATGCAGAGGCAAAATGCTGATTAGTGACAAACTGATTAAAAACAATAAAAAGAAAGGAGGGAAGACAAATGGATGTGGGCCTAGTGGTGATTTTTTTTTAACCCTCCTTTTCTGCTGAACGTATTTGCTCTGTAAGTTCTTCTCTCTGTTTGTTGTCCGCCCCTAGACAATACGGCGTGGATTTTGACAAGGCGCTCTGGCTTCAGACAGCATGACCAGAACACCTTTTACCTCCCCATCCTGATCAGCGACAATGGCCGCCCCGTGCTGAGCAGCACAGGCACGCTGACCGTGCACGTGTGCAGCTGTGACGATGACGGCATGGTGATGTCCTGCAATGCTGAGGCCTACGTCCTTCCCGTCAGCCTGAGCAGAGGGGCACTCATTGCAATCCTTGCCTGCATCTTTGTCCTGCTAGGTAAAGCCTTGGCTGCTTCCTGGGAGGGGACAAGCTCTTCCGTTCGGGCCGGGGGGGGTGCTTATTCAGCAAGGGTGAAGGATATAAATGCACACACACACATGCACGTATGTATATAAATTACATGTAGACACACACATTCATAAAGGGCCAAGTCAAGGAACAGATGTAGTCAGCCACATACGGCTTCAGACTCAGGTGTAGCAATGGGGGAAAAATAAGGCCTGCAAGTATTTCTGGCAGATCCCCAATATGCCAGGCTGTCTGGTATGGCTCTGCTTTCTAGGAAGGGCTGTGTCAGAAGGAAGTACTGAAAGCTGGGCGTCTTGCCTGTGTTCTCCACAAATGTATTTCATCCTTTCCTTGTCCAGACCTTCTATTTCCCGTTAGCTGCTGGTGTCAAAAGCACTTCAGTTCACTTGTTCAGGCTCTTGGTTCATGAGGTATTACTTCAACACACACACATTCAACGCACATTAAAGCCCCTGCAAGATCTGTCCTCTTACTGATGGCCCTGTGTCTTGGTTGCCTCCTGCAGTGCTGGTGCTCCTCATCCTCTCCATGCGGCGCCAGCGGAAGCAGCCGTACATCATGGACGAAGAGGAGAACATCCATGAGAACATCGTTAGGTATGACGATGAAGGTGGTGGGGAGGAGGACACGGAGGCCTTCGATATCGCCGCCATGTGGAACCCACGGGAAGCCCAGCTTGTGTTAAAAAACAGGCAGGACATGCTCCCTGAAATAGAGAGCCTCTCCAGATACGTGCCTCAGGCGTGCGTCATGGACAACAACGTCCATAACTATGTGCTCGCCAAGCTGTATGAGGCTGACATGGACCTCTGGGCTCCTCCCTTCGACTCCCTCCAGACGTACATGTTTGAAGGGAACGGTTCAGTGGCAGAGTCACTCAGCTCCCTACAGTCGGTGACAACAGACTCAGACCAGAGCTACGACTACCTGACGGACTGGGGGCCACGGTTCAAAAAGCTGGCCGAGATGTATGGTGCCACGGACAGCAGCGGGGCTCTGTGGTAATGGGCAAGGAATTGCAGAGGTGTTTCCATGCGAAACAGTGTCCGATTAGGTCCATTCTCATCAGATGCTTCCATGGACATGGGTGAGGCCTCCTAAAATAGCAATACGGTGCTTGAATGAGAATGGGAAGAAGGGTGTGAATGAAGGTCTCTCTGGATCAGCTTTACTCAGTTAAATTAAGTCATGTTTTGAAACAATGAGAAGCAGAATGAAGAAAGTTTTTCCTGCTTTTTTACAGAAAAATTGGAAAGCTCCACTCCTAGAATATAATGATGTTACTTTCCTTCTCTCTCCCTCCCCTTTCCCTCTCCTATATATGGCAGCTTACTGATCTCTATACATATGGGTTCAAAGACCTGTAAACTCCAGTTGTATTCTCCAGCTCACTGAGACATTATCAGCACAGAAAAGAAAATAACCCCACTGGTTATTTTTCCCCCCATTAAAAAGGAGGGAAAATAAAGAAGAAGGAGAAAAAAAAAAAAAAAAAAAAATGCTTGCTAACAAGAGAAAAAAAAACACAGAGCAGAAAATTGAAACTGCGATCTCAGAGGTCTCTTTGTAAACTAAACCTCCTCTCTCTGTTGCTATCAGAGTTCTTTTTTAAACCTTTAGAAACAAGGCTGAGATTTTTTTTTCCACCTGGCTGAGAGGGCTTTGAATTTCTGCTCTAGTTTAATGGCTGATCTATGAGTCATTGACATTAATACTAATCCATCTCCTATCAAGTTTGTGTAAATTTATTCTCCTCTTGACTCTTTAAAACCATTACACTGCTAAACTGCTCAGAACAAAACCAGAAAATCTGCCTCTTTTGCACTGTAGATGTCTCTTCCACGTGCCAAATGTGAAGATTAGATTCTACCAATGAAAGCCAAATCAATTTTAAAAAAGAAAAAAGTAAAAAAAGATAAAGCTATATTTGGTAACTACATGGGTTAGATGGGCTTTCCTAATCTGTGTGAGGTCAATCCAAGGGATGTTTACATACTGTAGATAACCTACTTGAACAAATGCAGTATTATAGACCAATAAATGGATGTAAGAAAATTACATGTATAAGTTTTGTATATTTGTTAATTTTGGTAATAAATATGATGTACTGCATACAGTACGGGACCTTAGCACCTCTTTTAATAAAAGTTAAACAGAAGGGAAAGTCTGATGGCAATTTATTGACTACTTTGCACACAGCAGTTTAATGCTTATCTGTGGCTTGTCACATGCCTCAGGCATCAAGAAGAAATGGCTCATCAGCATTGTGTCAAGGAGACCAGCCTTCAGTTCACAGGTTTGAGCAGATTGCCTGCTTCTTTTATTGATGTTCACTTGGATGCTGCCCTTAGCAGTGAATCAGCTCACGTGCAGCCCATCAGAGTACTTACATTTCTGATCCATCTGAGTCAAAAGAAAGTCTTGGCTGATTTTTTTGGAACATTACAGCTGGGGCACTGAGAAGCCTGGATGCCAGTTACATAGCTCTGACAGAAGCTCATGCCTTCAGAAATACGATGGACTATAACATGCAATATTCATTGATGGTCAATTTTACTCTGCAACCAAATTTTTGAGCCTGGATCTTATCTAGTTTGTCTATATAAACAGGAGAAACGGGGAAATTACACTAACACAAGTTCCATGAAATGTGGCAAAAGACTTCTGGAAGCAAGACAGTCTGCAATAATGTGTCTTTCTAGCTAAGGACTCCCCATCTCAAATTACCCAGGAAATACATGTGCAGACATAATCACCCAGTTATCACAGGCATATTGTGCTCAGCTGCTGTTGAAGAGATGCACAAAACACTGCTGCCTCCACTTTGCTGAATCTTAGGCTGCACCGATTTAAGACGGCAGCATTGTTTCCACTGGGGCTCATACAAAATCACGCACCCTGGCGAGCTAGGTAGCCAGGGAGAAAACAAAACAAAACAAACAACAACAACAATAAAGTGGCTATTCAATCTACCACAATGAAAATCTGTGCTTTTGTAAATGTAATATGCCATGGGATCTGCCTACCCCTTGAACTGGAGCTTTACACCTCTGGGGAAAGAGCATGGAAATATACTTGATAATTATTCTTTTACTGATGCTGTAGCACTTACCCTCACATACTGTGTTGATTTCATAACACTAGACAAAGAACTGTAACCACCATGATCAAGGAAGTGAGGTACAGCATGGAAAACTGGTGCTGAGAGACTTCTGAGAGCTTGCTCACCCCTTGATTCAACAGGAATCAAAGAACATAGGGCAGGAAGAATAGAGAGCACATCTATCTCACCACTTCCCTGTCTGAATTAATAATCAATTTTATAAAAACCTCCAACTGCTAAGGCTCCACAGCCTTCTAGGCAAACTTCCACAACATCAATATGTTCTGTGTTGAAAGCCTTCCCTGGAGAGCACAAGCAAAGCATCCCTTGCTGCCGTACAAGCCCAGAATGCACTCAGATGACTGTGTTCTTCCGCAGAGCTACCGTTCAGTATTTACAGACCTTTTCCACCTTTCACTTTAGCCACAATCTCCAGTAACAAAAACCCTCTGGATAATTCCTCGTGTCCTGAGACCAGACTGCTTTACTTCTACTGTTGTAGCTAGAGTAGGAGGAAGGGGAGTAGAAATGCAGTCCAGAATCATGCCACCTTCAACTTGAAGACACTTACTGCATTTACTGAGGCTCTTCCCAGGAAAAGGTGTTCCAAGGTCTGCTTTTACTCCAGAGAAGCCCCCAACAATGGCCTCCGCTAGAGAGGCTGTACAGTGGCTGAGACCAACCTCCCAGGTTGTGTATCACACAGTGGGCAAGGACCAGTGGCACTTTTGTCAGGTGTTTGCACTCACACCTTCAGGGACCCTCCAGGGACAATCCTCTGCTTTCCTAAGCCACATGCTGCAGTTGGCTTCTCTGATTACCCCCTTGTTTTGTCTAAACTTGTGAGCCCAGTCAATACTTGGACAGCTTGATGTTGTGACACTTACCAGCTGGTGTTTAGTAGATGGTTGGCAGCCTGGATTTTTCCCATTTTGTGGAACAGGTGACAGTGTTTTTGCAGACTGTGAAATCTCTATGCAAACAATCAACACTTGCATCTATCACCCTCCCACAAACAAAACTGAAGATCTCTCTGCGTCTACAGATGAAATATAAAAATGATGCATTTGCAGACACATCAGGGCCCAAAGTACAATAAGGGAGAAGAGTGAGCCCAAAGGAGATGTATGGTGCCATGTGCTGGCAATGAAACAAATATGCTGATCACACAGGCCCCCAGTCTCCTGCTCTGGGGCTCCTCAAGGCCGGGCCTGGCCGTGTGCTTAGACATTTGCAGCACTACACAAAGCCTGCTGGTGGTGGTTTACAACCAGGGAGCTCAGCCTGGCACAGGTCTGGGCTTTGCCACACCAGGAGACACCTCCAAGTGACAGCCACAGTCCTATGTGTAACCTAAAAGGTTCAGAGGAAAAAAATAGCAGAAAGTGTAAGTCGTTTCACTAATTCCAGACCCCTAAAATTGAGCATGTGGCCTAAGCAACCCATCTGAGCTCTCTAACTAACAGACCTAGACAAAGAATGACTCATGCCCCTAGCATAGCCACCCATATGATGCAACGACCCTCTGGAAGTGCTTTCCACCCAGTTAATGGTCTAGCCTCTGAGGATTTATCCATGCAGTTCGGAGTCTGGCCCTAGACATGACATTTGGAAGCCCTCTACTCTACATTTGGCTTTACGAGCAACCATGGACAAGCACTACAGGCTCTGATGATTTCCTTTTCCCTTCCTACCATCCATCTCTGTTTCATTTAGGAAGGCTGCGTGACCTGCCATTTCTCATACTGCATCGGTCATCACACCCAGGCTCTGAATAGCAGCTTTCTTTAAGCTGTCTGTCAAGAGCCCAGATCTTTTCAGAGCAAAATGCAGAACTCAAGAACGCATAAAAAGAGTTAACATCATTCTTTATGGCATAAATTTTCTTGCAACACTGAGCTTTATTTGCTGCTGAATTGACCATTATTCCAGCTTTATTAGGTTCCTCTTGATTTTGTCTTTTCTTCTCCAGCTTTTATTGCTCTTGATCATTTTATGCCACCTTCACGTTTTCTGCCTAACTACAGAACACTTTTTAGGCCATTCATTAAAATCAATAGTAACATGGATCCTTGGGGACCTAAATGTAATATTTTGGTCACCTTGAAATATAATTTACTAGGCTGCACCAGGGTTTTGCCTGGTGCAGCTCTCACGTAGAGCAAACGAGAACCTGCTTCATTGCCTGCTGCCTGACCTCAGCTCCCAGGAACCATCAAACCAAGGGCAATGGATGGATCCCAGAGGCCTGTCCTGCATATGCACCACATTTTATCTGTGCTGGCCATTAGTAAGAGAAATTAGGCATGTAGAAGAGAGACAAATGGTGCCTGACAGACTCTAGAAAAGTTCTGACCTGGACAAATTCAAAGTTGAGGAGATTCAGTTGGTTCTGACTTTGTGCTGCCCAGGCCTAATTAATGCCATGCTGTCAGGCTTGACCACTTTGGTTTCTGCTGGCTCAGCTGTTAGTCAGACCAAACCAAGGAGAGGCTGCTGCTCCCTAGGAGAGAAGGCAGGGAGCAACAGGTGAGAATGGTGTGTGGGGGCATCCATACTGTTGTAAAATAAGTGTGCTGCAGCTCTCTCCCACCTCATGTCTGTCAGGGCTGGAAGCAACTCACTGCATACTGCTCAAGAAATAGCCCTTCATGTATTTTCTTCACACACAGATGGTATAAACATGAAGTGGGCCTGTCCAAGCCATCCTAATTTGTTCTTGCTGACACCTGCAGCACGCAGAAGAGGAGGAGCTGGCTTTCTCCCTGTGGCACCCTGCCTTTCGCAGGGCCATGCATATGCCATCAGAGTGCTCCATGATAGCCTCCACTACACAGCTGCATCACCTAAGGGATTCATTCTCCTGCACAGACATCAGTGATTTGAATGTCATTTGGACTGCAATACAGACAAGATCTGTACCAGGGCATCCTCTATAAACAGATGGAGAAATATCAGAGGGGACAGCAATGAAGCTCAGGTGGAGTGAGAGCTACAATCCAAGGAAGGCAATAAGGGCTGGGGAGTCCTAATGCCAAACTAAGGACTTAGGGACAGAGTCTGTTTTAATTTCCATGTAAAATTTCTAAAAATCCTGCACCCACTGACAGACATGGTATTTTACTGTTGGCCTCACAAGTGGCAGGATCAGGCCACCTGTATCACTGGCTCTGAGTAGAAGAAGCAGTGTGATGCCCACACTCCCAAGAAACATTAGAGTAATACGGTGGAGGAGGTGGAAGAAAATATCTTTACAGTGACTTTTAAAACTCACATTATTTTTTTAAGAGGTGTTGTAGAAGTCAGTACACTGCCTGAATACCATTTTCAAATCTCATTTGTTATTAAGACCACCATTAGGGAATGGGCCTCTTGGCAAGTATGAATTTTCAAAATAGCATTTTAATATCTATCGGCCAGTCCCACAATGACTGATCCTATATTTTTATTCCTGAAAAGTGCATGAGCTATCACATTTAATAACTGAGGCAGAAGAGCTTGCCATAAAATCCACATAAACAAATAAAGCCAATGCCTATCACGATTGGGGGTGAGATTTTGTTCCTGTTCTGTGTGAGGGATGGTATTTCCCAGACTCATCCTGGGACTCAGGAAGCTGAACCCCTAGTTAAAGGCATATTGTTTCCAGGTGTTCATCCTGCCAAGCAAACAGGATTAAGCCAGAGTACAGCGTGATCCTCCTCAGCAAGGGAGTACCATGATGAATGCAGAATAGGAGATTTTGCCTTTTCCACCAAGTCAAGAGAAAGAAGAACCTAGAAAATATCATTCAGATGCTGCTTGGAGTGTGCAGAGAGCCTGGAGCCATGTGCAGTGCCCTGTTCCTCCCAGTGCAGCTTAACACCAGTCCTTCAGAGAGTCAGTCACTGCTGGTCCCCGGGCGGTCTCAGGGTCCCAGATTTTCTTGACATCATCCTTAGCTAAATCAGTTATGAGGGAGAAATAAGGAAACATATGAATCTCCATTTCCTTCAGGTATGAAGGCATTTTCTCCTGGGCAGCCCAGGATACATTTTGGAACAGGGGAATTTTCATAGCTTCATAACCTTCTTGTTGCCTTCCTGAGCTATAACATGCATTGCTGTAACTCCGTAAGAACAGTGTTTCCAAGCTCAGAGGAGAAAAACTCATTTTCTACCATGCAGTAATGCTAACACGGGATGAGTAATTTGGGCTTGTTTGTTTTCCTTTTTGCATGGATTCTTCCGGGATCAGCCACAAGGAGATAACCTGTCCAGCAAGGTCTCTTCTTTTTGAAGGACCTCACCCAACTGTTCCATAAAGGCACAGGTATTATGGATTGGGAAGGTAGGAAAAAAGAGGTACAAAAGAATCCGGTGACCTTCCAACAGCAACAGAAACAGACCCCCAGACTGCACATGAACACTTCCAATATCAGAGCAACTTTTTGGCTTAGAAAACATGTTTATTTTCATCTTAGAGCCACATTCTCAAAAAAAAACTAACTAGTTGAAGTACGTACTTCCAACAGTCTCAGTCTTGTGCCTACTGACCAGGAAGAAGTGTCATGTCTTTAAGATGTCCACTAGGGATAAGGAAAAAGATGCATATTCTGGGTTTAGACTGTATGCAAAGGGTTTTGCAAACCTCAGTTAAGTAAGACTCTAATACCTGGTACAACATTTTTTTTTTTCTTCTTAAAGACAAATAGATGGAAACACAGAGAAGCTGAAAAAAAAAATGCCTAAGATTTCAGAGGAAAACATTGTATTTGGTAACCTGTAACCAAATTTTGGTAAACAAATGGCAATCTGTCCTAACTCAGCAGACCTCCTTTTATCATTTCATAAATTATTCCTATGGCATAGGTGACATAATGCAAAGTCATTTTTTAAACTGATAAAATAAATGAGTCTATGGGTAACATGATAAATACAGTCCTACAACGGAAAATTAACTCCACTACTATTCCAAGGAAAACTCATTTTACGATTCCTGTGTATTTGAAATTCTCGACTTCTGTTCAGCCAGCTGTCTGACCACTAAAGAAATCAAAAGTCAATGTTGCATTTACAAGCCAAAACAGATGAGTAGGATTAAAATGTGTGAAAGCTCTTATTAAATCTTATCATCCAGAGTTAATTGTAAATTGTTTTCCTAAACCAACAGAGTAGTTAACAACCACAACATAAATTAAGTGTAATTTTGAGAAATTAGAGATGATGTTAGCATTTTAGAAACATCACTCACAGTGAAAGCTCCAAACTGACCAATTTATAAGACTCTGAGCCTCCTTCATCTTCCCTGAAAAATGTCAGCCATCTCATGGATCTGCTTTATAAATGAGTGGCATATTCAAGGACAAGGTAAAATATTGGTTTTGCTTAAAACAAGACCTAATAAAGCAGGCATTTTCTGACGGAGGCTTGGCACAAGAGAAACTAATGTCAGCAAGGAAAAGGGCTCCATCCCACAGACTGAGTCAGACTGTATAGAAACCAGTGCAGTGGCCACCCTGATAACCTGCCTGGCAAAGGAGAAGTGAAGGCTGGAAGCCCTCCCCACCGACTCCAGTATTGCATTTGTATATCTGGCCTCACCGAAAGTAAAGCATCTCCCACCAACACCTTGGTGAGCAACCTTGACTCCTCTATCAGCCACATACTGCCAGATGTGCTTTCCTAGCTCATCACTAACAAGCAACACCAAGGCACCACAAGACTTGGTGCCTGGTTTTGACTCTGCTGTCAAAAAGCATACATCTGCTTTGTATGATGGATTTTTAAATCTCTCTGCCTTGGCTCCCCACTCGGCATACCGTAGGGATAACCATCTTTGCTACTGCTGTAAAGTAGCATAACAACCTGAAGAGTTTTAGTATTTATTTAAGCAGACAGCTAAGCATTTTTAGGGCCCCTGGCACACACTACATGGGATATAAAGCTGCATATTTATTTACAAAAATTAAATACCCTTCTAGCTCAGGATAAAGTGGGAAAGGAGAGTGACTCAGTGGCAGATGCTGGTAGCATCTCTTAGTGCACTACCAAAAGGTGAACAGAGATTGCAGTGATGCAGCCTCCCTTAAAGCCTACATAGAATACACCTGAGCAAAATGCAGCAGCAAGCCAGACTCTAACCCCTTCCCTTTGTCTCACTTCAGGAGATGTAGTCACAATATTTTGCTCCTTTAGTCAGACCTTTCCTCCAAGAGCATCAAGGCACACAGTAAATATGAATTACCGAAGCAGCACCACAATTGTGATCAGTACGGTGACTCTGTTATCAGTAGCACTTGGAGATTATTACATGTTGATATTTTTGCTAAAGAAAAATCAGCTCAGTGTCTCGGTGCAGCCCAGCAGGATTTGAGATGGGTAATACAACAGATTCTGCATTCCCTGAAAGCTGTAGAACAGGATCTAAAAATTAATTTTTTAGTATCCTTCTGTAGACAAGAGACAGAGGGGAGGTTACCCTAGCAAGCTTAGGAGAGGAAGAGTTGGACCCTGGATGAGCATTTCTTCCCCCAGGCCATAAACTGCTGGCCACGGAGCAGGTATACAAATTGGTCAGAGGTGCCAAAGGGACTGCTAAGGGCACCTTGGTTTCTCACTGCCTGTCTCCTGAAAGGATGAAGATGGGTTTTCCTCTATGATGTCACACGAGGCTCTCCTCTGTGATGCCACACTAGGTTCTACTCTGCGGTGCCGCACTAGGCTCTATGCTGAGATGCCAAACTAGGCTCTCTTCTGTGATGCCACACTAGGCTTCTCTATGTGATACCACACTAGGCTCTGCTCTGTGATGCCATACTAAGCTCTCCAAGGTGATGCCACACTAGGCTCTGCTCTGTCATGCCACACCAGCCTCTCCTCTGTGCTATGACAGCAGGCTTCCATCTGTGATGCCACACTAGGATCTCCTCTCTGATGCCACACCAGGATCTTCTCTTTGATGCCACATTACAATCTACTCTGTGATGCCAAACTAGTCTCTCCTCTGTGGTGCCACACTAGGCTCTTCTCTGTAATGCCACTCTAGGATATTCTCTGTGATGCCACACCAGGCTCTCCTCTGTGAAGCCACACTAGTATGTTTTCTGTGATGCCACACTAGGCTGTCCTCTGTGATTCCACACTTTTTCTATTCTGAGATGCCACACTAGGCTCACCTATGTGATGCCACACCCTGCAATTCTCTCTCTCATACCACACCAGGATCTCGTCTGTGATGCCACACTATGATGTCCTCTGTGATGCCACACTATTATGTCCTCTGTGATGCCACACTCGTCTCGACTGTGTGATGCCACACTAGGATGTAATCTGTGATGCCATCCTAGGCTCTCTTCTGTGATACCACATTAGGCTTCTCCCTCTGATGACACACTAGCATCTTCTCTGTTGTTGTCCAAGTAGGCTTTCCTCTGTGATGTCACACTTGGCTTTCTTCTGTGATGCCACTCTAGGATCTCCTCTGTAATGCCACACTAGGCTCTTCTTTGTGATGCCACACTAGGTTCTCTTCTGTGATGCCACACTAGGATACTCTCTGTGATGCCACACTACACTCTCCTCTGTAATGCCAATATAGGCTCTCCTCTAATGCCACACTAGGCTCTCCTCTTTGATGGCACACCAGGCTTTCCGCTAAGATACCACAATCGGCCCTAATCTGTGATGCCACACTATCCTATCCTCAGTGATGCCACACTAGGCTGTCATCCATGATGCCAAAGTAGCCTCTACTCTGTGACGTCACATCAGCCTTTCCTCTGTGATGCCATACTAGGCTCACTTCTGTCGTGCCACACCAGGATATGATCCTTCATGACACACCAGGCTCTCCTCTGTGATGCCAAACCAGGCTCTACTCTGTGATGGCACACTAGGCTCTAATCTATGATGGCACACTAGTATATCCTCTGTGATGCCACACCAGGCTCTACTCTGTGATGATTCCACACTAGGCACTGCTCTGTGATGATGCCACACCAGCACAAGTGACCACATTATAGAGTAAAATTCAAGAAGCCCCTAAATTGCTGTGTTGGGTCCCCATAGTGCTGCACGTGCTGGCTCATGGGGGTGCACAGACCAGAAGGGAGCTGAGTACTGCCACTGCCTGCAAATACACCTGCTGCCATACCAATTGCCACCAGGTCTGCTGCTGAAACTGACACGTGGTGAAAACAAGTTGGCCAACCTCCCTTTTAAATAAAAGAGGGATTGTACTTCAGGCAGGATGCGAGCACATGGCACTGGTTCAGTACACAGCTGTGCTAAAGACTTCCTTTAGAACCAGAGCAAGTCATTTATCCTGTTATTATTGGATCCCTGTCTACAAAACAGATAATGGCGGCCTACTCCACCTTACCTACTCTGCCCACAAGGCCAGAGTAGCAGCTCTCATTCTGTGTGTGGATAATGGCCACTGCAATGTATCAGAATTATAAAAAGAAAAATTACGCTATTTAGCTACTTTTGCTGTAACACTCTCCCTGCCAGGCTCTGCCTGCTACTCATTGTCCTGTCTCTGCAAGTAAACACTGTGACAGCATCTGAAAGCAAAACACAGCTGTGGTGAAATACCCGATCAGCTTGCAGCCATTAAACAAACAGAATGACGGCCTTTTCCTTTTGTTTAAAATATCTTTACTGGGAACAAGTCATCTCTCTCCCTGCCTTTGTGCTTCAGTGCCCACGTTAGGCTTTTAAATCTGACCTAGTTTTGGCTGGAAATTTTCACTGAGAGAGTCTGTAGATACAATCACCACACACGTTATTTTCATTGCTAATCAATACCTTGTAAGAGCTGTAGCATCTCCCTCTGCTGAAGGTGAGCAAGGGGACCAGAAGGCACAGTACAGACAAACTCTAACCCTGTAACTCCTTGCGTGGCAATTGCACCATTGCACACAGTGGCTTCCTGCATCCCATCATTTGACTTCCCTCGTGCTCCACAGAGCTAATGAAGTTCACCCCAATCCTAGAGAAACTCCGACAACATCACTGAAAATGGAAAAATCTCTGCTTTCCCCACAGCAAGCAACTGGGGCTGGCATACTGCAGCAGCGTTTGTAGAGCCTGGTGCTTTTTTTCGTGTCTGGATGAGCTGAGATTACAACTGAAGTATTTTGAGGCTGGAAGTTCGCAGCTACAGGTCTAGTTTGCTTGTTTCATCTGTCCTCAGAATTTCCCTCAGTGCTGAGCTGCTTCAAGCAACTATAATAAGGAGGCAATGTCACGCAGGGGACAGGCAAGAGTTCATGGTGAATAACAACTAGTCTGCATTCATGGTAGCCCTGGAAAAGGGTAATTAACTGGTACTAGGGCAGGTGGGCACCTTCTAGAAGCAGTGACATCAGAGGGGATCAAATTGCATCTGAGCCCAAACTGAGACTGCGTGTAGGCTGCTGTTGGGTGTAAGGCTGTCACTGCACACTGGGTCGTGCACGGGGAGGGGACAGCCCCTTCTGTTGCACAACACCACCAACAACAAATCACTTGTTTATATTTTTACTGTCACTAATACCAAGTATCCAAGTGAAGGGTAGATCACTCTGGACTAGAAGTAGACAAGTGAAGGACAGCTAATCCTGGTGTTGTCACAGGGAGAAGTTATATCAATTACAAGCGGTCATAAACCACAGGTCAGCTATCCCCAAGTTACTCAACATTCTGTGCTTCATTGAAAGTTGCTTTTCTTTCAAGCAAAGATCACCAGCATCACCTCCAGATGCCATGGGACATCACACCCTGACACACAAGCCAGGTACAGAGGGGAACGGGCATCATTTGCTGGACCGATGTTTGGATGTCCAGCCTCCACGACAACATGACCTGAGGTGTACTGCAGTCTGTACCATAACGAGACACATTTTGGCTGGGACTCTTAAGTGCTCTGCAAGTGAGCGAGGTCTGCGGGACACAGAGCAGACCTGGGAATAACCTCCCAAAAGACACAAGTCACTCCAGCACTTGTAGACATCTCCTCCACCACACAGCGCGGAGCCTTGCATGGAGTCACACAGGGTCCACAGACAACATCGTCTGGTGTCAGCTGCTTGCTGGCAACCCACATCTGTGCTGGAGTGGCACAGAGGTATTTATGGCAGGCAGTCCATGCTAATATTGCCTATAGCATCCTTGCTTTCCCGTCCACGTCTGAAGTCTGCAAAGGATTTCCACAAAGTGTATTAACATCTTCCCCCTGCCAATATAGTATGGTTTGTTTCTTTGCTTGTTTGTTTCTTGAACTTACAGTCTACCTTTAAAAAGCAGCCATCAAATGCTCAAGCAGTCTAAGGGATAAAAGGGGGAAAAAAGGAAAAAGAAAACCTGAGGGAGAAAACAGATTTCAATTTCTGATTTCCAAGAGGCTAATATAAAAAGTAAGGGGGTGGGAGGAAAGCATTTTAGATCTTCATTTCAAAAAATAAATAAATAAACAAATGCCCTGGCAGTCTTTTCTCAACAGCAGCAGTCCAGCTGGATGACACATTTATAGGTCAATCAGGGGGGAGAAAATAAATAAAAAACCTGTGTGATTTCCCCTGCAGAGCTTCAGAGGGCAGCGAAGTCTGAGACACAGGTGCTGCTGAGCCATCCGGGCACCCAGCAGCTGTGGGGCACTGGAGTTGTCTTGGCCCCATGGTGCTCACAGCCCCACTGCTGCCATCAGAAAAAAGGAACCGCAATCCATCCTGCCTACTGGGAATATGGTGTTTGTTTTGTTTTATTCCCTGCAAGCTGGGAATACAGTGTTTTGGGGCTCTGTGATGAGGCAGATGTACACAGTGCAGCAGCACAGCTTCAGTGGTGCCCAGAACAAGCCCTCAGAGACTGTTCTGATCAGGCAAGAGCCTGCATATGGCTGTACCACCTTGACCAAGCTGGTAAGGCCATGCGTAGCTGGTACCACATGCAGACAGCAGAAGAGCAGCATTTCCTGAGATGGCAGCTGATAGCTGACTCAGGGCAATCCCTCTCCTGTGTTTACTCCATTCCTCTGTGGTGTTCAGCAGGTGATCTCTCAGGGATTAGAAGTCCCAGTGAAGAAAGAAGCACTAAATTGTGCCATAAACATAACCAGAGTTCTACCATCAGCCCTGCTACACACCTTCCAAGTCAGCCAGAAAGGTCTGCGAGTCCTCTGTGGAGTCTCTCCAAAAGCAGGGAAATCACCGGATGGCCCAAAGCTGCCACAGACCTCACTCAATCAAAGTTTTACTGGGAGAAGGAGGGTTTGGGAACATGTATCATTCCCAAGTTTCCACAGTCCCTGGATCTATTTCTCAGCACTACAAATAGATAATAAGTAAGCACAACTCTGGGAATGCTCTAAAGTAGTACCAGGCTACTCACAGCCATGCTCAAAGGAAAGCAACATTGGCCAAGAGCTTACATTTTTCCTCATAAGCCACTGAGAATCCCACCAGCTTCCCACAGACCAAGCAAATGGCAGTGCTCCAGTCAGCTCCAAAGGCTATACGGGGGGTTGGACCAGACCTAGTGGAGCATCTTTAATGGTGGGGTGATAACTGCCACAAAGACGAGGACCAAAGCTTGGAGACGAAAACAAGCAGCCCCTATGAAACACATGGGATCATTTCTATTCAATTGCCCACTATGGAGGACATGTGTGTAATTTAAAAATGATGGGCATGAAGGTGAAAATCAATCCCACTTTACTCTAAAGAATGGGCTCATAAATGAATTATAAGGTTTCTTAAGTGATTTATAGCCATTATAATCATTTTACAGATGAGCAATACATGCTGTAAGTCCATCAACAGAAGATTTAATAGACAGGCAATCACTCAAGCCCACATGACAACTGAATAACCACACACCAAACCATTTGTGTGCCCTGTGAGCCCCTACCGCTTTGGACATGAACAAACCACCAGCACAACCCTCTGTATAAGTAACAACAGCTAGCTGACCCACCTGGTCCTTCAGAGCCGCCAAGCTCTAGCTCTTCCCTTGTAGCACCTGGGAGACTGCCCCTGCTGCCAGCACATCCCTGCTCCTCTGGAGGGCACAGCAGTGTCTCCCACCTCATTACCTGCATGCCCACCAGCAAACATTCCTCACCAGGCCCTCCTATCCTGCATGCTATGACTGTGGGACTCGGTGACACTGATAATACTCTTGAGTTTTAATACTTCGTTTCTACCAAAGGTCAGCAAGAAGGTGCAAGAGCACCCTGCTGCTCTGTTAAAGAAACCAGCGATGAGGAATGCACTTTCCTGCACTCATGGTAGACAACTCTCTGCTGTGCTTCCCACACACAGCAAGAAAAATTTTTCATCCTCATCCATTAAAATACGAACAAGAATAAGATCACATTCAGCACCCAGGCTCTGGACCATGCCCTTTAAGAAGATTACCTGCCTTCTGCACCAGGTCCTACACTGAGCTATGGCTTAATGTGTGGGTGATTAACCCACGTCTGCCTTATCCATCAAGGGAAGAGGTTGGTGCCAATGTTTCTACAAGAAAAGCAAATGTAATCAGGCCCTCAGGCCCATTTAGATCCGCATGAAATGCCTGCACTAGGTGTAGCCACTGCAAGCCTCAGCTGGTTAGGGTTGCCCTGAGCTCACAGGGGGCCTTGTTGAAGGGTCACAGCCTCTGTGAAGGAGCGTGCTTCCTAATCACTTCTGCAGATTCATAAAATATTTGTAGATATTTCAAAAGATACACATGCAATTTTACCTCTCCTCTCCCCTTCACACCAAAACCAAAGCAAACCAAAACTAACAACCGCAAAACAATTTGTTTCAAAATCTTTCCCTTCCAAATGCTTTCTGAGGCCCTACAGGCTGGTGAATACTCCCATCCCATAGAAGCAGTCCACATGCTCACTGGCTGCCATCTGGATGCATTAAAATTCCATTTTGAGCAAATAGTAATCCCTTCGTCATAGCGGTGGTCGGGCAGAACACCAAGGTAAGGAAGCGTGCTGCCCCCAGGAGGGAAAAAAATAAAATAAAATAAAATAAATGGTACAACCTCTGGGGTTGTATCACTGGATGTATCTGTCACTCAGTTAAAAGAAAAAAAAAAAAATCATGTTTACCATCATCTGCCTTTTGTGATGCTCTGTACACACACAGAGAGAAAGAAAGACTGTCACTGTCATGTATCCATGCTTAAAATAAATCACCTTCTAGTCGTTGCCATAGTCTGAGGTAATGCCAGTATTATTTTTTACTGCACTGTACATGAAACTTCACTGTCCAACTGTGTATTGCTGACAGTCCGATTACTCATCCTCGTATGAATGGGCTGCACAGGGGCTGTACAGAGGTTGTTAAAAAAAAATTAAGAAAGAAGGATAAAACAGCGCCCCAAAGAAGTGAGCCAAATGCACCCAGGTTTAAGTGTGGTTGGATTCTCTTCATGCAGAATATGTTATTTTCCCAGTAAGCAGCCTGTAGGAATGGCAAGCAGTTGTATAACACACACAAAGACAGATTGCCTCAGCAAGTGAGCAAGCTGACAAACCTGGAAGACCAAAACACAGTGTGGGAAGGAGCAGGGCATAGCCAGGGGACTGTTTCCTCTCAGCCCAGCAATGGACGATAAGCCAAAGCATCCTCTCTAGTGGAAAAGGAGGTCTACAGTTTTGCTGGCTTTCTTTCTTCTTTTGCACACCGTGGCCTGAAATGTTTTGTGGCTTTTGGTGATCCTAGTAGAAAAAATGGAGCCTGTGGCTTCATCCCTGCAGCTCCAAGCCCTGGTGGGTTCTGGTGACATGATGATGGTGGACATCAGTGCTACACCCAGGGAATGAAAAGGAGAGGAGACTTGGCAGGTGCTGCAGGACCTACACCACAGCCCCAAGGTAGGTGGCAATGCATCAAACCTGGTCAGAAGAACCCGTTGCTCTGCTGTTATTTTCTTTATTTCTCCTGGACATGTGTTAACAAAGCCACACGCTTGCAAACGGAAGAAGAGAAGTTAAACATGTATCTGCTTGCAAAGGCAAAAGGCTTTGAATCCACGCTCAGACTGTTGGAAAATACCATCAGGAAAAAAGCTGGAGAAAATCTCCTCCTCTGTTTTTTTGTTTGTTTTTTTAATGGATGCAGTAGCAATTGAGCATATCAAAACATTGTAAGCTCAGCAGGGCAGGCATTTCCCCTTGGATCTCTGAAAGACTCTGGAAATCACAGTAATCAAGTGTCCTGATGGGATGGCACGGTGCCCTTGCTCCTACTGAAATCAGCACACCGATTTCAAGGGCAAAAACATTTTTTACTGTAAATTTTAATAGCTAGAGATCCTTTTGTTGAATACCCCTGCTACTGTATACAGCAATTTCTTCACTGGAATTGCTTTAAAAATCCCTTAATTGCCATTTCATTTGGAAAGATTTTACCTAGATAACAAACAGCACATATGCTATGCCCCTCGATATAGAGTTTTCAGGGAAGGACATGTATGCCAAAAAGCTAACTCTTTAGTTAGTTCCAACTGCTGGTAGCACCATGAGGTTATAAAACCACATCTGATGCAGACCAAAACAGACCAACCCATCCAGAAAGTTGGAGGGACAAATCCCATACAGCGATCCATTCAGTTCCTGAGCTTGCCACTCATCACTTTTTGAGGCAAGTAGTTAACAATAGTGTGAATTTGTATTACTACAAACTGCTGGAGGAAGGAGCATAGCTGAACAAAAAGGGAAAAGCAACTTCCCTAGTTAGAAAGAGCAGAGCTTACAAGCAAAACCTTGACGCTTTTGTGCCTTTCTAATTGTAATGGACAGGGATGATCCTGAATGTCTGGTGCTTTTTATTTTTGCTTTCACAACCAAAATTAAACTATCCATGCAGCAAACCCTCCAAAACCAGAGCATTTGTGTTCATTGATTTTGCAAAACCAGAGCCAAGATTTTCTGCCCTGCTCTAACAAGCTCCTCTAACTCTAATTCCTCTGTGTGAAGAGTCTCTCACACAAATTCCCAGTTGCATGCAAGGCTTTATACACTTCCTTTTTAATCCTTTGTTCTTTTACTTGGCTACAATTTTGAGCAGGTTCCTGAGCATTTAGGCAAGCATATAATGCTGTTACTGCCATACCCTTAATTATGCCTTTTTTTTCTTTTTTACTCATAAGCACTAATTGAGTCGTGATCTCTTTGCAAATGTGGCTTAACCTGCTGTTCTCCTGCTTGCTCATGCACCACAAATAAAAAAATAATGGCACTAGTAATTAACTGAGGGCTGGCAATATAACTTGCCTCTCAACCCATGACAGGTAAAAGTTCAAGTGAAAAGTAAAGTTTATAAATGTATATTAAGTGAACCAGAACTAAGCAGCGATCAGACAGACAAGAAAAGCACAAGAAAAAAAAAAAAAAAAAGAAATGAACCTCAATATCAAGTGGAAGAATTTGGTCAAATAGATGAGTTTTACTTTTCTAAACACCTAGATAATTATTAGTAACTAGATAGATAGGCAGACAGACAGACAGCACGTGCACATACATTTCACCTGCATGCATAAGGTAGCACCAAGCTGCAGAGGAATGACTTTGACCCAGGAGAACATTTCTGAAACCTTATCACCAGGAATTTATAAGACACCTTAGTACTGACTGGCAGAAAAACATAAAAACAAAAAAGAGAGAAATCATGAGAGATGACACACAGAGCTGTGGTTTAGTCTGAAACAAAACTGAGAAAGGTTCTGCCTCTGTACCTAGTCTCAGTGGTGGGAAGCCTTTGTAGTCAGAGGGAAGCATCAGGTTGCACAGAGGCTGCTGCTTAACAGGCAGGAGGGAGAAAGAGCATGCTCTGCACAAAAGAATCCTCCTAACTGGGGAATGCACACAAGCAAGGATGCAAGAGATGAGAAAACCTCTTCTAGCATTCCTACTAGTGAAAGCAACCCCCCAAGTGGTGCAGCTGATGAAGATTGTAACTCGACATGAACTGGAGAATAGGGCTGGTATAACCTCAATTTTTTGCTCTCACTCCTGATTTTCTTTGCTATTCCCCTGCAACCATCTCTCTCCTTTCCCCTTACTCTTATGCTATTCATGGGCCAATTAGAAAGCCCTCATGCAGCCAATTTAATACCCCAGAATCCCCATCAGTTATAATCATAGCTGTGGAGACTAGTGGATGAAGAGGCTGCCTCATATTTCAAAGCTTAATGAGTTCCATTCCTTTTAATATTACACTTCTATTAAAATTCATGGTCATTTTTTTCCATTAATTTCATTTATGAATTAATTCCTTCTAATTTTCTAAAGCATGACGCAACCAGTGACTTATGTAGGTCACGACAAATGAGTGTCAGTAAAACCTTTAAAATGCAACATCTTGTATTCCATACACCTTGGGCATAACCCTCCCACAATTTATAATTGGTATTCACAAGGCAGGGAGGAAGAAAAGGGACAACTTTCATAGTTTATGTTCAGAGAATGGTGAAAAATTAAGGCGATCCAGGTTATAAAAAGAGCTCTCATACAGAGGGAATGCTGTGCCTGAGAGCTAAGAGAGTTCTCTGCTTCACTTAGTTACAGAGAATAATATATGGACAGAAAGAGTAAAAACCCTGGTTGTTATAATGTCTTCCCTTTTCTTCTCTTTCTGCTCAAAGATGGAACAGGATGCCAGAAGGCAATCATGTCCTGAAGGTAAATGGAATAAGAAAGCATCTATCTAAGGCTGTTCACAGTGCACGAACACCCAAGGCAAAACCGCTAAAAGTTTACTGGGATGTTTTGAAGAACTAGTGTATCCTGGAAGACACATCGCATACATAAAACTGATTCAGCAAACACAGTGCATGTCCATCAAATTCTGTGAGAAAACAGCAGAAGCAACAATGTAAAAATAAAGATGGTGTGGAACCTGCAAGTGGCAAAAGGCAACATGGCACTCATTGAAAGGCTAGGCTTTGGTGCAACCTCTGCAACCGAAAGCTTTCCAGAGTCATTACTGCCCAAAGTTTAGCTGGACAAGAAATACTGTAAACATGTCTCAGTGTTTGACACCAAAGACACATGGGGCAGTGGAGCATCTCTGGGAAGGGTCATGCTCTGGTGTCATTGGTAATTCTGCCCTACAGCTGTCACAGGAGAGGCAGTTGGAGGCCCAGCAGCAGATACCTTGTGCTGCAGCTGGCTGGACGATGAAATGCAGCCAAAGCACAAGAGCTGCTTCATTTAAGCTTTTTTTTTTTTTTTTTTTTTTTTTTTTTTTT
>CM021766.1:78331177-78433719 GCA_011076525.1 Nettapus auritus
TTTTTTTTTTTTTTTTTTTTTTTTTTTTTTTTCCCCAGGGATCCCCAGTAAAAGCAGGTAATTTGCTCCCCAGGCATGGCAACTTGTTAGTCAGAAGTCTCTGAAGTGCCTTCCTGCTCTGGCAACATGCCCTGATAAGAACATTTCTATGACAACTTATAGGTGCAAGCACTCATTGCAGAACCTCTTTCTTCTCCCCAAATAGTCAATAAAGCATGACAAGTCGCCAAGAACTACCTTGCACAAAGCACAGCAAAGCATAATGCCCAGGACCATATTTCCTTCTCTCTCATGCTGATTCATCATCCCACCGCTGCAGTTTAATGCAGTACAGGGGTTTTCAAGAATTCAAAGTTATTCTTGGATATGACTTTTGATGCAGCACAAGAGTTAGTTGAAACAAATAAAGCAGCATGAAAAACATTGTTTTCCTGCTTTGAAGTGTTTGCACTGTGGTACTATGGCATTTGCTATTGCTATGCACACCCTACTTTACACATATTAAACAGGTTCCCATGGAGCTGCTCACAATTTACAGGGAGAAATTCATCTTTCAGCCACACAAATGAAAGCTGCAGAGACTAGCTGGCAGCTCTCAGAGCTCATACAATGTTGCTTCCTCAGCAAAAATACAGTTCCGTATGTAAACCTGCAAATTTTGGATCACCAGAGAATTCTAAGCATATAGTTATTATTAGATTAACTCATCAAGCTGGAAGTAGGAGCCCTTAAAACACCCAAAGATACCATTATTTTGTTAAATTGCATTAAAATCTCAGAGGATGTCCAAATCATTTGCAAAACCAGGATTGTCTGAGCTCCAAAGAAACACACTGTACTGCAAACCAGTCTAAAGAAGGTTTTATAACAGATGTTTGCAAGGTCAGGTGGAAGTATCAAATACAAAGTGTGCTCACAGCTCCCTAGAGTAGCTGGAAAAGCAAAGGAAATGCAATCTCTAGCTCTGTTTTTGGTCTAGAGGAATTCAGAGTCCACAAAATCCTAATCACACTGCTTACCACAGCACCAGAAGGCACTGAGATACTGAGATGCTAGAATGACGTATGACCCCCTATTAGAAAGAATAACAGTATGCTGGCTGCTTTATGAGAATTAAAAAAAAAAAAAAAAAAAAAAAAAAAATCCTTCTCTCACTCTAATTATTAGAAAACTTAGGATTCTCCAAACACAAAACATTGCCCTCCACTACACACACAACTGCTTTAAAAAGCAATTATTATTCACATTCACATATGTGAATGATTCCGGAAGAAAAGAAGCAGAACAGTTCTCAAATAACAGAATTTATTATCTTGTTAGGAAAAGAAAAAGAGAGAAATGAAAGAAGAGAGAATGAGAACATACAGATAAAGCACATACACACTTCAGTATTCAAAGGCAAGTCCAAGAACTATCCATGGCTTATGGTAATATTAACACACTGTCCTAAGTAGCTACTCATTTGTACACAGCTAGTTACAACATATATATATATATATATTTTTTTTTTCTTTTTAACTGTGTGAACAAGATTTTAATGATTGAAAATACTACATTCAGTCCCACATGATCTGGAACATTCATTTTGGGATATTTTTGAAACCTAATTTAGTAAAATAAGTGATGCTGCCCTTTGACTCAATCAGAAGTTATAATTTGTGCTGCAAGCAGAGATTAAGAACACCCACACCTAATGTGGCAATAGAAGTTATTCCCTTTCAAACCTCAGTTAGAAGGCGTTACTGCTGCTACCTCTGTCCACTGTGTGGCAGAGATGAATGCACAATAGCCTTTGACAAAGACTGCTCTTACTTCATTCTCTGTGTCAACAGCAATGCAGAAACAAACATGTCAATAGGACTCGCTATTACACAGCAGAAAGCAGGACCGTGCTCCACAGATCCCTGAATATAGGCATCAAGAGCCATTTTAGATGCTCTTAAGTACATGAGACATGTATGTGGGGCTGACACTGCCACCAGGCTGTGGCCAGTGCAGCTCCACAGGGCTCCACTTTAGGGCCGTTTCTTTTGAATGTTTTCATAAGTGACTTGGATGCAGGACTTGAAGCTATAATAAGTAAATTTGCTGACAACACTAAATTGGGAGGAGGTGTTTACTCCTTTGAGGGTGGAGAGGCCTTGCAGAGAGATCTTGACAAATCACCAGCTATATGAAGTTCAACAAGAGCAAGTGCCAAATTCTGCACCTGTGATGGGGCACCCCTGGATCTGTGGGGGGATGAGAGGCTGGAGAGCAGCCCCACAGAAAGGGATCTGGGTGTTTTGGTAGACCAGTTGAACATGAGCCAGCAGCATGCTCTGGCAGCCCAAAGGGCTAGCTGTGTCCTGGGGAGCACCAGGCCCAGCATTGCTAGCTGCTTGAGTGAAGGGATTGTCCTGCGCTGCTCTGCCTGGTGCAGCCTCACCTCAAGTACTACATGCCGTTTTGGGCACCACAGTATAAGGACATAAAACTATTAGAGAGAGTCCAAAGGGCTACAGAGATGGTGAAGGGTCTAGAAGGCAAGACATATGAGGAGCAGCTGAGGTCCCTTGGTTTGCTCAGCCCCGAGCAGAGCAGGCTGAGGGGAGGCCTCATGGCGGCCTGCAGCTCCCTCACGAGGGGAGCGGAGGGGCAGGCGCTGAGCTCTGCTCTCTGGGGACAGCGACAGGACCCGAGGGAACGGCGTGGAGCTGGGACAGGGGAGGGTCAGGCTGGGGGTTAGGGAAAGGTTCTGCACCCAGAGCGTGGTCGGGCACTGGGACAGGCTTCCCAGGGCAGTGGTCATGGAACTGAGCCTGACGGAGTTCAAGAAGCATTTGGACAATGGTCTCAGACACATGGTCTCATTTTTGGGTGGTCCTGTGTGGAGCCAGGATTTGGACTCCAAATGCTGGTCCCTTCCAGCTCAGGATATGCTGTGTTTCTATGATACGACATGAGACTGCAAATCCATATTCTTCTGGAGAAGCAGCTGGAGTGAATAAGACAGAAGGCATTTGAAACAACAGTAAGATACCTCTGTTTTGAACACTGGTCCACACTCCCCTTCTTTTAAACCTTTCAAAAGCAATTTACTCAAAACACATTTGCATGCTGCTGCATGTGTAATTTGCATCATGCACTCTCCGACCACATCACTTTAATTATAACATTTCTATCTGCCCTGATTTTATCCTAAGGCAATTTTTAGCCCAGATGGAACAGTTCTGTGAAGAGACTCTTTGACTTTACTATGAAGGAATGATTTACTTCATGCACTGCTTTTCCAAGAAGAAAAAAATTAAATACATTCTCATAGGTACAGAGAGCTTGATGCCACATGACATTGCCAATAACCTATACGATTTTCCCTCTCAAATCATCAATATGAGTCCTGTTAAGCTCAAGAGGATGGCATGGCTCAGTCCTGAATGAATTTCTCACAGTCAGGGCTATGTGCTGGAATAAATTAGGGGAAAAATAGACTCTAGGTAAAGATTTTCCTTAAGCAAACTGTTGAGAGCACTACCAACACCAGGCATAGAAGGGGGCAAGGTGAGCCTGTGGCTCTCCATGCCAGCTGACAGCCAGGTATTAGCAAGGGCAAGAAAGCATGGACTTTCTGAGGTAAGAATGCACCCAAAGAGAATACTCTGAATGCTCCTGAAAGTCCCCACATCCGCACACATCTGACGCACGGGCAAAGCAACTCTAAAACTGCTTCTCCTTCTTGCCCTTCCCCAGTAAACTGCACTGAGCAGAAGAACAGCAAAGTGACTCTGTTATACTGTGTGTTCTCTAGCTTGTGTTATCCTTCGTGTATTCCACCATTTCAAGCTGCTCTCAATAATTAATAAGAAATAACAGTGGAGTGCTTAGCTGAGCTAAACTCTTTGCAAGTTTCCCATCAGTGCTGTTTACTTTCATTTAGTGTCATTGTTACAGCAGAAATCCTTTTGCTCCAAAGAGACAGGACACACACAAGAAAAGAAATGCAGTATTCAGGCTTCCTTGTCCTTAATTTGCCTTGGGGCAAGTCACAGCTTATGCTGTGTGCTATGGTCTGTACCACCATGTGCTGGTTAAGAACTCTGCTCTGCCTGAGCTCAAGGGAAGTAGCAAAGCCACAAGTACAAGATCAGCATTTTTTAAACATAACTCAAATCATCATTCCTGGCTTTATTCCCAAGGGAAATGGCTACAATATATTAAACACAGCATGCTTGGATAGGAAACATGGACAGTACAGTAACCTGAAAAATTCATGTTCAATAGCAGTCGAAGTGACCTTACTGAATCTAGTAATGCAGTCAGCTCTCTTTCCCATCAGTTCTGTTGGCTGCAGTCAAAAGGAAAAGAGAGTACTATAAAATAACTTGTTTACTAATCAGAGGCAAAAGATGCCTGGTTGTACACAGTGAGAAGCTGCACAATGTGAGAAGGGGAAACACTGGCAAATGAGAGAGAACTGGGAAGAGTTCTGTGAATCTTTCTTAACATTTTTTTCTGATTTTAATTGCTGTGGCTATGCTATTTGGTGACACAAGTCCTAGAAACCTCAATTTGCTTTGACTCCTTTTCCAGCATACTCAACTTCAACTCAAAACTGTTGCATTGTTGTTGTTATTATAATGTTATCATTACAGAAACTATGTTTTTCCCTTGGATATTGTCCTGCCTTTAAAAAAAAAAAAAAAAAAAAATTCAATTTTTCAATGAAAAGCTGAGATTGTCTACTGACTGTTTTGGCAAATTATTACAGATTGTTTAAATTCTTTGTGAGGAAAAACTTCACCTGTTTTCCAATGGGTTCCTCCTAATGTTTCATCTACACTACAGTTTCCTCAATGTTGGGAATCAGTTTTCAAACAAAAATTTAATTTTGTTCGTCGCTTCTTACAGTATGTGCAAATAGCACTGCTCTAAATAGCCAGTTTTCTAATCAAAAAATGAAGGGACAGATTCACATGGGAGAATCTCCTGCACAGAAGCAATTACTAAAAAGCAAACATAATGGTTGCTTTTATTGACTTCAATAGCAGCCAGTAGGTACCGTGTTTTTGATAGCCAGGCAAATGATTGAAAAATAAGACAGAAAGAATGAACTTCAGGAATTTGCTTGTTAAGTTTTAACCGAGGGGATGCATCAAGAGAATACAGAAGGCTTCCTCAAATCCCAAAACAATGTCTCCTTTGAAATTGTAACTCATCCTTGCTCCATCCGGTGGAAATTTATATTTACCTATTTCAGCTTCGTCTGTCCCTCATGCAGAGTACAAAATCAGAATTCCCTCTTAATTCCTGCATTACTAGTCATATCGCTGCTGTGTGTGGCAAACTCTGGTCCTCTGGGGTAGCAGCACAGCATGGAAGTGATGTTGACAGGAGGTTCCTACATTTCAGTTGCAATTTAGCTCTAATGAGGCTAAGGTATTACCAGCTACTGCAATTTCAAATCTTCAGAAGCAAAAAGATCATGCAGCTGAACATATTGAGTGCTGACAACCAGTTCCATTCTGGTGATTAATTAAGAAGCCTTCAGAGCTGTAAAAGCTCACCAAAGAGGTATTCCAAAATAAATAAATAAATAAAATAAAATAAACCACTGCAGCTTGTTTGTTTCCTTAAAGAACTGTCTTTTCTTAGGCTGCTTTCTCTAAGGAAGAGAATACATCTCTGTTTAATTGTATTTTGCAGAAGGCTTTTCACAGCTGATACAGGGAGCTGCAAATTGCCTTCACTTTCCTACCTTGTGGCAAAAAGGTGCATGAGAATATGCAGAGGCAACACATGAAGAGAGCAGAAAGTACCCAATTTGGGCTATGAGCAGCAGCTCCTACTGGGACAATTCTCCAGCAGTTATTTAGTAGGAACTTAACACTGTTGTTTCACATCTCTTTCGCTATGTATTATTTGAACAAAGTTAATTCTTTCCTATATGCAAAAGGAGTTTAATTGTCCTAATGAGACCGGAAAGTTATTTCAGATGAGTAAGAAAAGACAGGCATGCAGAGAAGCTGGCAGTCATTTAGCGGGGCCTATTATATCCCTACTGTACTATGCGGAAGTTCAGGCTCTAGTTCACAAACCAGCAACGCAATGCAAGGATGCTGTGACGCCTTTTATCAAGGGCTACACATCAAAACAGCCCTGAAATCTAGAAGTGCAGAAGGGCCCAAACTCGCAGCCCTCTTCTCACCCTGCTCAGAAGGATGCGCGCCCCCAAATGCAGCTCAGCTCGATGGGAGGTGGTGATGCCAGAGCCAGCACAAAGGTCAGACCACAAATTATTGTTAAAGGTTTATCTAACACCACAAACAAGCAGCGGAGTAAAAGAAATGCTGTGAGACACTTCCCCCAGCTCTGAAAAAGAGCAAGGAAAATGTTCTGTACTAAGACAGCACGGCTCTATTCATCAGCCGTGGGGAGCCTAGTCTGTATTTAGGAAATGGCATTTATAATGCAGTACTATGCTCTATGTCAGTTCCCAGAGGACAGCCTGTGCTGTCTCCGTTGCTCTAGTGGAAGTGAACAGCTGCTTTCTAGATTTCCCAAAGCCCTCGTGCAAAATAAATCCTTCTCTCTCCACTTAATTTTAAACAGCAACTACAGTTGGGCACGGAATATATGCAGGAGAGGAGCAAAAGCAAGGAATAAATTGTTTTATATCATTTCAATTTTGAACCATCTGTAAAGTTATCATTTAAACTACAAAAGTGGAAAATAAAAATACCATCGCAGATCCAATCAAGTAACTGCCACAAGGTACAAACATCATCTCCTTCTTCCCTTCCCAAAGCTAAATTCACCCTTTACTACTCCACAAAGTCTTTACTAAAATGAAAGGAAAGAAAAAAAAAAATCAAACACATTTCAAACACATTTCATCCAAGAGAAAGAGGGCAATTGAAAGCAAACAATGTATAGATTTACTTCAGTTCCTGTAGCCTCGTCTTCACAGGGCTAAGGTCAAGATTGAATCGTTGTTTCCATTTCACTTCTTATTTTTAGCAGGTTTATACAGCTCTGCTGACTTAATATACTGCAGGCTGAAATCCAGTTTACCAAGCAGGAGAGCCAATTGTTTAATCTGAAGAGGTCACAAAAGTAGTCTCAGGGGTTACCTTACATTATTTTCATTTCTGGCCACGTCTGACTTTAAAATTCTGTCTTTTAAAAGCTGAGACAAGTCTTTAGGTTCTTCCATTAAGAAAACTGGAGGGGGCAGCCCCTTGATCTTTTCATCCCCTTTCTATCCGTCCCACCTGTTTTTAAGCTTTCCTCAGAGTCCTCTATTTAAGCACATACCCAGAAGAAAGAGGTGTTGGTATCCGTGCTAAAACACACTGGGGAAGACAGTGAGAGCTATCATGACCTCTAGTGCTCTTTTTTAATGGGGAGACTATTTTTAAGGTATTTTCATGTTTCTACCACCTGTTTACTTTCTCAATTATCACTGAATGCTTCAGCTCCCATATGCTTGTCGTTACAGTGCACCTCTACGTTCAGCCAGTTTTACTAATGATGGCATGTCTGAAAAAATCACCTGGTGCCTGAACTTCACCTGTAGTTTAGCAGCCTGCTGCTGTATCTCCAAGCACAACTATGGTTCAACAGAGCAGTGCCTCATCTTTTAACACAAAATAAATAGAAAAGTAACACGTATACCTACATAAACCTATTCTTGTCTCTTATACATGTGTCTGTATTTACGCACAGCCACACAGACTCACAAACTGCAGATTATATGTATTCATATACACAACAATTTAATGTCCTCTCTTCTTTAATCAATTATCCATGATAATCCATTGTGTTCCCCCAGGTACTTAGTCATCAAAGCCACTTTAAACCTCTTCTTGAAGATCAAATGGCTCTAATCCATTTATTTACAGTTTACTGAGTTATAGAAAATTAATCAGGATCATAAGTTAGCTGCTGCAGCAAGCCTCTTCTGAAGCCTGCTATCACTACAAACAGTAATTCTCAGAGAGCCAACGGGATTGGGGGGAAAAAAGCAACAAATCTCCTGACGTCTGTTCCTCGCCGTCAATGACTGCCTCTCTCTGATCCTTGTTTGATCAAACCCTACTCCATCAAATCCATTTAAATGAATTAGCACTACTAAGGTAACAGAAGAGCTAATTAGTCTTAAACTTTGTAGTTAAGTTCTTCATACAGTGTCTTCTGGTGTCTAGCAGTCTAAGCAAGAGGTTTGCTTCTGAAGTTAACTGGGCACAATAATGCATGTGTGAGGAAGTATCTGAATTACACAAAAGAGACCCTATTTCTTTGAACTCTGCTGAAGTTTCACTTTATTGTTCCATGTTTTCATACAGATATTCCCCTCCTCTCACACATTACTGTGTACTAGGCAGCCTACTGATGAATACTTCATGGCCAACTTACGGGGTATGATCAGTACTGAACCACCAGACAAGGTTCCACAGATTTGGGACCAGACCAATTATTACACATTCTCATCCTTGCCATACATATTCAGAGCAGTTCTTCTCTACAGCAGCAGGGAAACTGAACCAACAAAACTGATAGACTGTGAACACCTGAATGAATTTCCTACTAATGCTGCAAAGCCCTAAGATATTAACGGTTATGTTTGCATACGCATACAAACACAGACATAGCAATCCCTGAATCCCTGAAATGCTTTTGCAGCTTTTAGAAACTGTAGGAGCAGAGTGCTAAGATGAGGAAGTCAACAAATGTGCCATTGCCAACTGGTGCTGCAGGAGTCCAAGCAGGCACAGTGTTCTTTCACAAAACACAGCTTGACCAGGAAAGGAGGAAAACTGAATTCCCATTCTTACTTCCCCCACAAATTTAATGGTGCCAATTATCAAGTCTTCAGTTTTGCTTCTCTGAAGAAGATATAACAATCATGACCTACATTTTCCAAATATATATAGTGCAATAGACATACTAAAGCTTTACTGATAGAGTAAGGAATTCTCAAGAGAAGACACCGCATAAAACTTTTCTGCAGCACAGAAGATGTAGATATGATGTCACCCCATTCAGAAATTACTCATGTCACTTTTTTTGACATGGTGCCTCCAAACAATTTCACAAATGACCACTTAATTTCCAATTATTTTCATGGTTAAGGGATAATGTCATCAGACTATTATGCTGTCATAGGACAGCCATCCTCTCCTGCCATATAATGCCTATTTACTTCTGTTACACCAAAAAAATGGAGGAGCTAGATCTTGTGTAAAAGACAAAGTGTATCTGACAGTACCATTGCAACCTGGCTGCTATTGAGAAGAGACTGCTTCCATGCTACAGCTAATTCTCTAATATAGCTAATACATGCTAAGATACATTTTATTTCTTTATTTATTTTTACTTTTTTAATACACTTTCATAAATCAGCTGGATCCTGATAGAGTAGGATTCCATGTCTTAAAATTTGTATTGATAAATAAATGCTATTTAAGCAACTAGGCTGTTTGGTATTCATTTAGTAGAATTATTGAATAAAGGCACTTGGACCAAATCGATAGGAGGATGTCAGAAGGAGAAAATTAAAATAGATCCTCCTAATTTAATGTGACAATTTCTTCTGGCTCTCTTCCATGAAGGATTGTACCAACTTGTATCCTTGTACAATGACATATCAATAAGCATCTATTAGTAAGTCTGGGCATTTAATTCATCATTCATATATTCCAGTCTGCTGATAGAGAGATGCTATCAAATTATGCAGCATTTGCACCAGAGTGCCTAAGCCTGCTTTTCCTTGCACTAATATAAATCTTCAGCAATAGTTAAATCCACACAAAAAACTGTACAGGGTGGAAAAAAAGTCAAGCCTAGTGAATCCAATCTTCAATACCTTATCCTTTTTTTCCTGATTACAGTCCTACTTTATAATCACATTATTCATCTCCCAAAACACTGCAGTTATCAAGTAAGGCAGTCCGGTAAATCACAACAGCCCTCACGAATGATTCAAGCCACTTTCCGTTTCCTTGATTGTATTAAGCTTCAGCACAGAGAGAAGAGCATGTGGATCCTGTGTCTAGTCTTAGCATCCCAGGGAGACTTGTCCCCTTGCAGAACATCTTCAGGCTCTCTCTCCATTCTCTGTATTTCCAGGTTTCATTTCTAAACTGCCCAGTCTAAAGCCAACTCAAAGGTCCCTAGCAGTACCAACATATATCTTAGGCAGAATACTAGGGGCATGTCAAAACTCTTCATAAATGTACAATAAATAAAAGCATATAAATCCTATGAATTAGAGGGTATGGGTAACTTCAGAGCGGGAATTAGATGCACATTTCCCAAAGATGTATGTTCAAGTACGATGTTCAGAGCAAGTTAATTAACCTCCTATCCTTTATATCATAAAGGATCTCAATACAGGAACTCATAAAGCCATCATTACTGGAGCATGTAAGCATTTTTCAACAGAGCATCAAACTCTATTATGTGCAGTCCATTATTCCTTTTGCCTAAGGGGTGAACTCTGTGTGTATTTCCTGGACAGTGGCAGGAAGGAAAGTAACATAGCTCTTTCCAATCACTGATGTTCCCACCAAAATATGGAGATGGAAATGTGATTCTCCACACTCCATGCATTGCTGCATAGGATAAAATCATCGGGGGCCTATAAACACCTCTCTCCCCTCCCCGTCACCTGTGAGGAATCTGAAACAAAACATACAACACATTTTCCAGCGACCAAAAGATGGCAGTGTTTCAGAGCGTTACACATGCCTATGTACAAAAAGGCAGCTTGTTATATGGCTATAGATAGCGTTATATGTTGTCCTCACAGGGTAAGAATCAGCTAGTTTGCAATTTGGTAAGCCAATGATAAGGAAATGAACAAAATAGTTTAGTGCCATCTCATTACAAGGTAACCCACTGCAAAACCTAGTAATGTGTTCTCAATATTCTTCAAGACAGGCAAGCCAAACCTATGTCCAAAGTTATATACGTGCTTGTAGGATGGACGCACGTGTGTGACGGTACAAAATAGTTTCCAGATTAAGTGCTCTGTTTAAAAAAGTTTTCTTCAACAAGTTCTAGGCTTTGGCAAGAAAGAGGAGCTAAACTTCACATCAGAAATGCTGTAAGAGCTGACCCTGTTGAACAGTAACCAAACACAGGGAGGGAAAATCATGCATATATCTGTAAATGTGCTGCAATTTGCTTTCAGTTGTGAAAATCAGCCAAGAATCTAGCAGTTGTATCTTTTTAGCCCATCACAGCTTCCTTGTAACTTAGAGATGAGACATCATCATAAAAATGCACTGCCATTCTCCATCCCTTAAATGGAAAACTCATTTCCACCTTCAGCATCTGTACTCCTATGACATTTACAGAGAAGTCTATGCCCCTCAAATGACTGCAGAGAACTACAAGATCGTTAAGCCTATTTTACTTGTCCTGCCACAGGCGGATTTCAAAGTGTATGAGAACTTACAGTGTGCTCCAGCACACTGTGCTACCCAAAATCTCTAAAAGTTCCAGCGCACCAGATAGGTCTCAAGTACTGCAACTCTACACAAAGGGGTTACAGAAGTGTTGCAGAGGCATTCCTCGTCTTCTGCTCTGACTGCCTGATTGTTTCCAGCTTCAGAAGCAAGTAACCATCTGTTTTCTCTCTGTACTCATTTTGCTGCTTTGCACGTTTCTAAGCTTCTTGGTTCCACATCAGTTTTCACTGATACATAATTAAGATTACCTTTGTTTTTCATTGCTTTTATGTGAGTATATACTATAGGCCCCTTTTCTGGGTCCATTCCCAATGCACAGCTAAGCCCTTTCTAGAGTCTTTGAATCTCCCACACCAGCCTTTTACTAGCTATTTACTTTTCAATTCTTTTTCCTGTGTTTTCTGCAGTTTCAAAACTCTCACTATTCCCTTTTGTCATCTTATTTCTGCAGATTTTATCTTGTCTTCATTGACTTTCCTCACCGTACAGCTACCATGTGAGGGCACTACACAACACTTCTCAGCCGTGCTGGTTGCTGTGCTTCCTGAAATGCCTCCCACATCAGACCAGGTTTCCAAACACAGCAGTCGCTAGCTGGAATCTTCCTTGAATGTACAATGTGAGTTTCACGATTCACCTTTTGTCTTTCAATTATACAGAATAAACCAGTTCTGGGGACAAATGAGTTTTTGTGGTGGAAAGGTAATTTGTCTGTGAAAACCCAGCTCTTCTGTTACTGACATAGGACGACTTGAACAGTAATGAGGTAGCAAACTGGAGGAGGAGCAAAAAGTTCTCACAGATAAAGAAACAATGTTAAACTGAAGAACAGTATCCAAGCTGTATCTCTGCTGCTGGATTTGCTTTTGATGCCACTGGCTTTAATCTTCAGGTCTCAGGCAGCAGTCAGTAAAATGTGGATAATATTATCCCCTCAACTTGAAAGATATCAAGTCCTTACTATTTGAAATCTGTAAGGTTATTCCAGCACAGGCACCTTAGAAAAGCCCAAGAATGAATGAGTCCATGTTTATGGGAGAGTATGTGAGCCCATACCAAGGAAGAGTGGAAAAAGCAGTATTTTAGAAGGTATGTTGTGAATGAGCACCAAGTGTCCTGTGTGCTGGGTGAGACAGGACTATGGAAAAACCATGACCAAATAGTAATCAAAACGCATATTCCATAGAAAGAAACCAAACTAAGGCTTCAGCTGTGCATGAATTCCAGCCTTTCTTCATTTCTGCAAGCTTGACTTTGCATTTTTAATACTATCTTTTTAATATCATTTTATGCCATTTAGCTACCTTCTCATCTGTTAGGTATTATGGGTACTTTTATCCCAAAAATGTCCTTGTGCTCACAGCATACGAGTCTTCAGTGACTGCAATGCAGAGTATAGGGTGTTGGCAAATTAAAAATAGGTAAAAAAGATATTTTTTTTTCTTCTGCAAGGAAGCCAAAGCCAGAGATCTTTAGATGTTAAAGAGTGGCTGGAGTAAATAGCCAAAACACCGAACAAGTTAGCAAGGGCTGAAATTCTGTTGAGGGACAAGAAAGTTATAAAGAAAGTTATCACCTGCTTAAAAGTGCCTTTATACTCCTGAGCTGAGAGTACTGTACTCATTATTTCTGCAATAGCACAATGTTACAAGAGAGCTTTCCCTTCAACTCAGTTGCCTTGTTCTAACAGAGACATAACAGAGGTCTGGATGCATGAAGTCCCTCCCTTGACATAAAATTGCAAGTCATCTTTGAGAGATCCTGGGAATGGACAGAAAAATATATGAAGCTTCTTCACAGCTGTCCAAGAGGTAAATCTCTATGAAAAGATCAGATGAACTGGAAGGACTCCCTTTTAGCTGCCCAGAAATGCAATACAGAGAAGGGTGGCAAAAGCTGTTGCTGGCCTCTCATTTTTGGGCTTGCTGGATACTAGTACTTTAAAAGAAACATTCTCAGTTCATTGATTGGCTTGAAAGAGTACTAGAAAGGGGAAAAGCCCTAACAACTTGACATCACAGAGTGATAGAAAGCCTGATTTGTAATTGCTAATAACAGCACAGGCACCAGGAACACATGCTGTCCCATCAGACCCAGCTGCTTGTCAAAACAGCCAACTTTCATTGCTTCTTTCACTCAGCCAGTGAACTGGGGCCAGTGACTCTCCACTAGATTCTGCAGAGCTTGGCCAGCTTCCTTAGAGAAGCATGAACACCACAGATTCACCTCTCATAAGGGTAATAAAGCAGCAACAAATCTGATCCACAGCATCCACAGATTAAATGCAAAAATAAAAAATAAAAATAAAAAAAATGCCAGCAAAGGTTACCTACTAAAAGAAAAGTAAGGTCCCTCTACTATTTTCCCCATCCTGTCTCCTTTAGCATTTTTCCAGTAATCAATTTTGTTATTAGACTTTATGTCACTGTAACAACCATCCTCATCACCGTATCTCATTAATTACTTCTAATCTATGCTTCTTAGGTTCTCTGATTGTGTGTGTGTACACACACACACAACTCTCTTCTTTCTTAGACATCCTTATGCTCCCAGTCCCTCCCAGTTTTGAGCCATGAGTCTACACCATGAATGTCCTTGAAAATATCCAAAGTTACAGAGAGAATCCTGAGACTGTGCAACGGAGAACTAAGCCCAACCACAGTGACAGCACCCATCAGGGCTGGCATTGCAGAGGGTCATTTAGGTCTGAAGCCAGGTCCCGCACTTTCAGAATCTGTCCACTTCAATCAAAATAATAATAATAATAATAATAATAATAAACAAAAATCAATCCTCCAGCTTTTGCTTACCCTAGAAGTGTGGAGTTTCCTACCACAGGAACACTCATTTCTGGTTCCAAAAGAGCACCAGTATTTTTCAGGGCTGCATACATAGTGAGGCAAACAAGACAGAATATTTCTTTTCTCTCCTGATAAAAGTTATTAAAACATCCTATCATCTTCACCTTCATCGTGACCTTTTTACTTGTTTCTCAATTTCCACCTCTGTACAACCTCTTTGATGCTCTTTTCCATCCCCCAAACCATAACATAATATTGTACAGCAACACAAAGACACTGCCAGGTTGGTATGTCTCTGAGAAACTGTTTTTTAGGACTACTTCTGCCCTCCTGCCAAACATGTGATTCCCATTAGCATCGGTGCAAGCTCTGATGCAAAGCTTCTGCAGCCTGTGGCTCACAAGCTCTCCACCAGCCTGGGGAGGCTCTGGTCATTTAACACTGCAGTTCTGTTTAATTTGTTAGGAGTGCAGATCTATTTACTCATTTGTCTTTTAATAAGAATGGACTGTTGTTGTTTTTTTTCTGGTATTTTTTGCTGTTGTTCTACAGCCAAAAATACAACTCGCTGGTAAGTCTGAGCTTTTCTTACAGACACACATCATCTAAGTTACCGCATGACCATGAGAATCAGAAGATTCCAGTGAGCCCTGGCCTGTGGAAAGGAGGAAGATGTCTTTTCTCAGCTGAATATATAACATTTGATTGAACTATAGCATGCCTAGGAAAAACACCTGTGACAGATTGCAGAACGTACATTGGATTATTCTTATTACTTTAATGTATTTTTAAAAGTACATTAAAAAATGATTATTTTTCTCTCAGGATTTTCCTTAACAATTAGCTATCTAAAACTGTGGTAAGGATATGTACATTCTTGGAATTTCATTCTCATTCAAGTAAATACAATATTTTTTCTTATTTCAATCTTCAGTGTCACTTAGACTCTCAGCTTAGCAATAAAAATAAGCAAAGCTGAGCAGGGTCCTCTTGGGGTCATCAAACTGGAACAGCATTAGCCTCGCAGACAGCATGCCTCTGTGACAAATTCACTGACTTTTAATGACTTCTTGCAACAGTAATCCCACACCTATTTGTGGCATGAAAATTATCCAGAAGATGCTAAGAAAGAAGAAAGGTAGCACTAGCTGTTAAGTAAACATTAAAGAAAGTGAAGTCTCAGACGAAGAACTGAAGGATGCTGACTTTATCTATTGAATGTCAGGATAAAATGTTTCAGGAGGATTTAAAGAGAGCTGAAGCCATACAAATGCTTATTCTCATGGGCCTGTAGTTCTCCTGCACCATTCTGAGTCGCTTTCCAAACACACATACAAGTCCCATGTTTCAAGCCATGAGGTTCCCAAAGGGGTTAATTGTAAGAAAGGATGCAGATACTTTAGGAAGTTTCAACATTGTCTTGGAGATGAAGAAAATGTACTTAAAAAAAGAAAGGGCATTTGAGGGACTCTGCGTATGAAGAGAGAAGTGAATTCAGCTTGAAGAAGACAGCCCTTCTACAGAGTTTGTGCTACTTGGACTTGGCACTTAATCTTGTAACCATCCGCTAGGGAGGCTCAGGCAGTCCATGGCAAACTTCATGGGCAGATCACAAGACATCCTCTCTTTGATGGCAGAAGATGAAAGGACACACAGGACTTTCTAGCTGAATTATGTGTGAAG
Source organism: Nettapus auritus (assembly GCA_011076525.1). Classification (NCBI taxonomy): domain Eukaryota; kingdom Metazoa; phylum Chordata; class Aves; order Anseriformes; family Anatidae; genus Nettapus; species Nettapus auritus. The sequence goes on from CM021766.1 coordinate 78,347,115, forward strand.
TTGAAAACAGAGACAAGGAAGACAAGGCAATGGATCCCAAGATTAGGGATCAAAAGACCTGCAGTTCTCATGGGTTTGGCACTGTATCACATTAAGGATATTTTCAAGTCACTCTGTAGTCATTTGGCTCAGTTTCCCCTAAGTATTAAATAATATAAAATTGAAATAAAATATAGATGTATTGTCTCTTTTTTAAAAGACAGGGCAATTGAATATAGTTATACAGTGATTGTTTACAATGCAAATTTGTTTCAGATTTGCAATGTTTTATAGGTAGTTTACAGTCCCAGACTACCAGAGCTCCCAAGCATGCGCACCATTTGAGTTCCAGACCTGCACATGAGCTGGCCCTTCCCACCCTGAAAGAAGATCCCATTTGTAGTACTTCCCTTCTGAGCATCCTCATGACATCAATCTCTACTTTCAAATACTTCTACCAATTATTATTTGGTGAGTGGGATAATAAGGTAAAGCATGGAGTGCCATGCCCTCCTGTCAGAGCAATCTATGCCTTACACAGTTGAAGGACTGGGAAAAAAAAAAAAATCTCAAGGCCACAGTGAACAAGCAACTCCTTGCAGACTCCCACGCTGTAATAAAAGGGAGTTGATAAGATACCCTGATCCATAAAGAATACAGTAATTAGGAAGAAAAGAGGATAGCATTGCCTCTTTATTTCCTGTGCATTTCATTTCATATGCAGTTCTGTTGGCCAGCTTTCTTGAAATATATTGAAAAATGGGTCGCAAAATAAAACCTGCCAAAAAAAAATAAAAAATAAAAAGAGCTGTACAATGCTAATGGCAATGAGCTCAATCCCTGTAACAACAGATCAAGTAGTAGCTGCTTTGGTGATGAAGAGACTCGTAACAGAAAATATTGGCAATCCATTAAGAGAAGTATAAAATACTAACCAGTAGCTCAAGACAAATTTAAACAAGAAATTTGGCACAATTTGTTGTTGGTTTTCTTATTTAGAGTGATGGTAAATAACCATTTTATTTTCCTCTTGAAGTTAGAAGGGCCGGATGACTTTTAGGACTATGCATCCTGGTTATCTTACAAGATCAAAAGGAGCAACCAGGGCTAAGGACAATTAATTTTCAGAGGAGGGGTGGGTGTAGTAATGACTTTATGCAGAGTCTCACCCCATCCAGACAATGTGGTTGGTACTTGGAGGCCTCACAGAAACTCAGAGATGATAGACGGTGTCCACAGCAGGAGGAAAAATCCCAGAGAAGGCTGTGGCCTCTTACACATTTCTCTCTCATTGACAGATGTATTGCCCTTCTGAATTCACCCACCAGAAAGGCAAAGATGCCTCCTACCAGGCATCTGTCTCTCTATGGGGTTGCAAACACACTTCCACCACAGATAAGAACTTCTGCGTGTTTGGAAACCATTGGTTGCACTCTTCTGCCACCAGCTGGTCTTTGGGGATAAAAACACTGGGTGAAACTGGGTGAACCATTTCCGAGTCATCAGTACATTTTGGAGCTCTCCTTTTCTTTCTTCTGTTACAGAATTTCAAAATACTACATTATTGGCCTATACAACTTTCTGTTTGTCTATCTTCATTTCACTTTTATTTGGCTTTATTCTATTATGTCAGTAGAAATGGTGCATGACACGATACGTTGTAAGCTGTGTCATAACAAGCTGATGTGTAATGTGATGAGGCATTATAATCTCAAAATATCTATATATTTGTATTATCTTTTAAATTGGTTGACAGAGGAAAGCTTAGAGCAGACATCTGGGAGACGAGAAAAAAAGAAGAAAATAATTGCATTCTTTCACCACAAAATGTATCTCTACTTTCACACTAAAACACCCAAACCTAAGAAAGTATGTGGAAATACAATAGAACTTAGTTGTGCAATGCTGGCTGCAAGTATTCATTTTACCATTTGTGCAAATTCCTCAGATGACAATAATTTTAAAGTCTTGTTTTCTTTTTGAACCAATCATGAGAAAGAACCAAGGAAGTACTGTGACACAAGAGAGACCTTGTAACACTGGTCACAGGAGGAAACACACAAGGCTGCAGAAGCCAGCCACCTCCATGTCTTTATGACCTATAGATCCAGAAATCATCTCTCCAGACTCCAAAGCTTCCACACAGGATGCCTGGAGAGTATCTCCTAACTTCAACTCACACTTCACTCGCAGGACTTGGTTGCTTGATTCTCTGTGTTGTTATCAAGTACACAATGGCTCCGTTTGAGGCAGATTTGAGGAGAAGGAACAAGAAGACAGGAAAAGAAGGGAAGAAAGAGTTTGTTCACTGAAGCATTCATGCCTCCACTTAAGACCAAGTTTACTGAGCCCTGCTATTAGCAAATATCTCTGAAACCTTTTGGCAAAGTTTTTTTTCCCCATATTCCCCTACTGTTACTCAAAGCATAGTTTCACAGAACTCAAGGCAAGAGAGGACCACTATGTTCTCTCCTGCACTGAAGCAGCTCTCATACCAAAGCTGATTTTTTTAGCTAAAATAATGTTTTTGAGTGTTAAGTCAAAGTACAACTTGTGCCTGGGATCTATTCAAGGTGTCCCCATCAGACTATGTATGTGGAAGAAAAACCAGAACCGCCAAGTTCTCAACACATCTGACACAAATAAATTATGTCATCCCTAAAACACCACAATCAATATGAGCCCACACAAACTGCAAACAAACTGCACCCAAAATATACCAGCCAAATGGCTTAGGAAAAACTTGCTCTGCATCAAGGCACTCCAGCATTCTTCCCAAAATGTGGATTAGCTGAATAAATTTTTCCCCCTCAGAAATGGCTTTAACTTCAATTTAAAAATAATATGAAATAAAACAGAATACAACTTCACTTTGAGAAGTGATGAATCCACCACTTCCCTGAGCAACTTTTATAATGATTTCTAAGTACACTAGTAAGCAATTGCCTTTTACTTCAAGACAGAACTTATTTAATCTTTGGATTTTTTACACCTTTGTTGGAGAAGGTGAAAAGCTCTCCTACCCAGAAGTAAGCTATTTCCCATCAATAAGTACCTATGCCCAGCGATAAGACCACTTCATAATCTTTTTGATGAATGGCGAAGCTACTTCTGCTATCAGTTACTCTCATATTTTAAGGCAAATATAATTGATATTTGAACATGCCAGCTAAAACAACGAAGTCAATAAAGAACTGTTTCAGATACAGTCAAAACAGATATTTTCCAATTATGAACACATTTTACTTAAGGTTAACCCAAAACATTTCGTTCAATCTAATACAACTGCCTGGTGCAACTGTGTATGTGTGTTATTTAATCATTTCAATACTTTTTCTTGTTAGTTTATAAGACAGTTACTAAAGATATCTTGCTCTCAAAAAGAAGATTTAAAGGTTTGTTTTGAAATGTTAAATGAAATGGGACTTTCTTTTCTTTTTCTTTTTAACATTTAAAATTTTCCCCTCGCTCTGCATTTTTCAAAACAATGGGGATTTGGAAGGATTACAGTAGCGAATCTGTCAACTTTCCTGAATTTCCTTTTTCTTCTTTATATGTCACTTTTCTGAGAATGCTCTGGTGATAAGCATTCTCACTGTCTTTGTAGATAATAGGGAATTTAACACATCTACAGAGTCTAACTGGAATATCATAAATAATCCTGGCACCACCCACTAAGAAAGTATGAGTGCAAAATATCAATTAGCTGGCTTATAAAGAGAGCACTGGCCATCCTGGCACTGAATGTGGGAAAAACAGTATGTGATCATGTAATCAAAGGCTGGATCACAAAGCCCAAGCACAAGGGGATTGAGTTAAGCCTGCACAGGCAAATACCTTAATTCTGTCATTTAAAAACTCAACTGGCATTTCCTGAATACTTGACTTTGCAATCTGAATAGCATTAATTAATTTAGGGGTTGTGTGTAGCTAATGATGACTAATATGACAGAACCATAATCATCTAAGTATCATGGTGGGAAGAGATAGATGCTTAGATAGCCAAGTTTTTCACATAATTTCATCTGAATAATAAATAAAGCAGAGCCTGAGTCTGTTCTGAATCTCACATGGCTAGGAGTCAATAACATGTTGGATAGCGGTCTACATGTTCTTGTAATTTACACAATAGCACATGCCTACCTGCCACATTGCCAAACACAAAAGGGACTATAGATTTCACCCCTTGATGATCTCTTGCGTTCCCCATGAATTCTTGTCTTGGACACAATGATTACCATCTAAGAAAGAGCACTGCAATTTTTCACTGCTATACTTCTCTATTCAGGGTACAGTAATTCTTTGTCATCATCCAAGAATACGGATGCAGTGGATGAGAGGATAATGCTAGTATGAGGATTATTTTCTTTTGCAGTGAACACATTCATTTTCCAGTGTCTTCATTTTTCAGTGTTTGTTGTTGTTGTTGTTGTTCTCTCTCTTTTTTTTTCTCCCAAATTCCTGTTTAGAAGGATCCGATGCTTTTGCACTGATTTGGTCATTAATTTGCCCAAGACATTTCTGAAGCTAGTAGCAGTTCCACCAGTTAACAACAGCAGGAAAAAAAGGCAAGTCAAAAATAACGGCATGCCAATCACTGCTGCACATAAAAGAATATGGGTCCTGACCAGAGACTAGAGTAGTAATGGGGAATTGGCCTTAATAGACTTCTGCTTGAGCTGTAAAGTAAAAGCCAGTGTGACTAGAAGGCTTTTCTTAAAGAAGATTATCTTCCAACTCCTCGTGTTAACATCCTAAGATAGTCAAAAACAGGGAAAAGGAGATGACAGTAATCTTTGGAATGTCCTAAGAGGCATGTTAACAAGTCCTAAAGACATGAATAAAATGTAACCTGGTATATTTCAAACATTAACAGTCTGGAATTACCATAAAGAACCATGGCAACAACAGGCAATTAATTCACACTTATTCAGATTACCATAGAAACTGGACCAACGTACCAGAAATTATCTATAATTTCTCACTCCAAACATTCAAGCACAGTCTATAATTTCCATAGTAATTACCTGCTTGTAATAACCACAGAAATATTATAAAATCTGTACGAAACACTATGAAATCTTGACATAATGAAGGCCAAACATAATTTTTAAAACCTGCACAGCTTTTACTTGTATTATAAAATACCACATGGGAGCCAAAAAACTTTTCATCTTCCAGCATGGTACTGCAGGAGAAATTAACACCGTTCTGTCAGATGAAAAGAAAAATACACTTATATCACGACAAACCACAATACTAAAACCTGCCTAAGCAGAGCATAGCTGCAGCATGCAGCACACAGGCTCTGTGATGGATCACCTCACTCTTTTTCAAGAGTTCTCCCTTAGCTTGGAGTTGAACAGCCGACATTTTGTTGCTGAAGCTTGTTACAGATTTTTTTCAGATCAACTACTGTTAAGGAAAAAAATTTAAAAAATAAAAATAAAAATAAAAAATAAAATAAAAAAAAAAAAACTTCGAGTCTGAAAGACATTACACTTTCTTTAAAAATCTATTGCTCATGCAGGTATCTCAGCAACAAAACTATGGGCTCAGAGACATAGTTCTTGATTCATTATGCATGTTCATAGCTTCATAGCTTTTTCACATCACTCAGTACTGACAATTCTCCTGAAATACTGTTGACCATATTGTAAGAAATAGGTACCTGATTATCCCCAGTATGAGTAATCCTATAAAAAAACATACTTGGATACTATTTATCATGGTTGCAGCAAAAGCCATTGATATGTAATTTAAACTGATCAACACTGCTAATAAGGATGGGGAACTACTGATTCAGTGGATTTTTGAGGGCATGAGGGAGGCAGAACTAAAGCAGAATGCAAACTATTGACTCAAAGATCTGTGACAATGAAGAGAAGCCCAGAGGAGAAGCCCTGTTTTCCCTTTTGACTCTAGAGGAGTACTAAGGATAACTGCTCTCCGCATTCTAAAATTAACCTCTGAGAATTTTCTCTCCTCACCACCGTCATCAGCCCATGACATACTTCAAAGCACGTGGAAGTTGATGGGAACATTCCTATTAATTCCTATTACCCTTGAATCAGTTCTTCAGAGCAGTTTCACAGCAGTCAAGTGACAGCTGTTGACTGAATTACTGCTAATTTACACTGGCAGGAGAGATTTCCTTCCACGCATCTTCTCACACAACAGATAATGAAAAGACAAATAAACATTTGTTGTCTGTGGGAAAATCAGAAAGGCTATCACAATGTGCTGAACATTTCCAAAACGCGTTGTCAGATACACCTCTCTTTGAAAAATGTGGCCAATCTGAAAAGAAAAATCAGAATATACCAATGTCAAGATACTGTTGAACAAAGAGATAGTTACAATTAATGGAAGTGACTGAAATATTTAGAACTTGGAAACCTCATTTGGATAAATATCTACTTTCAAACTTCTGCATAATTCCTCAGAATTCCCAAGAGTTAAAAATCAGGAAGTAAAACTTACAAATAAAGTATTTTACACAATATTTTCCTATGTCAGTGGCATAATAACTTTTAAAAGATCCACTATTTTTTGATTCATTAGATGTCTAAATTTAGGAAGTTCACCAAAAGAAAGGATGTAAAATGTCTAACTCAAACTCTACTAAATATCAACAAAATTTATTTCTCATTTGTTTAGCAATCCTGGTAGACAATCATACCCAAAAAAGACTATGTTGTCTAATGCAATTAGACATCAGGTAACCTGAATAATAGATGAGGTACTGAATGACTTTGTGTAAGTCACTTAGCATGGTGGTGTCATTATAACATACATTAGATCTTGTGAGGATATTGTAAATCATTTGTCATTAATTCTTGAAAAGCACTTGACTGAAATTGCTATAGAGTGATATAGCACCATACTTTTCAGTGTAGTTGAGTAAGTTTTCATTTGGGGTTTCCTTTTCAAGCCCCCACACCATATTTTTCAGGAAAGTCAGCACTGTCAGAAAGGTACAAATTTCTCTGGGCTGCAAATGCATCACATAAAATATTCAAAGTGAAATCTGGGCTTGGTGACAGTCATAAAGTTAATCTAGCTCTGCTGCTCAGACTTTACAGCCACTTGAGCACATCACAATGCATAAGATAAACTGCACTCAAAAAAAAAAAAAAAAAAAAAAAAAAAAAAAAAAAAAAGGATACAAATTGGTTGCTAACTTAAAATTCAAAGCCTTCACAAGCACAACCTATACAAAATATTGGCAGACTTCAGCTGTGCAACTCACTTTACTTTCCACCACCTGTCATATCCATGTGCATGTCCCAGGCACACTCAATCACTCATGGGCATAATCAGGAGGCCAGGACAATGCACCACCTTACAGCACACATCCAGCATGCACGTAAGAGGCACTGACATTCTGGCCACTTGGGTTTCTTCATGAAGCTGAGATTCATAGCCACCTCCTCCAGCAACTACAAACATCTATTCCCTGCTGCGAGTTGGACCTTGCCAGAAAGAAGTGAGGTTTATGAAACATTTATGGACACTGGATTAGAGGTGGTGTGGTTACAAGGCAGCTGAAGAGCAGATGCTCATTGTGGGCAAATTGCCATAGGCTAATGAAAAGTGACACCCTCTGGCAAGTATTAAATAAGAAGCTGCCCTCAGGATTTAAGATTCAGAGATGCAGTTCATTGTGGTATAAATTCATGTGTTTTTATGTACAAGTGTTTTCACTGAAGCTATTATGTCAGAGTATTATGGTATCAGTTTGGTGTGTTGATGTCTTTAAGCACCTAAGCAGAAGAACTACTCACACGCTTTACAAGTTGAAGAAGTATTTTGCTGAATCAATGCCAGGTCCTGGATGAAGTTTACGTTTAGAAAGGCCACCGTCTGCTGAAATGGCCTGCTGTCACCTCCAGAAGAGGGCAGTGCTGGCTTAAACTAACAGGACTTAAACCCTCTGAAGTCTTGGCTTGCAAAGGGCAACACATTTCGTCAAGTCAAAAAATTGCAAAGTTGTATAAAAACTATCACACTACACAGGAACAGCCAGTACAGCAGTCCTCAATGAGACACCAAGTTCTGAAACATTTATCAATAGCATTCATATTTTGCCTTGAGATTTGGACAGATTCTGGTTTGTTTCTCACAACCTTTCTGTCTTTAGAAAGCCCCAGACAGGTTAGATGAATTGTTATTTCTAGGAAAAGGAAAGTGATTGATGACAGTTGTTATCTCTCGTTTGATCGCATAGAGCTCAATCTGCCTCTTGCTTTTATCAGAAGCAGAAGGAAAGGGCTTTGTGCTCAGAATGACCCAGATATTACTCCCCCAGAGGCACAGAGAAATGTCTGGAAAGGAGCTCTTGGATCTTGCTCTTACCTGGGCAATTCACATGTAAACCAGGAAAGAAACTGTACTGCTATAAAACTTATGTTACTTAGAGAACTGAGCCCCAGGGATTAAAAATGGTAAGTTGACTGCTCACTTCCAAGCAGTAGAAAGAGAAGTAAGTCACAGGAATGGTGAAGTAACCTTCATACGTGGGTAAATAACAGACTTCAAGGTCAGCTTACCACTAGCTGATCTTCTGAGTGACTGTCCTGATAACTACCTGGGCTCCTAAGCAAAAGCAATTAGACAGTGAGGAACCATCTGTTTAAGGTGCTCTGGTATTAGGCCACCCAAAAAGCCTATGATTATTAGCTCCGCCCTGGATGGAGCAGACTCCTTGGCCACAAGTGACTGCTGAATAACACGTGGTCCTGCAGACAAAGCAAACCCAGAAAATACCTTATAAGAATAGAGCAATTCAAACCCCAGCCAGAGATGAAACTCATGGGAAATGGAAAGACAGATAAGAGGGTACTGCCAAGGATTTAAACAGAGCTTCATTCTGTATCAGCAAGAAATGGGTGCCAGCAAAGTGGAAGGTAATCAGTAGATAGCTTTGTCTCTGACAAGCTCCATTCCTGACAGACTTCGACTCTGATCATTTGACATTTTAAAGAGCTTTTAGTTATTTCAGGTTATGAAATGCAATTATAGGAGTTGGAGGAGGCCTGCACACCAGATAAATACCTGGCAGAGATGCTTTCAGGCAAGAGGCAGGGAAACCAAAAGGTTTGCACACATTTTAATGCAAAGAACAGGGTCAGGTTTGGGAGACTGAAATACTGACAGGACTCTAGTCATGCTCGTGGCTCGGGTCCAAGCACAGGGAAACAAACTTCTGGAGGAGTTGTCAAAACACAGGAACCCAACCCAAAGCAAAGTGGAGCTTAGGGAACACAGACAATGGTTTCACACTGTGAGCATGATAGAAATAACAAGATATGACTCAAAAATGAAACTGGAAAACAAAGGCCATACACGGCTCAGAATCAGGGCGCCAAGGGCCATCAGCTCCTTGGGGCAGGAACCAGGGCCTCCCCAGGTGGGTCAGGACAAGGTCTAGCAAGCAGGGCCTGTCCCACCAACCCAGCCAGGAGCAGGGCACCAGGGCAGCCCCATCCCCAGGGCACCTCCCCAGGGCTGGGCCTGGACTTGGCCTACAGGTAGAGCCTACATGAGGGGAAGCCTGGTCAGACACACTGATGGTGGCTAATGGTGTCCTCAAGGCCCTGACACTCAGTGAAAACTTTTTAAATGAAAGGAGTTCTGCAACACTTGGAGCTACAACCCTCAGAGTAACAAAAAGCACAACCTAAAACAAGGACCAGAATGTGAAAAATATGATGAACTACAACAGTTCATAATCATAGTCAAAGGGGTAGTAATACATGCCCTGCATAGACAAGGTGGCTGCTGGAAATGCTGCTGCTAAGTGAAGTGCTCTCTACAAAGCAACTGAAGAGAAATGGGAAATTAACAGAAGCTGCCCATTTAGAAACAGAAGGTGTATAACTTCAAATTTTGGCAAGTACACAAGGAAACAGTGTCAGAGGAAGTAAAAAAAAAAAAAAAAAAAAAAAACAAAAACTGATCTGCTGTGTTGAAAGTCTGAAGGGAATGAACTGGTTAAGAGAAAGTGATGGCCTGCCATTAAGATACTGGTGGGAGGAGGAATAAACATTCTCACTTAACTCTATGGGAAAATAGTCTTAGGTGAGTGTTACTATACTTTCCACTTTCAGCTTCACAGAATATGTGGGACTAACAGAAGGTATCACTACTCATATCTTAAATACTTTTTTTTTTTTTTTTTTTTATAGTGAAGGTCAGTGCTGTTGGGTGCTGTAGACTTCCACAGGGTGCTCCTCTCCAGCTGGTCTCAAACAGGAACAAAAGCTATTAGCAATTTATGGTGTCTACCTGTGTTGGGTCTGTCTGGGATGGAGTCACCTTTCCCTGCAGCAGCCCACACAGTGCTGCACTCGTAGCTGGAACAGCACTGGTATCACTCCAGTGTTGTGTCTATTGCTGCATAGTGCTGGCACAGCATCAGGACTCTCTCCAAGTCCCAGGAGCCAGCAGGCTGGGGGTGGGCAATTGGTGGGGAGTTCAATCCAGTTCATCACCAGGGCAGCTGACCTAAACCGACCAAAGGGATATTCCATGACACCTGATGTCACATTCAACAATAAAGAGAGGCTCTCGTGGGGCAGGGCGGTCCTCCTGAAAAACCGGTACACGTTTTGAGGCCCTGCTTCCCAGGACGTGGCCGAACATCGCTCATTGATGGGAAGTAGAGAATAACTTTTTCCTTACTCTCTGTGCTTCCGTGCGGCCTTGTTGTTTCTGTTGTTACTTTTTCTCCCCATTCCCTTTCCCTTTAATAAGTAATTCATCTCAAACCTCAAGCTCTTTGTGCAGACTTTTCTCCCCCTTCCTCTTTGAGGAGGCGGGGAGTGAGAGAGCGGTTGTGGTGGAGCTCGGCTGCCCATCCGAGTAAAACCACCACACTACCACTTAATAGTTGAGTATAGATAAATGAAACCACTAAATAGTCGAGTAATAGATAAATGAAACTTTGAGGGTTCCCCCCCAGCTGCACCACTGGCTGACTCTTAAGAGGTTTTGTGTTTTGCTCCTTATAAACTACTAGGTTTTCCTGTGTCCAAGGGCATTGTTTTCAAAAAATCTTTACAGTAAATGGTATTCAGTGCAACTCCCCAGAGGACGAAGGTATTCCTGCACTCCCTCAAGTTAACTGTGTTCAGAAGCAGGCCTGCTGCACTTGCAGGGCTTTTTCCTTTGAAAGCAACAGGTGAACTTTCAGAGAGTACAAAACAGTCTCACATACAAGAAAAATATAAGGTTAAGTAGAGGGAAAGGAAAGGGATATATAAAGGGACAGTAAACAGACTGCAATCTATTAAAAAGACAATAGTAGCACTGCCTCCATTCCATATCCCCTGGCAACATTTATTGTTTTAATAATTACACTACTCTTTAAGTTTATTTTTCCCCTCTTCATTGCTGTGGGAAAAATCCACATAAACAACAAGAGAATCATTTGACAGTACACTGGGAAAAGATTGAAATTATTCTACTCAAAAGTGCTTTAAAATACCCAAAAGGAATGTAACAAAACAAAACAAAAAAAAAAATACAGTCTTCTGGATAATCTGTAATATTAATAGGCACAGCCATGCAGACAGAAGTATGATTTTTTTTTTTTAAACTGGCACCATGCATCAGGGTATTCAAGAACCTAAACTGTCTCCTTAACACACATAATGGAGTTTCTATCAAAATAATCTGCTACCTATTTTTTTTTTCCTTGTTCTCTTTACTTTATCGTACTCCTCTCTTTAGTTAAAGGTTTGACATTCCACTTGTTTGGTCAATTAGTTTGTCTTTGTAAAGAGCAAATAAATTTCCCGCACATGCAAAAAAAAAAAAAAAAAAAAGGATTTTTTAATGCAAATATTACAGTACTGATACCATACTGCAAGGGTGAGCTTCATCTGGATCCTTAATGATTCTGAGGGCAGGACACTGCTGCAAAGCTGTAGCCAAGAGCAGGCTTTTCTAAATCAGCTCTGGAAAAGCTTGCTTGTGCTTCATCTGGACTTCCAACTTTCAAGTATTAATGAAAGGAGGAAATATGTGTTGTGGATTTACAAATGAACCAGTCTAAATCCATTCATTCTGCTACTAAAGCCAGTAAGAAGGCAACCAATGACAATGCAGCAGTCACAAGCAAGCAGGCTTTATCATTTCAAATTGGAGGCTGACTGATAGAGGAAATATGTTACTGGCTAATTCACAAGGGCATGATTAATGCAAGACTTTCAGTAGATTTATCATGTGACAGATCCTGATGGGAAAAACCAGTGGGTGGGAAGGGGCATCTTGAATACAATGAAGAAAAAGGAAATGCAGCACGGCATTCACCAGAATCACTCTTTGATTTCATTTTTGCAACATTTGAACATAAAGATCCCAGTCAGAGCACACAGTTTTGTGTAAGATACTGCCACATATTAGGTGCCAGCCTGGAATGACCTGACTCACTTATGTGATGACAATTAAGTTGCTGTGCTAAGTGACTGCTGCTGATTAAATGCCACGGTGCAGGTGCTATTCTGATTTTACAGCTACATGCGAAGAGTGTATTTTAATGCACGTGTTGATGATATTTGCAAATTAGCAGCTGGGGGTTATGGAAAGGCAGCAGAACCTCAATAATCAATAGCTGGACTGCTCTAGTCAAATATACACTCAGACCTGATAACCCTTTTAAGAGCATCTCCTTTTACTTAGGAGGGAAATGCCCATGCCATAGAAGATAAGTGGTTCACACAGGGCTAAGCAGTCTGTGCTTACTTCTTCCGTGTTTATCTCCCTTGCACTGGTACCATCAGCACCCACTGCTACAAGGGATGTAGTAACTGAATTCATAAAGAGGCACCTAAGGGAAGCCCAAAGCTGTGGAAAAAAAAAAAAAAAAAAATGGTTTCCACTAATCTTTGCTGCAGGCTTTCATTCTCCACAGTGAATTCCACTTCCCACAAACCCCTATGGAAAGCATCTGACATGTGGTTAGTGTTGCAAATGTGCCAGCATAGCTCGCATGCTGGGCACACTCAGTACATTTTGCCTGCTAGACAGAAATCAGATCCTGAGACCAGGGGAACCCCTACAGACTGTATGTAACTGCTGCAGAGCAGAAGCAAAAAACAGAGCACAGAGGAGGCACAAGGCTCTGGTAAAAATCTCCTACATAATTTGGTTGCAGAATCTGTGATTGTTCATGCTGTGCTTAAAACTAGGATGTCTTGATCACTTATAAAACATAAAAGAGAAAAATATGAGGTCTGACATGGGAAGTTCATATGGCTGGAAGTGGGGAAAGTTTCTCAAGGATGTATCCCTCTGGGCTTGCCCCGATCCTTAGTCTTTTCGTGACACTCTGTGGCTGGTCACTATCAGAAATGGTGACACTGACCCACATGGACTCATCTTCTAATCCAGCACAGCTGCTTCTGATGGTACAACAAAACGATGGCTGCCTCCCCTGCCCTCACTACAGCACCACCCATGGAGGTGTGCTCCTCCTGAGGAGAGAAACTGCATTTCACCCAGTTGGCAAAAAACTGAATGAAACTGGGACAGCAACTGTGACAACACCACACCCTGCCAGACAGACCCAGTCCTTTTCATTCATTCTTTTCCATCCTGCTACAGTACATCACAAAGAGTAAAAACAGGTTAGAAGTCCATATAAATGACACAAAAGAAAACCTTTCAGATGAAAACCTAGTCGGATTCTGTGCAGTTAAAAACAGAATAGAGAAATCTCAGCAACACTGTCTCACAACACTGGCTGAGAATCACCAGTACAGAGGCAGAGAAGAACCCTTGTGCCCCTGCAGTTTCTTCCACCACAGGCTCATGGTTGGTAAAAATCTAAATGCAAAGACATCAGAAAAGAAGATTTGGTCTGACGCTGCAGATGAGAGAGGATCTTGAATTCAACACACAGCATAACTAGCAACATGCTGAGGTAACTGTTATAACCAATACATCAGCGTCATACATCATAACTACCCCAAGGGTGGAACCCACTAGAGCAGAAAACAGATCACAGCGGCCTGAAATTCTGTTTCTTGAGGATATCTATAATGCTATAGTCAGTATTCCTGGGCTGACAAGAACAATAAAGGTTGGTAAGCTATCCTGCTCTTGTCAATGAAGAAAAAAAAAAATTAGGAACAGCATGAGCTCCACAGAGAGATTTATGTCCCCAGCCAAGAGGCCATTGTAGGAAGACTGCTTGGACAGCTGGCCCAGCAATGAGAAAACAAATGACCTTCAAAGATAACACTACAATTACCATTCAGTATCTTCTCCTCCACTCTAAAGAAGAGTCATCTGTTTTTTCTCAAGGAGCTGTGTTCATTTCATAGTTATTTTTAGTCATATTTGTCTTGTGAATTCTATCTCCCAGCTCCTTTTAAATGATTTCCAGTGAGTGAGAAGGACAAATATAAACAGGTAAGTATTTTCAGTGTCTAGAATAGCTGTTTCACCTGCAACTTCCAGATAGAGCTTGCACAGAATAAAAGATCTGCATCAGACAAACCCCCAACATCCAGCCTTAATCTTCACATATTACTGAGTTTGTCTTAGTCTGTTGTGGTGACAAAGACTGATCCTATATAAGAAAGGAAGAAAATGAGCAAGCCCTGCTATATTATTCGCAAGGGTGTCAAAATGTTGCACAAAGCTTTACACACAAATTAAGGAGAAAGTCCCCACCCTTGAGATTTTAATCTAATTTCAAAGAGACACTGCCAGGGGTCTCAGTTGGCAACATCAGCGTGTGGACAGACTGGCAGTATACATTTGGAGAGCCCACAGGTTATTTTACTGACTATCATATAAGGGTTAATGTTTTCAAATTAGCATTTCCACATGCACATTTTCAGACATCAGCCTACAAACTGCACCTGATAACCCATATAAATAATGGAAGATCTTCATGAAGAGTGTCTCTCTTAAGCAGCTTTCTAATAGCTTTTTGGTTGAAAAAAGTTAAGCTATTTGTGTTGGTCTGTTGTATTACCTATATTCACAGTTAGCTATCAGTACCAACAAAGCTTCTGTCTTCAGAGGTTATGATTTCTAAATGACATTAATTGACACTTGAACAGTTGTGTTCACAACTCAAAAGCAGGACTTGATAGCCTGGGGCAGAAGGCAGTCTCCTATGATCCTGCGTAGTTTAAGCCATGGGGACTGGAATGGAATTTGAGTTCTGCCTTATGGCAGATCTGTAAACCAACAACCACACCTGGCACGCCTGAACTTGTATTCAGGCATGCACTTGCCAGTGGTCAGAGGGTTAAATCCAGCTCTGCTATCCCTTCCACTTCTGTCCTGTTCAGAGTAGGTAACAGAGTGGCTGAGCGGTAGAAGAACACTGCTGGGAAGTATTCCAGAAATAGTTGCACAGGACTGACCATTATGCCTGGAGATTCGCTGATGGAATTTCTTTTTCTTGTCAGAAGCAGTTGAGCCAAACACCTTGCTGACAGGCTCTTTGTTTTCCCTGCTAAATCACTCTCTCACGCTATTCAATTAAAACTTATCAGAGAGAGCAGAACAATGTACAGCTAAGCGTCAACAATACATCAACATCTGCAGGAGAGATGTACGACAAAACAAGCCTATTCTCTGGACCTCTGTGGGGAACAGTGAGCTTAGAAAAAGTTGGTGACATGTTCACACAGAGAAGAAAGGTAAAAGCCTGGATTTGTGTTGTTGGTTTTTAAAAACTCCCAAGGTAAGTAGCTTGCCAGCTTGCCAGTGTTTACAAGTGGGGCCAGAGGGATTCCACAGGAGACAAAAAGGTGCACTGGTATTTATAATGGTCAGTGAAAGAATGTTTTATCTAAAGCAAAGCAAGACTTAAGTTGTTCAGATCATAGAATCATATCATGGAATTGCAAAATGGCTTAGGTTGGAAGGTACCTTAAAGACCATCCAGTTCCAACTCCCTGCCATGGGCAGGGACACCTCACGCTAGATCAGGTTGCCCAGGGCCTCATCCAACCTGTCTTGAAGACCTCCAGGGATGGGCCATCCACAGCTTCTCCAGGCAACTGAGGCAAAGTCAATCTCTTCTCATAAAAGGCTGAAAAGATGGGAAAAGTGACTTCTATCTTTCCTAACAGTGATCTGTTACATTTCTCCAATCACTACTACTATTTAAAGGTAAAACCCACGGGTTATACATGTTGTGACCCTTACTGTTGCACACTGCATCTCATACCCAGAACAACAGCTCTCTTATTAACTAGCTTCACAGAACTAGCCATTGAAGTTTTTGCCACTTTCTCTGGCTATTTAGGGTCTAAATCACATATTAACAAGGATTAAGAAATATAGTAACAAATATTAGCTGATATTATATTTACAGCTACTCCACTCAGATGCTGCTTTGGCACCCAGGTGTCTTTGTATGAGTAACCAGAGTACCTGGGATGTCGAAAGTGATTTCCCACCAAGCAGACACATCGCACAACACTTGACCAGTGATTTATACACCAAGCCACTGGATCATAGTTCACAGTATTATTTCTTCCTCCCCCACCACTGCGTGTCTGCTCAGGTTTCCTCCAAAACAATTTGTTCTGACCCATTAATCAGTTACAAAACTCTGCTCACATACAGTAAGAGGCAGGGGTAGGTGAGGACTTCATTGTTATCATCCACTGCAAATTTAAGGCAGGATTTCCTGGTTACCCAGCTGTTGTACTGATTCAGCAGCACCTCTCAGTACCACCAGTTCACAGGGGCTTGAAAGTACAGCTACCATCCTCCAAATGTTAGAGATACTTTGGAAATTTTATCAACGATGTTAGTGAGCAGGTACCTATTACACCTCAGCACTTCTGAGACTGGGTGAACATTGGTGCAGAGTCAGCTAGCACAGCAAACACCTGTGCTCCAGTCTGCACCCTCAGCCATTGAAACTGATGGGAAACAGGAGGCTTTGACAAAAGTATACTAAAAATCAGGTTCTTCTGTGTAACCACTGTAACAGAGATTGGACCCAAACTAGGGCTTGTTAGTCACAGTAATGTAAATTTCTTGTAAGAATGAAGTCCAGGAAGGGAAAGGAAAATGACTCCTTCTCAATTAATCTTCTAGAGGATGGTTAAAATCCACCAGTAGTTTTGGAGGTAATAGAGGAGAGACCCAGGACCCATGTGGCTTGTGCACCCTGGGAGAAGTAGGCACAAGCACAATTCAGTGTTGGAAGGAAGTGGAGTCATACCACATTCGGGGTGAGGTCCTAGACAGCTTTATGAAGACGATCTGGGAATCATTCTTTGTTGGATCAAACACTGATGAAATGAAGAGCTGTTTTATACTCACTGTCTACATTAAGCAATATTTTAAACAGCACAGCAATGGTGATGGGCACCTCATCTCTCCCTTGTCTGAAAGAGAAAGAACAATATGTAGACAACAGCACCCTCCACTGGGTCAGAGATCCTTAACAGATCTGTAGCTGTGAGCATGGGTTTGTAGTGCATTAAGCTGGACAAAAGCAAGGCATACGCTATCCCTCTCTTTTAACCAGTTACTTGGTCTTTGGGCTTGCCCCTCCACAGGGGCTGCTCTGGTTTATGAAGGATGCTCACTGGGAAGAAGCTCACTGGAGAAGTCAAGTACAGCATTCCCCAGAAAGTAAAACTGGGAACTGGGGCAGGCCCCACCTCTTATTTTCTTGGCTTCATTTCAGTGTAAAAAGTTCAGTCAAGCCACTCCTTCTACATTAGCATTATGACCATTAACCGACTGTTGTAAACGGAAGGCAATTTCTGCTCAGTGATCGTCTACCACTCTTGGCAGGCTGCCAGGTATCTTCCTACTGGATAGTAAGAAAGCATCACATACCTCACATTATGTACCCGACTGCAGCTGTAGGCACTGCAATAGGAGATTCGTTCCTTCTGTGGGGGCCAGGTGTGGCAGGCAGAAACAGCTGCCCAGTGGAAAGAAAAGTCTCCAAAGGCCCACCTGGTGAGAAAGAGGCACTTGTATAGATGTAAAGCATATGAGCAGCCTTTATTTGGTTAAACAGAGATACATGCATATCCAAAAGGAGGTCATGAGCAAAAATGTCATATCCCTAAAGTACTCTGACAAGGCCTCAAGAAGAGTCATTTGGATGCAGGCTAGATGCCAAAGAAAGTGGTCTCCTGACATGAAACAAGTTCTGATGAGTCAGGGAAGCTATAAGGTCACACGAAAGCAGTGATGAAAGCATCCAGAGACAGCTCTGGTGGAGGCAGAACTCAGCAAAAGCCCTGCAGGGAACACAGCACGCTACTAACTGTTTAACTGTGAGCAGCAGATAGCAGATCACAGCCTTGAATGTCTTTACAAGCAAGCCCAAAGCACCCTCCACCCACCAACTGACCACAACAGAGGATTTTTATTTTTAACTGGTATTGCTAAGATGCTTCTGATTTTCCATGATGTGAGAACAACACACACACACCCTTTCTAAGCAAATTACAGTAAGTTTCACTTGTATGAAAACAAGTGTCCACAGGACTCTGACTGTGTTTTTGGTCTTCCCATATTCACTATATGAATACACATAAGAAAACAATAATAGCTGTGTTTTCTTAAATACTTGTAGGCAGACTGTTGTTTTTGGGAGAGGTGGAAGAACACCATGATTCAGTACTGGTAATGTCATGGCATGTAAACACAAGTCTCACTGAGAGGATAACAATGGTTTTGTTTTGTTGTGCACAGCTGAGCAAGAAGCCATCACCAAAATAAACCTGGTTCAAACACACCAGAAATGTTTTTGTTCCTTTTCTTTTTGTTCTTCAATCATCTTCACTGCTGATATGAGAGTATAATTGCACTGAATTCCATGGCATGCAATCTGCACTATATATATATATATAACTATAAATATCCCTGTTCAAAATATCCGTTTGTCTATCTTTTTAACCTTCTTCATTTTAAACCCTGCCTGAATATTTTTCACCATTCATTATTTTCTTATAGTTGTGATGAAAAGGATAAGAACCAGATAATCACAATCCTACCTCTTTTGGGGAGCAAACGCAAGTTTTTATTTGCATGTTTGAAGAAAAGCCCTGCTTGGGAAGGCAGAGAGCAATCTGAACTTCTTACTCCAGAGATCAAGGTATTTGTGAGGTGTAAAGTCACATTTATATAATTAGCAGGGAGCAAGAGGGCATTTGGGTAAAAACCTCCCATACTTCAAGGGACTCAAGACCCTTGCAGATCCCCACTCCCACCAACAGATACATCCCCACAGAAATAACAATGGTATGACAGTTTAAGGGTGTGCCTTAGCTGTGTTTGTTCTGAAAACCTCCTCTCATGGGAAGGAAGATGTTCACAGCAGTGCTTCCTCATTACTCTTGTTCTAGACTCATTAAGCAAATAATGCTAGTCACTGCTTCTGCTATGATTTCCATCCCATTCCCTCCCCATATTCCTTACATTGTATCACTTAAAATGTCTTCAAAAACTTCCTCTACAGTCGTTAACGCTCCTGGTCTCCTTAGAGGTATGAGTTTCTCTCCCACACTGCTATGATCTTAGTATAAGCACTGGTGGTACTGGCACAGGGGTGATGACTTGCCACAGAACTGCTTGGGTAAGGATATGGTTACCATGAAGGAGAAAGATACTCAGGGCATTCAGGTGGTACTTGTAGACTGGTAATCTCTTCACTGCTAAAGGAGATGAAGTTTAAAAGCTGTCATTTGCTATCTTCAGTAAGATTCTGGTGAAGACAAAGCTCCTATAGTTTTCACTTCCAGGCAAGTTAGGACCCACAAGTATGGAGTAAAAGGCTGAGCTCATCTTGCCACCAGAGGACAAGAGATACAGGTGTCTTGTTTCTACTAGGATTTTACAGTGTGGTAAGTATTCCACATTAGCTATCCATTAGGAAAAAGCCAGCATTTCAGAGAGAGAGAGAAGAAGGAAAAAAAACAAAAAAACAAAAAAAACAAAAAAACAAAAAAAAAACACACGCATGAAAGTTTGCACTCCCAATATCAAGACAGACCTCTTGCATGACAACATCAAGCAAATCAGACAGAAGGGATGCTGTAACTTATGGACATCCATACTGAACAAAGGTTGTAATATCTTCATGACAGGTTACATAAAGGGCTAACTTGATACTATAAGACTCATGCCCACACACGAGCCCACCCATGATCTATAAGTGTATGAGTGTATGGTCATCCAACGCACAAAGGCAAGCCACAGAAGGAGTGTGGGGATGGTGGAAGAACTGGGCAGAGGCAGTGATGTAGGCACAGTCGGTACAGTGCAGGTACTGGTGATGAACTACAGTGCTGGCCTCCACCAGCAGGGGCCAATGGATTTGTCCACCTTGCAGATAATCCTTAGGAACCTTTATTCCCCTTTATACAAAGTAACTTCACCCTAATCATGGTTGGCTCAAGTGGCGATCTAGCTTTTCTCCAGATTGCAGAAATTTCCTTCTATTTCTTTTTAAATGGAAGTTTAATTCTTACACGATCGAGCTCCAAGACCAAACTTTAAAGAAAAGCACTGCTAATCTAAAGACATAATATAAACCACTGGAGACAGCACAATCCTTCACTACAGAATCAAGGACTAGCAAACAACTGACTAATCTTCTGACAAGTGATTTCTTTATTGTTCTCATAAAAGGGACTTCTAAATTAATGAGCAATACCCTGAATGTTTATCCTATTGAGTTCTTTCTGCTGTTGCCCAAAAGAAAAATAATGAATCATTGTTTAATTAATTATTTAGTCATGGCCCTTTTGCAAAGAAATATCTTCCTGCAAACGGCTCTTGCCACCACAGATTTAATCAAAATCAGCACTCGCATCTTGTTAGATTCAATAGGAGATTACAAGCTAAATACCACTTTAATATTACATTCTAAACAAACATATAAAGAAAAGCTAATCTAGTGGGAAATGGCAAGTCTTATTTGCCTCCTACCATCCTCAACGCTTGTGAGTTATAAAAGCCAGCCTGCCAGCTCCACGGCATCTCTTTCTCACTGAAAGGAAATACTATTTTTAAAATTTAATACAGATGTCTTAGCAGAAATCTAAGAAAGTCTGTGATAATGCGTGGTCATCCACACATAGACAGAAATGGCCAAAGGCAGAACTAATGAAATAAACTGAGCAGGAGACAAGCAAGGCTTCTCTGTTTTGTTTTGATACTTTCCCTAGATAAGTATTGTCTAATATACTGCAAGAGCATTACAATTGCATCACCACTACAGGTGAGACAAACTTATGTAACAACTTCTCTCATTGTTATATTTCTTGGCTCAGGTGCACTTTGAGAAAAGTCCTTCCTGAGCATACCTAGAAGCTGTGCTGAAGCCACCGAATTGACGAGTAACAGCAGTGCCAAGTCTTGACTACAAACGAAGAGGATATGACAGAGATTTTTTGTTATTGCAGAGGTGCTTAGGTGACAAGCCTTGTGGAACAAGTACATTTGAGGGACATTTAGGGCAGGCAAAACAATTCAATCAACCAGTGAACTTGGATGACAATAATTCATGTTAAAACCTGTCAGCATCCAAAAATATGACATGGTCTGAGAAATGAATCTATCAGCCTTATTCTTTTGTTCCTCCTCTTTCAATATACGAACTCTGCTTCTCTTCTGAAAGGCAGCAAAACAGTTCTTGGAAAAGCAGAGCACACAGAGAGACACAAGCTGCCTTCTTGCTCATCATGGTCTTCAGCTGCTTTTGTAGTTTGTTTCCTTCCTTGATAGCAAATAGGGAGCAGGTCCCTTCTCCTCCCCACCGCTGTCTCTGCTACTCACACCCCAGATAAAGCAATGAGTCTCTGCAGAAGCAGAGATCACCCACCACACATGGGTACTACTCTACACGCTACTCTCCTCTTGCAGAAAGCCATGCAAGCACCAGGCCATGCTCCTCCTTACCTCCTCCTACTAGCAATACTCCAACACCAGGATGGCTCCAGCTGTGCAGCCTGCTCATGCTACCCCATGGCCTGACCCCTCAGTCAGGAAGCCTTAAAGCTTTTCTAGCCTTTTCTGAGATCTCAGGGATGGAGTGAGGTGATGCTTTCCATCAGGCTCTGAGAAAGCAGTGCCTATGCTGGTGGGTGGTGAAGAGTAGATGCCTGTAGTGGGTGAACAAAGCAGAAAGATTTAACATCCCTGCCATCCTGGAAAGCCAGGTGATACTACTTATAAGAAGTCAGAATGGATATGCTCTGCTTCTCTGTGTCCCTCTTCCTAAGGCTTTGCACCTTTTCTCCTACCCTTGTTTACTCACTCTGAGCATCAGCTTCTTGATTCAACCCATGCCAGCTCCCACCTGAGGCAGATCTGGGGAGTGGGGCAGGGAGGGGCAAGAGGAATCAGGTTACTTGGAAAAATCTCTTTTGTTTTCTGAAATGTAGTATGGGAAAAAAAAAAAAAAAAAAATGTTGAGATTTAATTGGAAATAGAAAACTTTTTATTTGAAACAGTATCTCACAGATTGTCTGGGGAAGGAATATTTTCTACAACTAATAAAATATATATTGAAGTATATATACCTTTTACATGCTTTACAGTGCACATATAACTAAAAAGTAATTCAGACAAATTTATTATATGCAAGGCATTTTAATATCAGCAAATTATCATTTCTAAGGCATCTGTTAATTGTTAAACTTCAGCATACATCCAAGATTATTTCCATTCCTCAACATAATACTGTGCTAGCATGTTAAGATAATATGCATAGTGATGTCGTATTTATTTTTGAAAGATTTTTCCCCTGAAATATATATTTATTTTATCATTCCAGTATGCCTATATACCATTTCTTTCTCCTTAAGCTTATGTAGAGTCTTGTTTACAGAGTAACGATACATTAATTCTAATTTCAACATTCTATTTTTCAGCTGTTTTAAGGGCTATATTAGCAGGGAGAAAAACGCACATACATTATCATGCAGATCAGCTTCATCTACAACCCTATGTATATTTGCATTAACTTTTTTGTTGTTTCAACCATTATTTGTTATTTCAGAAATACAAATAAATTTAGAATCCATGTGCTAACTAAATTATAGATAACACCTTTCTCATCCTTAGAAAAAAGAAAAAGCAAGGGTCCCAGGGAGAGAGAGATGGGAGAGGTCACAGGATGGCTGGGGCTGTGGGGGGAAAAACTGCCGTTGATACTTTTTAGGTTGGAAGAAGAGAGAGAAAAGAAACAGCTGCAAGGCATGGCCTATGCTTGGAAAGGATGTCAGCAGCAAGCCCTGCACTGTACTGAGCCATCTGGTGGTGAGCAGCCATGGGTTGCCCAGGCAGCATGTGTTGCTTGGAGAGCCTGCCTTCATCTCCTCTAGGACGGAACGTGAGCCATCCTGCCTCACACAGCCATCAGCATGAGCTCCTTAAACTGTTCTCAGTCTTCGTCTCCCATAACCATTGGGGAGAAATAGCCCCATGGCTCATCTCCAGTGACTTACCAGCACTAAGGCTGAGAAGCTCCAGAGGCCTGGTGGTCTGAATTCTCCAACCTATTTTGGCCTAAGGTGTTGCAACAGGAAAAACACTAAGTGAGGGCCTACTGTGTCCAGTTCTGGGCTCCCCGGTACAAGAGAGACTTGGATGTACCAGGGGAGTCTGGCAAAGGGCCATAAATGTGATAAAGGGACTGAAACACTTCTCCCATGAGGAAAGACTGAGCAAGGTCGAGAAAATTCATCCTGGAAAAGAGAAGGCTTGGAGGGCATGTAACCTATTAAGACCTGAAGGGAGGAGACAAAGATGACAGAGCCAGGCTTTTCTCAGCGGTGCCCAGTGACAGGACAAGAGGCAACAGGCACAAGCTGAAATGCAGGAGGTGCTGTCTGAACATCAGGAAACACTTATTCACTGAGGGTGACCAAGCACTGGCACAGGTTGCTCATAGAGGTTGTGGAGACTCCTTCTTTGGAGATACTCAGAAGACATCATCCTGGTCAAACACCTCTAGGTGTCCTGCTTCAGCAGAACCAGACATCCAGATGGACCTCCAGAGGTCTAGATGACCTCCAGAAGTCCCTTCCAACTTCAGCTATTCTGTGATATTCCCCTTGCCTTGCTATAATACAGAGACAACAGGTGCATCTGCATCACAACAGTGGTATCTTTGCATCTGAGCAAGATACAAAGCTGGGCACAGAGGAGGTTCCCCATGCCTGCATTTCTCCTGTTAGGAAGTCCCAGAGGCCTCAGAACGTGCTTGGCCAGCCTCCAGCAAGGGTCAGCAGGGAAAAAAGGAGGAATTCACAGGTCAATGCCATTATAGCCAGTGGATCTCTCTCATTAATGTGGTTTCTGGATGCTGCAATGTTGAAACATGAGTGCTTCATGTCAGTCACACTTAAGCCACCTAACATATTATCTCCTTCTTCTAGGAGAAAACGCCACAGATGGGGCATCCAATCTTACAGAGAGTAATTCATGGTTATTTTAAAATATACCTTCAAGTTCATAATAATAAATGAAATAAGTTTTCAAAATGGAGGCAGCTAAGGAAAGTAAATGCTTGTGTGTTAAATGCATGCAAGTGTTTGGGACTCTCTAAGACAGAAGGAATACTGCAGGCAGAATGGAAAAAAAAAAAATGAATATTTTGGTATCTTAGTTTACTAGAAATTGTGCTCAACAAAAGGCAGTGCTTCTTACAGAAAATTTATCATTAAGACCTGAAAAGAAAGAGCCATCTATCCTTATATAGTTTTTTCTTAATTTTAATTCATACAAAGCTCAATAATATATGCATTTTGTTTGACATTAACATAGTCAAAAATGCACCAAATCCATTAATGAGCCAATGGAATGGTAAAATAAAGGTTTTTTCCATAGGGGGAAAAAAAACAGGAAGTTGGTACCCACCCTGTGAAAGGTTAAAAGTTTGCCACTTGAGGAATTTTTATTGTTTATATGTATTCCTTTGGCTAGGGTAATACGCCTAAATGGCATTCTTGCTTCCTCTCTCTGTGTTCAAGGCCTAACAACAAAATAGAATTAGAGAGAAATATTTTTTTGCTTGTTTCTTAACTCTGACAAGTCTTCAAAAAGGACTTCTAGATGAAGTTTTAGGGCTAAGGTCCATTTCACACACTGCAATCAATCTAGGTGGTCTGCAGAATTAGGTACACTCAAATGTCATTTAATTACATTGAACAAACTCTTCTGATCCAGATCCTGTACTTAACAAATAGCAGTATGGTCTGTGACTCTCACTACTTCAAGGGGAAAAAGCCAGAGTTCAGGCATCAGCTGTTCTATGATCAGACTCTTCGTGTGGCAGAGGGCTTGGACACCTCTTCTGCCCGTGCATCGCTGTTCCTCATAGCTCCCACGTGTGGAGGGAGAGAGGAGTCACACACAGCTCCCGCAAAGGACAGCTCGTGTTTTAGCTCCCTCTTTGCATTTGCTTACGTCTCACCGCACTTCCAGATGGGAAGAAATCAGTTGCCAGTGCGTAGTTGTCCTAAAAAAGGGAACAACACCTGCTGCAGTCTCCCAAGTCACTGACAAGCACGGCTGCCACCAGCATTTAATTACCACCATCCGAATTACAGTGAGCGACTGACACAAAATCATTAAGCATTTCAGCAGTGTTGTGGTAGAGCTGCAATAAATATTTAAGCATCTATGTTTGCAGAAGAAACATTTTTATTTGCTTTAAAAGTACTTCTGATTACAGTGTGGTCCAGCATTCAAAAAGGCAAGATATAACCATGTGACATTTATGAAGAATCCTCTGCTTTGTTTTGTTATCTGAGAGAATTTTCACAAGCATACAAATGTACCCCAGCAACTCACACTGTAATTGAACAGGAACTGCTGGATTAAGACAATTTTAAGTTTTCAATGGCTATCTGCTGAACCAATTTACTTCAGGACTTATCTCTTAATGGATTACTATGGAAATTGAAAATTTTCTGTTTGGAGCTAGTGGCTGCCAGTGCTTGGAATAGCAGGAGTGTGCTCAGCCCATGGCATCCTTATGGTTCTGTCTCATTGTCACAAAACACACCGACCATGGGAAATAAATAAATAAAAATAAAAGAGAAGAAAAAAAAAAAAAATAATTGCTCCTACTGTTTTGAATTATATCTTCGTCTGCAGAAAAAAATAATAATAATAAAAAAAAAAGTCTGAGGTGCAGGTAGGGAAATTGATAGGGCACTGAAAGCAGTGTTATTTCCTTGGTTTGGGTATGAGCTCCCAGAATTCAAACAAGCTGAAGTGAACCTTTCCCAAAATCGTAAATGGTCAGAGTGCTAATGTGGAAAAGTGTAGACCTGAAGTAATTGGTCTGAAAAAAAAAAAAAAATAAAATAAAATAAAATGCATGAGCTGCTATGGGAAAGCTGGAGTACAGCTTAGAACTAGCCGGGCTCTTCCCACCTGCACTTGTACAGTAAGTGTCACATGCTATTAATTGTTTTGCAAACCTCAGGAGCCTTTCCTAGTCAGTTGTAGAAGTTACAGAGAGCGACTTTAAAGAAGAATCACAATGACAAATTCTCACCATCAGTGCCAAGATGGTAGCACTTCTAGTCCCTGTCAAAACACAAAAAGCAAGGAAATTACTTCTTCAAATGACTGCTGACATTAGGTGCGAAATCAAAATGTGGTGAAATCTAATGGACATCCTGGTTCCACATCAGGTCTATGTCAGGTGATGTGGGTGTGCATCTAAGAAAGATGCATATCAGGAGTGTTGCAACCTCATATATTTATTCTGTAATTGGGAAGGACTCAGTTCAGTGACCCTAAATGAACTGGAAAGAGGTAACACATTACACCAGAATTGTTTCTGATGAGCAATGTTTTAGAACAAAAGCTTGGAGTTGTCATTTGCGGAGCTTCATGGATCCCTCTTCAAAGTTAATGTAATCACATATGCATGCCCTGAAGAAAGCCTGGGAATAGACTAGGTATAAAACCACACATCTTCTTCTGTATCAACAGAAATATGTTAATTTACATCAGCTGGATTTTGGAATGAAAGTCTAAAAAGTATGTTCTCAAAAGGACTTGGAAGATGAACCTCCTTGATCAAAGGGTGGCTTTTCTTATGATGGTTTTTATCTGCTTTACTTTCTTGCCACTAGTAAATCTGTCTCTCAGATGAGTTTTCAGAGTATCTCTGTATTCATGCCTCCCCAAACCTAAAGATGATTTTATATATCTTAAAGCACTGTGCATTACTGCTAAAATGGTAGATAAATCTATGTAATTCAAGCTATTTTGAAAATACCATCATTTATCCTAAAGCTATCACTGTAGCACAAGAGAGGATGCTTTTACTGAACCACACATGGCAACATTCAAATTTCTTATCATAAAAAGAGTTAAATTGCTAGCAGTGAGTACAAATCAGAATGCTGTGGATCAGCTCCTGATGGAAATGTAAAGCAGAGCAAGTTTTGTGCTGGGAAACATTCCATGAATGATTCCAACTTAGTCATTTCATTTGATAAAGGAGACGTCAGCCTGTAATTCATAGGGCACTTCAGCTCCGTGAGCGTTAAAACCTGAGCCAGCTTAAAAGATTGTATATATTAAGGTCCAGGCCCCTTAGTCTTGCAAAATAAAATATTTTGCCTTTGTCAAGGAAAAGCTTTGCCTTGAAACCTTCAAGATTGGATTGTAAGGGGGAAATATTACTCTCTCCTAAGGCAGTAAAAATCTGGCACTCAGTGAGCCAGTACCCTTCTGAAGCACAAACAGGAGCAAGGAGTAAGTAAAGCAATTTTGGGGATGCAGCTACATGTCAAATCAAGTCTGGAACAGCAACTCTCCACATTCAGAGTACAAACTCCACTCTAACTGTAAGACTCTGCTTTGCCTAAGTACCACTTCCAACCTTCCTCTTGGAAGGCAACTCATAGTGTTCACACACCTAACAGTGTGGGGTTGCTGGAAATGTAATCATTCAAAACTATAAACCAGCTTCTGCTAGGGAAAATGGATTTGTCCAAGGACAGATGCTTTGCACACCAAAGTCACCACTCAACACCTCCAAGTGGCATGGGCTTAAACCTCTCCAGGAGTAGCTGTGCTGTCCTCTGTTGGCAATCTATTGAGTGGACACCAGAGGTAAAAAAGATGTTTAGCTACTGTGGCATGATGCAAATATAGGGAGGTTAGCTGCAGTAATCTCAATATTTCTGATGTCTGTGGGCTTCAAACAACACTGTTTGAAAAAGAAGCCCATCAGGCAGCCATCTACACCCAAGCTGTCCAGCAAGACTGAAGACCAATGACCACAGGACAATTCTGCTCTTCCAGTATATGCAGGTTAGGGTTTATATACTATACTGAGCACTACCTGTAACACGTTTCTATGAGTAACGCCATTTCAGGTAGTAATATATACTAAAAATAGGACATAGAAGAAAGACATGAGGAAATCACTGTGTGATTTGTTCCCTCATTCAAATGTTAGAGGCAGTTGAAGGCAGTCAAGATGACAATGAAGAATGAGCCTGCAGAGCACCAGCCTCTAGTGTATCACAGTCTCACAGGAGAAATTAAAGTCTGGGCTTAAGGAAAAAAACAAGCTGCAGCCTTAGCTAAAGCACAGTTAATTTCCTTCCATCACCAATTTTGCAAATGTCTGTAAAAATAACCTCCAACTTTCCCGAAGAGTGCTTCCCTAAAGCCATACATGGGACAATTTCTACACTAAAGGATTTTCCCTTCTACTCCCCAGCATGGTCTATTCCAGATAATTGTGTTTATACTGAAATTGAGTTTTAGTGGGGCAAATCCTACATGCTCTAAAAAGCCTCTGGCATCATTGTATTAATTTTAAATCTTTTTCTCTGTAAGTTACCTATGAAATACCAAGAGTCTACAGCGACCTGGTTTTCTCCACATCTTTTCTGTAAATTACTCCTGTTCCACAATAGCTAGTTATCAAGATATAAATTGAGTCCATCTCATATACAAACTCTTTTCTGTAGCAGTTTTCCAAAGCCATTAATCACCATATTTCCTTTATCACTAGAAGTGAATGCACTGTTGCCCCTATAAGGTTTAAGTGAAAGGGATAATAAATAGGAATAATTCCCCTGATTTTATATAACAAGGATAGCTAAAAAAGAATGTAACATGATTTGTTTAGTAGGCATTACAGACCAGATTTAAACAGCATTATAATCAATAGAAATCTTTCCTTTGGGCTTAAAATGGCTTTATATCAGGACACTCACAAATTCCCTCCTCCTCCTCAGTGAAGCAAAAATCTATCGGGTGAAATGTACGAGCCCTGTTACTCCAGCTGCTGGCATAACATTTTACGAAGAGGAGGTGGAAGTGGGATGACTCGAGCACTATGTGCCATGAAGCAGTAAGTGCTGCGATGCACCCTCAGTGGGGCAGGCCCTGTCTATGCAGCTTGGAGGTCTCTGCCCACCTGTACGTGCACTTCCAGTTCAAGGCTTTGACCTCCAGGTGCACATGAGTGCTGCAAGAGCCGTAACTGACATAGCTCCTCCTTGGAACAGGCACCACTTGTTTGGTGTGTGGCCAGCACAAGGTTCAGCCCAGCAGACAAGAAAAAGCAGTCATATGAAATACCCTCACCTCCCAGATCAGCTGTCCTATGTCCTTCATTCCTCCCACCTTTCTCCACGGGCTTGCATCTCCTTACCTCCCGCTGCCAAAATGTTTCCTTTTATTCCACTTCTTTCTGGCCAATCCTTCCCCTATAGCACTCTGATCAGAAAACCCTCACCCATTAATCCCTCCACCCATTCTTCCTCTGTAAGGATGGAATTACCAGAATTCACTTTGAGGCATTTCATAGGTAGGAACACATGACAAACAGCCACGCTTGAGACCAGGACACCTTTGACCCTACGATTAATGTTCCTTGTACCAGGGAATGAGCAGCCCCATCCTGCACCCATCTAGGAGGAAAACTTCCCAGACTCCACTCGAAATTTCCAAACCAAAGAGCAGCTAAATATGTGTAATACCTATTCTGTACTTCCTTTGTACTTTTAGCAACTGTTTGTATCTTCTTACCTTATGTCTGGAATTTCAAATGGTTTTTCCAAGTCTTTACCACATCCTTCATCATTAACACGTAGATAATACTAGTGGGGGAATACAGGTCTGAAAGGAGATCTTTTTTTCCCCTCTAAAACAAATTGTAATATAGAAATGAGTGTTGTACAGAATGTGATTCATGCCAGAAATAACCACACATTCATTAACCAGAAGACAATGACGTCTGAAGGTCAGCACCCAAGGCTGAGGAGTTTAGAATTTACGTGGCAGCAAAGGTGCAAGCCGTGAAAAAGCCCACACTAAGTTAAGCACTGTTTAACGTGCTGCCTATGTCTGCATTGAACAGGCAGACAGGAATGATGGCATGATGTCCAAATCCTGCGATAGCATCCACATCTGGAAACTAAACCGTACATCTAAATGATAAGACAGCAACGGAAATTATAGACTGCATGACAAAGCAGCGTCCACAATCTCAGTCTCAAACTGTGAGTTTATGCGAGAGGGACCTGAATGCTAAAGGAAGCAGAAGAGCATCTATCACTTTTATACCCCACATTCGTGACACAGGGGGAAGATACCACATCTGAGCAAATAATACAAAATGATACTGATCTCTGAATTCTTTGTGATTGAAAGGAGGGAGCCTAATAGATTCGCAGCGCTTAAGGCCACAAAAAGCAATAATTAATCAGTCCAGGACGGGTCTCCATATTTTTAACAGCAATTAATACTCACCCACTCTGTCTTGTATCGGAACCAGCATCCTGCACTTGTTAAAGTACACCTTCCAAAGAGCTAACACGAACATCAGGAGGATGAGGGAAAATCTGTGATTTTTTTTTTTCTTTTTTTTTTTTCTTTTTTTTTCCCCGTTATGTTGTTATACAGAGCTCCTAGTTCAAAATCTGTGCTTTATTTGCTGTTTCCACTGGTGTAATTTTAGCTTCCAGCTACAACATCGTGTCATGCATTTTTCTAGACCTCATTACTCTCTCCCCTTGAAAAAAACATCTGCACTGTAAACCTATCACCTTTTGATTCTCATTGCTGAAAAAATAAACTGAGATACTTAAGTCTTGTTTCAACAACAGATTCCTAAGCCATCCTCCCCACCTCCCCCCAAATGCTCTCAACTCCTTTCTGTTTCCTCTTTAGTTTTCCAAAGTCCTTTTGAAAAGAAAAGGCAGGCACCAGAAAGTAACAGTCTCACTGCAGCTATGCATGGCATACGTCACAAACTATTACCTAACCAGTAAAGTAGTCACAAGTATTATCTAAATTTCACCTCTGCTAAAGAAAAAAGAACTCCCGATGCCTTCATTTCATCTTTCTCTTTGTATCTTTAACTGCTTTGGGATTCAAATTGCTGAACTCCAGTAGATTTTTGGAGACTAGTACTCCACTCTACCAAAGCCAGTTTATAGCAGTAATTATAACTTACTAAAAAGTCCTGAATTTCAATAGTGCTAAGACACCAACAGCTTGACATATGATTCACTTTTGTCTGTGCTTGCTAACCGTTTCTACTCCCATCTTTTCTTTTTTTCCTATAACAGAATCAATTTTGTTATTTATCAGCCAATTGTGTTACTCTGGAGATATTCGCATGTACATGGGCACAGGATTTAATTACTTCAGACCACAATTTTTAAGCACATTTTAAATGCAACAGTTCCGAAATATTTTCAGAAATCTATCTCAAATTGTTATTCCAGAAAATTCTTGTCCATGTTAACCATTCACACCTTTCACCTCTCCATAGACTGTCAGCCACACCATAAGAAACAACCGTGATGACTCTGCATGAGCAACTCTCCCTATGGCAGGTGAGCCACCTGCGAGCTTAGCTGTGTTGGGGATACAGAAAAATGGTCCCCATAAGCATATAGGAAATGACCTTCCTGGCACTGGGTGCTAGGAAGGCTACGGTACCATTTCTAAGAACAGTTTCCTTCTAGCTTTCATATTGGAGATCTTTTTCCTGAATATGACATTAAAAAAATGCCATTTTTGTCACAAGCTGAGATGTTCTGAATGACTATAATAACTACCGTAAGTACTAAAGCACACAATAATCTCTATTAAGATAATTATTGAGCCTCATTATATCTCAAAGTTTTAGCCCACACAATATTGTTTTCCTGCTCTGTAAATCTTGATGCTTGACTGAGACCTTATTACATGGATATAGAATATGACTGAAATTAAAAGAAAGCTGAGTAAATATGGAAGAACAGATAGAACATCAGGGCAATATTGTCACATTAATATTTGGATGTCAAATTAATATTTGGATGACCTTGGGTTATTCCCATTTGATGTGAGTCAAAAGCAGTCACCCATCTGGGTTTGGAACATTGGTCTGAATAAACAAAGAATTTGGATAATTATGTGCAGCATATAAGTTGAACTTTACTGCTGAGGAGCAAACTTTCCCATTTATGTTATTGATGTGAATAGCACACAGTCTGGAAGCTGTCGAATCAGCAAGATTAGCATGGCAGGGGTCTTGTGGTTAAGGACGTTTCCTGTGTCCAGCCTGGGTGGAGATACTTGGACGAGGGTCTGCCTAGTGACACACTGCTTCAGCGCTTCCAATACTGCTGAAACAAGCAAAACTGATAAAAGACACTTGAAAAATTAGATGGACTTTGAACTTCAAGATAGAGAAAAGCTTGTTTTCAGATCAGCTGTTACTATGGCCTGAAGCAGTTCAGCCCCCTCTTTTTATACCTGAAGACAACCTCCACTCTGTATTTCTTCTGTTGCAAGCTGCCTGTAGGGAATTGCCCTTTTCAAAATCTCCCTCACAAACCTAAGAACAAACTGGTGCCTCCCATGCCACAGAAGGGGAGTGAAGACATAAGATCAGCAGGAATAGTGACTGTGGAGAAGCAGGTGATCCCTCTCAAAATCAAAAGCTCCTTGCCATTTTCTACTGACTTTGCTAAGCAGGACAAAGCAATTCAGATATAAGAGCTCATTTATAATGTCATCCTCCAGGTCAGTCTCAAGCAAACAGTGCAAAGCTAAAGCACTTCTCTGTTCAATGAATCACGTTGTGGGTTTTGAATATGGAATGCGAATGAGCTTGTTGCTGAGGGAGAGCAACGAGCAGGAGCCTGAAGTGTCAACAAACGGAGAAGTAGGAATGAAAAATGAGGTTGTTTGTAAGCCTGGTGAATGGAGGATGAATGGTCAGCAGGACAAAAACAAAGAAAAGTGAGAGATCACTTGGCAAAGAAGTGGCATTATTTTCAACAAAAAGCCAAGATGAAGATCTGAACAGCTATCTACTACCTCAATTTCCCTGACGTTCACAGACAAGATGGGCTTAAATTACCAAGTTGCAGAAGGCTGCATCCCAGGTCAATTCTACAACAGGGAATGTGTGCAGCTCCCGCCATTTTGGGCCATCCAAGGTGAAACACTAATGGGCAGGCGTCTCAAGGGCTTGGAGGCTCAGCAGTTTCTGAAAATAGGATCCATTTAACGCGTCCCACTCTGAGCACCAAAACAAAGAGGCTTTGTTGCTGCTGACAGACAGAAAAAATCATTCAGGGATAAAGGAACAAACACGAACAAAGCAAACCTCTCATTTCCACAAAGGAAGCTATATTTAGATGCAGAGTTCAACGTAAGTGGCATATAGCCAGAGTTCAGCAGAGGAGTGCATGAAGGAAAGCTCGCACACAAGTACCTACTGTGATCCTGGAGGATTTTCTTCCTAACTTCACTAAGAGCAGAAGTGGACCCCAAAGTCTAATTCTGTGGCCTGAATTCTTCAGGCTCACTGAGCAGCTGCATTGATTTGGCCTGCAAAGCACAGTGCTTCTGGAGGTGAGAAATGATATCAGCATCTGTCCTGGAGGATTTTGTGAACCCACCTGACTCTGAAAGAAACAAAGATATAAAGATTTTCTGAGCTCTGACCATACAACTGATCCGCTTAAAGCTGTCAGTGCAGGAGACTGACAGACAGTGGTTGAAAGGTCATAAAATCAATACGCAGAAAGTCAGCTCACGGAAAAGCTAATAGGAGAGTAACTGCCCTTTGGCTCAAAGCAGGAGAGAAAGGTACGCATCCCTGATGGTTTCTAGGTGGCAGCTTCTCTACTTACTTCAGAAGGCCAGAGGGGTGTCTGTTTTTCCACATTCAGCTTAGTTTTGCAATCAGTCCAATCTACAGACACTGTAATAAGAACAGGTCTTAAATCCAGAGGGGAACACTATTTTTTCCTGATGATTTACGAGTGTGGAATGAGAGAGGTGTTATCTGATCCAGCTTTCTGGATGGGCTGTTAGCACAGCTCCTCCATGCAAACTACACAAGGAGCAAAGCTCAGGTACCTGCAGCTGGAAATAAGCTGTGCTGCCTCCAGCAGCCAGCTCTGGCAGCAGGGGTGAAGCCATAGGGGCTGCAATCACAGCTCAAATAAACCCTGTAGCACAGTAGTGCTTTGGAGAAGCCCAAGGGACCTGGACCATTTTGCACAGTGACCAAAACTCCATTGGCAGGATTACCCTGGAAATGACACGCTTTCTTCTCCTGCATGAGGTGGCAACCGTAAGCACAGAAAAATGAAACATGCCCCTGGGGGTGAGGAGAATAAAGTGAAAGACTCACAGAGGGGTTAATGAAAGGTACGAGTAACTTAGTATTCTGTAAGAAATCCCAGCAACAGTTTAGGTTACATGCGCATATGGGTAACACAAGGGGCATTTACTCCAGTGCCCTTTTCCCCAGCAGCCTTCCTGCCTCCGAGCCCCACAGCCTGATTTCTTTTAACCAATAAGACGCCATTATATAGTCTCCCATGGGCTATTTTGCACATTTGCTGAAAACAGCTCCAAGTTATGCAAGTTACCTGACCATACAAATTATTCCTCTGCAGTGTTTCCACTGCTCTTGAAGGGGTACAGACCATAAGTGTGAAAATGTGGTGCTCTAGCAGCAGCTATACTTTGGAGAATCTTGAGAGGAAACAAACAAACAAATAAACAAAAAAGAATAGTTGCAGAAAAAAAAAAAAAAGGAAGGTCAGTTTAGTCAACAGAACAGCCAGCGATGGGCAAGAATCTTGGCTGCATTCAGCTACCAGTGAAAACTCACTAGAAATTCCCATAGTTGCTCTGTTAAGTGGGTGATGAGTTCAGGAATGTCTGCTTGTGTTTGCTTCCTCAAATACTGAATCAAAGGAAGAGCAGCGGAAGCAACCATCTTAAGAGTGCAGTTGCAACAAATGCACTTTTTGTTTTGAATTCAAAAAAATCAATCAGCAAAAAGAAACCAGATGCATAGGATCTCCGTTTATCCAGAGTTCACCATACTTTTGTCTTTCACATACTTCTGAATAATTTCCTGATGACTGCTGAGCTCAAAAAAAGTACAGTTGAGTATACACTGGGGTGCTCACAGGCAATGCCATATACTATAACATTCGTCCAGCTTTTTTGTGAAGCAGTCCTGCAGTTTTTCAAATGCACATATTACCTCAGTATATAATATCCACTGATTTGCATCTAACATTCACATTATTCACAAGATGAAACTGAATGGTCTTTTAAAATTAGAGTACCAGCATCCGGTAATTTGGAGTCACATCATAGGGGAGTATATATCTGTATGTATGTGTGCATGAAACAGGGAGAGAGCAGAGACTGTTCCTTGCAAAACTGAAAAGCTCCATGTTGAGATGAGCTGCATTGAAGAGTAAGATCTCCAACTTCAGATTTTAGATGAAGGATTTTTGCAAGATTTTACCTATGAGCTTTTTACATCATCACAAAAACATATTCCATGCTTGTAAGGCTTCTCAGGGAATGCCATGTGAAATTTTACAACATACCTATTGCTAAGCACATGCACATATGTATAAATATATGCACACATTCATAAATGTACATAAATGCACTACATGTTCTCAAGCTGCACACAGACTTTAGGGTAAATGAGAAGGAAAACTTGTATAATTATTTTTTAATTTCATACAAAACCTTTAGAAGAATAATTATTATTAACAAACTGATCCAATTCTCCTCCATCATACTTGCTGTCAGAGTAAAACTATACAGGCACACAAAAGGAACAGGTCATTAATGCTGATACCTACATTTCCAAAGGAAAGGACAAAACCATGTTTTGTCTGAAATTTTTACTGTTGCTCGTCTTTGAAGTTACCAACCTTTACATCATTTCCAAAACAATGAGAGGGTTGTTTTAATTACAGTAATATATATAATTGATAAATATACAATTAAATTTTGTAGTGCTTTTCATACAAATCATATTCTGAGATGTCTTTCTACATTACATAATACATGGCAATATTTTAAACAAGCTTTAAGCAGCTCACTTTGAATTCAGACGCATTCTCAAGTGATGAAGGTCATTTAAAAGCAAGACCTGAACATACTTTAAAAGAGATATTTTAAGATATCTTCTGCAAGAAGTAAAATCTGGAGGGTTGGTAGGTGTTTTGTTTGTTTGTTTGTTTGTTTCCTTTTAGGCTTGCAGAAGTAATCTGTGCTACAACTCAAAAGATACAGCATTTTAAAAACTTAAA
Organism: Nettapus auritus; assembly: GCA_011076525.1. Classification (NCBI taxonomy): domain Eukaryota; kingdom Metazoa; phylum Chordata; class Aves; order Anseriformes; family Anatidae; genus Nettapus; species Nettapus auritus. The sequence continues at coordinate 78,383,684 of CM021766.1, forward strand.
GTTTATCAGGGATCATTAAAGCAACTAGCCTGACCCCTTCTTATTTCCCAGTTTCAACCAAACATTCTGATGCTGCAGCTATGTGTCATTCCTCCAAAATCCAAATTATGGGGCTGTAGAAAGCAAGGAAGTGATATCATCTCCCTCTGGCAGCTCTCCAGTCTCTGAGCCTGTTTGGCAGATGTGTGTCAGAGACCCTAGCAGCTGAACCTCTCTCCCCATAAAAAGAAAATAAATAATGTTAAATTAAACACCCATCTGACCACAGAGGGAATTTTCTTGCTGCCCTTAGGTTTCTTGATTAGTATGGCTCAGAGCATGTGGACAGGGTACAACTATCAGGCATCTTGGAGGGGGTCAAACAGCATGGCTTACCACTAGCTTCCCAACTGTATTCAAGCACCAATAGCAAAGGTGACTAACAAAGTCACCTCCCGGACCCCAAATAGGCCTGTTGAGGAACGTGAAGCCATTGCCTTCCCCTCAAAACCAGCCACAGCCCTATTTCTTGCTTTGCTTCTACCTGATAAAACAAGTGTAGGGGTCCAAGCCCTGCTACTTTTCCCCAGGAACATTGGAAGAAAAATGCAGGGCCTCCCAGTTTTGGAAGGAGAGGTAAGCGAGGGCCGCCCTCACACAGTTGCGTTAGGAGACCAGCACAGAGACACCAATGGGAGAAAGTCAGGGAGAGGGCCTGAGGACATCAGGAAAAGGGAGGTCCTCCTTGGATGCAACACTGAAATGGTCCCCAGGGAAGGGCAGAGCGAGGAGAGGGATACAGGATGAGGCTAGAGGCTTTCACCAGGGAGTGGGGTCCCAGCAAAAACAGCCCAGATGACAGCCTGGGACAGGGGAGGATGCCATCCTGCTGGGGAGCTCTACTGCAGACATCCATAAAGCGGCCTTGGGACTGCCCACAGCAACTCGGTGCCAAAGGGGACCTGTGTTAATTTAACAACACACAACTGTTTGTATGTCAGCAAGGCCTCTTGCTGTATGTCCATAGGGAATCTGGCCTTGTTTCAGGCTATGTTTTGCATATTCTAGCTCTTCCTGGAGAGGGAACTCCTAACTAAGCCTTTGTAAATTTGTTTTCTTGCATAGGTACATTAGTACTTCAAACCCAGCTGAAGACAATAATAGGTTAAATATCGCCTTAAGATTTAGGCAGCTGAACTCCACCCAAGTGCTTTTATTTTACTGTGCTACACAGACCTTATCCAGCCCTTGGTCTCTGTGTAGACTGCTCTCTTATCAATATTTGACTGCACACAGAAAGAAAAAAAAAAAAAAAAAAAAAGGCAAACAAAACAAACATAATCGGAGGCAGGAATCTCAGGGTGTAAGTAGAGGAAAAACCACTTAATTTTAGATAAGTTCTTGGCCTAGTGTGTTAATCTGCTGTTCAGCAATACTTACTCATGCTGAGAGTATTTTATTCGCCATTAGTCCCAGTGCTTCAAACACCTCTCCTCGCAAGGTATCTTGCTCCATGAGAATAAAGGTGGCAGAACTGGGCCTTCATGATTTATCCACCCTGCATATACAGCCGCCACAAAAAGCTGCATGACTTGCATTGTTCCCATTACACAGGCATGACTGGGACTGCTCAAAAGTGATACAATGGTGCAATTAATGTGCCCATCCGCACCTGTGACCAATTAATTAGGCTGGGGACACTGCTGAGCTTAGCAGTAACTTGGGAGCAGTTAGCATGCCACAGGCAATCGTAGTGGCCTTCTAACCAGGACAGCAAGGAATGAAAATATTGGCTTGTTTATTTATTTGTGTGTTTTGATTCCCCTGAATATGTCCTAAATCACAGCTCTTTATTTCTTTTTCTCCCTAAATGCAGGTAGGACAAGGAGCCTGGAACATGGAGACATCTCATTTGTTGAGGTCTGGGGATTCTGGTCTGTCCTGGATATAACAAACGTGAAGGCAATACTGAATCTTCAGGTGCCTCAGCAGCAATAAATGTATATAAAGCTGATGAAAGGCTCAAAATATTTCATATGAGTTAGCAGACTTGGTATTCTGTGGTAACAGATAGTGTCAAAATGAAAACCACTGCATATTCATTGTCAACCACGCCACTGTATGTATTCTACTCATACATTTTTCAGACCTGCCAGGGAACACAACCAACACCCTTCTACTCAGTAAGACTTCCTCTAGGATTAATTTAATCCATTACCTTTGTAATCAGGACCTGCCTTGCAGTTCCCCAACTGTTGCTCCATACCTCTCAACCCCTGACAGCTGATAGAAGCACATAGGAAAAAAAAAGTGATAAGCCCAGATCAGGATAGTGCTGGCAAAAATCTGTGTTGACTAAACACAGCTCAGGGTGTTTATTCTCATAACACTGACAGCAAAGCATATCAGCTAGTCGGTACTATGCCTTGCAGTTATGACTTTACAAGCTTATTTGCAGCCACTCAGCTGACCTGCTTGCTTCACTCCCCCTTCTCTGGCATCACAGAGAAACTTGCACTGCATCTTCAGGTGGAGACTACACAGCTTAAAATACCAGCAAAACATCGCAGCCTTACTGCTCCTACCACAAGTTCAATTTACAAGCATGCCTATGCAAAGGAGCAGGGAAAATTCACTCTAACATAGCTGCAAGGGAAGTAAATAACAGGCTTTTAGCAAGGTAAATTGCTACAATACCATCGCCAACCTCAGCAAAAGAAGAAAATGAAGCAATGAGCAGCATCAAGGTTAGGAAGGCTGTATTCAGACATTAAATACACACAGAAATACGCTCACCAGGGCGAAGCTTAAAAATGCCATAGATAACAAACAGCAGGCAGCAAATCAGTCCTTCAGGTAGCAGGAGAAACTTTCAAGCAGCAGTCATTAATTTGGCTACAGTGACAAATTCCTCCATGCTGAAAACAACAACCCACTTCCCTGCTTCACAGATTCATTGCTGAGGAGGCCATGAAAAGCAGCGTGATAATTTAACCTGTCTTCTTGCATAAGACTTCAGCTACCAGCAGTCTTTTATAATGCCTTCAGCTGGTGGTGAAGGGGTGGTTTTGGTGGGACAACATCTTTTACGTCTTTGAGCTGGGTAACTCTGCCCAGCCTCACGCTTGCTTGGCACAGGATGGCTCCATGGGCCACGTGGCCTGTGCTCGGCATGCTGGTGGCACAGCCCCAGCGCTTCTTGCCCACCCCGGGGCTCAGCAAGCCTCTTAGCTGGGCACCTACAGCACGGTACACCCCAGCCATGGGGAGGTGAAGCCAAGGAGGCATTGCACTGAAAGGCACATCATCAGAGCAAACCTGTACCACATCGTGCTCTCCCTCAAAGCATGGCCTATGTGCCCCACACAATGCCTGCAACATAAATAACTGAGTGGGTTCCCACTGACCAGGTGCTCATCCTTGTTATATGGTGCCACATAGGACTGAGATTTCCTCACCAGCAAGACTGGGATCTACTGAATAGCTGTATTTTATGCCACATTATCAGTCTCCCTTGGGCCTTTCCTCCCTTAACCACTTGAATTTTTCACTGGTGATACTGCCTCTTCGTAGAGGCTAAGAGCTCTCCTACCTCTCAATAAAATTTCTTCTCTCCTGCATGGATCACATCTCCCTTACTCTCTCAGTACTCCAGCTAAGTGGCATAACTAAGGTAAATTCAGGGCAGCTGTCATCTGCCTATATCTAGTTTTGATGCAGGCTGCTCTCATTTCAGGCTTGAAGAAGAGCTTGAGGGCACAAAAAAAAAATGTTGTTTTATTTTGATTTGTTTTGTTTGTTTTGTTTGTTTGTTTGTTTTCCTTCAGCTTATCACTTCATCTAATAAAACATGCTACCTCACCTGACAAACCTGATTTATACTCTCAGTTTGTCCCAGCTAAAACAATCGTATTTACTAAGCTATCATAAATGGCAGAGCACTCCATGGTTTTGCTTTGCTTTTGATATTAAAAAAACAGGCAAGTACACCATCTTCAGGCATTTCCCTTCTTTGATGATGACCCTGTACAGTTCTGCCAATTGGTATCTGTCACATCACAGTGAAACAGGGTGACCTATCCCTAATTGTGCAAAGTCACTAGATGGAAAGTGATGTCATAAAAGTTGTGGCACGGTACTGCTAATGAAGGGATTCAGCCTCTTGCAGCTACAAAGCTCCACTTGCCCTGGGCTATATGCAGGCAGCCAGTACCACCAAAATTCATGACTGAAGAGTAAATACATATATATAAAATGCTAGGAGAGACTGCATGTCAGAAAAAAAAAAAAAAAAAAAAAAAAAAAAAAAGAATTACTTGAAGAGAAGCATAAATAAAATCTGATTTCGCATGGACTGGTGTCTCACTGTTCACTGCAAGCTCCAATTTAATTTTTTTTTCTTCTGGATGAGTCATTTATTGGGGAGTGTCTCCCATTTCTAATTTCTAATAAGATTCAAGTCCACACTGTACCTTTTTCATTGGTTTGGCACATACACAATCTCTCTCTCTCTTCCTTTTACTCTTCTATCTACACATCATCAAAACAGAAATTTAATTATCTTTTAGATGGCTATCATGATGTTAAATTTTGTTTGAAAGGTCAGGGGAAAAGGACACACAGACAGAGCATATCTCACTGCCATAGGAAACCAAGCTTAAAAATGGAAGATTTACAAGGAAAATGAGCTGCACTTTGGCTCACAGCAACACATTCATTGGAAACATCAGAGATTTCCAAATATAAAAAATTAGCTGTACCTATTGGTCCTCACCTTGGGTGTTATAAATCCTCAGAGCTCCTCAGAAGTCATTGGGTTTACATTCATTACTACCAGTAGCCCATTAACTTGGTGTTTATAATTCATGTGTCCATTAAGGAGATAAGGGAGTATCTCTAGACATACATCTGTGAACACAGGCAAGCACCCGTACGCTCAGGTATCGCAGAGCATTCACAGGGAGATGTCACAGCAGCCCCTGTCCCAAAGGATGGGGACAAAGCCAAGTCAAGGGCAAACGTGTAGAGGCAAAGCTCCCCTGGGAAAGAAGGGGAGCGTGGCCATTCACAAGATACTATATTCCCTCTCTTTCACAGGCTCATAAAAGCACCTTTCTGACGGACCACTTGAAAGTCACCTCCACACATCTGAAACTTGGCTGAGGATCTCATTCTTCCTTTATTACTGCACTACTCTATTAAAGCTCTCAGTGGAACCGATGAGTGAATGTCCCAGCCAATTTTACTTTTTGTATTAAAAAAGAAAATCACACAGTAGTCTATTGAAAATCATTTTAAAGAATTTTAATCATAGCAAATGTGTCTGAACAGTTCTCATATAATCAGCTCTTCCACATATACAAAGGACAAGACTCCAGAGATTGGTCTGTATGTATTAAATGAGGGGGAGAAGGGGCTGTGGAAGAGGGTGGTTACAGCGACATTTAAGAGATCTTCTAGGACAGACAAAGCGAGCAAGGACTGCTTCCACAGACATTCAGATTTATTGACAGCACTTTAACTTCACCTTTATAAAGCCAATATTTGGCAAGGTTTTGACACGGCAGCCCGGCAGCTCATATATCTGTAGGGGCTAGGTAGCCCTTTGCAAGAAAAGGGGGAATTCTTCTAATGCTATGCTATGTGTGTTCCTGCCTCTGAAATGCATCAAGGACTTCAGTTCACAGCCACCAAACAGTGCTAGCCCGCTCACTTAGCTGGAATATAATTAAAAAGGGGTGGGGAGGGAGCCTTCAGAGGGCAAAGGAACATGTAAAACAGGGCATAAAACAAGGAGCAGAGGTGGTGGCAGGGCTGTAGGAGAGCCGTGCAAGACCTGTGTGCCTGAGGCTAGAGTCAACCTTCCTGGCTTCTGGTGCAACTGTTAAGGAGCGGTAGGGAAGAGGACATCAACACCACTGGGCGGAGGGGAGCACGTCTGCCTTCTGTTCTGAAAACATGAGCCAGACCTTCGTTCAGCACTTGCTTTAACTAATGGACCAAGTGCACGAGTACGTGTACACATCTTCCCATCAGCACTGAGCTGGAGAACTAGCTCTCGCTTCCAAGCTGTGCTGAGGATGCTTCAGCTGATGTAACAACTGTGCAGTACTTCTCCTTTGCTGTTTTGTTTTAACACCTGGCAGAGGTTATTTGCCTTCACCCCCCCCCCAAAACAAACAAAGAAACAAACAAACAAACAAAAAAAAAAAAAACGACCACCCTCCTTCCTATTTCCCTTAGGAATACAGAAACCTTTGCCAATAGGGTTAGCATAAAGACAGACCCGGCGGGACAGGGGTTTTAGCCTGCTGTAGATCACAGCTCACTCGCAATGCCTTTGGAGTGATTTGGGCTTCTGCAGCAAAAGTCACCTGAATGGATATCAGCCGCAGGGAGCCTGAAATACCCACTGGGAAGCTGAGAGGCTGCTCCCCTGGGGAACACATGCCTGCGTGCAGTCAGCCCTGTGCTCCCCACACCAGCTCACCGGCCACCAGTGCCAAACCATGCAGGGGCTGCCGCTGCTCCCTCCGCCTTTTCCAGCAGCCGTGGAACTCATCTGCTTACTCCCAGGACTTACAGATATTTTTATTCTCAAAAGTCTTCTGCTTAGCAAGCTTTAGGCTCCAAAACGGGAAGCCTACTGGGATTCACTGGGAGCACAGCCGAAATTCAGGGGCGCCTCTGCTTTCTCCCAGAAGCGTTTAAATAGATCCAGAACAGATGGTATAAACGTGGCCTGAATTAAGAACAGCTTTACTCTTCTTTTTGTTTTTTCCTAGTGCCTGTTTTTGCTTTTTGTTTTTCCAAAACAATTATAAGCAAAGTGAGTCTGGGGAGGGGAAGTGGAAGGACGAGAAACACTTTCTAGAGTCCACCACAAGGGCACCTGACCAGCGTGCTAAATCTCAGCGCAGCAGCAGATGCAGCACCCTGCAACAAGCAGCCCACCTTGACAATACCTGCCGTACCTGAAGCTGAATAAAAGGACAGGTTTTCCATTTCACAGGATGTAGGGTGGCCAGGAGACCTCTGCATTTGTTACAACTCAGAAAGCTGAAGGAATCTTACAAAAAGGGTCTCACATTCCCCTCAAGCCTAATAATCACATCCAGAGCAAAGCTACCATGAGACCCCGCAGTCTAACCAGAGATGATGTGCTCAACTGTTTCAGCAAGGAGAACATTCCCTGCGTGTCCTTACAGAGCTGTTGTTCCAACAGAGGTCTGTGGAAGGTCACGGTCATGTTCCAGCCGGTTCAATACCTGCCCCGGGGCGCCCTCTCCCCTTGGGCCATGCAAGCAAACACGGCCAGGGCTACAGACTGCGCAGAAGCGATTTTAACCAAATTCCCGTCTTCTTTAGCAAAAGTCAGGTCACTGACCCCATCAGGGATTTAACAGTTTCTTAAGGAGAGGGAAGATTTGCCCTCAGAATGGGTAAATATCTCCTCGTGAAAGGCTGCTTTTTGTAGATGTATAAAGCGAGGACTGCCACTGCGTATAGGACATGTGATGATGATCCTCGCAGGCTGAGTCCACTAACTGCTCTAAATGAGGCGTGAGACCCGAGTTTGATCTCGGAGAACTGACAATCAGAGCTAATTCCACATGTAGTGCTCTCTGTGCTCAAACCCCAGAAAGTCCAGGCTTTGCACATTTCAGCAGGCATTTTAAATTTAATAGGCAGCACGTGACATTTCATTAAGATTTTGGTGCTATTGCAGTTTTCAGCTGTTAGGAGGTTTATGAGGTATTACAAAACAGAAGCACATACATACAATTTGAAACTCAGCAGACCTAATCCAAGCCATGAATATGGATTTTCTTCTTCCTTCTCTCCCTCCCCCACCAGAGTGGAATCACAAAATTAATGTCACTAATGCACTAGAACTGCAACAAAAAGGAGCTACTAAGGATTTATCTTATTTTTAAAATCAGGTTGTGTGAATAATTTCTAGTCTCTAATCTGTTTTGCTTCTTACTTTGCTATTGCTTTTTTTTTTTTTTTCTGAAAAAAATAGTAGGGCTATAGTATTTTGAAAGGTATAATAATAAAAAATATTTATTTAGAGAAGGCTGGTGATAGTGATAGCAGATGAAAGGGCTATTACAAATAATACTGTGTAAAGCCCTGGAAATGTTCCTATTTGTGTGGAAACTTGTTATCATTTTCATCACTGAAAATGCCATAGAAATTTGCAGTCTCTCAGATAGACCGAGATGGGTTACTCGTTGCAAATCTGCCGGGAAACAGGCTGGTGAAACAATAGGCAGGAGAAAAGGAAACAGGAGATGGCAGTCTCGCAAGGAAGCAGTACGAAGTGCTTTTTAGGCTCCTTGTTATGAAGGACAAAAGAAAGAACCCAAACCCAAAGATGTCAGGTATCAGCAATAACAAACACAGGCGCTATCTAGGGTATTAAAAAATAGCCTCATTTATCCACTACTCCTCAACAACATTTCTCTTGATCCCTGGGGTTTGTCAGAGTTGCTGCATGCTTGTTCTGCCTGGATGGCTGCCGAAAGACATTCAGTGTTGCAATGCTTTGTTTATCACAAAAACTACACTCCTTGCTGGTAACATTTTACAACTGTTATCATGCTGTTCAGTCCAGCTACAACTGTCCAAATCTTGTCTTCTCTAAACCAGATGAGGTCAGAAAGGAAAAGAAAGAGCACTATATGTAGCCATTGCGGTTAGCCAGTTTAGCAAATATTATCATTAAGCAGGGATTCAGTTGTATCAACCTGTAAGTTTATAACAAATCCCTCAGCATTTCAACAAAGGAGAAAAGCAATTAGAATTCAATTTATTTTTCCTGAGTTTTTTAAATCATCATCACTCTGGGTTTCGGTGTGGGTTTGGACTGTCTGCTTTTTTTTTTTTCTTTTTTTCTTTTTTTTTTCTTTTTTTCCCCAACATGAGTTAAGAATTCTCAGCTATGTGCAATCAGCAATTTAAAAAAGCAGTTATAGAAATACAGGTTTCTACACTCGAATGCTTGAAAATAGCTGCCTTGGGGGATTAAAGAGCCTCTGCTAGTCAGTACGCTTTCAAATATCAAAATTAAATCTTCTCCCAAAGCAGAGCTTATTACTTCACATGTTCTTTAAGAATCATGCAGATTAGCCAACTATCAAGAAACAAGCACCTAGGCATAAGGCCCACCTCTCTTCAAGAAAACATTTAGTGTATGAGCAAATCCATCCTCCTTAGATTTAATGCTTTAGTGCTTTCTCAGTTAACATATTTTCCTGAATCACGTCACCAGTATTTCAATACATTTCTTAAGCAAATCTTTGAGAGACATCTGTGACCGTTATTCCAAATAATTTAAGCACAAAATTATTCATTTGCAGTTCAATCAGCAAACTGGCCACGCCTAGAAGCTGAGCTTCCTTTTATTCCTGTGGCCAGCCCCATGCATCTACCACATGACAGGCTGCACTGAAAGCACTGTTAAGAAACATTGCTGTTCTTAAATTCTTCAAAGCAAGGTCACATACTTTACTTCACACTGTCAAGCCATCTTGCAGGGAAAGAGGCTTTTTTTTTTTTTTTTTTTTTTTATATAGACATTTATTTGTTTTTAAAAATTCTTTTAAACAAACAAACCCCAAATCTAAGCAGTACATGCAAGGACCTATGGGCAGTGCTTCCAAAACTGATCAGCACGGTGACAGCACACACATCTTTTTGTATGTAGTTCTCAGGACAGGCAAATAAATAACCTTAAGCAGGAAGCTACTCACGTTTCTCAGTTCTTCTATTTACTACATCTTGAAAACTAAAGCAGAAAGCCACAGACTAATCAGATCTTCCTGTTTTATATCTTGTAAATTGGGTATTAGCAGTTCAAAATAGTTACTTCTTTTGTTTTCAGCTTGTCAGATCTAACAGATTCAATAAATCCTATCCTTAGTTGTTTGGCATTACCAACTTTTTTTCGTGAACTTCATTATTTGTCGTGGGAAACGGCCATAAGAAAAGTGCTTATTTTAAACAATGGGACAAACCTGCATACACTGAGAACTCAGTACTTTGCCTTTTTTTTTATCCCAACTTCTTTCTGTTGAACTCCTGTTTAACCTCAAGCTTTCAGGAGTGCTTTATACAGCTGTTTCTAAAGACCTTCACTTGAGCTTACACAGGCCCCAATATGCTAAAAACTCAGGCATCTATGCCTCTCGGTTCTCTTTTGGGTGGACATCCCAGCCTGGAGGCACAGAGCAATGATGTGTGTCCTCACCTGAGCCCCAGACCAGATGTCCTCTCTGGAGCAGTTGGTCCCATGCTACGGCACTAGGCGTGTTTGCAGAAGACAGCTTGGGGGGAGCAGCAACTCATCCCATGTGAAAACCAGGTGGCAGTGCCTACACTTCATGCTACCATGCTATCTCAGCACTATAAAGTACGTGACCTTCTGAGATGCAACAGGCCAAGGCCCTTTTACTAATCCTTTTGGCCTCTCTACTACCTGAGAGCACATGTTGCATGCTTATTCTCCTCCCCTGAGCACGGTAACAATTCTCTGTGCTCATACATATAGGGGCTCAATGCATGCCCACAAGTCCCCATCTCATCACCATGCTCAGGTGCATGATATAATTGAGGACGCAGACTTGTGTAAATCTCAAGGGGACTGTGGGAGGGAAAAAGGAAGTATTTTCTTCTGTCTGTGGATTTTACCTAATCTCTCAGAATTGCTGTGAATGTACAAGAACATGCTTTGCACACACACACACACAAGCAGGAATTATTTAGAACTAAAATAAAAAGTTTACTGAAGCATAAGGACATGCTTGAAAAAAATGCATTTATTAAGCATTAAATTTCGCTGAACTTAGAAGGTTTTGTTGTTGTTTTTTTTTTTCATTAGAGATGCTTGAGGCAACTTGAGAAACGTCTGTAAAATCGTTCTACTTGAAGATGAAGCAAGCAGCTTTGTTTGTTGACACGAGCATGCAAGAGGCAAAGTGACAAAGAGAAAGAACAGAACAGCCCCAGCTGTCAGGCCCACGGACAGTGTACAGCACCAGAAAGGTCACTAACATGCTGTAAACCCACTGCAGCGTTTCCAGACAGTCTTGCCCTGCTGAAGCTCTTGCACGAAAACTTTTGCCTTCAGGGCCAGCAGATCCTTCAACAGCCTCCTGGATGATGCTGGGACTCATTTGCTCCCATGTGGCTACTTCTTCCCTCCCTCCGTCCCTCGCCCTCATCCACCCACAGAAAAAGTCTGGAAAAAGACACATTTCAAGCCTCGCTTTATGTGCAATTAGGATAAGGAAATGTTTTAACCCCAAAATTTACTTGAGATGTGTTCACTGCACCTGTGAATGTCTCTTGCAGTACTCACACAAGCATCTCCCGTGCTAGCAGCCCTCGTTCCCAGGGGCAGGTTTGGCTGTTCATGGCAGGTACGGCCCTTTCCTATGCCCGGGAGGAGGCCACGTCCTCCACTGCTTGGCATTCCTGTGAGAAGAGGCAGGGAGCATGGAGGCCTGGACCAGTTTAGGCAGTAGATCGGTGCCAGGAGCTTTCGATGCCTGGACACTGGCAGTAGAGCTCAAATCATGTATGAATTGTTTGGTTTCATTTTAGCCCTGTTTTGAAGGTAACAAAGCCAGTACAAAGTCAGCCCTCTCCATTCCAGAAAAGCTTTTGCCATATTACAAAGTTTGGCTGCCCAGGGCTCCAGCAGCACAAACAGAACTGGGAAGGAGGAGCCAGCCTGCCAGTCTGTATAACACATGCTTATAATAAAAGCCAATAATCCCTCACTTCCATAAGTGAAAAGTTTACTTAAAACTTGTAAATCATCCGATTAAAACACACACACACAAAATCTGCTGTGTGGCTCAGCAGTCTTCAGCTACAATTTTGTACTCCAAGGTAATGAAATGTGAAAATCCTTTCACCATTTGCCACAACCCACACACTTAACACTTCGCCTTAAAACACTACGAATCAAATTTCCGCCAACCCCTCATAAAATACAGAGCAATTCTGCCAAATTCCCATCCATGCTCTTCATTTGATGGCAAAGTAACAGAGGTACCATAATTCACTTGATATCATTCTTTTCCTGCTAATGTTTTATTCAGACTGAGCTTCATTAATAAAGATGAAAGTTTGGACTCATGGTTGCTCCATGTTTACAAAACATCCAGGCTCCTTTACATCTTTGTTAAGCATGAAGAACCACTGAACACAATCTCCTAAATACAAAAAAAAATCCCACATAACAAAATTGTCTATCTGAATTTTTAAAATTCACTAAACCAAATTTCACAGAGTGAACCCTAAAGTCTGTTTGCCAGGAAAGCACAAGCCAAAAATGGAAGTTGGGACCTTCCAGGATAATAAAGAAGCTGGACCCCAGTACACACATCCTTTGCGTTAAACAAGCAAATAAATATGCATCATTCACGCAGAGCAATTTGTTCTAAAAATGCAGGTGCATTTGTACTTCCCACAACCACTTTTTAGGTCTTGGCTGCTCGAACAGCACTGGAGTCACAGAAGTCTTATTTTTTTTTATTATTATTATTATTTTTTTGGGGTAGAACTGAGCAGTGACTGACTTCTTACTGGACACCAGGGAACAAAAATTAGCCCAGAACCTGGGCTTTAGACAGGTCCAAATGTCTCCACAGAGAAAACCTACAAAGAAATGTGTTTTAAAAAAAATAATAATTAGATGTGTATATAGAAGTATCACTTTTCAGTGCCAGGTACTGGACCATGGAATGGGATAGACTGCACTGCATTTTTGAAGCAGTGTGACTAATGACATACTTGAGAAACATTTTAACACTGTACATTACAACAAACTATTCAGTTCACTTGTATACAAGTCAGCAAATACGCCAGGCGATCCAACATGATATGGCAGTTGCAAATTTCTAATGATAGTCACAGTCTAAAGCCAGAACAAAAAACATCTCCAGAATTTCTTTAAAAAAAGGAATTGAAGAACACACCGCACACGTGCACGCACGCAGACAAAAAAAAAATGAGGTTTTACTTATTGCTCTTACACAAGGCTGTGAGCAGGCAAATGTCTGGATCAGAAATTAGGTCAAACATGCATTTCAGCAGGCACAAAAAGTACAGGAAATTCGTATTAACAAAACAACGTACTGCATCACGTAATACAGGATGGTATTCTGCTAATATAATACTTACGCCATTAATACCGGATAAACCCCACGTCTGCCTGTTGCATAATGTGTTATGCAGCGTGGTATTTTAACCTAATTTCTGATTGTTCCTTCGTATCGCGCTCCCCACGTAGGGATGAAGAGGGGCAGTTTTCAAGACAACCGTTCTCTGCAACACCAGAGAAACCTCGGCCTCAAGAGCTCCAGCTGGGCAGGTACGGCCAGCACAAGGCCAGCCTGAACACGGTCACCTCCCAGGCCTGCTCTTGGACTGCCTCGTGTTTTTGTGCAGCCATCGAGAACTCAAGACAAACAAATGCAGAAGTTGGTGCAAAATGCTTCCACGCTGTTCTCGGAGCATCTTCCAGCTATGCTATATACTCCTGGTATAAGCATCAGTTGCTACAGGGAATAAGGCAGTAGAGGGTCAAGTCCTGTGCCTGGTCACTTCCTTAAGAGTCTATAAAGGCAAGATTTTTTGGTGAACTGGCTTTCCTTTACGTACCAAGCAGCATAGCGTGGATGTCAGTAGAAATCTGGCTACCTACTGGTGACAGGACTAACACGTTTACAAGACACGTTTTGGAATTCCTGTTGTTCCCTACTGCAACCAAATAAGATGTGCTGCTGAGAGGTGTCAATGTATTACAATACTGTAAGTCAGGTTCAAGGCATACCGCACTTGGACCTACATGAAAAAGGCATTGAATGTGTTATCTGAGGATTATGTTTTTTTTTCTGTGCTATGAATACATATGACAGTAGATAAAAATCAGCACAATGGTTCCTCTCCGTACACGACCCTACATACACCGTAACAATTAAGCACCATATGCTTATGCTATTCTGCAGTTACCAGAAATCGAGGAAGAGAAGGGTGGGTTGTGAACAAGGAGGGGAAGAAATCCAGCACTAAGTCAGAAGCATGCTCCTGACAGAAGTTCTAGTTGTTTCTTGTGAGCCAGATACTGGATTTTGTGACAACATCAGAAAGCCAACACCATCTACAAGGCCAACTTGGGCACTGTATAGTCAATATTATGTTTTCCAGTGTTACAATACGGCATTGAGCAATTTCTAATTAATTACTAGAAAGAGCACTAGGTGGAGGACAAGAGTTCACTTTACAGGGAGGTTATGCTTAGGCAATTGCTCACGCTTTGTACTTGCAAAAAGAACCAGTGCAAATCAATAGCTTTTCCTGCCTTATTATAGGTGTTTCTGCCACGTGCCCCTTGATCTGATCCTTAAATCTCATACAAATTTCAGCTTTCAGACTTACCAAATACCCAGATTCACAGAGTTCTACTTAACTTACAAACAGTATTACTAAAGCTGGTGGGACCGCTTTATGGAGCAAGGCGCTGCTGAAATGCAGGTTCAGGAATTTCTCTCTTTCTGAGCAGAGAACTGCAAATGACTGGGGTTTTAGGACATTCATAGGTGGAGGGGAATATTTCCTGTGCTTTTTTTTTTTGTTTCCTCCCAAGTCCATCCTAATGAACACCAGCATTTATATGAAATGTGGGGAAAGGTCCATCATGCTCACCCAGGCATTTTGACACCAGGACAGCCACAGTGATTTAGGAGGAGCAGTGCAACCCAGAAGAGGGTTGGGTTATCCTGTATTCTTCTCCCAGCTCTGTCACTGACTCTTACTAAATAATTGCACAAAAGGGTCCTCAGACTGTTGGGATGCTGAGGCTTCCTCAGAGCAACCCCTCTTTTACAGCACCCATGGGCACACAAGGTGTGTCTCCTATGAGAGATGCAGGAAAAATAGGTCCAAGTTCTTCCATAAAATTAAGAGAACCCAACCTCTGGAAAAAGAAAAGGAAGGACAATTTGCTATCACGCCCTTGCAGGAAGGAGTCCTAGGACTTCTCATGACCCATTTCTTCACTAATAGCTATGAAGGCCAGGCCTGCAGGAAGCCCTGTGGCCAGATCAGAGGTAAAACAGCATGTCCAACGTTCACTGCTCAAAGCCATCCTTCAGGTGAAGCCGGTTAGACAGAAATGTTTTGGCTACATAGCCAGATGTTCCTCCTAGCTCACTTTGCTGCCCTGCTCGGAAGCTCCTCCACATAGAAGATTCTTGAAGCGCCACTTCTCTACAGCCGAAAACAATGGGGAAAGGCAAAGAGAAACAGAAAGGCAAAAAACACACACCACAGAACCAAACGACTGCTTGTAAAATGTTTCCTTTTAAAAACTATTATACAACTTCCTAACTTAGTTTAATTAATGTGCAGTTTAAAACATATAAAATGCCTTGCCAGCTAAACGATTTCTCAGTTTTACAAGTCTCCCCCTTCCCTCCCTCAATTAAAAAATAACACGTGTGGGTTGGTATCGAACACCTTTCACTGAGTCACACGCCAGTTCTCCTTTAATTCTACATGGAGCAGTTTTGATTTTGATCTACTGTGGTTAGAGAAGAGCTCTTACCGCATACTTTACAGTGTAACCAGCTACGTAGATGTCTTTAATCTCATAACACGATAAAAATCACCGTAAATTACAGTCCCTTTGATAAATGATTATGGTGATGCATGCAGTCCTCCTCAGTGCTGTTACCATCAGACAGGAGACATGGTTTTCTCCGCAGGCCGCCAAGGGCTGGGGCCAGGCCGGCGCACCGCCATCTCGGAGCAAAGCGTCCTGCAGCCGTCGGCCAAAGTTGCGGTGAATTGTCTTGCTCGATCCCACCACCACCACCACCACCACCACCCTAACCCCTGGGTGGGCACCCCCGGGGCGTGCCCCACAACGCCTCAGCCGCACGAGATCACCGTGAAGCGCTTGGAAATGCATGACATGTTGTGGAGGACGATGCCCAGGAGAAACACCAAGACGCAGGCCACCAGGATCACAGTGCAAACCCCCGACCAGGTGGAGCTCTTCACCACGCCTCTGCGGTCGGGCTCCTCCGTGCCCACCTCGGCGGGGAGGCCGCCCTGCAGCGGCTGCTGCTCCGCCGGGATCGTCACCACCGCCAGGGACTTCTGCTGGCTGCCGGGCAGGAGGCGGCAGCCGATGTCTCCCGGCAGCAGGGCCCTCTCCTTGGAGAGAGGAAGGGGCAGCATGTAGCACCCATTGCTGGGGAGTTTGATGAAGACGGGGGTGTGCTCGGAGGCGTGGGGGATGGCGATGACGGCGATCACCTCGGGGTCATCGGGCAGCTGTGACACAGAGTAGCCTGGTGGCAGCTTGGTGATGCCGCGGCACCAGGGACACCGCAGGTCCTTCTGGCTGGTCCTCATCTGCTGCAGGCACACGGAGCAGCACGTGTGCTTGCAGTCCAGCAGCTTGGGCCGCCGTCGTGGGCTGTAGTAGTTGAAGCAAATCTGGCACTCCAGCAGGGAGTCCTGGGACAGCGTCTCCATGGCGGCCGGCACGGCGCAGGGAGGCACCGCTGGCCTGGCAGGGAGGTCAGGCCACGGCACCCTGCAGCCGCCTTCCACCACTTCTCCTCAGGAAGGCTGGGAAGAACACAGGGAAACCTCTGGTCCTGATCTTTCAGCACCTGAGGCAAACAGAGAAACGTGAATCAGTGGGTTAATTGCAGGAGCCAGAGGAAACGAGAGAGCCCAGCTAAGGGTGAGTAAAAACTAGAACTGACTTTGTAAGATAGCAGGAGAAACAAATTTTCAACCCCAAACAAGCAAGTGTGAGTTTATCAGCTTTACCAAGCCCCCTCATGTCTAACTTTCCAGTCAGCCATCAGCAGATCTCCCTTTCTTCGCAGTCATAAAATCATTACCGACCCTCCAGACTTCCACTCATATTTCTGCCCATGAAAGGAGAGGCTATGGTCCACGAAGCAGGTCCTTCGGCATCCGCCTCTTGTACTTTCAGATCTTTGCAGCCCTTTCTGCACCGTAACAATCGCTCTCATTTAATCCTTTAAACCCCTGAGGATTTTTAGCTATTTGGCTCAACCAGTAGGTCTGTGAGCAAGGTGGAGGGAAAGAAATGTTTAAAGGGATGCATTTCCACAAGCTCCCAACGTTGACTGTAAAATACATGCCTGGACGAGCAACCGCCTATTTACAACAAAACACCCACATCTGTGCACAACAGAAAGAAATGGCCAGTTTTTCAGTTACATTAACTGTTTGCCCAGTTACACAAACAGCCTCTGAACACGTCCACCTGAAACATAAACCTTGTCACTGAGGAAGACATCGCTCAAGGTGAGAGGCTGTGCTTAGACCCGGGACTGCGGTGTGCCATGGAGAACCATCTGTTAATGCACGGCATCGAAGGCGAACTGTTCCTGACCTTGTTCTGCACTAGTCATTAAAAAGGGATTCCTTGCATTTCCCCACTTGTTTCTTACCACTATGCAAAAAGAGGCAGCTGTATTTACTTCCACAGCAAGTTGTTTAGCCCTGTTTGATTTCAGTCACTCCAACGCGTGATAAATATGAAGGGGCGATGTTTTTACAACTTTTTGCTTGTTGCCTTCCTTGCTGTATTTCAAGAAGTATCAGTTCAAATTTGCATCCAAATGATAAAAGAAAGGAAGCCCAAAATATTTTCATGGTGACCTTTGATCATCTCTTATTGCAATGTTATACCTAAAACAGAGTTAATACCAGAGGACCAGAGCTGTTGGAGGACTTTTTCCTTTCCATAGTTATTTCTTGCTCTTCCCTCTAGGTCACGGCAACTAGGTTGCAACATGCTAATCAATAGGTGACATCAGTCGAACAGAAATACCACCGTTCAAGAGGAAAAAGCAGGCATAAATGTGGGGTTTGCAATACAAGACAGGCCTCTGGACCACACTGTCCTATATCGTACCAATATTTGAACTGGGAAAAACAAAATATATGTCATCCCTTCAGATGCTGACAACTTGTCACTGGCTGGCAGCGCCGGCCCTGCTGCCGATTTTGTAACAGCAGCAGATTTTGGCTCACAAGATGCTTCAGCAAACACACAGTGACAATCCTGACTCAGGAGGGAGTGGGGGCCGAGGTTATGAAAGCGGGAGCTTGTGAACACATGAAAAAAAGGCATGTTCCAGCCACGGGAACGTCACTTCTGGGATGCTTTGCCCAAGACCAGTGCTGGGGGAGGCCCTGACCAGTGTAAAACATTAAGAGGCGAAGGCCAGATTAGAAATGAGTTACAGGAACTCAGGAAGGGATCGCTCAAGTCATCACACCCAGCTTTCAGCGATCAACCACACATGATACAGCAGTTCTATATTTTGCGCAGAAGTGTCCATACAAAGTCTTCATAGTCATCCCTGTGACAAATGAGCTCAGACAAAAAAAGATGCAATTCTGATCTCCTAGAGATAGCCCTAGGTATCTGCAAATCTGTTAAGTGAGTGTAATAATATTGCAGTGTTACTATGAGAAGTAGCCCTACTGCCTGGAAATTCAGAGGGTAAAAATTTAGAAACAGGGTGGACGTAGCTCTTCTATAGGTGTAAATCAGTATCTCTGTAGAGATCTGCACTCCAGATCTCGGAGTCGAGGAACTGAGTGTCTAAGTTCTCTGACCTGATTTAGCTGTCACCTATAACCACCTCTTTCCAGTTAAAGTGCTGAAGTCAAACAAGTTTCCATTGATTTTAAAGTGACTGGGATCAAACTCATTTTTCTGACCTCATAACCCCAGGAGCTACATATTCATATGCTATCAAGCCTTCATCCCCATCCCAGTGACATCCTTACAGTAGAAAAACAGTGCTAAAAAAGAGGTGAGATAGTCAGAACTAAAGAATGAAATACAAGTCACCTCGAAGCAAAGAAAAACAAGGAAAAAGAAAAAAAAATCAATTCCAGCAAGAAGACCTTGGCTGGTTTGCACTCTAAGAAATGGTATGAAGCATTCCTCCAGTGGGTCAAACTTACAAATCATTAGTTCAATCTAAGGAAAAAAAAGAGTGGAGCTATATTAAGAGGTTATGATGGGACTTGGGACCTGCATGACACATGTTGTTCAGCACGTACAGGTATGTTTGCAGAAGCTGCAAAGATAGTGACAACTCCTTTTTGACCTGGTGTTGAATAAAGGAAACAGCTGCTTCCACTGTGTCTTAAAGTTACATGATTTTCCTTGAAAAAAAAAATCTATATAAACATTATATTAAATGCATAGTTGCATTGTACATATACCTATGCCAAACTATGACATTTCTTACTTTCCCCGTAAGTCTCAAATAATAGTCGGAGATATATTTTGGCAGATCAGTGTTAACATCCCGTAAGCGGAGAGGCTAGCATGATTCCTTCAGAATATGTCTAAGGACAAGTTAAAGAGTAGCCACATCCGTCTAACTCCTCAGCCCTTGCTGACACTAATGAACTTACCTTGTCCAAAGGTTTCCTATCTAGTTTGATGGGTGCAATGCAACTTTACTCCACAACATACCGAAAGCCCCACAACATTCTTGCACTATGCCACAGCTTGGTTTGGGGACAGAAGAAAGTCAAGCCACAGTCAGAATTAAACTGCACAGTGTCCGCTTGTTTCATTTCGTTGCATAGTTAGGAAGGAAAAAGCCACGGGGGCTCTCGGTACTTTTCTATCACTTCATTTTAATAATGACGTGAAGAGTTAAAGCTGCAGCAGACCTTCTGGTGGACAGAGGACTGAACTGTCTCATTGACTTGTTGATCTCACAGAACTGTTGAACAACACCCCGCACACCAGCTGAAGGCACTGAGCTCTCCCAGGTGAACACCTCACCCAAGGTTGACTCAAACTGTGCTCTTCTTCACACTTCAAGCACAAAGACCAAGAGGCAGCCAGGCTGCAGATGAAGGCACTGCTGACTTCAGCGTCGGACAAAAACCTCGTTTCGTCATTGTTTGCGCTTGTCACCCAGTGACAGACACGGGGGGCTGTTGACAGGAAAAGGGAAAAAAAAAAAAAAAAAAAAAAAAAAAAAAAACAGAAAAGACTATCGGGGATCTCTGTAGGTCTGGTAAGAGAGCACACGTGTGTATGGATACGGGATGCATGTGGGAGGGAGGGCTGGGGAACATGACAGTGAAACCACACACACAGAGGCAACTGCAGCTGCGATTAATAACTCTGCCTGGCCTAAACCTGACAGCAACTGACAGCTTTTCAGGGCTGAGATCTAACCAGTAATACGAATGAAAACTAATAGGGTATGAAAATCCATGAGCTCCAAACTGCAAGTGTCAGACAGGTGTGGGAGCGCAGGAAGTGAGGAGAAACAGAGCTGCAAAGAAGCATCAGGAAACCTCTCTGCCTCTCTGTTTCATGCTTGCTGTGGCTCTGCCCCACATCCACAGAGCTGCTGGTGGTCAGCGAGACGAGATTCATACACAGGAGAGGAGACGGAGGAAGGAACCTGCAAAGCTGACGAGATCCACCGGAGGAGATCAAGGTACAGCTGGGTGGCTCAGAGCATGACACAAGGCCCTCCTCTGAATTGTTCATAAGATTTGAGAAAATACCACATAAGAAGAACAGCAAAGACAGTAAGCTCTGGAGAATAAATCATCTTCCAGCTGCTCGGCAGTCATGCCATCTGTTCTGTCAATACCCTGTCAGAGGATGTGGCAGGGCCCAAGCTCTCTTTCTTTAGACGAGCAGGAGGCCAGCCATGCCAAGGCACTGGCTTATGCTCCTCAAGAAAGTGAAGGGGGAAAGGGTATTTGTTACAGCTCATGGCTTCCCAACACCACGCAGGGAGGCATTCCATGAGGTGAACAGAAGGCACTGCGGATAGTACAACACAGCTACAGGCAGTGCGAGGAAGAAGAAAGAAAAGGGGTCAGATCAAAATCAGATTTGATGTAGAGAAAATTCTGCACAAATGCCAACTACAAAGTGGTCAGAAAAGGCAGTTGTTTTTGGAGCCCAGTGCACAGGCAGACATTAAATGTCCATGATGAGAGCTGAACAAGTCCAAGAACAAAACAAAGACAAATCATTGCCTATTAAGATAGTATTTATTCTCCGTAAGGACAGCCCCAGTGACTAAGCAATGGAAATCACAGCCTTGAAGGGATGCTGCCTCCACTGGAGAATGAAGAACCGTCTCCACACATACATCCTAACTTATTAGGGCCCAAAATTATATCAACGTGAAAGCCACAAAAATGTATTTTAATGATGCCTGTGGAATTTAATACAATTCACAGAAGATTAAATATCACCTCCCATTTTTAAAGACTGGCTCCAGGGCATGCTGATCACTGGAAGCCTCAAAAACTCTGCACAGACTTATGCACGTATTTAGGCATGCCGTACTTGCTGCACGGCAAGGTTAATAACAGACTTTTAGCAAGGCAGTGCACTGACGATACTTCACCTTTCTCGAGGAAGGTTCATTACGCAAACTCCCCAAACACATTAAGCATTCTCTGACAGCATTACCGAGTATGTATGATTTACGACGAAGGAAGATCCACTCATTTCAGGTGCCCTTAGGCTGGAAAGGAGATGGGGGGAGTGGCGCGGAGTGGGCACTGATCTCTATAGGGGAACTAATTGCAAGAATCATCTGCCCACAGATATGGAAGGAAATGTCTGCTGCATTCACTTCATACTGAGAGTGGATAGGAAGGAACATATATAATATTTGGGAGCATTTCTGCTACAAAAATCACCATCCATTAATGTTTTCACCAGATTTGTTTGTACTAAATGTACCGGGGCTGTTGCAAACATGCAGGACGTACTACCTGATTTCTCCTGAATATCCTTCACTAAATGATCCTATTTATTTTTAGGCTGTTCTTTAGCACTAATTACCATAGTAACTGAGAACAGTACAAAGATTAATTAATTTATTCAGCACAACACCCTTGTTAAGAGAGAAGTGTTATCATTATTATATCCTTTCATCATCTAAGAAAAGAAGTGCTGAGAGATGAAGCAGTTGGTCCAAGGTCATGCAAGCACCACCCAGGTTGCCTCAAAGCTCCTGGAAAACTTTGAGGCAGCTCCACTTCTCACCTCTTGAGCCACTGGACGGGGTGAAAGATTCTTTTTTTTCCCAAACAGAGAATCAATAAGGCTCAGAAAACCACCCATTTCTCCCAGTCTCTCCAAGGTGGCAGTATCTCTGTGGTCTGCCCAAGGTTTTCAGTGGCTTTCACTGAACATACCAGCTTTTCCATGGACCATGAAAGCCTGTGATCCAAAGGTTTTAAAGCATCTTCACAGACACAGCTCATCCATCATGAAAACTGCAACTGAGAGACTGTCTGCATTTTGAGGAACATGAAGCTAACAAGAAGACAAAGTGAATCCATTCTTCTCTCCAGAATTACTTATTTCCTGGGCACCTTCCCCTGAGACAGACAGCCTACAGCCACTATTCTTTCCATTCGGTTATTCACAACTGTACAGAAATATTTCAGAACAAAAAAGCATTTTAATTTGGCCAAATCCTTAGCCAGTGCGAGCTGACATTGCTCCTTCAGCTTTAGCCCAGCCCTTGCCAAGAAATCCAGCCCTTGGCAAGATGAGAACCAAGCGTACATACTCCCAGATGTGTAAAGCCACAGAAAATAAAGCTGGGTGAAACTGTGAAATATGAGCCCACAACATCCTACAAACCTGTGCCAGGGTTTGCGCGCTGATGGGGAATCTGCTGTTGGTGATCTCAATGGCACAGATCAATCAGGACAGCAGCTGGCCCGCCTCCTGCCTCTCTGGCAGTCATGCAAGCAGACATAGATCACAAGAAGGGAGCCTGGGTGCAAGGTATTAACCCACCACCTTTACCTCAGAAATCGTCACCAGCCAGCCGTAACAGCAGACGGAGAAACAAAGGTCCCCCACAGGAATGTAAGTAACTACATGCAGAAGTTTATGTTTTTGGAGAAGAATGGATCCAGTGAAAACACCAGCCTTTGGTGTTTATAGAAAACAGAGAGAGACTCACTTGCTGCACGTTGTTCCATCTCACCTCACTGGCTCTGCTGCTCCCTCCTTTTATCTGCAAACTTTGACACGTCCACACTCCCCAGCTCCAAAGACCTTATTTTGGTCAAATGTGATCAGGATAAACTGCACTTTGTTCCAACAGCAAACACTACTAATCACCTGTAATGTGCCTGGTCAGCAAACGACGGGTACAGATTCTTACTGCTGAGTCAAAACAGTACAACCATGCTCACCAGCAAGTTTTGTGCGAGGTGCTTTCCTGTGGGAAATGCTATTTGAAATAAAAATATTCCAGAGAAACGTGCCCATTTCAGGCACATTTATTCTGCCCATCCAGCCCTTCAACAGCCCTCCATGTGGTTGGATGTGGAGCCCAGGCTGTGGAGCCTTTACCTGGTCCTCCCCAGTCCATGGCCTCCAGGTTTGTGACTTTTTGTCAGGGTGACTTGTCAAGCTGCCCCAGAGCTACAGGTCGCTAAACCTCACAGGCTCCTGGGCTTCCCCCAGCCTGGGGGAGTGCAGGAGACCCCATGTGCAGTGCTGCCCAGGCCAGAAGGAGGGTGAAGGTGCTCCTCACCATTTCTGCTGTCCTTAAGTCTTAGCAGTTCTTATCCTGAATGAGGGGTGCACTGACAGGGATGTCTGGAAATGTTCAGGGCCAGGTTGGATGGGGCTTTGAGCAAACTGGTCTGGTGGGAGGTGTGCCTGCCCATAGGGTTGGAAACAGGTGATCTTTAAGGTCCCTTCCAACCCAAACCATTCTGTGATTCTACAACAGGATGAGAGACCTGACTGTGGTCATCAGGCATCCCAAATCTGGAAACTACCCCGCACAGGGTACTAAAAGTTTCCCTCTCAATTTGGAAATAAATAAAATCTCCAGGGTTCAAAACATCCCAAGAGACTCTGCTCATTTTTATAGCCTTTCTCACTGCAAATCTCACAGGGCCATTAGCACTTCTTCAGATCTGTTGGCTGCTCTTAATTATGCCTGACACACTCGTAAACCCTAGGGTGAGAGGAATTAACAGCCAGGTTTCTCCACTACCAAGTGACAAAACCGTTTGCCATTCAAGCTGGCACCAAGAGGAATGGGGGGTGAGGGGCCATAAGAAGAGAAACCTACCCCTCACCCCCTTAATAAAAGCAACACCAGGAGTAACTGATGGCCAGGACATAAGGAGCAGATGGTTGGCAAAGACAGATTTAGAAGTAGCCTCCCTAACTTAAAGCAAGGTCACAAACTAAGGCCAAAATACCGCAACTTCATAGCTTTGCCCAAGCAAAGAGTAAGGCTATGGTCATTAAGCTCACTCTCAGTAAACCTTTTATTTGCAATGCAGCATCTTCTTTCTAAAAGAGATTTTCATTTATGGCTACGTGACAGGATTCTGTGGTACTCAAAATGCTGAGAGAGACCATGAGCCACCTGATCAGTTAAAGTGACAAATTTTGCTCTCCCATTACAGCTTTACGCTTCATCTGCCATTGATTGAATTTGCCTGATACCTGAAGAGAAACTTAATTAAAATATTCTTCCCTTCCTCCCCCAAGAATTTGCTATTAGACTTACAAAATGCCACCATCCCCAAATATATAGATTTAAATAAATCTCAAATGCAGATGCCTGTCACTGATATAGGTCAGTGGGTGCTTGACTGGGAATCAGCGTGAAGTAGTGCATTAAGACACCCAACTATTATTACAGGAGCCAACACTGCAGCTCTCTGAGGTCACTGAGCAGTTTTTGGTAAACCAGCTCAAAATCTGCCTGCATACTGGCCCGAAGAGAGAAAGGAATCAATACTCACATCTCGTGTATTGCCTATAAAATGCAAAAACTGAAAACTCCATTTCACGCTTACCTCAGGAAACAGAAGTCCTCCAAATGAGAGATTTAATTGTTGCAACTCCGTTGTGTGTTCCTGCCTCACACACGGGACTCCGTACCCACAAAGCACGGCTTCCTGAGGAAGCGATGCCGAGACCCACAGCACTCAGCAGCCACATTCACGCTGCTGCTCCCAAGGGCTGGGCTGGATTTTGTTTTGTTTGGGTGTGGGAAGGGGATGTTTCTTTTTTTGGTTTGGTATGTAAAAGATAAAAGCAAGAGACCTAGGGGAATCAAAATAATACATCTTTTTACAGTGAAACGGATGGGACTAAGAAATTGGAAAACATTTTATTAGAAGCCTCATAATAATAAGGAAGGAAAATCTCTTCTTTTGTAGACCATAAAGAAGTAGAGTAAGGTTTGAAGGAGATCACACTGGGGGTAGCTTTTTAATCTTTTTACCTTTCTCCTGAAATTTACTATATGGGCAGCACAGGGGAGTAAAGTCCCCGGTTTATCAAAAGAAAAGGTGTAACAGATGTCATAACACAGAAGAATGACTTCCAAGAGCTTATCTTCATAAGAGTGGCCGATAGCCAGCTAGCATGGCTCCTCAAGGTCAGCCGCTAACTATGTCATTTCCTAATGCAGACAAATTGTGATCTTCATGCTTTTGCAGCCTCTGATAAGCTCTACAGCTACTGCAGGTCACGGCACTGGTCGCTCTGGTTTGCAGACTACACCAAAAGGAACTGGAACCAGTCCAAAAGCTCCTTTCTTATTGGAAGCTAATCATTCACCCTGTAACACTCCTGGCAGCTAGTAATATTAATACCACGCTCGCTTCCTGAGTTTTGGGAACAGTCCAACTCTCGCTGCAAATATGGATCACAAGCAGAGGTAAACCAAGCCCAAGCAGCATACATATTGATGACTTCCTAAGCGATCAGGTTTCCTGATTTATGTCACTGTCTTTACACCAGTCAAATCATCCCCCAAAGATTTAGCATGCTATACAGAATAAATAACTTGTTCTAATACTTTTCCAAAGCACATGTTCCTACTCATGACTACAACGCTCTGCAAGGTTCGGTGCAGCCAAGTAATGAAGCGCCTGGCCTGACATTAGCCGCTGAAGTTAATGGGATGATACATGCTCCTAAGGTCAGTAGCACATTTACATATTTAACACACTATCCATCAATACCACTAATACAGAGAACCAGTGTCAGCGGCTGCAGGCAGATCAGTAAATCTCTATATGCAGATGCCTTCACCCACCCTGTGCCACCCTGAAAATGGGTGACCTGGGCAAACACGACACAACCTTCCCAAAACAGCCGCAACTAACCAGAGTGGTGGCACGTAAAGACTTAAAGCCCTGCTACAACCAGGGAAAAACTGAGTCTAGCAGTGAGGCAACAGGCCGATGCCAGGAAACGCTCACAGCCCTCTCCTTCATGCCTGCAGACATGGGCAGGCCCACGGGAGCAACAAAAAGACTTCCATGGATGGTCTTCTAGGATGAAGCCTAGATCAAGGTGAGGGGATTTACGTTGTGTATCGCTTTCCCTCACATGAACCAGCATGGTTTGCAAGACAACAGACGCCTCACAGCTAAGCAATACGGTGTTTCCAGAGGCCCACGACCACAGCTCAGGTAGCAACTGGGCCCGCACTGCCATGTCTCACAACCCTCTCTGGTGGGCTGAGATAAATTACAGCTCCTCAGAGACGGAGAGCGAAGATGCAGAGCTGCCAGCCTCTCTGCTCTGACAGCCACGTCATGGTGGGGACCAGCAAGCGGCCTCTCAAATGCTCCGGCATGGGAAGATAAACTGTTCTTGCCCATGTTACTTGAAACCTATGGTTGCTCTTCCTCACAGAGACAGCAGGTATTCAGTCCCAAAGCCACTCACCTGCTGTAGCTGCAAGGAATTTATCAGACCTGCCAAGCTTTGTCAGGTTGCATTTCATCCCTTACAGAAAGTTTCAAAGTTCAGGCCAGACATCACCCATCACACTTCTGCCAGTCAAAGCCTGGCTGATTTGGAAACATCCTGGTGTGGAAAACCCTCCACTTGGCAGCACTTACCTAACAGCATACAGCATTTACTGCATGAAGAAGTGCAGATGCTGGGAAAGGACGGTGTTATGCTACAGTAAAGAAAAAAAAAAAAAGAAGAAGCAAACTGCTCAATTTTGGGCCTAGCCCTCAGTCCTTGCAACATAACGGCAGAACAGACTTCGAAAAGATAACAAGCATAATACTGCTAATGCTCAAGATTTCATCATAATCCCGATAGTATACGGCTATGGTAAATCCTCTAGGCTCACATGGTTATCTACAAACAGTTCATTATTCATTAAAAAGGTTTCTGGCCCCCTTTTTCTGAAGAAAAGCTTGAAATCATCGACTTCCGAAGTTCCAAATCCTGGTTAGGTACGCAGGCCCCTGAACTTTAGTCTCTAACTTGCAAACCAGTCTCATGATTTCAGGGAACTCTGAACCTGAATTAGAGCTAACTGCAGAAACGTAGGTTTGAGGTAAACAAATTCATTGGCAGTTTCAGACCAAATTCAGCAAATACTTTCTCCCTAGGCAAAAATGGTTATTTCCATTACATTGTCGTCTCATTTCAACTTTCATTTTAATTTGACTATTTCCTTTCAGAAGAAAACATTTATAAAAAACGAGAGCAAACAAAGCTCTCTGTGCTGACCCTGGAATAACTTTTCTCCTGATGTTGTCAACCAACTACTGAGCAAACCAGAAGCATCTCTTACTTGCACCACTTCACTACTGAACTCAGAATGCTTACGTCTACCAATATCCCACATTTTCTTTCACAGCCTAGTGAAAGCAAAGGAGATAAATACACCCAAACTCTTAGCAACAGTTTCATAGCAGCACATTTACAAAGAATCCTCCAACTGTTTGGTTGTTGGCTAAAAAAAAAAACAAAAAACAAAAAACAAAAAAAAAAACAGGGGGCATTTACATCAGACCAGTCACTTTCCATGACGTGACCAAATCCTGAAGAGGACTATATGAGGGGATTACTGTTTTTAGAGCTGTTTCTTGCAGAAGAGCTAGAGGATCATCCTTTGGAAGGGCAGGTAGTTCAGGTAGTTCTTCTTGCTAAAAAGATCACTCATCTCAAGGGTCTCAAGAGAACATCCCAAAGTCACTAACAGCTTACAACACATTGTCAGAGAAGCTTCACCACATGCATCCAATGCATATTATGTGTACCATGACACAGCACAGCCCTTCTAAACAAAAGATGCCACAGACACTGTTGAAAGAAAGAGGAAAAGGCCAGAAGTCTGTTTTGACACTCTACTGGCGTTGCATTGGAAGATGCAGCCTAAGAAGAGGCATATCTGAGCAGGACTCAAACAGATTCCAGTCAGCTAAGGTCTGGAAGCTACTCCTTCATTCTGTGCTCTATTTTTTTTAAGCAGTGAAACTTCTGCCGGTTTCTTTTGCATCAACTTTGCAGAACGCCTGCCAGAGTGAGGTCTTTGCCAATGAACAGGGTCCTTAAATGCTACGACAAGGAAAAAATTAATGTAATGATCAATACAAATAGTTAATGGCATTATTATTACTAACACCCATGATGTTTGGCGAGAGCTCTCATCCTCTAGAGCAGCTGCCTCCAAAGAAGAGAGCTCTAAGAGAGCAAGGGCCAGCAGGTGGCACTCCAGAATACGAAGCACTGAGCAGCAGGGCTATCAGGACCAAAAAACCCCGTTCTGCTCAGATGTGCCTCTGCCTTGCTTCAGCAGCCTCCAGGCTGTTTGGCTTGGATGACCATCTCCACTTTCCCACTCCCAAAGAGGGGGTGCAAACGCCCACAGCCTCCCTTTTACCGCCCCAACACGACGCTGGTGCAAGGCATTGTGTCCAGAAGCGTAGGGCAGCAGCACACCCAAAGTGCTGAGCTCCCTAAGGACAACCCGAGTTTGCTTTCCCATGTTGTGTGTGCAAAAGTGGCAGCACTTTACTGCTTCCTACCACTCTCCTGCACTCCTCCAAACAAGGAGCAAGCTCGGAGGTAGCTGACACAATGCTGCCTTGTATTGCTTTAAAACACCAGCACCAACAAAAAACACACCCTAAAGATTGAGAAGCCAGATTCCCTTCTGTTTATTTTTAGCTATACCCTACACATACGTAACAGCCACAGCGCTCGCCCGCATGGCTACGAGGCGTCTCTGCAGATGGTTCCTTGAGGCGCCGTGATGCTTCCCACCCTCCTCTGAGCCTTCTGCCTCACCTCCCGCAGCAGATTCAGTCAAGCTGACACTTCTTCCAATTAAACGCTGACTGGCAGGAAAGCCCCCGTCTGGTAGCCTCGTCAGCCAGGAGAAATAAATCCAGCTCAAAGAGCTGTGGCTCACCCAGTCTTTGCAGCACTCACCTAGCTTTATGAGCAATCACTTCGCTGTGCTCCTGTTCCTCCTGTCTGCAAAAGGAGGCCACTGAAAACACTGCGCAACTTGGGGGCGATGGGAGGAGGTGACCTTACACCTAAGAAGATTAAAATTTCATTTTCTAAGAGAACAGCATAAAGACAGACTGGAAGCCAGTTGTTTTGCCCAACTCTAGGTATCAAGCACAGCAGTTGTTTTTTAGAAACATAATGAATCGACACGGTTGACAAAGATGCCATTTCTACACCATCTTCCCTTGGAAATTTTAGTGTAAAATGTTAAAGGTCATACAACTGAGTGGAAAAAGACTGCATTTTTATCACAAGTCCTTATGAATTACCTAAAAACTATACAAATACTGAAAATGTCGAGCCCTCATGTAAAAACGAGTTACTGCTTAAACTCTCCTTAAAGGCAAACTTGTACTTGTATCCTTCTGCTTACCTGGAAATAGCAGGAAAGCTCTCTCAGAAAGTACCTGCCTTTCCTCTCCTGTATATGTCAGTGGATCACTGGCATTTTCCCCCACAAATTGACCCCAAATATAGGCACAAAACTGGGAAAAGTTTAAGGTCATCTCTGTGGGCACGAGCAATGCACAAACCAGACAAAACCAGGCAAAGTAACATGTACTTCCTGCAGACGAGGATCCACCGTCAATGCCACACATTCATTACAGTTTTGGACATCGTTTACATCTAGAATTCCAAACCAATTGCCCATAAGCAAGCAGTCAGCCGTACCTTTTTTCTCGTTGGTCGCTAGCATTACCCAGCCAAGGAAGCTCAAGGTCTGCGTATTGCACACACTGCACAAAAGTTTGCTCGTTAGTTTTTCAAGCAAGTATCTCTTAGTACACAACAAAGGGCTGATGGCACGGAAAGAGGAATGGGACAACCGTTCTTGCTTACTCTGCCTTCCTAGCAGCCATCCCGATGTGGATTCGGTTCATAAAATATTCATATGTGGAAAAGCAAGTCATGAAGCATAACTGTAACCCATACCAATTTTAACCACTAAGCAGCAATGAAGCGTGTAACTGTCTGGTGATTATCATGAGACATCAGAAATATTTCCAAGTTAGCAAGCGGTGCCGTTGTTGCTGTAAGAACTTACTTGGCTCTCCTGTTTCCATGGCTCTCCCCGAGCAGATGCAAGTTCTGCTCCACGTTCCACCCACCGATGGGGAAGCAGAAGGAAGGGGTGCCCCGGCTTTGCTGCTCTCCCCTCTATTCGGTATAGCACACCGCCCTCTCTAATGAGCGGCCTCTCTTGATAGACTACAATTAATGGGGACTCTTGGGAGCTTTCATGTTCCCGAGCAGCAAAGTGTAGGCAAGTGCTGGTAAGCGGGTTCAGAAAGGCACACAACATTCCCTGGTGCAACTGAGATGAAAACAACCAATCCCTTTGAAAGTTCTGAATTTAAATTTAGAATAAAATATCACATATTTAAAGGAGGTAGAGAACCAAGGAGGGACGGAATATTAGAAAGTTTCTTGCTTTAAAGTTTATCATTCCATCCACATTTTTAGCTTGATTTTCACAAATAAGCACAGATTTTGCAAGTACACTTTCAGGCTCTCCAAAATAAGAGTGCAGGTGCAAAACACGGGTGCCTAACTGTGAGTAGTACAACTGTGAGAATGGGGCGTAAGCTGAAGACCTTTTTTTAAAAAAAAAAATCATTACATTTTTTCATTCCCTTATGTCTAATTGCATAACCCCTCTAAAGAATGCAGTAAAGGTCACCGAAATGCACAGGCCCTCACTGAAGGAAGAAATGCTGTTGTATATTGTTTAAAATCACACAAAAGAGGCGAGCACCAGTGCCAGAAACTGAGACCTTTAGAATTCCCACTCAGCATGATATTCTGATTTAAAATTGTGCCTGTATAGGTTACGGGCACCTCTGTGTCTCTCTTCATTTGGAAAAGCAACAGTTTTATAAACTTATTAAAGGACAAAGCTGTAGATTCTTATCACTTCGTTAAATTGCCAGCGCATGATCTTTATTTTTTTTGTCCTTGTTTCATAACCACCCATTAACATAAAAAGATAAGAAATTCTACAATGGACTGACCACAGAGGGAGTTTCAGCCAGCAGAGAAGGCGAGAGGACAGCAGAGGAAAGTAACCCAAACTGGAAAAAAATGAGTCATTTTCCCCAAAATATGAAGGAGGCTTTTTGTTTTCTTTGTCTTAAAGATTTCTTCTATTTGAGCTAGAAGGGCTTCAAGAGTAAAATTCCTGTAGTTGTGGGGACTTAGGTCCATTGCCCTTCACCAACCACTCATTTTTGGGTCATGCTGGCTCCAAACAACAATAAGGAAGAAAGCAACGTCACAAAAATGTAACCTTTCTTTAAATAACTCCTCATTATCAAGATGAGACCATAACCAGCCCTCCTTCTCACTCCTCCTTGTGCCAAGCACGTGGCTGCATCAGAAGTGAGATGATACAGGCTATAAATCAGGACTCCAAAGTGGAACTCAGTCTGAGGATTTCTCCCTAATCTATTTCTGAATACAGGCATAATTTCCTCTTAAAATGCACATTTCCTTATATAAAAGGCTTTTCAATGGCTTACTTTACCCATTTGCAAGCATGTTCAGGAACACCAGTATGACACCACGAATTCATTTATTTTACATATGAAAATAGCTTTATACATGACAAGTAATCACATGGACTTTGCAGAAAGATCAACAATGTCTTTAAAGCCTCCTTTCTTTCAAGCTGCAACAGCCTGGATGCAGTCCTGGCAGCATTTCTTTGTGCCAGTGACCCCTACACATGAAGCAGTTGCACCGCACTGGGCAAAGCAAGCCTCTTTCACAGTAATTGTTCTCAAAGACAGATATGTTCAAGGCTAGCCTGTTCCACAGATCCTTCCACCGGAGGACAGGTCATCCCAGAAGCAGTCCCACTTCCAGCAAATGCAATGCATGCGACTGGCTCTGTTTGAGAAGAAAAGCTCAAAGATAAAGAACAGGGAGGCTAAATCTCAAAACATTCAGCAAAAGCTTTCAAAAGAGGCAACCACTGGATTTTTAAGACCACCTCAAAATCATCCTGACCATCCTCTTGTATTTTAAAATTCCCTTTAAATGCTATTACTTGTGTTTTCTGTGGAAGCCACACAGACAGAGAGAGAGTGGCAGCTTCCAAGAGGTCGTAAGCTGAAAGACAGAAGTCACTGTGAAATTGCGAGAATGAAAAGACTGAGTTTCTGCACACTTGGAGTCTTTCTCGAGGGTCATCTTTCTGAAGGGGAGTTTCTAACTGGCCAACCGTAACAGTACTAAGTGTCCTTGTAAAAACAGCTGGCTGCTTACTAAAGGCAAATTTGGGAGTAATGCCACTTCACTAATTTCTTACCAATTGGCTATTACTTTTAGCTTTTATCTTCTCGAGATGCTGAAACTTCATATACTGCCACGCTGCCTACTCTGATTAAATAGACCGGCTATTTAATCAGTTGGCTGCAACTGATGCAACCCCGATATTTCTGTTGATTTCTATTTGGCTAGGTAATCTACCTTGTTAAAAGCAAAATCTCAAGACTGAAGTATATTTTATGCCCATTCCCTTTGCCAGTCTCATTCAATTCCGCACACAGAAACATTATGCCAGACCAGCAAGAGGAGTCTCTTCGGGCAAATCAAATCACTACCTGCTCTACTCTGACCTTAAAAGAAATTCCCGTATCCTAGCATCACATTTATTATTGCAAGGCAAGCCCCTCAAAATGGTTTTGTACTCTTGAAAATGACGACAAGATTCTGATTTAAAACAAGATCAGTCCAAAGTGAGTTTCGGTGGAAATGCAGAATTTCAAATGAATGCCTTCTGAAGGAAGTGAGATGAATAGCTGTGTTACCTGTACAAAGGGACGGCCTGCCTTTTCACTGAACAATGGAAATTTGGCAACCCAGTTTTAGATCTGTGAAACACCGCCCATAACAGCTCAAGGCCTTTACATATAGGATGACCCACGACCCCATTCACCAACACAGAGTGGATTTCCTAGCTAGATTACACCTGCCACAACCACAATGGGAAACTCAGTGTGAACAGAAGAGATGCAAGTCAGCCACAAAGCCAAGCCCAGAGGGAAGAATGGGAAAACAAAGCGTGCCAATTAGCTCCCATGGGAGACGGCGCTAGCATTCCTAAACCTAAGTGTTCAGTCTGACTTTTCAGTTCAAGATTTGTTTTTTTCCCTCTCCATAAAATAAAACAATGAACTTTTGGACAAAATTTGGATGCAGTATAGACTTCCAGAAAGCAACACAGGACCAAATCTCCAAACTAGCTGTAAAACGAATGGAAGAGGCAAAGAGCTTCACCCTTTTGCTGCTCAGAAGCTAAGGAGGATGCTCCAGGAACATCCTTGAGGCTACATACCAACACATCCTTAACTCTACCTTTTGTCATACAACTCTTACAATTTTTAATTTAAAAGAATGCTTCTACACAGGGCGGGATCTTTAAACCCCTCTTCACCAGAACGCCTAAAGGCTTTAGCTAGTTTGCACCAGCCTGAGAGGTGCCTCAGTGCCTGACACTGAAGTGAAACAAAATTAGAGGGGATCCTGGCTTCTGGATTCTGCAAGCACCCCATTTCCTTCCACCGCTAAAATCTCATCCTGAAGTTAGAATATAAATGGGTCAGGGCTTAGCAAGGATACAAGGCCAAAACGCAGTTCCTCGTTAAACACAGAGAAGTGGTCCCTTTCATCATCTCCAAATCCCAATGCAACTTACTACAATTGAAGAAAGGTTCAGAGAATTAGGTACCCGCAACCTAGCCTGATGAGATACCTCATTATTTCAACACAGTTCAATAATCTGAAGCATCAGTAGTGCCGACTACCTGCTCTCTTCAATGGTCCATTGTTCTTCTCCTCACTCCTGGGGAATTTAAAAAAAAAGAAAGAGAGAAAGAAAGAAAAAGAAAGAAGCTATTCTAAGCTTTAGTACAATTGACTGAGCAATCAGTGACCAGAATGGGTCTGATACAGGACTGGCTCACCCACCTAAGGGACTGTTTTGTAAACTGCAGCATTATCTCCAAATGAGGTGACCAGTACTTTTCTTACCCAAGGCAGAACCTCAGACAAAACAACAACAAAATACAAACAAAAGATACATTTCGACCTGACAATCCCTGCAACAGTCTTAACAGCCATGACTCTTCATATAGTGGCTGCCTCAAAGCGATGTGGGGAAGGTAATTAAGAAAGTCTGTTGCCTGCAAGCTTAAATTCTGTGCAAAGATTACACCACCATCAGTTTATAAAAAATAGGGGGCACTAAGGAAAAAACTTGAAGACAGAGCTACGATACTCGGTCTGTGATCTGTAATTCAGCAAGCATTCACGTAAGAGTCATACACTGGGAAATAGCATCTGAAGTATTAATACTGCCATTACTGGATGTCTGCTTTACCTGCACCATGAAAATCTTAACTGGCCTAAATTTAGCATCAAATATTTATCCGGTCCAAGTTAATCTTCATGCAACAGAGCCAGGACTTCCCCAAGCCACGTGCCACATGCAGATTCAGCAAACCCACAGAAGAACCTGGGTATACTCATCACAGAAGGAAACTTTCATTCACTAAGGATGAGCCTGACAAAATAATAATACTCTTCTCCCAGATGAATGTTAAGTACCGGCAATTTCAGCAGCTCAGCAGAGCTCTGCCAATGCCTCCTGCTGAACCCATTCTACTTTGAAGTGCATAATTCAATATTCAGGTCAAAAAGGAAAAGTGAGTATGAGGGGAAGAGAGAGATCTGGGTTCCCATCCCTGTTCCAATGAATGTTTAATTATTTTATATTAAAAATTCATTTGGAGAAGGGCTGGAATCCAAGCAGCCTAATGCCTTTACCTACAGAGAAAAAGAACCACTACCAAATGCTGCCAGAGGTAGGAGCACAGCCCTACCTTCCTGTGGGTGAGCACCAGATATCAGAGAGCAACTGCTTTCTCTTCCATTGCTTGCATCTGAGAAGGTACCTAACTCCAGAAAAGAATGAAAAGGAGCAGTTCAGCATCTTTCCCTGCAACAGAAAGAGGGCTGCAGACTTAGAAGGGCTCCTCTTGATTCTCCCTTGTTGAAGCCAACTTACATGGCTCCCTATTTGGGGTGCTGGCTTTTGTAAATGCAACTCTTGGGGCTCCTTTTTTCCCAGCATTGCATCAGGAGCCTTGTTATCTGCACCCCACAGGCAAAGGTGCCTGGACGTTTGATGCTGCGGTACGTCAGGTTTTTTGGGGATCTACTCTTCTGAGAACGTTATCAGGTTACTCTGCAGTTACCCCAAGCACCAGTGCGGGCTGGGGGCTGACGTGCTGAAGAGCAGCTCTGTGGAGAGGAACCTGGGAGTCCCCATGGACAGCAGGCTGACTGTCAGCAATGGGCCCTGTTGGCCAAGAAGGCCAATGGTGTCCTGGGGTGCATTTGGAAGTGTTGCCAGCACATCAAGGGAGGTGATCCTCCCCCTACTCAGCCCTGGTGAGGCCACACCTGGAGTATTGTGTGCAGTTCTGGGCTCCCAGTACAAGAGGGACATGGAGCTACTGGAGCGAGTCCAGAGGAGGGCTACGAAGATGATGAGAGGACTGGAGCACCTGTCGTACAAGGACAGACTGAGAGGGCTGGGGCTGTTTAGCCTGGAAAAGCGTAAACTGAGGGGAGACCTCATCAGTGCATATAAGTATCTGAGGGGAGGGTGTCAGGAGGATGGAGCCGGTCTCTTTTCAATTGTGTCCAGCACCAGGACGAGAGGCAATGGGCACAAACCGAAGCACAAGAGGTTCTGGCTGAATATGAGGGAGCACTTCTTTACTGTGAGGGTGACAGAGCACTGGCACAGGCTGCCCAGAGCAGTTGTGGAGTCTCCTTCTCTGAAGATATCCAAAACCCACCTGGATGCCATCCTGCGCAACGTGCTCAAGTTGATCCTGCTCGGCAGGGGCGCTGGACTAGGTGATCTCTGGAGGTCCCTTGTCCATTCTGTGATTCTGGGGCTTTTCAAAAACTAGAAGCTGTGTGATTCATGTTATAAATGAGACCCAGCCCAACAGAGCTCAATTTGGAGCACCAAATACTGCACGCTACTGACTGCCGTTCCCAGTCAGCTGAAAGAAGCCTAGGGGGTTCAAATGCTCACAGAGTCAAATCTGAAGAGCTGGAAAGTGTAAGGGAAAAAAATGCAGCTATCTATATGTATTTCAAAAGCAGAAGAAAAAAGTCAGCATGTAAATCGTCTGCAGCGAACAATGCACACGTGATGGTTTTTGACTTCATGATTTTGACAGCAGGGCAACCTAGCAGATCCTCCTGCCAGCGGACACAGCTCCTCCGAACAGCCATGCCGCCACAGGGAGGCCAAGGAGGGCGGGTGGCAGGAGCCGCTCTCTCTGCGGCCATCAGGAGCTGCGTCTGCCACGCAAACGGGCAAGGCAGCACCTCGGCCTTCCCTCTGCCTGATGGAGAGAGGAGCAGGGACGGGGACTCACTTGGCCTCCAGGCCTGGCATGGCGATGGGACGGGAAGGGAAGGGCTGCCACAGCTGCTGGGAGGCCTGGTAGAGGGCCTGCCCTGAGGACGGCTTTTAAATGCAGCGTGCGCAGCTGCAACCACCCTGTCTGCAAACACGTGTCTGTCTGCAGCGGACATAACAAAAACCTTTTTGAAATAAGCTGCAGACTTTTGTGTTTTTGGTTTGCTTGTTTAATTAGCCCTTGGTCAGCTACTGGCACCAGCACTGCCTTCAGCAGAAATCGCACGTAAAGGCCAGCTTCCCGGAGGGCGCTCCCTGCGTGACACAAGGGCAGACAGGAGGGGCATTTCCACTTCTAGAAGGAGGTGAAGTTCTACCGAGTATTTGAACCAGACTCGAAGCTATTTTCACCAGTCAGTTGAAAGTTAAATAATTATCCTGGTTAAAGAAACCTAACAATTATGTTTCCCCCCCCCCCCAGCAACTACTGCTGTTGTGACAATATTCATCTTGTCCATGATGACTATTATCTGCTGTATAAATATTGATGATCTGAGTAATTGCTGTTCTGTACATATGCTTCTCACAGATATGAATTTCTCTGCCTGAAGTAGGCTGCTGACAAAGTGCTTTTCTCCTTTTGCATGGCAATGAAACATTACTGGAGGTGCCACCGAGAGTCGTTAGACCTGAGGAAAAAAATAAAAAAAGAAAGAAAAGCAACGAGTAGCAACAGCCTTTGGAGAAAGGGAATGAAATCGTGTTTGCCTGGGCTGGGAAGACTGAAGAGTCCCAAAGAATAACAAGCTAGCTATGCTGGCATTCAGGCAGTGTGAGTTTAGCTCTGGCTGTGCCCACACCAGGCACTGCTCAAAGGGAAAGAGCTGTGCCCACACCGTGTCCACCCAGTGGCTCAATGATGACGGGGGTGCTCTTTCTGGATTAAATTAGTCAGGAAAACAAGCCAGCCCTGCAATGGAGGGCAAAAATGCCGGGCTGAATGTTGTGCAGGGACAGATGGAGTTACAGATACCACCGCCAAACCTCTGCCTGCACACGGCCATCACCAAGTGAGAGCAAGACTGGTGCTGAGGAACCCAACACCTCTTCAAGGATAACACAGGCATGCAGCACGTCGGCTCAAACTCTTCTTGCTGGTTACATGCATTCAACAAACAGACTTTGTGCCCAGTCAGGGAGTCCGCCGTTCTCTGATGATGAAAAAAAACAGCCAAAACACCCCACTGCATGTGCTGCCCGAGCTGATCATCCCACCACACATCTGGTGGTACAAAGACCTGGCTGAGGTGGAGCCATGGCCCAGCCCTCCCACAGGCACACGGCCTCACACTCCAGGACTTGAACTTTGCCTCTGGACTTCAAACAGCCAACAGCACATGAGAGACGAAGGCCTTTCTTAGCAGCCACAGGCTTTCTAGGAAATAAAATCTGGAGTCTGAACCCCGATAAAATTGCACCCCTGGAATTACAGGTCGAGAGACAAAGATTTTTTTCAGCCACGGCAAGGCTCGCACTGAGAGTTTCCTTGTAGCATTACTCCGTTTTTAAGGTCTCCACCCATCCTTTACGGTATCTGGAAACTAACACTGGACAAGGATGTTTAAAAAGAAAAAAAAAAAAAGTGTTCTTTTCTAACTTACATCTGCTGCAGAAATTTAGGCGAAGCTAAAAATCCACCTGATTTACATGTGATAGGGAAGGACTGTGTTGCTGTAGATTAGGGAGGGTGCAGATAGGATGAAGAAAGTAGCAAAAGAAAAAGCACTGAACTCCCTACAGGAGCTGGAGGCTAGGGCAGGAACAAGAGGAAACGCAGTGGATGGGGACAGGGAACAAGCAGGAAGCAAGGGCGAACGCAGATAAGGTGTGAGCAAAGTTTGGAGTGCCTGGAGGTGGAGAGGGAGGATTTGATGTTTGTTATGAGCAAAAAAAAAAATAGTCTGGAAGCCTTACCTTCTTTGTTGCCCTGTTCAAACAATTACATAATATGCCATTATACATAATCACAGCTGCCACTAATTTATATATACATATTACGTGCAGATGAACAGACTCAATAAAAGTATTTGCCAAACATTGACACATCTTCTCTCTGTGATGCTTGGTGTTAAGCCCTGCAATTGCTCATTGCAATAATTCCCCTACCACTTTCTGCAGTTTCCTTTCCCCCCCCCTTCCTTCATAATTTAAACAGTGCTTTGGGGATTAATATGTTACGGTCTTTAATGACAACTGCTGTACATCTCCGAATGTTGAAGGGAAGTCGCTTCCAGCAGAAAATTAAAGGTTGAACTCCGACCAGTAACCCTGGGCATGCTTAACTAATACTAAGCCACATAACATAACCTAATTAGTACAACAGGTCCTTAAAAAAAAATATCTGCATGACCTCATTGCCAGTTCTTACACTGAGTCATTCTGGAAACCAGTTGAAACAGAGCCCTGCGTAATTCTCTATCAAAACAGTGCACTGCCTTGACCGAATAGGCTGTGTCTGGCTGCAACGACCAGGTAACCCCCAGCCTCTCCACTCGTGTGTAGTCATCCCCCTTCTGATTTTAAAGCAAGACACAACCTGGTGGCCTCCAGCAAGCATCCAGCCTTACCTTAGTGGCCTCCTACGGTGGCTTTTCCCAGTTGCTTTCCTGAACGCTGATTAGCTGTAACATACCCTATGCGTGCTCAGAATGCTCTACCGCTAATGCAGATTATTTCGCATGCACACACAAAATGCAGGTGGGCCAAGCAGCGAACTGTCCAATCCACAAGCGCAAACGCTTGGTTCTCACAAGCTTTTACTTGCATTTTAATTTGAACACAATCAAGTGTACCCACAACTTTGAAAGTCCTGTTAAAACACCGTTAAAACCGTGACTCAACTTAAACGCTCACATTCCTGAGTCACTAAAAAGTGAAATCAAATTTCCATCAAATAATGCTCAATCTTCTAGGTTATTAATCCCATGCTTTGCTCTAAAATCACCACGACTTCATTTTGCTAAACCTGTGCCCATTCAACGTACCTTATCCTGTCAATCTGAAGCGTGAAGAAAAACAACCTCAGCCCACCAGAGCCGCATCACCAAATTTCCTCAGAGAGGATGCAGTCACACTTGCAAAACTGCAGCTTTACCAGCTCTCTCTGTTTTCATCGAGAGACTAGCTAATTTCATCACATCTGTGCCAAAATTGCTATGTCCACAAAAACAAATGCTTCGCTGGGTTCATATCCTGATAAAACATCCCTCGTGGAGATGTGAAAATGCAATTTTGCGATAAAAACAAATGCAGTGGAGTTAATCATTTCTTGTGCTGGCCACATGGTCATCTGTTTTCGTAGCTTCCAAACATCCTCTGCACTCTCAAGACTTAGGAAGCCATCGATACGTGGGCTGCAAGACCTTGCTTCCCTTGGCTCTCCCCTGACTTGCAGCAGCCTTCCTGGGGAGAGCAGGGGCTGCAAGACAAGTGCAGGTGCCTCCCAGGGGCCGAGCACCCTCTCCTCACCGGTAAGGGCAGGCTGATGCTACGTTTGCCTTCTGCTGCTGCTGTGAGATTGATGGACACAGACGGGCCATAAAGCTGCAGCCGAGGCTCACCGAAATAGGGATTTGAGCCACGATGCTCGATCACATGCGTGCATCCTCACAGTGGCACACGGACTTGGGCAGCGCAGCACACCCGCCGGCCTCTGCCTCCGCTACAAATCAATTTATTTTGCACCAGCTTCTCACGGGAAGAGATTTTGCCAATACCTGGAGTTCTGTGCTTTAACAAGCTAGAAAGTGCAGCCAAAAGACTGATGGAAAGCGTAGGCGCTAATCAAATTTATTTACATTATGCGCTCCTGAAACAGACTACCAGGTACCAAATACATCACCCGATAAATCAAAGAAACCTAAATAAGCAGTTTGAGATTCCAAGCCATCTCCCGAAATTGCTACTCCTACAAAGCGTTATTTTAGCTTGCTGGTTGCAAAAGGTGCCAGCAATCTCAGAGCAGGAGCTGAAAAAGTAATATAATAGCGTTCAAACATTTGTTTGCTTACCAAGGAAACATGCTTAGCAGTTTCCTTTTACATGGCGCTACAGAACTGCAACTTGTATTTTATTCTGCTCATTCTTTTCAGTCCTCGAGCGCCTTACACTGTTTTCTTCCTCAGCTCGTGCCTAGACGACTCCCAGTTTTCACTTCGAGAATATTTCCTCAAGCTCCAGAGAGCCTGAACACAGACATCCCGACGCATTTCCCAGGTGCACTACCGCCAGTTTACAGTACTCTTTTCAGATGAAGCTGATCCTCAATAACTTCAAAAACGTATTTTAATAAGGCCAGCACTGGAAGTAGGTTTCTGCCTGCTCGCGAGGCTCTGAACAGAGAGCACCGATGGGATTCGCTGTTTTGGATCACTTTCATCAGCAGTCTCCTGCTCAGAGGAGGTCATAAAACACTGCCAGGAACCAGATGTAAAGAGGGATGCACTAAAGCAGTAAAACAAACAAAACCCCAAACAAGGCAACTGTTCCCTTCTCTCCCCAGCCTCCTCCCACCTTTTTTTTCTTCTAGCCTGCACATCAGTGGCAAGAACAGAAAATAAAATGATAATGTGCTGGTAGAGACACTTACTTAACCCACCACCTCCCAACAGCTTCTGAGCTTTTGTAAGTACTGTTAAGGCTTTTTTCCCTTGGAAGACGTGCATTTATTTAATACTGAAGCTCGCTATTTCGGTCACATTTGGCATTACTGAAGCATTTGAAGATAGTTTCACTCACCTACGATGCTTGCATGTGTTTCTCAGCGTCCTCTCCACTGCATACGCTGAAATGAAGTGGATCTGCATGTTACCCTGCTTGATTTGATTTGTGCGAGGGAGAAGCTGCTGCATCTCGAGAGCATGTAGCACATCACGCCGGTGACTTCAGAGCTTGCCAAGCTCTGTAAGGTGCCACTAAAACCATTTTTTCATAACAGCAATTTTTCATAAACGACCGATTTTCACTGGCTTTTTTCTTTTTGCTAAGTCAAAAATACTCATTTATTTTGGTTTATCCCCTGAACATACATCTGTGAGCACACACACAAAGCTTTTTCTTCAGCCTTTTTACTTCTCTCGTTTTGCCACTAAGAGAAACAGAAGAGGGCGGGAGAAGGGAGCAGATGAGAGTTGTCTTTCCACACTTTGCTTTTAAATGAAAGAATGGGCGAAATACATTTTTGTGCAAGCGTTCTGGTTTCGAAAAGGCCATTTTACATTTGAAGTGATTCAGTCAGCTGAACACGTGACAAAGGCTGAGGATAAACAGCTTGGGACCACGGAGCGTTGGCCCTTTGATTTCACCTGTAAAAATAAGGATGTTTCAGTACAAAGGCAGCTCATCAGCAGCTCTGAATAGACGTTCAGAGGATAAGAGAACGAGGTCCCTCTGCGCTGTTCCTGCGCTGTACGTTGCTGATGAGCGGTGACACCAGCATTCGGGAGCGTCCGAGCCGCCGTGGGAAGCGAAGTTGCCCCCGTGCAACGTCTGCCTTTGTTCCCACTTGACAGCGCACAACACAATTAGCGTTTTCCAGCTTCGCTGCCAGTTTGGAAGACAATAGATGAGGGCATGAATGGAGGCTTGAGCAGCAGGTCTTAGGAATTACATACGCGCAAAAAAATCCTTTCTGCTCGATCCCAGTCTTCCACAGGTCTCTAATGAGAACCACGAACGCCATCTACTAATCATCTCATCGCTAATGCAAATAACCACCTTGGCCTCTCATCAAGCGTCTCTCAGGCTTAAACAACGTGCCCTCTGATCGCACAGCCCCGCGTGCAGAAGCCCCAGAGGCTGCTCTGCCCAGCGCAGCCTCGTACTTGAGCCCAGGCCACCCATTCCCCAGCTCATGAGCCTGCCTGTCCCAAGCAAGGAAGGGCTGGATATGGAGAGCAGAGCGAGGTGAGGGCAGCCTGGGGCCATCCCAGTGATCCCCAAAAACGCAGCGTATGGTACGACCAAACGCTTCCCCAAAAAATATCAAAATATCTCCTATCAAAAATACCGAGCAGGCCCTGATGCCACGAAAGCAAAGGCAAACACTACCTGGACAAGCAGCCCGTAGCTGCAGTCAGATGTTAACGGATCTGCCATAAGGGAACGGAGAAAACAGGCTCCCAAGCATTTGTGGAACAGCACAACTCAGGTTTGTTTCTAAATATTTGTATATGTAAAGCATCGCTAGGAAGAAGAGTCTCGAGGAGTTTAAATATTCCGAATAGCAACAGGAATGGCTCAGCACTGCTGTCCTGCTGCCGTGAGCTCTTGCCAGCACGGCTCCACCAACAGCAGCTGCCCACTCAGCCGAAGGGAGAGCTGCTGGACGCCTCTCCCTCGTTTTAGCTTGAAGCCATTAAAATACCGACCTGCGCTAGGGCAGGGAATGCAGGCAGAGGAGCTCGTCTCTAAACCCCACCACGTGGATTGCAGCAGCTGCCCCGGGAAGATAAGCAGGGAAAAAGGGGGGAGCTCGCCACAGCTCAAGCGGACTCGGGACATCCTCCCAGGAGAGGCAGAAGGCACGGGGCTTGAACACCAGCTTGCTAGAGCGCTCAGACAGAAGACTGCCTCCGCCTCAGATTACTCACTTTCACAAACAGCCCTCCGAGCACCTGAGCAAACCTCTTACACAACTCCACCTGCGGCAGATGGGAGGTCCGATGAAGATGCCGCGACTTGGCAAGGCTGAGACTCAAACTGAACTGCGGCACGAGTCCACTCCTGGTCAGGAGCTTCTTGAAAGGTGCCTCCTTCCCCCAGCCTTTGACTTGGAAGAAAGCAGGAGGAGATGAGAAAAGAAGGCTGATGCTTCCTCCTCTCAACTAACTCACCTACGCAGGTACTTTTCAAAATAAGTGCAATCAGGGCAAATTGCTTTGGGGTTTAGGAAATTGTGCGGAGTTTTCAGTCCCAGAGGAAAGAAGGGCTAGGGAAAACTACTACATGCTTTTGTGAAAGCCTGAAGAAAGTCAGAATTGGATGGAGAACGTTTTGGCCCAATTCTAGATGAAACACACTCCAGCAAAACCCCTGCCCATGAAAAAGTCTCACACAGCGCACCAACACCTGGGCTGTGTTTTCAAGCTGGCATTCACCAGCAGTTAGCAAGGGTGCGAACCGAAGTGCCAAAAGCTCTGGTTATCCAGCAGGCCATCCATGCAGGAGCGCTCCTCGAAGCCCAGAGCCAGGGGCTTGGTCAGCAGGGCAAGGCTTGGCGCCAGGTGAGACGGGAGTCGGTGTCAGCGCTGCAGGCTGGCACCTAGCCTGCAGGAAACGGGGACTCAGCACCCGTCCCCACACGCCAAACAGCTCCAGCATCCTCGCTCCTCCCAGCGGAGATGTAAGGCACGTGGGGGAAATGGCGAGCCCGCCACCGAGGTACCTCCTGCAGGCGTGGGCACCTCAGCACCACGGGGGCGGCTGGAGCTACTGCTGCCACCCCTTCTTCCTCCAGCTGCATCGGGACGGCTTTTCGCATCACATTTACTGTCTAGACACAGCACGCTACCGCGCAGTGCAACTGAAGACAGAGCACCAGACTGAGGAAAACAGACTGGCACAGGCTTTTTTTTAAAAAAACAAACAAACAAGATATTGTACAATCTATGGTAACATCCTCACCCAAAAAAACGCTCAATCTGCCCTGCACCTCAGGAGCTGGCTGCTGAAAAAAACCCAGCCTGCAATTAAAACACGGATTCCTTTTAAGTTTCACTTCCCTCTGCAATTTTATAATCGTCTCATCCATCAATTTTGAAAGAATATTAATACTGGCATCAGCTGGCCCTCCACCTCTTCTGCTGAGCCAGCTCC
This sequence comes from Nettapus auritus, assembly GCA_011076525.1. Lineage (NCBI taxonomy): Eukaryota > Metazoa > Chordata > Aves > Anseriformes > Anatidae > Nettapus > Nettapus auritus. Next base: position 78,428,401 of record CM021766.1, read on the forward strand.
TTCAGAGCCCTGTCCGTGCCTTTCAGCATCCAACCAACCACGGGTGCAGTGAGGAAGAGGAGAGGGGGAGGCAGAGCCGGAGGGGCAGAGCAAAGCCGGCCAAGCTCATCCAGCACGGGGCCACCCCGCACAGCAGCGGCCTCGGGGAGCTACGATGGCTCACGGGGCCTGGAGATTTACCGGGATATATTTACCTCAGAAGCAAAACACACACACAAATGACCCAGAACAAGGCTGTATCAGAGATTACCAGAAGCCAACACGACCCGTACCTTTTTTTCCCCTCTGAAAGCTGTGCAAGGTTTCAGTACCTGGCTTACCAATTAATTGGTGAAGACATACAATCTGTTGAGTTATCCCGAACTTTTAAAGACACTCTGTTCCGTCATTACTTCACCATTCCAAGTTGACATGTTTCATATTTATCACGGCCGTGATTAATATCACAAATTCCCAAGAACACAAGCCTTGGTTTAAAACCACTCTCATCCCATTTGTTTCTCCGCAGGTCATTCTGGCCTGTTCCAAGACCAGACTGTTGGCAACTGTTACTTTCTTTGCTGGTATCATCCACTTCTCCTCATCTATTTTGATGAACAAAAGAGATCTCAAATTGTGTAAAGAAAGCCAATTGTTACGTTCGTTTGAGCATAATCAGAATTTCTGCTGCTTCCTCTGTTACCGCAGTGTGTGTCTTACCCCAGCCTTCCTTCCCCTCCGATCAAAGCTCTCAGAGGACACTGACTGCAAACTGGCCTAAATACTGTAACGCAGGCTGAAAAGCCCCTAATCGCTTGCTGGGACCACACACGTCTTCTCCGGGAAGTGCCTGAGTTTGCACCAACTTGTGCCTGAGCTGGAATCCCAACCTCTAGAACCTGCTCTCAGAAAACCACCCACAAAAAGAAGTGACTGGCCAGTCGGTCCTCCTCATTTTGCTAGGAACTGATGCAATTTAAGTCTCACGTTCAGCCCCACAAAACAGCAAATCCACCGAGGTTTAACCGCAGAATAAGCTAGGTGGCATCAGCCAGCACAGGCTGAAGGAATTACCAGCACAGCTCGGTTTGAGCCTTGGCTGGGGCGTAAAATAGGTGTGGAGACACATGCAGAGAGTAAACGGGGGAGAGAAAATGAATTATGCGGTAATTACTGAAAGAGGGGAAAAAATGTGAAATGGGAAAAAATGACGCAACTGTCGGAACAGAGATTGTATCACAACGCAGATGCGAAGGGGAGCCGTGCAGCGTTAGTTCTGGCATCCCCTCGCCTTTGTCCGCTGGATTTTGTAACCTCATTGTTCTCCTAATGTCATTATTTTGCAAGCAATTCAAATGCAACATAATTATGAGCTCATATGTTTATATCTTTTCATCATTCATAACGTGTGGAACAACTGGCAGACTGCTCCCAGCGTGATGGATGCCGCCAGCAGATGGCTACGAACCATTCGTTTTCCTCCGCCTCTGTCAGAGGAAAGGAGCAGGGAGATTTCACACTTGAACTTCGGTTTCACGCAGAAACATTTGGGGTTGCTTCGGATGAGGAAACCAAGACTGGTATCAATCAATCGCGCCGAAATGAATCGCAACAGATCAGATTTGAAACGCTAGGGGACACAGCAGCTGATGCATGCTGCACAAGGTCAGAACGAACGCTCCCAAGGCCTGGATCCCAGATAACCCGGCTGGCAGCCGGATCCCTCCTACCTCCCACATTAAAACTTGTTTAAGTGTAATTATCGCTGTTAACGGCAGGTCAGGGAAGGAGCCGATCACCTCCAGGCCGTGCTTGCTGGTGGATGCAGCCAACGCGCAACTTCCAAGACCGTGTCACAGAAAATGCAACTGCAAGCAAACACTAGGGTCCTACGTGCTCATCCTAGAGGATAATTGTTACATTGCTTTTTGTACGTAAATTACCCTGCGCACCTCAGACTTCAGGCAACTTGCCAGCACGTTTCTCGGAGTCGGACGCGGCTGGCTCACCCTGCTTCGTGAGGGAAGGCAGCTGCAATAGCAGCAACCTGACTTGTTTTATTTGCAGATGATATTAGCTGGCAAGAGGCGGCGTGTCTGACGGCACACTCACCGCGTAGGCTTTGCGCTTTCAAAAAATAAAACTCTATTTGTCTTTTTATGCTCCTGTTTGTAAACACCCCCGCCCTTTCTTGCAAGTAGCGTTTCTAACAGGCGCTGGCAGCTCCTGTCACAACCTTTGCATGCTGTTGTTCCTAGCAAAGCGAGCTGCGCTTGCGTCCTTCCCCGCCCTCCGACGCCGAGCTGCCAGGTCCCGCGGGTTCAAGCCCGCAGCGCCCTGACCGCTCCGGCTCTAGGCTCCGCCGTGGAAACGTCTGTCTCGGCGGAAGCATCGCAGTCCTTTGCTTTTGGCAGGAGAGCCACTCTGCTTTAAAACCTCACGGAGAAAGCGCTGCCCCTACCACAGGTGCCTGCTGTGCCTCCTCACCCGCGGGAGCTGCCGGGGAAGGGCACAGGCCGGTGCCCCACGGCCTCCGCACCGGGGGGCAGCGGCACAGCTTCTCCCTTCGCCTCACCTTGACAGAGGCATCCCGCCTGCGTGGCGCCACGAGCCGTCTGAGAAGGGTGTTTGAGATTCAGCTCAGCCCTCTGAGATGAGGCTTCCAGCATCAGAGCCCGACGCTGGAGGTCTCTGCAGAGCAGACACCACGCTCGACGCCCCGGGACATCAGGGACGTCCCTGATGAGCAGCGCTTCCACGTTTGGTTCTGTCCCAGGAAACGAAGCTCTGCTCCACCAGGTGTGCGAGCTGCACACGCCAGTCATTTGCGCCTGAAGGGGGCAAAATGCCTCGTCAGGGCTGGACGATGAGGACCCAAGTTCTCCAGGACCCAAATTCTCAGAGCCCAGCACAGCAGCAGTTTCTCTTTGTGGAGAAAACAGCACCAGCACAGCAAGGAGGCAGCTCTGGACAGATCCAAAAACAGCTGTGGAATTTCTCCAGAAGCTCTGCGTCCTGTAAAGGGGAGGAAAGTCCGGCCCCCAGCCCACCCACCGGATAGAGGCAAAGCCTAAGAACAGGGGAGAATTTAAGGCATGCCAGGATCCCAGCCTTTGGAAAGCCATTTCCCACATTCTCCTCACACACAAAAAAAGAGCGCTCGTGCCCCAAATCCACGACCTTTTGCTCAAATTGCACACCATTTCCTCAGCCAAATAACCACACTCAAGCCCGCAGAATTTCTGGCCCGAGTAACTGCTCCTTGATGCTCAGAAGGGCTGCAGGACTGACTGACAAGTAAATACAGGTGGCAGTGTAAGAACACCCTTTTAAAAGGCTGCTGCCCTGCGCCAGGCCCCAGAGTCAGTGGCTGTATGGGCAAAAACACAAATCACCGGCTCTGTGGTAGAGCCACCCCAACCGGTCACCAATGTCACATGCATCCCTATAGACCTGCATCCTCCAGGCACCGACAACTGATGGCGGTCACGGTCTGAAAAACATTTTGCTGCCTGAGAAAACTTAATTCTGCTTGAAAAAAATGGTTTGAGCGTTTAAAAGTACAAGCTCCGCTAGCTGTCAGAAGGACCTCGAATCTCCAGTGCAAACTATTCCTCCACAAAGCTCCAGCCACGGCTCCTGCTTTGTAGGTACTGGTCCCGAGCAAGGTCAGCTCCTCCGTACCAAACCCAAATACAACACGGCATTTGTTCTGAGCACCGTGCAAGCAAAAAAGATGTACAGTTCCCACCCTGGAAAGCTTACAGTAGACAGCCCTGAGCTTAAAACCCTCGCACGCAAGCTCGCTTATGCATATCCCTCAGTCTCACCAGGACAACATGTATGACTAGAGTGAAAACCATGCCGAAGCCTCCGCCGGGCTGTGGCTGCTGGAGATCCTGCTCCGCTTCATCAAAGGGTCAAAGCGAGAGCCCTGAACCGGAGCCAGAATCGGGTTCAGAAGCAGGCAAGAAACACACCCTGGGATTTTGGCACGGCCGGAGGCCCGAGTGAGTGAGCTGGGGAAGGGAGACGAGCGCCCAGCAGCAGCTACCTGCCAGCTCCCGGCACGCTCTGCTACCCAGAGCGCATCTCTGGCCGAGCGAGCGGTATTTCTGAGGTATTGCTTCTACACGTGTAATTGAGGGGCATTATATTAAGGCCAAAATAGCATCTGTTGTCCTGCTGGCAGGTATAACCTCATCACCGCCACCGCTTCCAAGGTGCACAAAACTTCCATCGGGTGTTCCCCACACAGCTCCCCCCCGCCTCCCCCAGACAACAAACACCTTTCTTCGTCTGTCTGTGCATACCTGGCAGGCCGTCCAAAACCTCCGACAGACGTTATGGCTTAGAACCCGAGATTTCGGCTTTTTAGCCCTACTGCCAACAGAAGCATGTGCACGGAGGGGATTTCCCTCAGAACCCCGTGCTGATGGGGATACACTGGGGGCACGGTGATGGTCCCACACTGCCCCGACCCCGCAGCCACCGTTACTCGCACATTTCACCTTTCGTGCAGTTAACAAGAAGCTGGGATGCAGTCACGCACCGTTACGCGGCAGAGAACGGCATTTCCAGCACTTTTTCCTCAATTACTGCTATCATCATCCCACGAGCGCTGCCGTCGCTCGGGCTCGGCGGGCGTTTCGGAGAGGCCCGTGACCCCAGCCTGGATGCAGGAAGGCTTAGAAGCAAGACCTCGAGAAGTCAGAAGGCTGCAGGTATTTTCCGACAGCCCCCAAACCCGAGCAGTATCCGAATAAAACACCTCTGAAGGGGAGTACGAAACAAACCACAGACCGAACCTGCCGGGAGGAGGAAAGGAGTCGCAGCGAGGAAACACGAACGGGGAACCGCAGCGCTCGCAGCCGAACCAGAGGGACCTTATCCAAAGCCCGTTCGCTTTGTTCCCTCTGCTGGCTCTCCCAGCCCCTCTCCTGCACACACCCGCCCTCGCCGCCCCCCCGGCCGGGCAGCCGGCCCCGGGACAGCCTCGTGTGTGGTGCCGGCAGCCCTCGCAAGCCGCAGATCTCCCAGCCGGGAGACAGCAGCAGCGGCAGCATCTCCCTGCCGGCTGCCACAAACTCCGAGCCTCTCCCCTGCCGAAACGTCTCTGCGCTTTATTTCCCCCGCCCCGCACCTCAGCCCCGCCGCGGCGCGTTTTACCTGCCGCCGAGCCGCTGTCTCCGGCGGGAGGCGGCCGCCAGCCCCGTCCTGCCGGCGGCGGGGCCGGTTACGAAACGCCCCGGCCGGCCCCGCCGAGCGGCAGCAGCGGGAGGAGCGGCGGGGGCGACGCGCCCACCCCGCCCAGCCCGGCCCGGCCCCGGCCGCCGCCGC